>OY282506.1:3623876-4826002 GCA_958295605.1 Ajuga chamaepitys
ATTTAAGTTTAGATTGCATGAACAAAGAGAAAGTCCATTTAGGGAAAAAAAAATTGGACCATAGCCATTTATACAATATATAGATTTAGGTAGGATAAAATTGTCTCTCCTTTGGCCATATTTTCACTTTTATAAATTGATAGATTGATTGACATCACAGTTTTAGTCACATTTTTACTTTTATAAATGGATTAATTGCAAAATAATTTACCACCTTCGTATCATTTTCATTTACAACATGAATCATAAAACTTTGCAAAATAGTTCAGCAAATTAATATTTTTTTCAAATTGGTTGATCAACCTAAAATCGAGTTTCAATTACTGACGTGGAGCATGATTATTTAGTTGGTTGTGCAAGTAATAACATGAGAAAATGAAGAATATGGGAAAAAGTACTTTTAGCTATGCCGATCGAAATAAAAGAGATTTTAATTGGATTATTGTTCGATCTTCTTCTACAACAGTCATCGTTAAGTTCTTCTATAAATAGCCACAATCTACTTCTCATAAAATTGAGCAATTTCTTACTAAATATCTTCTCTTTCTTCTTTGCTTTGCTTCGTGTGCCATTGAAGGTGTGGATTGATTTGGCTAAGAATCTGATTCACAAGCTCAACTTGTTCCCAAATTATGATTAACATTGTTGAGGTGATGTTTCCTTCTCTTATACTCCGAAGATCATTTCGGGATCATTTAAATTCTCAAATTTACGAGGAAGTTGAATTTTACAAGTAAATTGTCCATTTTCAGCTGTATAATATTGCTTGAAAAGTATCTATGAGAGCTCATAAATGGAGAAGTTTAATATACCAAAGAATTAGAAAATTGATATCTCCTAGTTATTCTTATTTTGTACATGTGTTTGGAACTAAAATTAATTTACAAGTGCAAAATGAGAGGGTATCCTACAAAAATGAATAAAATAGTTTCCATCATATCTGTCAACTAAAAGTTACAAAACAACTGGATTGTTTCATGATGTGTCATTAACCCTCTTATACCTTTTATGAAAATCATTAAACTTATCCTCACTTTTTTTATGGGAAAACGTAGAAACCCCTCTCCATCATAGCCCTCGACACCATCCATTTTTCTTCTTCTGTATGAATTTTTTTATTTTTATACTTATTTTTCATATCACTAGTTACACCAACTTGCAATTGGAGCCCAATTTTGAGCCAAATGAACCAATTTGCAAAAACTGTTAAATTGGTGAATTATTTTACAAAGTTTTTATAATAGATTGATTGATCATACTACTTAATATAAAAATGGAATCAGCTATAAATAGCAGGTTCCATCTTTTCCCGCCCAAACTAACATACTAATTGTGAAAATTGTTGTTACAAGGTAAATAATCTGGCGAATTTAATTATATTTGGTGTGTGTATATATATATATATCTATATATATATATATATTGTGTGTGTCAACTTTAAATACCATGTTTATTCCTATTTTTGTTAGTTTTGGTCAACATCTTTGACGCATGTCTCAGCCTTTCCTATGATAGGATATCTATTCTAATTGCGGTATCCAAATGTTACTTTCTGAAAATTTGATAAAAGTGATAAAATAAATAGTTATCCAAGCAATAAATGTTTATAAACGTTAATTTTTTTTGTTACATCTATATAAATATATTACATTATTCACTTTATTTTAATTTTAATATTACTTTATTTATATAAATTTATTTTCGCATGTTAGTAGAATCATTTTATTAGAGGTTAAACTTTGCATGTAGTTTGTTTTGAGAAGTATCTATTGTGTATTTATTATCTAAATCTAAATGATGATGATGATTATCATCATCATCATCATCTTACCTAATATAATAACAAAAACTTCCCAAGACAGTAAGGCGAAAATAATTTGAACATGTTTTTGGACAAACATTGACCGTAATATTTGTCAACTTAAATAAGATCTTCATTTTTTCATTCAATATATTGACAAATTTTTCACTTAAAAACAACTCCCAAACTAATTTAGATTCAACAAATATGTTGTGCATTGTTATATAAGGAAATTTTGGCACAATGTTTTCATAACGGTCTATTTAATTAAAATTTAAATTTAGGAGTAGGAATTGATTTGCTAACGTCATATAAGGAAAGATTGACAGAGTTTTTCAAATTAATATGAATATTCTATAATTTACTGTTATATATTTTTTAATTTTTAATATTTTTCATTGCACTAATTTTTCATATCTTTCGATATATAGATTGTAATATTTTATTATATTAAAATTATATAAATATAAAAAGAAATATTCATTTACATTTACAAACCATGAATCATACGGGGATACTATTAGTTTGTTGTATTGTACACTTTCAGATGATTGTAAATTTGACTGAAATTGGAAACTCCAACTTTCTTTTCGTGATCAAAATGGTTTATAGTAGTATCTCTTAATTTTCTTATCCAAACTTAAAAGGATATCTTAAAAAATAGAGGTAGCATATAACAACTACTAATAAACAACATAATGATATCTTGAAGATGTTTGACTGAGGTTGGCGTTAAATTTGATCTCTTTGTCTATTTTGAAATATATTTATTTTCATGGATTGAATAGATACTTTTATTGTAAGTAAATCACTTACGGAATAAATTTATGATAAAATATTACGCACTAGCTTATACTAATTCTTTTTTAAAAAAATTGTCGCTTTAACCCGCTTTGGAAAATATATTAAATTGATGAATTATTTTGCAAAGTTCTATAAATTAATAGATTGATTGACATCATTTGTTTTATTGTACATTTTCAGATGATTAGAAATTTGACTAAAATTGGAAACTCGAAATTTCTTTTCGTGACCAAAATGGTTTATAATACCGTATCCACATAATCTATTTGAGATTATTTTTGTCCAATCTTTATATCTCTTAATTTTCTTATCGAACCTATCAAGGATATCTTAAAAAAACAGAGGTAGCATATAACAACTACTAATTAACAACATAATGATATCTTGAAGATGTTTGACTAACGTTGGCGTTAAGTTTGATCTATTTGTCTATTTTGAAATATATTTCTTTCACGGATTGAAGATATACTTTTATTATAAGTAAATCACTTAAAGAATAAAATTATGATAAAATATCACACACTAGCTTATACTCCTCCCTATGCAAAAGACTGTCGCTTGAACCTGTTTTGGAAAAAATATTAAATTGGTGAATTATTTTGCAAAGTTCTATAAATTACTAGATTGATCGACATGATTTGTTTTATTGTACATTTTCAGATGATTAGAAATTTGACTGAAATTGGAAATTCCAAGTGGCCTGTTCTCCGTCCTTGGGAGAGCCAATTAATTTTTTTTCGTGGCCAAAATGGTTTATAATACCATATCCACATAATCTATTTGAGGTTTTTTTTGTCCAATCTTGATATATCTTAATTTTCTTATCCAAACTTTGTGTGCACCCAACACACAATAAGCTTATCGTATACCCCCCTATTTAATTTGGAATTAAAGATAAATATAAGCGCCTTGTTTGAATGGATTCGTAACAACAACATGTGGTGCAGCGGTGAGGCACGCACATGTTAGTATATGTTATATTGCGTAATAGTATATGTTATATTGCGTAATAGTATATGTTATATCGCGTAATAATATATATTATAGTTACATGTATAATTTTTAATAATATATTATGTTGTTCAATAGTATATGTTATATTGCGTAATAGTATACGTTATATCGCGTAATAGTATATATTATATTGTGTAATAGTATATGTTATGCTACAGGTATACACATATTTTTAATAATATATATATTTTTTAAATAATATATTACATTGTCTAAAATAATATAAGAAATGCACATATATAGAAAAAAATTGGAGAAGATGGGATTCGAACCAATATCCTAATAACCAATAATTCAGGATTTTAACACCTAGGCTAATGTCTCTTATGTGCCAATAAACAAGCCTTAATATATATATATATATATATATATATTATTAATTTGAATTAAAAGAAAAAAAAATGCCTTATATATATATATATTATTAATTTGAATTAAAAGAAAAAAAATAAAGTTGCGTATGCTGGCTGAGGCTGGAACTCGAGACCTCAGCGCACGCGCATAAGGGCTTGACCGCTGGCCACCATCATTTTAGAGAATTTAAACATAACCCTTAATATATATCTAATTTTCAAATTAAATTAGGGAGTGCACAATAAGCTTATTGTGTGTTGGGTGCACCCAAAACCTACTCATCTTAAAAAAACAAAGGTAGCATATAACAACTACTAATTAACAACATAATGATATCTTGAAGATGTTTGACTGAGGTTGGCGTTAAATTTGATCTATTTGTTTATTTTAAAATATATATATTTCACGGATTGAAGAGATACTTTTATTATATGTAAATCCTTGCAGAATAAAATTATGATAAAATATTACACACTACCTTATACTCCCTCTCTTTCCAAAAGACTGTCGCTTCAACCTGTTTTGGGAAAATTGATTAACCGTATTAGTATATTCATACCATTCACAAAACTAAATTAGAAAATGATTTTATGTCTCTCTCATCCAAAAAAAAAAAAAACACACAAAAGTCAATTTTCTATATACAAATAAAAGAAATTACAGAAATAATTTTTTTCTTTGACATGATAATTAAGTACTTCCTTCATTTCTAAATACTAGCCGTTGTACACTTTGTACATAGGAAATATTAAAAGCACTTTGAAAGGATACATATACCCTGTATAATCTATCATTTCCTATGTACAAAGTGTACATAGGAAATAAATCCCTCCCCCTCCCACCAAGTTTTATTTGATCAAATGAGAGATAATTATAATTAAGACAATAATAAAATTCGGATATTTTTAGGGAGTTCTTGTTAGGTTATATGCAAGGGTGATATTGATTTTTTTTTCTTTTGCCAGAATAACTTGTTTTTATTTTAATTGAATAAGTTTTAAAACGACTAGCTAGTATTTGAAAATGGATGAAGTACTATTTAATTGAATAAACGTAATTGTAGAATTATGATTAGGTCATTTCCCTCAAATATGTGGGAAGTCGAAACCATTTATTAATTACAAACAAATTACAAACTTAATGCGCGTACTCTAGAACTCTTTCATTGTACACCAAAAAAAAAAAAAAAAAAAAACAACAACAACAAAAAACCTATTTCATCAATCTAGCTATAATTTAACTCAATTTAGTAGCAAATTCGTTTATTCATTTTTTTTTGAGTTAATAACTATATTATATCTTAAGGATCATATGATAATAATCTTATTCAATAATTAGTTTTATATTATGAGAATAAATTCCTCAGACATGCATGTCAGGTTTCCAAAATTTTCAAAGTTATGTTTTATAACACGCAACTTTTTTTAAGTTATTTAAGATCTTCCTATTGGGAATAAGCAAGCAAGTTAAATTCTCTCTTTTTTTATATTATTATATAAATATTTATTATAAGTGTATACTATTTGATTTTTTTTTTTGAAATTCAGATTAGGTTGAATTATAGTTACATGCTTGGAGTTGTTAAAGGGTATGTCCTATGAGATACATCGTTCCGCTCTAACTTTCCTATATTCCTTTTCGATTTGTCTCAATTTAACTTTTCAGTCCATAAATAGCAAATTCTCTCACAATCTCCATCCTCAATTTCCACTTTTAAAAAAATCAAAGATTCCACAAAATCTATTTTTTCTTAACCTTTATGCCCGGTCAAAGTAAAAAAGTTAAACCGGGACAGAGGAAGTATTAGTTAATCTAGTTTTATGCAAAGTAAAGAGTCTCTCTAGAAGTATTTTCATGATTTAGTATTTTATATATATAATGGATTAGTATCAGGATTCCTTGACCGGCTATCAAGAGATTTTACGTAGTTAGGTCACCCAACTATGTGTAAGGGCTCATGTACATAACTATTAACTTTGGTTGCCCCAATATGATACAACGACTAGCTACTTTGAGTTCCATATACATTGCTCGTATTGGTATCATATTTGGACTCATAGTAGGTCTACTTTATAGTATACATTTTTTTTTTTTATAAAGATTTTCTAGTATTTAAGTTTAACGATGAGAGAAATTGTGTACTTACTCAGCATTCATTTATAGTTACCTCGTATTGCAAATGAAGACAAGTTAGATGTGTTGCTAGAAGAGAGCAAAAGGAAATGGTAGTGGTAGACTGGTAGTGGATCCTCGAAATTTAAGAATTTAATGAGTATTTTGAGTTAAATTTGCGAGAACTATTTTCTTATGTTTTAAGAGCAAAATATACTCACAAATATAAATACAATTTCTATATAGTACAAGTGATATCCGGCTAGTGGGGTGTCACATCTTCCTCCTAGATTTTAATATATTATTTTAGGATAAAATCCAAATCTTAAATAGAATACCAACTAAAAATATGTTTCTAATTAAATTTCAAAAGAAAATGACAAAATGCCTATCTTTGAAAATGAAAAATCAAGCAGGTTGTTAGATTACTTCTTTGCCACACAACTCTGTTACATTACTTCTCTCGCCACACAACTATATAAATTCAACACCATAAATCTGTAAATTTTGGTGAGAAGAAATGGGTGTGAAAAGTAAGCTTGTTTCACAAATGACCATCTATTCGAGAGCCGACGTGTTCAAACTATATCAATTTCCAAGTCATTTTACAAAATTCGCTCCAGAACTGGTTCCAAAGGTTGCTTTGCTTGATGGTGAAATGGGAAAAGTTGGTTTAATCATCTTTTTCATCTTCAATCAAGGTAACTGACATGTTGCACAATGTTTATCTTCTATTTAACATGATTTTGGTATATTATCATATGTATATTGATGTTTTATGTAGACGACATTGCTTATTAAAAGGAAATAACTTAATCAATGAAACATTATTCTATATGCTACTTACTACACAAGGAAAACTTAGTTGTTTTCATTTTATAAAAGTTTATAATTTGTTCAAATTATAATAATTGACAGGTGGAAAGAAGTTGGTTACCAAGATGATGGTTGTAGCCTTGGACGAGAAGAACAAATCTATAACTTATAGGATGATTGGAGGAGATCACGGGGAGACATTTGATTCATTGGAGGTTACTATTGAAAGCAGTGTCAATGGACAAGTCGACACACTTACAGAAGGTATAAGAGGAGATCTCGAGGAGATATTTGAACCAATTGTGGTTACTATTGAAATCGGTGTCAATGGACTAGTCGACTCGCTTGCAGGAGTTGGGGATTTTAAGAAAAAGAGTGAGGATGTGCCAGATCCCCATGAATTCATGAAAATTTTCCTCCAACTCAACAAAGAAATTGAGCGCAACAATGATGTACTCGTCCACAATTAAGGCCACATATCCACAACATTTAGAACTTCTGTACATCACAAATAAATGTATCTTATGGCTACAATAAAAATACTCTACTAAATAATGTATTTGTGATAGAAAAATAAATGAAGAATTAAGATATCACATCAAATATCATGTAAAAATGATTTGTATATCTTGAAAATTATACTATAACAAATATTATGTGTTAAATACCTTTTTGGGGGATATAATAATATACTTTGTCAAAATGGCATATTGAAGATACCATATCTTCTAACCTATTTCCATCGTTTCTCCACAAATTCAATATTTATTTTGTTCTTCGGTATCTTTTGTTGCATATATTTTTTAGTATGTTTGCATATATTCAATCAATGCTCATTATAATCTTTGTCATTATATACTGTATAATTAAAATTATAATATTTAAACTGAAATTGACAAAAACTAAAATTGAATGTTCATAAGGATAGGTTTCTTTGACACAGTTCTTTACTGTCAAGCAGCTAGTACTTCTACTGATGTTCCAGCAGTTAGTATGATTGAAATGCAAGTGCTCCCCAAATAGCAAAAATACATAGGATTTAAATCCTAGTCATTGTAACACTATGAAAGTTTGTTAAGTGAGTCTTGCGTATGATGATCACACGAATCCCATGTCATATGGCAGAGCCTTATTTACCCAAGGAGGAAAAAGTGGAGCCCCATTTACCTATTTTTCTTTTTACTATACTTAAGTTGACCCGTTATACAGAATGATCCGTGTGATCGCTTTTTGTCAAGTTAGTATTTTATATTTCTCTTATCAATTCCAGTTTTTGTCAATTTAGTTTTTCATATTTCTCTTATAAATTCCTCAAGTCTGTTTCGGCTTGAGTTGGAACTCATCTATTTCTTGAATTTCTCTAAAGAAATTGTTGTTATCTTCTTATTTCGATTCTAAATTTGATAATGTAGAGGTCTTGGAAAGAAAAATAAAGGAAGAGATGATAAAATGTCTTTCAAACAAAGAGCCAAGCCTATTGAACCTTCCACTAAGGTAGGGGCAACATTGCTAGTGAATGTCCAAATAGTAGGACGATGGTGACAAGGGGTGAATATGAGTCAAAAGACAGTGGCGGATTCAGAATTTTTGAATAGAGCGTGCACAATTATATAAAGTATTAAGTAGGATAAAATCTGTTAAAATTTTTATTCGAGTATACAGATTATAGAGATTAAAAAACATATAAAATTCGAAAAGTTACAAACTAAAGAAGTTAATCTAATAAAAAAAATTCAATTGTTCCGAAAGGATTGCCATACTTTGAAAGTAATACATACCATCAATATTTAATTTCAAAACACATCCGCTCTACTTCTTTAAGTCACAAGTGAAATACAATTTATAATGCAGCCGAGCACAAACAAAAGATAAATTTTACGTTTTCGAATTTATTTTTTGTTCGAGTAGGCTAATGAAGTATAAATTTTATAATTTCTAAGTGAAACTAAATAATGTAGTATACAATAAATGGCATATTCATTTTAAAAATAAATGTGGCTATATATATACATACACATATAGGCTTTTTTGAAAGAAAAATAGGGTGTGCACTGAAAGATATGGATTAAATTAGGATATGTAAGTTTTATTACTTAATAAGTTAGACTAATTAATTAATTAAACAGACATGGATATCAGACCCATAAACCTAGGTATATGGTATTATATATACATATTCTCTATAGTAGAGAAGGAAGAGCTTCTTCTTCTTCTTTTTTTTTTTTTTTTTTTTTTTTAAGATAAAAATTATAGAGGCACCGTAGAATCAATTAGTGATTTCCTAGCAATCGCTTATTGAACAATTGTACCTGGGATAGTTCCTGTGACGGACGACATACACATGCATACCTGAAGTGGTGAATTCAGTCGCGATATTCCTTCCGGTTAAATTACGCAACAAGTAAGTAATTCAAACTTTTGCGTAATTATTGTTCAACGTGTAATTCAATTATAGATCATGATCCTTATTCTGGATTATTCTGTTGTTCACATTAGAGGAATCGAGAATTTTCAACAGTGGTATCAGAGCTCGGGGCTGGATGTATACTCCCTCCGTACCGAATGAACTTGCACTGGCAAGTGGACACACATATTGAGAAAAAAATATTTTTGGGTTATGTTGACTTTTCGAGCCTATCTTTTTGCTTTATTTAGTAAATAAAGGTGTATTGTGGGATAGTATTTGTGAGATTTGTTTCTTTTTCAAGAAATTGTGCAAATTACTTGGGACACACCGAAACAGAAAGTGTGCAAATTCGTTCGAGACGGAGGGAGTAATTAGTTTACAATTAGATTAAATTGTGGATTAGACTTTTATATGGTTGAAATTCTGATTTTGTTTTGAAAATTTTGATTTGTTTCAAACTTCGAAACAAAACTGGAATATAATTTTTAGGGGGATTGGTACACGTGTCCCGTGCACGCACTTTATGGCACTTTTAGTGTCATTTTAGTGTCAATAACGTGCATAATTATGTGTATTTAGTGCTTTTATATTCTAATGGGCAAAATAATGCGTTTGAACTATTTTTGTATTAAGACAGGTGTAAAAAGGGTCGAAATCGAAGATTAAATGATCGAGGAGTCGAGGGATCGATCGAGGCAAGAAAGGAAGAGCCAACTGAAGATCTCGGCCGAGACAGGATGTTAATCTCGGCCGAGATGAGCCTCCAGGGGTTTTCTGGAGTTCTGCAAGACTGAAGATCTCGGCCGAGATTCAATCTCATCTCGGCCGAGATGAAGCTCCAGGGAATTTCTGAAGTTTTGCAAGATTGAAGATCTCGGCCGAGATTCAATCTCATCTCGGCCGAGATGAGGCTCCAGGGAATTTCTGAAGAATGTCAAAGATGAAAGTCTTGGCCGAGATGCAATCTAATCTCGGTCGAGATGAGTCAAAACCTCAAAAGCCCTAGTTTCCCCTTTTTCACGTCTCGGCCGAGATACAACCCAATCTCGGCCGAGATTGACCTTCGACCCAAAATTCTTGAAAACCCTTTTTCACGTCTCGGCCGAGACACACTCCCGTCTCGGCCGAGATTCACTACTCTGTTTTAAAATTCTGAATACGTTTTTGCCTATTTTTGTCTAGCACTTTCTCCCTTTATATATATATCATCCCATTCGAATTTAACCTAACTTTGGATAACTTTTGGAGTACTTTTGGATACTTGAAGAGCACATTTCAGCCACCAAGGAAGGAGATTGGACAAGGGATTGAAGGATCATCTTCTCCAATTGACATCTTTGGATTCATCCAAATCAGTATCATGTTTCTTTATTTTCCCATCTATTTTCTGATTGTATTAGTTAATATGGGTGGCTAGCACCCTTAGTTCATCCTTGATCATTGTGGAACCTTGAGTCGAGACATTGATGTGATTATTACGGTTAATGTTACCGAGATTATTGTGTATTTAAGTATTTTGTGTTATTTGCTCTTGTTGATTCACATTTATGAATTGATTATTGGTTTGATCACCCTTTAAGGGATTTGAAAATGTGTTGCTAGAATAGGAGATTACTATCCATAATTGTAGGATTTCCGATTCCCGAGTAGCAAACAATAATTATTTATTGGGGATAACACAAAGTTCAACCACTAAAATCGAGCTTTCGAGTTTTATGTTGAATTTATCTCGTTGTCCTAGTGTTTAATGCTTTTGGTGATTGAATCTAAGAGAGCTTGTTCGAGGATTCGGTTAAACTGAATATGGTTAGTCGAAGAGCTTATTTTGATTAACTAAGATTAAGGGACAACAAGGCTATTAGAGCTTGTTAATAGTCTTGAGATAAGGGCTTAAATCACAATTCAATCGGGCATTAACAATAGTTGCATCAATTGTTCAAGATCAAGGGGAAGCATGATCAAGGGTGACTTGTTTTACTATTTGAAAACTAAAATCGAAAAAGATCTCTTCTAGTGTTTTTGAGTACTTGTTTCTTTTAATTGTGTCTATTTCCTTTTAATTGTCACTAATAGATTGTTAGTTTCCCATTAACCCCCCATTATTGCTTTCTTAAGTATTTATTTCTTGCATTCTTAATCATAAACCGCTTGACATCAGAATCAAAACTGTTCGGCCGTTTCCTGTGGGATCGACCCTTATTTACCATTCTACTAAGTAGGATAGTCGGTAAGGTTTAAGTGTATTTTCATACACGATTTAATTTGGTAGCAAGAAACGACGCTACCAAATTTTGGCGCCGTTGCCGGGGAACGGTGATTAGAATAGAGTTGATTTGTTGATCAAGCATTATGATTAGTTACATATATAGTTATCTTCTTGTTTATCTTAGTAATTTCATATTCTCACTTTGTTTCCTTATTTTTGTTTACTTGTAGTGAATGTTCTTGCGTTCGCAAGGAGAAAAAAGATTGCTATTTGAACCGGATATTAAGGAACGTGAACGTGAATTGAGAAGGAGAGCTCGAGATTTGGAGTAAGTCCGAGAAAGAATCGAAGTGCTGAATTTAGGGGGTGAAGATATTATTAACTTGGAAGAAATGGATGAGGATCAAGGTCAAGAAAGAACAATGAAGGAGTTGGCTAACACTAGGGTTGCTCAAGAGCCCTTGTGCATCACCTTCCCAGCCATAGGAAACGACACGGTTTTCGAGTTGAAATCCGGACTCATCCACCTACTACCTTCCTTTCATGGATTGTCCGGAGAGGACCCTCATAAGCACCTCAAGGAGTTCCATGTGGTTTGTTCAAGTATGAAGCCATCAAGGGTGACGGAAGAACAGATAAAACTTCGAGCATTCCCGTTCTCCCTGAAGGATCTTGCTCGAGATTGGCTATACTATCTTCCATCCGGATCAATCACCACCTGGGAGCAGATGGAAACCCAATTCCTCGAAAAATTCTTCCCAGCTTCTCGAGCCACCACCATTCGGAAGGAAATCAGTGGAGTGAGGCAGATGCAAGGTGAAACATTATATGAGTATTGGGAACGTTTCAAAAGACTCGTTGGAAGTTGCCCTCCACATCAAATCACTCCACAACTGCTGATTCAGTATTGGTATGAAGGACTTTGCCTGGCAGACCGAAATATGATTGATTCAGCGAGTGGAGGGGTTTTATCTGATAAGACGCCTACTGAGGCTCGAGCACTGATATCCAAAATAGCTGCTAATACTCAACAATTTGGATGCAGAGAGCCGGTGAGACGGGTCAAGGATGTGATAGACTCGACTGTTGAAGAGAGGTTAGACCAACTCACCGACTTGGTGAAGAAGGTGATCTCGGGTGGCACACCTACTTCCAAGCCTTGCAGAATTTGCCAAGTCACTGAGCATTCCATTGACACTTGCCCGGTTCTCGGAGAAGAAATGGAGGCCCATGCCAACGCGGTTCAAAATTTTAATCCCAACTCATCCGGGAGGAAGTATGATCTGTATTCTCAATCGTACAACCCGGGTTGGAGGGACCATCCGAATTTCAAATACGGCAATCAGAATCCGAGCAATAATCAACAAGGTGATCACAGTGGGCAAAACCGACCCCCTTTTACTAGGGGGATGTTCCAGCAGAGACAGCAACCCGAGCAGGTACCCTGTGATCCTTCCCTGTCTGATATAGTGAAAAGCCTAGCCACTAGTACGCTCCAATTATAGAAGGAATCAAGTTCTAGGTTTCAGAGTATCGAAAATCAAGTCAGTCAAATAGCATCGATGGTTTCTCGTTTAGAAAATGCACAAGGAGGAAGATTACCGGCTCAACCGGAAGTCAACCCGAAAAATGTGAGTGCCATTGCTGTTATGGATGAGGAGTTACTTGGAGACCTGAAAAGCCCGGGTATACTTCACAAGGACAGACTGTGGACGTGGATGATGGTTCAAGGAAAGAAGAGACCTCCCATGTGGTTGAAAGTAAAGTTCGGACACCTAAGTGGAAGATTGCCAAGGAGTTGCGTAAGCAAAATGAGGCATTAGCTGCATGCTTCCCCGACCACCTATTGCCTTTTCCTACCATGAAATACTCTACACAAAGTGAAATTGAGAATGTCAGTGTGGGGATTTTGAGAAGCGGTAAAGTCCTTGAAAAGGGGAAGTCAAATGAAGGAGCAAGTAGAGTTGAAAGTGAAAGGGAGGGTGCAAAACAGGAAATCTCGGCCGAGACATATCAGGATCTCGGCCGAGATGTTTCACCTCGTTCAGAAGACAGAATTCTCTGCCCACCTGTCTCGGCCGAGACACATAAAAATCTCGGCCGAGATTCCCTGAAATCCAACAAAAATTCTGAAATGCCCCCACTTCCGTTTCCGAGTCAAATGAAGAAGATTCCCGACAAAAATAGAGACAAGGAGATAATGGAGGTATTCAGGAAGGTGGAAATCAGTATTCCTTTGATGGACGCCGTAAAACAGATTCCGCGGTACGCAAAGTTTTTGAAAGATTTATGCACCAACAAAAGGCGTCTACATGGGAATGAGAAAGTCTTCATGGGAGAAAACATCTCGGCGATTTTTCAGAAGAAGATGCCACAGAAATGCAAGGACCCGGGAATGTTCACCATCCCGTGTAAGATCGGTAATTGTTTGATTGAAAATGCCATGCTTGATTTGGGGGCATCGATCAATGTGATGCCCCGTTCTATTTTCAATAGCTTGAACTTGGGTCCACTGAAAGACACGAGGGTAGTCATCCAACTGGCGGACCGAAGCACCTCGTTTCCGGACGGGGTGATTGAGGACGTGATAGTTGAGGTGGATAACCTCATCTTTCCAGCAGATTTCTATGTACTTGACATGCATGGAAATTCAACCGATTCCACTCCAATCTTGCTTGGGAGGCCGTTCTTGAATATCTCCCAAACAAAGATTGACGTGCGAGAGGGAACTCTTAGCATGGAATTTGCTGGCCAAGTGGTGCAATTCAATATTTTTTATTCAATGAAATATCCTGAGGAATTGCATAGTGTTTATTCTATTGATGTCATTGATGTTATTGATCCCGTTGTGGAGGAAGTGTTTGAGTATTATTGTAGGGACGAAGAAGCAATTGAATTGGCGTCCGATCTAGAGAAGATAGAGCAAATGGACACCAAGAAAGAGTTTGTGGGGATAGTGGAACAATCGAAGTCATCCAAGCCTTTCCGAACCAAGCCCTTTCCCAAATTCTTACCTTTGCCTGAACCTCAAGAAAAGCTGCTACCTTCTACCATCAAGGCACTAACCATTGAGCTCAAAGCCCTTCCCCCCCATCTCAAATACGCATATCTTGGGGAGGACGAAACCCTACCAGTGATTATCTCATCAAAGCTCACATCCACTCAAGAACAAGCATTGATCAAGGTCCTCAAGGTTAACAAAGAAGCTATAGGGTGGACTATCGCTGATATCAAAGGCATTAGTCCATCCCTATGCATGCACCGGATATTGTTGGAGGATAATGCCAAACCAAGTCGGGAACCCCAAAGGCGGCTTAACCCACCTATGATGGAGGTGGTAAAGACGGAGATCATCAAGATACTCGATGTTGGGATTATTTATCCAATATCGGATAGCAAATATGTGAGCCCAACACAGGTCGTGCCCAAAAAGTCGGGAGTGACGGTGGTGGAGAACAAAGACGGGGAAGTGGTTCCCACCCGCTTGCAAACCGGATGGCGAGTGTGCATCGATTACCGCAAGCTAAATGCCATGACCCGCAAAGATCATTTTCCTTTGCCATTCATTGACCAAATGCTTGAGAGATTGGCCGGGCATTCCTTCTATTGCTTCTTGGATGGATACTCCGGATACTTTCAAATAGCCATCTCTCCAGAAGATCAAGAGAAGACCACTTTCACATGCCCTTTCGGTACTTTTGCATGGAGGAGGATGCCATTTGGGCTATGCAATGCCCCGGCCACCTTTCAAAGGTGCATGGTAAGTATTTTTTCTGAATATGTTGGGAATATTATTGAAGTTTTCATGGATGATTTTAGTGTGTATGGTGAGTCTTTCGAAAAATGCCTTGATAATCTTGCTAAAATTCTGAAAAGGTGCATAGAAACAAATCTTGTTTTGAATTGGGAGAAATGTCATTTTATGGTTGAGCAATGCATCGTTCTTGGGCATATAATTTCATCAAAAGGGATTGAGGTTGATAGGTCTAAAGTTGATCTTATTGTTGCTTTGCCTTACCCCGCAACTGTGCGGGAAGTTCGATCGTTTCTTGGCCATGCAGGTTTCTATAGGCATTTCATTAAGGATTTTTCAAAGATCTCTGCCCCTCTTTGTCAGCTATTGCAAAAGGACTTTGAATTTGAGATGTCAACCGATTGCAAGATGGCCTTTGATCAGCTGAAGGAGGCCCTTACATCGCCCCCCATCATCCAACCTCCGGATTGGACACTGCCGTTCGAGATAATGTGTGATGCAAGTAACTATGCAGTGGGAGCTGTATTGGGGCAACGGAAGGAAAAAGCAGCCCATGTGATCTACTACGCCTCAAGGACCCTAAATCCGGCACAAGCAAACTACACCACCACAGAAAAAGAACTCTTGGCCATAGTTTTTGCTTTAGAAAAGTTTAGGTCATATCTGCTTGGTACTAAGATTATCGTTTTTTCTGATCATGCAGCTCTTCGGTTTCTATTATCAAAGAAGGAAGCTAAACCAAGACTCATCAGATGGATTTTGCTACTTCAGGAATTTGATTTGGAAATCAAAGACAAGAAGGGAAAGGAAAATTGGGTGGCGGATCATTTAAGCCGTTTGATACAAGAGGAGGACGAAATGCCCTTGAAGGAGAGTTTTTCAGACGAGCAATTGCTAGCCATGACAAGCACGAAGCCCCCTTGGTATGCCAACATGGTGAATTATTTGGTGTCCAAAAGATTTCCTATTGGGATGAGTAAACCGCAGAAGGATAGGTTGAAGAGTGAGTCGAAGCATTTTGTTTGGGATGATCCACACCTGTGGAAATATGGGTCAGATCAAGTAATCAGGAGATGCATTCCCGAAGACGAAGTGCAGTCGGTGTTGAATTTTTGCCACTCACATGCTTGTGGAGGCCACTTCGGGCCGAAGAGGACGGCATACAAAGTGCTTGAGAGTGGATTGTTTTGGCCCACCATATTTAGAGATGCCCTTGCTTTTTGCAAATCCTGTGACAACTGTCAAAAGACGGGAAATGTCTCTCAAAGAAATCAAATGTCCCAAAATCCGATTGTAGTCTGTGAAATTTTTTATGTTTGGGGTATGGACTTCATGGGACCGTTTCCCTTGTCTTATGGGAATTTGTACATATTGTTGGCTGTTGACTATGTGTCCAAGTGGGTGGAGGCGAAAGCAACCCGAACCAATGACTCTAAAGTTGTGGCCGAGTTCGTCCAATCCAACATTTTTGCTCGGTTTGGGATACCAAAAGCCATTATAAGTGATAGAGGCACACACTTTTGCAACCGAACAATCGACGCATTGCTGAAGAAATACGCTGTATCGCACAAAGTTTCGACGCCTTATCATCCACAAACCAATGGGCAAGCCGAAACTTCGAATCGGGAAATCAAATCGATATTAAAGAAGACTGTGCAACCAAATCGCAAGGATTGGAGTTTGAGGCTTAATGATGCATTATGGGTGATAGGGATGGCCCGGTCACTTCGGGTCGGGTTCATACATTGGCCCATCGACCAGTCCAGGAGTACGTGTCGGCCCAGAAGCATGCGTCGGCCCAACTTGTGGTTTGCTCCGCAATTCAAGGCCCACGATTCGTTCCCAACTATCACGCAACGGAAAACAGGCGTAATAATAGGGAATTAGTTAGGGTTCAGTTAGGGTTTAGTATAAATTGAAGAAAAGAACTCTGAATTAGGGTTCGCATTTCTGTGTTCTGAATTATTACGTGTAAACTCAAAGTGCGAGTAAAAGAAACACCTCGGCAAGTGTTATTTTCTGCCCGTGGACGTAGATCTCCGGATCGAACCACGTAAATCTTGTGTTTTTTCATATTGCTTGCGTAGATTTTCGTTAAGTTTCCTGGATATCGGATTGCGCATTATCAATTGGCGCCGTCTGTTGGAACCGTAAACAATTTCTGACGTTAACAGTGCATTCAAATATCATGGTGATGACTCGACTGAATCAATCTCGCCACGGTGATCAATCCAATCAAGATCCACCCGTGGATCAAGTTTTGCCGCCGAGGCAGTTGCCGACAAGAGGTGCGTCTCATCATCAGGGCAACCAAGGCCCGGTTGTGAATCCAGACAACCAGTTCTTGCCTCCACCCCCACAAGACATGCAAAACCCTAATCCCGTTGCTGCCCAGCCACCGGTTAACATTCAAATCACTCCAGAATTGCTCCAGGCTTTCCTACAAGAGCATGCCCATGTTCTTCAAGACTGGGCGGCTAATCGCCTACACCCCGCGGGGCCTGTCGGACATGATGCCAATCCCGCGGTGCCTCCACATCGTCAGCACTTGCGTGATCAACAAGACCCGGGGCATCGCGGGCTTCAGGATCGGCGACGGGAATGACCTGGTTCTTCCGAGGACCATGGGAGTTCTAACGATCACGACAGCGCAACGATGAACCTACCGATGTCGATCGCCGCCGTCCGCTCAACGCGGCTAAGAGAGTTCGTTATGCCAATCCTCATACTCTAGATCTTCAAGAGTATGAGCGAGTTCAACGCAATGTTGAACTGGACAGAATCCTGGGCCTTGATGCCAATGGAGACATCATCACACCGTTCTCCCAAGAAATCATGGCCACCTCCCTTCCCGAAGAGTTCAAATGGCCGGCCATACCACCTTACGACGGCACCGGAGATCCAGCCAATTTTCTTGGAGCTTTCAGGGATAACATGCTTAGCCGCGATCACACTACATCCCTCCATTACTGTAAGATTTTCCCTGAGTACCTTCAGGATGAAGCTCGGGTTTGGTTTGATTCTCTCCCACGCAACAGCGTATCTTCTTTTAGAGAACTCGCCGAACACTTTTGGGCGCATTTCGAAGCACGTGCGAAGCCCATGGCCACCCTGGCCGACCTCATGAATATGGAACAGCGGGACGGTGAAACCGTTACCCAATTTCTTGACCGCTTTACAGCAGAGAGCCTCAAGGTGGGAAATTGCTCAGATGACGTAGTCATCAACGCATTCATGAATGGACTCCGTCCCGGACCACTTTACACCGAGTTGGTTCGAAACCCACCGGTCACAACCCGAGCACTGTTCAAAACGGTGTGCAGATATGCTAAAGCCGAGGAGCAGACTCGCCGGAAACGTGAGAAACATGCTAGCAAGCGGCAGTCCGACAGGACACAAGCTGGGCCTAGCCCGCGACCGAGTGCCTTTTCCCACCTGAACCCGGGGCGTTCAGAATCCCGAGGCGGTATTCCACAATTTACTCCGTTGACAAAGTCACGAGCAGAAATCCTTTCTGTTCACAAGAACGATCTACGGCCTTGTCCGCGGATGACTGCTCCGCCTGAAAAAAGGAACCATGGAAAGTGGTGTGCGTACCACCGAGATCATGGGCACGAGACAGAGGAGTGCCGAGAGCTCAGCAAGGAAATTGAGGAGTGTCTAAGGAAAGGACTCTTGCGACAATACATTGCGCGGACCGATGACAGACCTCGGACAAGCCAGAATGGGGGTTCGTCTCATAACCGCGGAGGTTATCATGACCGGGGCGCACAACAGAATCGGCCGCCGTGGCAGAATAATCGGCCGGGACCTAGCAATAATGCACGGCAAGACTCTGGCAATCGCCAACAGCCTCATTTTCTGCCACCACCTCCTCCTCCGGGAGGACCCGGAGACAATGCACCCACTCACGTAATAAACGTGATATATGGGGCCCTTCCCACCGGGGCTTCACGAAATGCCTTGAAGGCAGAGGCTCGCCGTCCTCCTCCCGAGGAGCCACGTCATAAGCGCCTCCATCAATCCGAAACTGTTAGTTTCACAGATAGGGACCATGTTCCGGAGATAACACCTCATACTGATGCCATTGTCATCGACATGACTGTGGCCAATATTACAATAAAGCGGGTCTTTGTGGACAATGGAGCCGCAGTGAGTGTTATATTCGCCGACTGTTTCCAAAAGATGGGAATTCCTCGGGAACAACTTCGGCCGGCCCCCGGGCCATTGCAGACTTTCACTCAGGGTGAAGTCCAACCAGAAGGTGTCATCACTCTCCCGGCGTCTCTGGGGACCTATCCGGCAATTAAAACCATTTTCGTGGATTTCTATGTGGTGAACTCCCCGTCTCCGTACAACATGATCTTGGGTCGGGACTGGCTTACTCCCGCCAAAGCCATATGCTCCACATACCACCTCGCTCTAAAATTCCCCACCTCGCATGGCGAGGTGGCTATCCGCGGTAGTCAGCGGGTTTCAAAGGAGTGTATGTACATGGCACTCAAAAAGACTCCCAAAGTTCCTCCCAAACAGCAGCTTCAAGTAGCATCATCGGCTCTTGAACCTCGGGTATGTACCTCATTGGGGGATACCACCGTCCAGGTACCGCTTGATCCGTCCAAGCCAGAACAGACTGTAACTGTTGGTGCCGTAGATGTGCCATGGTTGCACCAGGCCATCATTCAGACCTTTGCATGGTCCCCTTTGGATATGCCCGGGGTCTCTCCCGACATAATAACCCACAAGCTGAACATCGATCCCAGTGTAAAGCCTATACAGCAAAAGCAAAGGAAGTTCGCTCCGGAGCGAAATGCAGCAATTAGAATCGAGGTGCAACAACTCTTGGATGCGGACATCTTATTCGAAGTGTATTACCCCTCTTGGCTATCCAATCCGGTGATGGTGATAAAGTCCAGCGGGGCATGGCGGATGTGTGTCGACTTCTCCGACCTCAATAAACATTGTCCGAAGGACTGTTATCCCCTACCTTCCATTGACCAAAAGGCTGAAGCCATTACTGGGTACGTGGCACTCTGTTTCTTAGATATGTATAAGGGATACCACCAGATCTTTATGGATCCGCAGGATGCCCTCAAGACAGCATTCATCACTGCTTTCGGGTGTTTTGCTTTTAAGAAAATGCCCTTCGGGCTCAAGAACGCTGGAGCCACATATCAACGTCTCATGGACCGCGTTTTCCACGACCAGATTGGCCGCAACGTCGAGGTTTACATTGATGATCTTGTTATAAAGAGTACCTCCCATTCTTCATGTGTGCAAGACATTGCCGAAACGTTGCGCACCCTGCGGCGTTACAATTTACGACTTAATCCAGCAAAATGCATTTTCGGCGTTGGCTCCGGCAAGTTCCTTGGTTATATGGTTTCACAACACGGTCTTCAGGCTAATCCAGCCAAACTTCGGGATGTTTTGGATCTGCAGCCACCGAAGACGTTCAGAGACGTTCAGCGCCTCACGGGCGGTTTGGCGGCCTTAAATCGCTTTCTATCCAAAGCGGCAGAGCGCCAACTCCCATTCTTCAAAATCTTGCGACAATCGAAGTCCTTTGAATGGACTCCGGAGTGCACCGAGGCTTTCGAGGCTTTGAAATGTCATATACAGCAGCTGCCTACTTTGTCAGTTCCTCTCTCCGGAGAGCCGCTTTACTTATATTTGGCTTCCGCCGAGGAAGCTATTAGTGCAGCCCTTGTACGAGAAGTCAATAGCGTTCAGCATCCTGTGTATTTTGCAAGCCGAGTACTCCACGGAGCGGAGGCACGATATTCCATGCTGGAAAAAACTGTGTTGGCCCTTGTTATGGCGGCTCGGCGTCTGCGGCCATACTTCCAAGGACGTGAAGTACGAGTTCTGACCAATCATCCTATCCGTCAGATTCTTATCAAACCCGAGGTGTCTGGGCGCCTCGCCAAGTGGGCTGTCGAATTAGGTGAATACGATATTCAATTTCTTCCCCGCAGAGCTATCAAGGGCCAGGCACTTGCCCATTTTTTGGCTGAAACTCCGGGAGACAATCATGAGTCTTCGGCAGACAGTGTTACCCATCATCCCGCTACCCTCGTATCCTCACCTCGGAAGTGGCAACTATATGTGGATGGAGCATCCACGACTCGAGGAAGTGGTGCCGGGGTGCTTCTCATTGACCCCGAGGGGGTTGAAGTTAAATACGTCATCCAATTCAAATTTAAGGTGACTAATAATGAAGCAGTATACGAGGCAATCCTCGCCGGGCTCCGGCTCGCAAAATCCTTAGCCATTCGCCATCTTGAGCTCTTCACGGACTCCGAGGTCGTGTCTAAGCAAATCCAGGGGACTTATGTCGCCAAGGATGAAACAATGATCAGGTATCGTGCTTTAACACTTAAGCTTATGTCAACTCTAGATACAGTTGTTATCCAGAAAATACCACGTGCTCAGAATGCAAGAGCAGATGCGCTCAGCAAATTGGCCTCCGCGGTCCGAACTGATATATCTCCGGATATCATGGTCGAAGACTTATCTCATGCAGCAATTCATGAGGCCACAGTTTCGGTACTGACCGATAGTGATCCGAATTGGATGACTCCTATCATTCAATATCTCCGAGATGGAATTCTGCCTACTGATAAGCTGCGAGCTCGGCAAGTTGTCCTCAAAGCCCCCAAATACTCCTTTCATGATGGAGTCTTGTACCGACGGTCATACCTACAACCGAGTCTCCGGTGTCTCGCTCCTGCCGAAGCTACTCAAGTTCTACGGGAGGTTCACGAAGGGGCCTGTGCCAGCCATATCGGCTCCCGGACATTGGCCAAGAAAGTTCTCCGCTGGGGATATTATTGGCCAACTTTGTTCAACGATGCCCACGACTTAGTGACCAAATGCAGCAAGTGTCAGCTGCACTCCCGTGTGAAGCACCTTCCGCAGACCGAGCTCACTGGAATCCAGAGTGCGTGGCCGTTTATTCAGTGGGGTATCGACATTGTCGGACCATTCCCAGTTGCTCCGGGGGGATTGAAATTTCTGGTCGTTGCCGTAGATTACTTCACTAAGTGGGTCGAAGCCGAACCTCTTACGGCCATTACTGGTCAAAATATCTTGAAGTTTGTATGGCGCAATATCGTATGTCGCTTCGGCATCCCGAGCACTATTATCTCGGACAATGGTAAACAATTTGCCAACGATCCCTTTCGGTCATGGTGCGAAGAGCTTCACATCAAACAAATTTTCACCTCGGTTGCTCACCCTCAAGCCAACGGTCAGGTTGAAGTCACCAATCGTACACTGCTCACGGGTATAAAGAAACGCCTGGATAATGCCAAAGGTCTTTGGGCTGAAAACCTTCCGCAAGTCCTATGGGCTTATTGCACGACACCGCATACCTCTACCGGGGAGACTCCTTACAGCCTTACTTATGGTTCCGAAGCCGTTATTCCTGCGGAAATCAGTGTACCAAGCCCCCGCCTCATCACATTGGTTCCAGAGGATAATGACGAAGCTCTCCGGGCGAATTTGGATGAGCTTGAAAATCGTCGTGATCAATCATTCATTCAACAGGCCAGGTGTAAACAACGTGCAGCCCAGTATCATCACCTCCGGGTCCGGGGCACTCAGTTTAATGTAGGGGACCTAGTGCTTCGGCTCAATTCAGCCAGCAAAGCTGCCCCCGAGGGGAAATTACATGCTTCTTGGGAAGGTCCCTACCGCGTCGTTGCCGCGCACGATTTCGGATCCTATCAGTTAGAGCATCTCAATGGGACCTCGATTCCCCGAAGCTGGCACGTTACCAACTTGAGGCGCTTCTATCTGTGAATGCCAAATCACAAGTACCATCTTATCTTTATGCTCATTGTACGTTTCTTTTATGATTGTTATCTCTCTTTGTATTCTTTAGTTTGCTCCGGCACTCATCATTGAATAAAAATTCTTTGTTTATGCATCTTGCTGTGTTCTCTTTTACATTACGAGGACGCCCTAACGCATTCATAAAATTATTATTCGTCTCCGGACAATTAACTCTCTCTCTCGATCCGTCTGAGGGGATTCACATTTCGTCTCCGGACTTATATCACTCTCCCGCCTGATCCGTCCGGGGAGAATTTACTCCCGCCTGATCCGTCCGGGGAGAATTTACTCCCGCCTGATCCGTCCGGGGAGATTTACATTGGAGTTATTCGAATTGTGTTCCCGAACACCTAACTAAAACAGTTAATAACTTGTTGTTTTCCTTAACACATTTGTGCACATCAAAACGATTTTATTATCTTCCAAATGATACAACACCAAAAAGTTTTTTACATTAAACTTCAAAAAAAAAAAAAAAAAAAAAAGATAAGCCATTATCTACGGCCCCCGAGCCAATATTCAGCGCTCTGGCGTTGAGGCCTACTCCTAGACCTCCGCTGCGTCCTCCGGGATCTTGTCGTTCTTCGGCCTCGGGCTCCGGCTCTTTCTCCCCCGCGTGCTTCCCGACGCCGAGGACTTGTTCTTGGCGTTTGCCTGGGAACTTCGCCTCTTGTCCGAGCACGGCTACTCGGTTGTGGAGCGGACCTCGGGGTTTCGGCCCATTGCACAGGGTCCCATTCCTCGGGGACCAACACCTCGATCTCTCTAGCCAGTTCTTCGACTGCCTCTTCGGCTACATCAGCGGCCTCTTCTTCAATCGTGGTCACTGGAGCTGGCTCTCGGATAACAATGCCTTTGCTCTTTCCAGCGGGTTTCTTTTTATCCTTCCGGGGAACTTTTGGAGTACCTTGGCTCCGGCTTGAACTCGCAATGAATTCCTCGGCAGAAGGCCTCCACCTGCCTCGGCCCTTCAGTCCTTCGTACATGCTGAGAAGCAACTCCAAAACCTCTCGCTTTCTTACAAGCTCTGAGGACTCCGCTGGGTTATTTGCCATAAGCGCCGAGATTTCGCCCTGAATCTCTACGACCCGCTCCTCCACTTCCTCAAAGGTAAGAAGGCCGAACTCAGACAGTATCCGGTCGTATTCCCTTTGATGAACGAGGACTCGACTCATTTCAGCAGCTTAGCCCGGTACTTCAGTTCAAAATCTTTGGCTCTTTCTTCGGCTTCAACCGCTTTCCTCTCTGCCAAGGCCACCTGCTTTTCTAGCTTTGGCACTACGTGCATTTGCAGGTTGTTCTTTTCTTCGCGGAACCACTCAAGTGATCGCATGAGTTTCTTTATTGTTTCATGCAATTCCGCGGTATTCTAAACAGAAAGAAGAGTCAACCAGATCGATCAATCTCAAGTATGTAAAAGAGTTGGAGTTCAGTTCGAAAACAAAAATTATATTCAACAAAATGGAAGTACAATATCCATGATTCAATACAATGTTTGCATATACCCCTATTATCTACAACTTTAAATTTGAGGGGAACGACTGACCTCCCGCTCAGTCCCCTCAATATCCTCGGGCAACACCTCTCGCCGGCCCTCTGACACTTCGGCTTCTTCCTCCTCATTCGTTGTGACAGCTTCGTCCGTAGTTATGGCTTCGACCTCCATCCGAGGGGGGGGTTCTTTGTTTCGGGGCTCGGAGACCAGCTCACCCCGGCGGAACGCCATGAACTCTTGGTCCTGGTCCACCTCACAGTTGGCGATCTCCGCGGCCGTCAAAAGTTGTCTCTTCTCCCCTAGAGCCTTCAGCAGGGGCCACTCCGGCAGATTCGCTAGAGCTGCGTAGTAGGCCTTTTCCACCCCGGCCACTGCCTCAAAGTCATACCCGAATTCTGGACGATATACATCCACATTCGGGTAGACCTCCTTAACCTGCTCCAGCAGCGCAGATCGCGTGGCCTGGTCCCCTATTGCCACAAAATCCGTCTGGAAGTCCAGGAACGTGCTGGTTTGGAACAGTTTGTCGGCGAATGCCTTCAGCATCGCTCCTTGCCCTTCGACTACGGCAGCTTCCCGAGCCTCCATCTCTGCCCGCAGCCGCAGTACTTCACCTCGGAGGACATTGGTCTCTGCCTCCACTCCGCGCAGACGCGCAACCTCATTTTCGACCAAGGCAGCCCTCTTGCGTGCCTCGGTCAGGTCTTGGGTTTATCGGTCGTTGCGCGCCCGAAGCTCCCTAGCCACTTCGGCCAGCTCCTCCTTGCCTTCCTTCTCGCTCTTACGACCGAGGTCCAGGATACCTCGCGCCAAGCGCAGAAGTTCTTCGGCGTCCGCGCCTTCCAACCCCAGCAGACCAGGGGCCACTTTTTCCCGCTTTCTAAACTGGTAAATCACAATGAAGAAGATGAAGAGTTACTGTGCAATTATTCCAAATATATACGCAAAAAACCAACGGCTCTGATACAGCCTATTCAAATTCAGTGATGGAGATTTAGACGTGCTCTTCACGCGCTTTACAGTTCCCAAGGCGCGTGGGGAACAGGTTTATTGGAAATCGCAGAGCGTGTCACTTCACATCCCTCTCTCTCATGATGGCGCCGCCAATCACATCAACCTCACCCTTCGTCAGGAAGATTTAAACTGTACTCCGGTGCTCCCTTTACCTCGGCCATACTACCACACTCCGGCGCTCCCTTCATTGTGGCCAGACTACTACACTCCGGTGTACCCTTCACCTCGGCCAGGTCATTATGTACTTCTGACACGTTTCTTGCTTTTGGGAGACTCGGTATCTCGCTATCTGTCCCGCGCACTTCGGCCTAGTTCGGTTTCGCTTCCGCAGACTGCGCCGCGGAGTCCCTGGGACGCGGATAGACTTAGTCATCCACAAACACTTCGGCGCGCCCGCGACCACGGCCCCTCTTGCTTATGGTTCCACCCCGGTGACAACCGAAGCTCCTTCCTCGCTTCGGCTGGGGGGGGGGGGGGGGCATCTGATAGGGATGGCCCGGTCACTTCGGGTCGGGTTCATACATTGGCCCATCGACCAGTCCAGGAGTACGTGTCGGCCCAACTTGTGGTTTGCTCCGCAATTCAAGGCCCACGATTCGTTCCCAACTATCACGCAACGGAAAACAGGCGTAATAATAGGGAATTAGTTAGGGTTCAGATTGGGTTTATTATAAATTGAAGAAAAGAACTCTGAATTAGGGTTCGCATTTCTGTGTTCTGAATTATTACGTGTAAACTCAAAGTGCGAGTAAAAGAAACACCTCGGCAAGTGTTATTTTCTGCCCGTGGACGTAGATCTCCGGATCGAACCACGTAAATCTTGTGTTTTTTCATATTGCTTGCGTAGATTTTCGTTAAGTTTCCTGGATATCGGATTGCGCATTATCAATGGGTGTATAGGACTGCCTATAAAACTCCAATTGGTATGTCTCATTTTCGACTCATTTATGGAAAGCAATGCCATCTCCCGGTGGAACTTGAACATAGAGCCTACTGGGCTATTCGAAGATGCAACATGAACCTTGATGAAGCCGGTGTACACCGAAAGCTCCAATTGCAAGAACTCGAAGAAATTCGGAATGAAGCCTTTGAAAACGCCATGATCTACAAGGAGAAAACGAAGGCTTTTCATGACTCGAGAATTACCCGGAAAACGTTTGTGGTTGGGGAGAAAGTGCTACTATATCACTCTCGGTTGAAGTTATTTCCGGGCAAGCTCCGTTCGAGATGGGTAGGACCCTTTGTTGTCACTAAGGTGTTCGATCATGGAGCCATCGAAATTGAAAGTGGTAAAACCGGAAAAATCTTCAAGGTCAATGGGCATCTTCTCAAGCCTTATCTAGAGCATATTCAAGAAAGCCCCGGTGAAGAAGAACGAGTGGAAGACTCACCACCAAACTGAAAAAGCGTCCGTCGAGCCAACGACGTTAAACAAAGGCGCTTGTCGGGAGGCAACCCGGCGTTTACTCGTTTTCTCGTATTTTAAATTCATAGCTTAGTAGTTTTACTATTATTTACATATTTTGAATTGTGTTTGTTTAAATGTGTGTAGGTACCAAACAAGCAAATCAAAGCCAAGACATGGTGTAGAATGGGGGTGAAGAACACCAAAAAGGTGGAAAAATGCAGAGGAGGACCATCTCGGCCGAGACACAGAAGAAATCTCGGCCGAGACTCCATGTGAGTGAAAAGGCCAATTTTCCCTGGAAGACTTTCTCGGCCGAGACACATACCTCATCTCGGTCGAGATCCAAAGATGCCAAAATCTGAAAAATTTGCTGGAAGATTTTCTCTGCCGAGATATTACATTATCTCGGCCGAGATTAAGAAGGGCCCAAAATGAAGAAATTTCTCTGGAAGAAAATCTCGGCCGAGACACTACATGAATCTCGGCCGAGACGGGTTTGAATGGAAATTGAGCCAATTTCGCTGGAAGATCATCTCGGCCGAGATAGGACCGAATCTAGGCCGAGACGGGGTTGTCCAGAGTGGAAGCAAATTTGCTGAAGAACAATCTCGGCCGAGACATACATGAATCTCGGCCGAGACGGGGTTGTCCAGAATGGGGGTAAAAATGCTGAGATTTCATCTCGGCCGAGACACTACAGAATCTCGGCCGAGATTCCTTGCCGGGTCAAGTTTTCCTGAAAGCAAAGAACGGATCTCGGCCGAGACACAGAGCCCAAATTTGAATCTCGGCCGAGACGGAAAACAGGTATAAATACCCCCTGCGCGAAAATTAGGTCAGTTCTTCCCCAAATTTGCGATTTTCACACACTCACACACACACTACTCCAATAATCACCCTTGCACTCGATTTTCACCTCTAAAATTCACACCACACCTCACTCACATAACCACACCAACTTTCCCTCGAAAATATTTGGATTTGGAGCACATTTGAGGTCGATTCAAAAAGGGCGCGAGCAACCCAAATTCAAAAACTTTTCGGTTAAACTCAACTGGTAAGTACGGCTATCTCCTCCTTTCGATTTATTATTGCATATTAGTGTATACATTGTTGAGATTGAGAGTTAATTTTACGTTTCTATGCATTTTCATTGAACTTGGTTATACATACAAGTACTTGTATTGATTTTTTGCCATGTGATAAGTGTTATGCATTTAAATGATAAAATTGATTGATAGTTCGTATGTTTGCCTGATGATGGAGTGGGTGGATTGTTGAGTATAATCTTGTGAGTTCTTGAAAAGGCTAAATTCGTTGTGGCATATTATCAAATACGTGCTAGGCGTTAAACTTTTGTGCCTAGGTTAGCTAAATTCGACAATATTCTCTGATTTTTAAGACTTATTGTTGATATTATTGTAATGTTGACCTTATTTGAATATGATTTGGTTGTCATTGCATGGTTGATACATTTTGCCTTGTTTTTGTTAGAGAGATAGTCGGATTCAAATGAACCTAGGCACCTCTTACTTGCACTTGAACTAGTCATTTTGCCACAAGTTTTTTATGATTGAATTGTTGATTTTAGGTACCTATGGCACCTCCGAAACTCACAAAAGGCAACACCCAAGAAGGCACTTCTGGCCAAAGAGTCACGCAAAAAATCCGAAGAAGCCAAGCCAAGGGTAAGGAGAAGGCTGTTGAGCCTACTCCGGAGGTTCCTCCACCGGAAGTCCCACCGACTTCCACTGACAAATCCACGAAGCCCATAGATTTGGATATAGTGCTGGGAACAGAGGAGCAACGAAAACAGTTTGATAAATTGATTAAGAGGGGGTGTCAGCTACCCGCTTTGGCGATCCCAAGATCTTGGACGCCATGGGAATCCGGCAAAATGTTCTGGAGTTGCTAGACACAGCAGGTCTAGTTCAGTGCCTCGCCCCCCGCCCAACTTTCCTCAAATTTGTGCTCGAGTTCTTCAGCACACTCGAGATCGAGGAGGAGGTCATTTCCGGCTCTACAGTTCATCATTTCAAGTTCCAGCTTCTTAACGAACAGAAGACACTAAGCCACGACAACTTGGAAAACATATATGGCTTCAAGCCTAGAGCCTACGGTGATAACCATGCGTTGAGAGAGTTCAACGTGCAACAATTTTGGGAGCAAATCACTGCCGCCCCCGGAATAGTTGCACCTCAAGTATATGATCTAAGGGGCTCCAGGCTCACCGCCATTCGAAGCCCCGTCGTGAAGTATTTACAGAAGCTGTTGAGCTCCACCATATGTGGCCGGAAAGAGATCAGCTCTCCCCGATTATACGAGATGGAAATTCTTTGGGCCATCGTGAATCGGAGAAAGAGTGACTTCCAACAGGATTTGGCATCATGTTTTCAGAATATAGTGAAAGAATTGAGGACGGAGAGAAAAAGAGAAACGAAAATGCCCGACCCGATCTATTGTGGGGCGTTGATAACCCCTATACTCGAGCACTACAATGTTCCCCTCCCAGAGTACACACCTATCACCACTGATTATTATTTGGATTGGGAGGAGATGGAGAACATGCGCATTGCCATGCTCGGGTACAAAGAGGGCACATCGAGTCCGGCTGTCCCTTACGTTCTCCAAAACGAGGGACCTTACCTCCGCCTACCCAACCCCGGACTGACTTACATCACCCACCTGGCAAGCAAGCTGAATTTGGAACTAAGCTCCGAGGCACACCTCAATGCCTCCTTGGAGCCAAACCGGGAAGAACTGACCAAATTCAAACGTGCTAAAAAGCCACGTCCGGTGGCACGAGTTCGGAGCGTAGGGGTTGAATGGGAAGGAAGTGGCCAACCAGCGCAGCCGTCAAGAAAAAGATCATCTACTGCCATTCTAACTCAATCTGAGTTCCAGGAACGGCAAGAGGGCTTAATGGCAACCATGGGGGACGAGATCAAAGGCGTCAGAGCCGAATTGATGGAGCTACGAGCATCTATTGGAGCTGAGCTGAGAGGAATCAAGGAAACTATCCAAGAAAATCAGACCAAGATTCTTGACCTTTTCAAGTCAATAAAAGGATGTTTCACCGGCTCGAGCCCCCGACCTTCCCGCTTGCTGTGAGTAGAGTGACCGAGAAGTCTTACCTTTTTGTCCCAAACTTAGTTGAAAAACTAAGTTTGGGGGAAAACAAAAAGATAAGACCATTTCGGTTGCTCGAAATCCCCTATCCCCCGTTTTTCTTCTTTCATTATCTATACTGTTGGCCTGTGAGCCATTTGACATGGCTTGCTTGTTGGATTTCTTGTGATGGCCTGTCTGCCAATCTGATTTGTATATTGATTGCTTTTGTGATATATGTCCATTTGTATTGTTGGTAATATTACCGGCCTGTGAGCCATTGTCAATTTTTTTTATTAGCCTTGGTTGGTAATATTATTACATATGCATTTGGCTATTTCAGATTTTTAAATAATCATTGGGTGCCTTAAAGTCAAATTGTTTGTTTGTGTTGATAAGTACACACACATTTTCCCTTTATTGTTGTAGGAGTAGGATTCTTAATAAAGTAGTTCATCTAGTTAATGTTTGTGAATAAACGTGTAATAAAATGGTTAAGTTCGGCGAGCCACCAAATTGTACTCCTCTTTTTCCCACAAACTAAGTTTGCAACTAAGTTTGGGGAGGGGGTTGGATTCGTACAAATTGGCAGCTCGAGAAAGCAATTGGATGAAGTTTAGGATAAGAAATGTGGCTTTGATTAATGATGAAAGTTTTTGACAAATATCTTTGAAAGAAGCACATGGAAGAGCATGATAGACTTTTGAAACAAAATTGAACATACACTCAAAACTTTTGATCAAAAATTGCAACCGAGTGAGTTTTTGAGCTTTAGAAGATACTCCCATCTTTGGAGTAACGTAAACTTTCTTTCGGTGTGAAATTCATTGAGTGCATTTAGTTGTCTCTAGAACTTGCCTTGATTCTCTATTTTGCATGAGTCGGTACATTGTGTGACATTGCAAATGATCTTAGGCAATCCTTGATTTGAGCCTACTTTCAAGCTTGAAAACACATCCTTTTTACCTAATTTGATATTGTCTCTAGTTGAGCCCCTTGAGCTTTTAGCCTCTTGTTTGACAGCCCAATTCTACAAGCCGAAACCCTTTCGATTAGCCTTTGAACCTAATTGGACTATTTGAGTATGAGGGAGGTGGTTGGAAGGTAGTCGGGTAATTTGGGATTGAAAAGGGTGAACTATTGGGAGTATTGAAGAGTGAAAGGAATTGAAACAATAGGAAAAGAATCGAGAATACTAGTCCTCTCTAATTTTTGTTTGTGTTAAAAAAAAAAAAAAAAGGAAGTCGAAAAATCGAAAAAAGTCAAAAAATCAGAAAAATAAAAGAAAAAGTTAGTTGTATATACTCATTGTTGCTTTTGATTTGGAGAGGCTAGTAATATAAATGCCTTTTTAATAGATGTTCTCAAAGTTGTAAGAATTCAAAAGAAAATACACTCCAAGGGAGAATTGAGAAAGCATTTAGGTTGTGGACTTTGTGGTAAGGAGAAGAAATCAATTTTTGGGATTGGTTTACTAAGGAAGTAAAGAGTGAGGTTGAGTGACCATTGTTTGAGGGGTAGATGGGTAGTGCACGACTCATTTAGTCCGTTTTATAGTCACTTATACCCAAAATTATCCCACCTTACCCCAAACCAACATTACAACCCGCTAAAGACCTTTTTGATTCTTTGTCACACATGTCGGTATACATCGAAGTTTAGATGATTGGCAAGCTTATGGTAGGCATTTTATGTATTTCAATGTGAGCGTATACACTTCCCTTTTGATACACTTGAGAGTCGAGAGTTACACTCACCATGTGAGGATCTTAAGTTTAGAGTGTTTTGTCTCGAGAGTAGTGGATCTAGTCTATCACACATGCTCACTTTTATCATGATCTCTTACTCTTTTTCATGAAAATTCTGAAATCAAATGCCACTAAACTTTGCCCTAAACACGTGTTCTTTTGTCTTTCTCTTTATTGTTCGGGACGAACAAGTTTTAAGTTTGGGGAGATTTGGTACACGTGTCCCGTGCACGCACTTTAGGGCACTTTTAGTGTTATTTTAGTGTCAATAACGTGCATAATTATGTGTATTTAGTGCTTTTATATTCTAATGGGCAAAATAATGCGTTTGTGCTATTTTTGTATTAAGACAGGTGTAAAAAGGGTCGAAATCAAAGATTAAACGACCGAGAAGTCGAGGGATCGATCGAGGCAAGAAAGGAAGAGCCAACTGAAGATCTCGGCCGAGACAGGATGTTAATCTCGGCCGAGATGAGCCTCCAGGGGTTTTCTGAAGTTCTGCAAGACTGAAGATCTCGGCCGAGATTCAATCTCATCTCGGCCGAGATGAAGCTCCAGGGAATTTCTGAAGTTTTGCAAGATTGAAGATCTCGGCCGAGATTCAATCTCATCTCGGCCGAGATGAGGCTCCAGGGAATTTCTGAAGAATGTCAAAGATGAAAGTCTCGGCCGAGATGCAATCTAATCTCGGCCGAGATGAGTCAAAACCTCAAAAGCCCTATATTCCCCTTTTTCACGTCTCGACCGAGATACAACCCAATCTCGGCCGAGATTGACCTTCGACCCAAAATTCTTGAAAACCCTTTTTCACATCTCGGTCGAGACACACTCCCGTCTCGGCCGAGATTCACTACTCTGTTTTAAAATCCTGAATACGTTTTTGCCTATTTTTGTCTAGCACTTTCTCCCTTTATATATATATCATCCCATTCGAATTTAACCTAACTTTGGATAACTTTTGGAGTACTTTTGGATACTTGAAGAGCACATTTCAGCCACCAAGGAAGGAGATTGGACAAGGGATTGAAGGATCATCTTCTCCAATTGACATCTTTGGATTCATCCAAATCAGTATCATGTTTCTTTATTTTCCCATCTATTTTCTGATTGTATTAGTTAATATGGGTGGCTAGCACCCTTAGTTCATCCTTGATCATTGTGGAACCTTGAGTCGAGACATTGATGTGATTATTACGATTAATGTTACCGAGATTATTGTGTATTTAAGTGTTTTGTGTTATTTGCTCTTGTTGATTCACATTTATGAATTGATTATTGGTCTGATCACCCTTTAAGGGATTTTTGAATGTGTTGCTAGAATAGGAGATTACTATACGTAATTGTAGGATTTCCGATTCCCGAGTAGCAAACAATAATTATTTATTGGGGATAACACAAAGTTCAACCACTAAAATCGAGATTTCGAGTTTTATGTTGAATTTATCTCGTTGTCCTAGTGTTTAATGCTTTTGGTGATTGAATCTAAGAGAGCTTGTTCGAGGATTCGGTTAAACTAAATAGGGTTAGTCGAAGAACTTATTTTGATTAACTAAGATTAAGGGACAACAAGGCTATTAGAGCTTGTTAATAGTCTTGAAATAAGGGCTTAAATCACAATTCAATCGGGCATTAACAATAGTTGCATCAATTGTTCAAGACCAAGGGGAAGCATGATCAAGGGTGACTTGTTTTACTATTTGAAAACTAAAACCGAAAAAGATCTCTTCTAGTATTTTTGAGTACTTGTTTCTTTTAATTGTGTCTATTTCCTTTTAATTGTCACTAATAGATTGTTAGTTTCCCATCAACCCCCCATTATTGCTTTCTTAAGTATTTATTTCTTGCATTCTTAATCATAAACCGCTTGACATCATAATCAAAACTGTTCGGCCGTTCCCTGTGGGATCGACCCTTATTTACCATTCTACTAAGTAGGATAGTCGGTAAGGTTTAAGTGTAGTTTCATACACGATTTAATTTGGTAGCAAGAAACGACGCTACCAGGGATGTATCAATATACTTGAATGTTTGTCATAATGGCATATTATTGATATTACTAGATGTCCGTCTGTGCAATGCATGGGAAGATCTTTGACACATTAACACACATACACACACAAATATATACATATATATATATATATTCTATTTGCAATACGAAACATTTTTTTCGTGGATAAGTACAACGCAGGTGTTAAAATATATAACCCGATGACCCAATAAAAAAGTTATCATTATTGACGTAATGTATACTATGATGATTCGAAAAGTATCAAGATAATACAATAAATCAATTGTCTATAGTAAAATGTAGCATTTGAACAAATAAATATAACGTTTATACATTTCGAAAAACTTTCTTATAAGCTACATTTATGAGTATTCTTTCTTTCCGGATCTTCGTCGCACATATAAAAATCTTCAAGCCCTTTTGATTTGTGACGCGAGAAAGAACAACATACAACTAATCATGACCGAAGACGAGTTTCTTCTCACTAATATTTTTTTGAACCAGCTCATTACTTATCTATATTTAAAGAAATCATTATGATATAGTACTCCCTCCGTCCCCCTCAGTTTTGCACGTAGGACGGACACGCATATTTAGAAAAAAAATTATTTTTTGCTCTTTGGTTGACTTTTTCAAAGGTGGATATTGAGTGTGGAGATTTTGAGGGTCAAAATTGTAAGAGAAATTTCCTTTTTAAGGGTGTGCAAAACTGAGCGGGACGGAGGGAATATATCTTTTAAAATTATGTAACAAATGTACTTATAACATGCACATGAATTTTATAACTTACCATTAGGATATCACCAAGGACTCCTTGTAAATAGATATGTCACAGTGATCAAATCCACGTCAATGCCAAATGTACTATGCCTGGTACTTTTGGAAGAAGATTCAATAATGTTTGGATTAGATGGAGAAGAATTTTCTAAAGTTTCAGGAAAAAAAAAAAAAGATAAATTTAAAATGTCGGTACAAAAAATATTTATGACAAACATTACTTGTAATTTTTTTTATATAAGTATTATAAGCAATGCCACGTATAAAACTGTTATAGATTTAGAAAAGGAAAAATAACATATGTGTACCAATTATTTATTTAATATATTAAATAATTCAAATTTAGTTTTTTATTCCCATCTGCATAATTTGTTTTTAATTTTTTTGTATTGACTTTAAATTAATTTTATAATATTATTAGTGTGTTGGCTATTAGAATAATATATATCTCATAAAATACGGGCCAATTTGGACCCAATATATTATTAGGCGGCGATTATTCGCAGCCCATTAAATTTCTTAACGCAACCCACTAATTTAATGAATTAAAATATTATTATAAAATGACTAGATTACCCATAAAAAATACAAATAAGTCAAAAATAATACATAAATAAATAATCTAATTATTCTTCTTCCATATCATTTCCTCTCTCCCAAAAGACTATAAACCCTAATTTCTTCAATTTTTATTAATGGAGTTGAAACGAAGTTATCTCTTTTCTTAATCAATCATAAGAGTACCAGATTCATATACAAAATCAAGGAAACAAGACAATATTTTATCAATGCATATTCAATTCAACATAACTAGTTGTAAAGAATTCCAACAAATTATATCAAGTCGCACATATCTTAGTTCTAACTTCTCAAAATTTTTGTATCACAAATGTGAATTTTCATATCACAACAACCAGACTCTTGTTTATGCTGACATGGGTCATCTCCCTCCTTTTTGTCGGCGGCCATTGACGGCGGAGGGATGGATACTAATTAAATTCGTTGTTTTCCGATAATGGTTATCCATTTTTTAAATGTTAGATAATATAATTTAATAGAAAAGTGTATAAATGTTGTTTTTTTTTTTTTTGTTTTTTTTATGTTTAATTGTTTTATTTATATTATGTTATATTGATTCTTTAATTTAATAAGGGTAAAATTGACACTAATTGGGTTGTATTAAGAAGTTTGAACTTATTTTCTAAAAATAAGTGGACTACATTGAGAACTGGGCTGCGTTGAGAAATTTAGTGGGCTGCGAATAGTCACCGCCATATTATTAACATTGATTTAATATCATTGGCAGTTGGGCCTATTTGAATCCAATACATTAACATTGGGCCATTGAAACAAAAAAAATAATTACAATAATTAAAACAAATATAAATCGTAGAACATGTGTCATATGAATGATTTTGGAGGCGTGGTATTAAGGGTATGTTTGTACTGAGATGTAGTAGGATGTAGGGATGTAAATGAATCAAATAATTCTAATTCGATTTGTGATTCGGATTCTATTAGAATGATTTGTTTCAAAAAGTTCGAATTTGAATATTCAATTCGTTTATATATTATATATTTCAAAAAATTAAAAGAGCTCTTAATTGGATTAATGTTCGATCTTCTTCTAAAATAGCCATTGTTAAGTTCTTCTCTAAATAGCCACAACCTACTATCATAAAATTGAGTGAAGCCTCACTAAATATCACCTCTCTTTCTTCTTCGCTTTGCTTCGTGTGCCATTAAGGTGTGGATTGATTTGGCCAAGGATCTGATTCACAAGCTCAATTTGTTCCCAAATTGACCGATTAACATTGTTGAGGTGATGTTTCCTTCTCCGATACTCCAAAGATCATTTAGGGACCATTTAAATTCTCCAATTTATGAGGAAGTTGAAATTACAAGTAACCTGTCCATTTTCAGCGGTATAATATTATTTGAAAAGTATCTATTAGAGCTTACAAATGGAGGAGTTCAATACACCAAATAATTAGAAAATTGATATTTCCTAGTCATTCTTATTTTGTACATGTGTGTGGAACTAAAATTTACAAGTGCAACATGAGAAGGTATCCTACAAAAATGAATAAAATAGTTTTCATCATATTTGTCAACTAAGAAAACGCTCTCCCTTCTCTCTAAATTTCTCTCTCTAAAAAACCCTAAATTTCTCTACACCGCCTCGCAACCCCTCTCCTCCGCCTTCTCTAACGGCGGCGACGGCGAGCATCCCGTTCATATCTGCCATCGAGGGAGGTGATTTTCCACCCCTTACATCCAAGGATCATTGAATGCCTAATCTGGGAATTGGTTCGATTCCAAAGTCGATCTCCTTCCTCAGTGTTGCTCAAGGTCGATCCGCGGCGGAGAGGCTGGAAGGCAGATCGGCCAAGAAGCTCTTTAATCTACCCTCGTTGGAGGGTTTTGGCTCTACAGGAGTCTATCAGGGGACTCCAATCGTCCAATTCACTGAATCTGAAACAGATCTACTAGCTTCCCAGTGCAGATTTGTATTAATCGGTAAGTTTTCTCACGGAAGCCCTTCTTTCAAGAGCATTCAAGCTAATCTTTCGGGATTTGGTTTTGTTGAATCTATGTTCATTGGTGCGATTAATATAAAACATATCATGATAAAGTTTAGCAACGAGGATGATTTTCAGAGATTTTGGGCTAAACAAATTGTGCATGTTGGTGGGTTCCCTATGCGCATTTTTAAATGGTCCAAGGACTTTGATACCAAATATGAGTCTCCTATTGTCCCTGTGTGGGTATCTTTTCCTGAACTGCCTCTTCATTTATTCGATAAGAAGGCTCTGTTTTGGATTTCCTCTTTAATTGGTCAAACTCTTCGAATAGATGAAGTTACGGCAGATAGAACTCATCCTAGTGTTCCTAGAGTCTGTATGGAGCTAGACCTAACCAAGCCCAGACCTGATGAAATTTTTATTGGTTGTGGAGACAACTTAGTTACTCAGAAAGTCATTTATGATAAAACTCCTTCTTATTGCTCAAAATGTAATCATCTTGGCCATGTGGCATTTGACTGTTTCAATTAGGAGTACAAAAAGAAATTAGCTGCCAAAATTGTTGTTGGTCAAAAACAAAATGTTGATAAGGTACCTGAAAAATAATGGGTTCCAAAGCCTAAGAAACAATCAAATATCCCCAATGATGTCCCTAATGTCCCCAAGGAAAATGATGTTATTTGTGAGGGATGGGTAGAGGTGACCCTAGGTTGGACAATAGCAAGCTTGACAAAGGGAAATGTGTTGCCCTCACCCCTGAACCTACTCAGACTGGCCATATTGTATCTGTTGAAAAACACCTGGAAATCAATATTGATAGGGCTGAGGGGTCTAGAGCTGACACTTCTAAGGGGTTTGATGCTATTCAGACCCATGAAAATTCATTTTCCAAGTTGGCCCTTAATTTTGATGATGATAACTTTGTCTTTGAAGATAATGAGAAATGCTTTGATACTAACTTTGTAGTTCACATATCTGCCTTGCATGAAATGGCGGATGAGGATGATCTAGAAGAGCTGCAAACTGTCTCTTGTGATGAGGAATTATTTTCTAAGCCCAAAAGGAAATCTAGTAAGAAGAAAAACAAAAGGAAAAAGAAAAAAAGAAATGCTCCCTCGAAAGTCCAAACTAGAAGGGGCATTGCCCTCTCCCAAGGCAAATCTCCCAATTCTCAATGACTGTTCTCACTTGGAACATTAGGGGTCTTGGCAAACCCAAAATTAGAAGATATTTGAAAATTTTGGTACAAAGGAAAAAACCTGATATTCTCGCGGTTTTGGAAACTAAAAGTGTTGTCATTGATCATTTTCTTATCCATACTCTGGGGTTTCAACATGTGTGTGCTAATAATAATGGTAAGATTTGGATTATGTGGAATGACCCCTTAGTTGTTAATATGTTATTTTCTTCTGATCAGCTGTTGGATGTTGAGGTGGTTAATCCCATTCTTAACTGTAAATTATTTGCTTCATTTGTCTATGCTTCCAGTTTTAGGAAGATTAGATTAGATCTTTGGGATCAAATTAGAAACAACTCCTATTCTAGTGATCCTTGGCTTTTAAGTGGTGATTTCAATACTATTTCTGTGATTTTAATAATTTGATTAGTGATTGTGCCACTGAAGATGCTGGGTTCTCTGGTCCCTCTTTCACATGGCATGCCAACCATGTGTTTGAGAGGCTAGATAGAGCCTTAGTTTCTGCTAGTTTGGCTGATTTGATCAATAAAATTGAGGTTAAACATCTTGTAAAAGGTCCTTCTGACCACTGCCCTCTGTCTATTTCCCTGTCTTCTGAAGCCTTTATTTGGAAACCTTCCTTTAGATTTTTAAATGCCTGGACCAAGCACCACACCTTTCTGAAAGTGGTTGAGAATTCTTGGTCCCTCCCAGTTGAACAGTATTGTTAAAAAGAAAAGATTTAAAAGCAAAATTAATGAAAGTTTTGTTGATGATGTTTGCTTCAAAGAGACCAATTTGATTAATAAATCTGCTTGTGATTTTTTCCAAAAAATGTTCACTTCAGATAGGGTAAACTTCCAAAGTCCTGCGTTTAACACTATCAAACCTTTGATGTCTCAGGAAAGTGCTTTAAATCTTTGTAAACCCCCTTCCATGGAGGAACTCACTGCTGTTGTCCAATCCTTAGACAAAGACAGTATGGCTGGTCCTGATTAGGCATGTCAACGGGGCGGGTCAGGTCGGGTTTCTGGATTTTCTGAACCGCCCCGCCCCTGCCCCGCCCCGTGACCCGCCACGGGGCAAAAAGATTTCGCCCCGTGATCTGCCCCGTCCCGGCCCTATCTTTTTTTTTTTTAAATAAAAAAAATTAGTTTTTTTGTTAACTTGATTTTTTTTTTTGTTGAAGTCAATAGGATTTTAATTTTTAGGTTTACATTAGCTTTGTTTCAATATTTTTAATTTTTTTTAAAATTTAATTATTAAAAAATATAATTTAATTATTTAAATTTACTAGATCTTGTCATAATTTAATATATTAGCTAGACATATATATAACATATTATATATAAAATTTTATGTTATAGATATATATATATATATATATTTATATTTCTTTGTGTATATATATATATCTATATAATACTACATAATATATATTTAAAAAAAATTATACATACATAGGGCGGGGCAGGGCGGGGTCCCTGACCCGATTCTGACCCGCCCCATGGACGGGACGGAGCGGGGCGGGGCGTGCCCCATTCTTCATCGGGGCGGATTTTGCCCTGCCCCAAAGGCTTCGGATCGGAACGGATCGGGGCGGGGCGGATCAATTTTGACATGCCTAGTCCTGATAGATATTATGCTTTTTTCTTTCAAACCTGTTGGAATATTGTTGGGAATTCCTATACCTAGGAGCTTCACCTGCACCTCTATAACTCTTATTCCCAAAAAAAAAAAAAAACAAGCCTGATACTTGGTCTGAGTTTAGGCCCATCAGTTTGTTCAATGCCATCAATAAAAAATTTACTAAGCTGATTAACAATAGGTTGTTTCCTCTACTTCCTACATTAATCCCACCAACTCAATGTGATTTTGTATTATTTCATATTATCTTCCTTTATCTAATTCGGATTTCTGCATAAATTATTTAATTACAATTTAGCAGTTTCTTTTTACTTTTATATATTCGTGAATAGAGTATTCTGTATAATATTCTTTATGGTGAGTTTTCAATTAATTAAAATTTGATCATTATCGTTTTTATGCTATGAACTTCTATTTTATACTTTTGGCAAAATGATTTGTATGTTAAATAAATATTGTCTTTTACAATGGATGGTTACAACAGAAATCATATTTACTTTTTCATCCATCTGCTGAAAGTTGAGATCTCCTCCTCCTTTTTCCCTCATCCTTCAATCTTAGAAAGATGAAAGAATACTCTAACATGTTATTGATTGTCAATTGTGATTTGTTTTGTTTCACCTCATTTTTTTTGTTTGTTTTTTCCTCTCCTTAGGTTTGCCTTTTATGAGATTTCTCTACGTTTTTGTGCGTCTTTCCACGCCTTGTGCGGCCTCCGATATCCAGTCTCCTATGAATCTTTCGACTTTGAAGGCTGTTGTGATTGACAAGCGTCCAAGACGAAGTTTTGATGAAGATTGATGATCTTGGTTCAGAGTCGAAGGTAATTGTTCGTGGTTTTTTTCGATTCGTTGCTTGTTGTGCATGCAGACACAAGGCGTGAATCAGGTCTTACGGTTATTGGACTTCTTGTGGATGATATTTAGCATATGCTTTGTCAGATTAGTTATAATGTAATTGCTCATAGATGGTTGCGCATTTTTCCTTTATTCAGCCGATCCGATTGTATGAATAGGTCCTAATTTTCCTTTATAGGTTGAGAGCCTTGTAATTGTGATTGATTAATGATATTCTCGATTTAGAAAAAAAAAACAGAAATCAAATTTAATATTGATACTTATTTTTACCAAAAATAACAATATGTTTATTTTAAAGCTTTTGTATAAAATTTAAGTATAGATTGCATGAACAAAGAGAAAGTCCATTCACGGGAAAAAAAAAGGGACTATAGCCATTTATACAATACAATAAATGGATTTAGGTAGGATAATATTGTCTCACTCCTTTGGTCACATTTTCACTTTTATAAAATTTTGTATTACGTGACATTTTGTGATACATGAGGTTCTCTCTTCGTTAAAAATAAATTGATAAATTGATTGACATCATTTGTTTTATTGTACATTTCGGAATGACTAGAAATTTGACTGAAATTGGAAACTCCAATTTCTTGTTGCTACCTAGGCGACCAAAATGGGGTTTATACTACCATATCTACATAATTTAGTTGTAGATTTATTTGTCAATTCTCTATATTGTTTAATTTCGTATTCAAACCAAAAAGGATATCTAAGAACGGAGGTAGTATATAGATACACAATGACGGAGCTAGGAAATTCGACCAAGGGACCTAATTATAGTATTATAATTAGGGGTGAGCAAAACTTAATTCGGTATGGTTCTGTAATCGGACAAAATTTAATTAGTAAAATAAAAAATCAAACTGAATTAAAAAAAAAAAAAAAAGTCAAATAAAAAATTGAACCATTATTTAAAAAAAAAAAAAATCAACCGAACCAAAAAAATCAATTAAGTCGATTTGATATTCAATTGAGCTAAAATAATTTAATTCGATTTAGACCGAATTTTGCTTACCCTTACAATAAAAAACAAATATAATAAGATTCTTTTGTTAAACTTTAAGTATAAAGATTTATCTAAGTTTCCTTTAAGCTTCATTTTACGAGACTTTTCCCTTATACTCAATATATTATATGTTATGTTCTTTTATGAGAAAATGTCATAACTTATAACTTATAAATAATCATTTTATATTTGAGTGAATAATATGTGTATTCGATAATTGTATTGTATATATATATGTACACACTTTAAAGGAGTCAAATATCAAACAAAGTGATAAGAAAATAACTAGAGAAATCTAAATTGATTTTGTAAAATTAACTATTGTTTTAAAATAAATATTAATAAATATATTAAAAACTCTAATTTTAAAAAAATTAAATATATTAAAATTGATTTTGTATATGCAATTACTAATGAATAAAATAATGATATCTTGAAGATGTTTGACTAAGGTTGGCGTAAAATTTGATATATTTTGAAATATTTTTCTTTCATGGACTGAATAAATATTTTTTTTAATAAGTAAATCACTTACATAATAAAATTATGATAATTATTACACACTAACTTTTGTGTATATAATATAAGGTGCATGGATCTTAGCTTACCAAGTTGGGTTAAAAAGATAGATCTATGAAAATGTCTCAGTATTTATACTTATTTGTCTGAAAATATGTGTTACTTTTAAAATATGTGTTACTTTTAGTATAATACCTTTATTCAAAGAAGTAATATATTTCAACATAAAATATTAATATTTTAAACATAAATACTAATACATTTTTATTTAATATGCATTTCTTCAAAACATGTAATAAACACATTTAAGCATAAACATTTATATATTTTCATAAAATGATTACATATGATCTAGATTGCACACAGAGCCGGCCTTTGGGGGTCATGGCGGTGCCGCCGCTCCGGGCCCTCTGTCAGCAAGAGCCTCCGGTTTATTTTTTGGGGTTTAAAGTTTTTATAAATCTATATTTTAATATATATATTTATATTTAACATATGCTAATTATAACATAAATTGATATAGATCAACTAGCCTTTTTTTGAAGTGAAAAGATTAGAGAGGTGGGAGGACGTGGGATCGATTCCTCCTTAGCACAAGTAACAATTATATTCATACATATTAAATCATGTGATAGACTTATTACATTGAGGCTCATTCAAACATAATTCGAGATCCATTTTTAATTGATTAAAATTATTTTTAAAATAACAATATTAATATTATAAGGGGACCAATATTAATTTTCGCATCGAGCCTTTTGAAAAATTGAACCGACTCTAATTGCACAAAGTTTAAATGATGTACAAAATAACTATTCAATATCGAATCTAACATAGTTTAAATTTGTGTACACTCATTACCAATATGCACCCTGACAGATGTGAAAACCCACAAATAGCAAACTATATTTTTTCTTTATTCATATTTTTTTAATTTTTTTCTCCTAATCTAAGAATTAAAAAAAAAGCCTTCTAACTCCTCAAGGTGACTCGAACCCAAAATTAAAAGTCTAAGTAGTGGATGCTCTCGTCATTTGACCTATCCAACTTTTTTTTTTTTATTCACATAATCACATATTTTTTTATGAAAAGAATTAATTAATTAAATTTTGTATTTTACCACATAAGTCCAGCACAATCACGCCGTATCAATTAAATCCAAGCCAAATTATTCGAATCCTTCTTCTTTTATAGTACATCGAGGAGATAGGGGGAAAATGAGTTTAAAATCCTTAATTTTTTCATTATAAGATCAAGAATGATGCCATCGAATTATAAGGTTCTTTGCATTATACAATATCCTCCTTACTTATTCTATTATATATATGAGGAAATATTCATTTTTAGTCATGTATATTTGAGTTTGTCCACGAAAGTTCTGTATGTTTCGAAATTTTAATTTTATTACATTGTGTTATGAAATTAAAATATACCAGACGCCCGCGGACACTAATTTCGTCGGAATTTGCACACGTGATCCAATAAATTTGGAATTTCAGGTAAAAAAAACTAATGTGACAGTTATGAATCTAGGTGTGCATGTCAAGTAATTAAATCAACACCTCAATTAAAATATACAAAATCTAAATTCAAATCAGCATAAGACTACCTGGAGGGAAGTAACTCGTTGTTTTGGGTTTATTAAATTACTTACATGTACACCTGAATTCATGATTGTCACATAAGTTATTTTACCAACCCCCTCCCTCCCCCCCCCCCCCCCCCCCAACCCAAATTTATTGGGTAACATGCAGCACAATTGCAGGTCATCAGAGTCTAATGTCCTTAAATTGGACATTTTTCGAAACATAATAAATTAAAATTAAAATTTCAAAACATACAAGATTTTTTATTGACAAGCTATAACATACATTACTAAAAATGTGTTTCTATTTAAATAGAATACCAATTAAAAATATGTTTCTATTTATATTTCAAATGAAAATGACAAAATGATTATCTTTTGAAAATGAAAAATTAAGAAGCATGTTAGATTACTTCTCTCGCTGCACAACTATATAAAGATCACTTGTATGAGTACAAATTCAACACCATAATCAAGCTTCAGTAAATTTTGGTGAGAGGAAATGGGTGTGAAAAGTAAGCTTGTTTCACAAATAACCATCTATTCACTAGCCGATGTGTTCAAACTATATCAATTTCCAAGTTATTTTACAGAATTCGCTCCCGAACTGCTACCAAAGGTTGCTTTGCTTGCTGGTAAAATGGGAAAAGTTGGTTCAATCAGCTTTTTTATCAACAATTTAGGTACGTAACGGACATGTTGCATAATGTTTATCTTCTATTTAACATGACTTTGGCATACATATTGATGTTTTATGTAGCTGACATTGCTTAGTAGAAGGGAATAACTTAATCAATGAAATATTATTCGATATGCTACTTACTACACAAGGAAAACTTAGTTGTTTTCATTTTATAAAAAAATATATTTTGTCCAAATTATAATAATTGACAGGTGGAAAGAAGTTGGTTAACAAGACGATGGTTGTAGCCTTGGACGAGAAAAAAAATCTATAAGTTATAGGGCAATTGGAGAAGATCTCTTGGAGTCATATAACTCATTCGATATTACTTTTGATATCACTACCGATGAACTAAGCAACCTGATTACACATACTCTGACATATGAGAAAAAGAGTGAGGATGTGCCGGATCCCCATGAGTTCATGAATTTTTTCCTCCAATTCGACAAAGAAATTGAGCACAATAATGATGTACTCGTCCTCAATTAAAGCCACATATTCACAACATTTGGAACTTCCGCACATCATATATATATATGTATCTTATGGCTACAATAATAATGCTATGCTAAATAATGTACTTTGTGATAGAAAAATAAATGAAGACTTAAATATCACATCAAATATCATGTAAAAGTGATTTGTATATTTTGAAAATTACACTTTAATAAATATTATATGTTAAATTCTTTTTAGGGGATATAATAATATACTTGAATGTTTTTCATAATGGCACATTATAGATACCATATCTTCAAATCTATTTCCATCATTTCTCCACAAATTCAATATTTATTTTGTTCTTCGGTATCTTTTGTTGCATATATTTTTTAGCATGTTTGATGTAACGGTTCGTTTTTCAAAAATACGATTTGCAAACCTGTCGCCAAAATATCTTAAACTTAAGGTGTTATATATATTTTCTTTTCGTATGTATATATAGATATAAAATGACCTATGATCTTACTCAACACTTATGATAAAAAGATATATCGATAAAATAATGTCAAGATACAGACTGGCCAAAAGTACCTTTAGCACAATAAAAGCGATCAACTTTGAATAATTGATCCAAAATAATTTGAAACATATATCAATAAACAGGCCTAGAGTTACGTCAAAGACATAATTTTCGATCACAAAAGAGTTTGGCAATAAAAGTAAAGTAACTATTTAAAATTATAATAAGGCCTTGAGACTAAGTAAGATAGACTAAACTCATGACGGATCAGGGTCTCACACATCCATCATCGCTTTTCCACGTCCAACTCAAAATCTTTGTGTAAGTCATTTGACCTACAAAACAATCTAAAAATGGTGGAGGTGAGTGCTTGAAAAGCACCCCGTGGTGTAATCTCATGATTGCTTAAGTTAAAAGACTTCATGTAACTCATCATAGCATGACATATAACACATAGAATCTAAACCATAGCATCAAGCATGTATGGTAGTCCCGGAGTAAACTCAACGTGGACAACGTATATTCAAGTGAACCCGACCATATCCATGGCAGTGTGATACATTCCAAATAAAATTAATGTGAGCATCGTATATTCGGGTGAAGCCGATAATAGAGCGAAACATATCCACCATAGGGTAAGACAAACTTACCATCAAAAGATGCTATACCTATATTAGAGTCGCCCTTTTCGCCCTACCTCAAGGCCGCATGACTTTCATATTGAACAAATATTAGTAAGTTACATGTACAAATTTTAGCGATACTTGTGCTAGGATGTAGTGGTATGTGACATCCGTTGTGGTATATCCTCGGATGATTCATCCACTTAAATAGTATAAAAGTATTTTTGTTTAAGAGATTTGTAGGATATGATATGTATAAAAAATTAAAAAAAGTGCATTGAAAATTGTAAAAAGTGTGTTTAGAATTGTAAAGGTGATGTAGATAATAGGGTGTGAATGTAGAGGGATGGGTCATCCGATTGTAAAATGAAATACGTTGGAAATGGATCATCTCACATCCGGATGGAGACATCCCAAAACAAATATCCCCCTCAAGTCCACTTTAATTTTTACTAGTTTAATCATTCAGAAACATGAATTCCAAATCCAACCTAAATATGCCAGAACACAACATTAAATCCTTCCATCCATAAGCAAACGTGCTTCCAGAAAGTACAGGATAGCAAAAAAAAGATAGCAAGGCCACAATGATTCAAGTTTGCCACATTAAGGATACACCAACACACAATCTCACATGAACTGTTTACTGGAATTGCCACTTAGCATTTGATAACAAACAAAATCAGCCCCTCAATATCAACCCAAGTCAAAAATTAACTTGAAACTTGCTATTCAACTCCGCCCCAAGTTAACGAACCGTTCCTTATCAAATAATCCCACGATAATAGCTTAACTTCAGAGACATAAGCACATAAGAATATAACATGGGTTTGTGATCATAATTCTTCTAAAAGATTAACAAAACACATTGAAGCAAGACAAAAATGTGTCCCAGACATTACACTCTAGAAAACACAAGGTAATAAAAACGTACTTCACTTCTTCTTCTCACCACCACCGGCAGCCCTGCAAAAATCCCCAATCCTCATAAGCAACAAGAAAGCAGAGGATGTTCGAAATGAAATGAAAAAGAATGTAATTTTAGCATAAATCAAGAGAATAAATTCAAGCCAATCACCTCATCTTCCTGAGAGCACCGGCCATCTCCTCTCTCTTCCTTTTAGCTCTCTTGTGGGTTCCCAACTTTCGCTTGGCAACCTTCAGAGCCCTCTTATCCTTCCCAACTTTAAGAAGCTCAGTGATCCTCTTCTCGTACGGTGCAAATCCAGCAACTTCTCTAATAAGATTCCTTGCAAAATGAACTCGCTTGCTTGTTTTCTGGAATATTAAACAGAGTAAGCACAGTAAAAAATGAATAGCACATATTGTGAAAATAATGCTACCCCATCTCTTCTAGGCTAAAATAAAATCTGGGCTTACAAACGCCAACTACTAAATCGAATTTATTGTTAATAAAAAGATAACTCAATGTCTGTAAAATAAAGGCACAAGGACTTAATTTTAACGTAAATATAGAGCCATGTTCACAGATAAGTATGGGGATATAACTTAAAAGGCTGAAAATTGTGTTAAGCTCATAGAGTTAGGAATCAAATTGTTTAGCAACAGAAACGGAGAGAAAACGAAAAGGGGGGAAAATAATAATCAGTTTTGGTAGATAAATGATTTCGTCTCTATTTTTATCTGAATCCCCTTCTGAGGACCCATAAAAGCTAAAACCAAAAGCTTAATCATAATAAACCAAAATACTATACTAGCACATATCAATCCTCAAAAGATGAAAGTTAAGAACCTATAATTAGGTTTTTTAAAGAAAACATATCTTAAAAAGCCATACATTATATGTAATAATTCAATTTAAACATCCATGTTTACACATTCCATAAACTGAAAATCTGAAAAATGAAGCATAAACTACTAATCAGTGTAAACCAATTAGGGCAGAGCTTCTTCAGATTGATTCAGCAATTAGCATAAGAAATCTTACCCCTTTCCTAGCTGATGGGCGTGGCGCTAATTCCTTTGGTGTCACAACATGCCCTTTCTTTAATCCAACAAAGAGCCCGCTGTTTGGCTGCTTTGGAGCCATTACCTACACCTCAGATCAAACGAACGCATTTTAGGTTTACAACTACAGATTCCTCAAAACCAAACAGAAAATTGTGATTAGGCATCCATAAATTACAAATGTGCAGTTCTCTTCAAACCTATTAGATGAAGCTTAATGTCTGAAACAATGACATAGGAACGAAAAACATGCATACTCGCTAAGCATATAGAGAGCTAACCTTTTCTCCGATCGGTCGACGGCGGCGGCGCTGAAATCTGCGGTGGACGTCGGAACAAAAGCAACAAAGAAACTAGGGTTTTGATGAGTTGTATTACTTATATGAAATTAACAAATAGGAGAGAATGGGTTTTTCAACTGGCCCATGCGATAATGGCGGATCTATTTGGGCTGAATCTCTGATGAGCCTTTTTGGGCTGAAGCTGGTCCAGATATTTATGAAGCCTAATTTTTTAGAAAATGTCATAAATATTATTTATATATAGTCGACTATATATCTGTTATCTAGTATTAGAGTAAGATTTCAAAACAACTTGCCCAGGTGCTGATAGTTTGGTGGCATCACATCGACAGTTTATAGTAAAAATCACGAATTTGAACCTATTTGACATGTAATATAGCTAATATATATGTATAAAAAAAATCAAATATATATTTAAAATAAATTCATAAAGATAATAATATAGTAAAATTTTATAATCGATAAAATAAAAATAAAAATAATATTAATTTTAAAAAATATATATATATACAAAAATAAAAATAGCTTTTTGAATTTGGAATCGAATAAAAAATGTTTGAATAAATGAAATCTGAACCACCTTTTAAAATTCAATTGATATTTGAATTTGAGGAACTACCGAACCTCCCATTAGAACTTCCCACATTTAAGCACCCTAAACCTTAGGAGTTGGTAGTGGCTAAAAATAGTGGGGACGCGGATATTAAACAAGGGTTGCATTTTCTATAGGAAAATATAAAGATGAGGTTGTGCGTAATGTTGTTCATTTGGAAGCATGCGATATCTTGTTGGGTCGACCTTGGCAATATGATAGAAGGGTATTACATGATGTTTTATTAATAGGCATTAATTTATGGATCAATTACAACAATCATATCAAATTATCATCGTTTTTGCACATGAACCACTTAATTTTCTTTTGTGTTCCCCGTACATATAAACTATACGGGTTTTAGCAGATACACCACAAACTTATTTCCAATTATTTTTCGCAGGAATTCCACATGTGACTTGCACGTAATAAAATTTTAAGGGTTTTTTTGTCTAAACACGCTTTTTAGTAGGTAGGGGAGTCGTTTATCTTCAACAACGGAGGTTCTAGATATTGGGAGAGAGAGTTATTGATGATTCAAAGAAATTGTTAAGAAAAAGAAAGGTGTAAGAATTTTACATTTTAGGCATATTAAAAAGGTTGTTTGTACAAGCCATTAAAAGTTTATCACGCTCAAGTCACGTGGAAGATTCTGACAAAAAATATCGGAAAATAAGTTAGGTGATTTATCTACAACCGTATAATATATATATAGGGTTTATTACCGAATCCAACCTGTAGTATAGCACTTTTTTCCACTTACAACCTCGAGTATAAAAAGTTTCCGATTGCAACCCATACTACACGGGATTTTCCGATCACAACCTAATTTCGAATCAATCGATATTTTTCGGCAACTTAAATTCCTCGTGACTTGCACGAGTGATACTAATGGCATTATTGTAATTTTTGCGATGTCTCCCGCCTTCAACCCAATACGTGAGTTTCACATGCTTAGGTTTAGCATAATTTGGGGAGTTTAGCCCTAATTCAATATCATTTGCAAGTACAGAAAATACGCAGCTGCAGGTCATCTTTATTGCTTATTCACCAAAAAAATCGAATATCCATCTAGGGCTTTGGCATTTCAAGATCGACAGAGCTATAATGGTTTGGAGAATTAGACATCACGAACGTGCAGACGAAGCTCCTGATTATGGTGTGGCTCTGCTGTATTTGAAATAGATGATCAAACAAATATAAACCTAGTAGTAAAACTCCAACTCCCAACTCAAATTAAACATGTCCAGTCACGATTTCATGTATCAGCTTCATTGAATCGTCCTTAAACAATTAAGTTCGAACTTACTGACAAAATTTAAGTGTTTACCCGATAGTCTCGCAAGCAACTTATCTTCGACTTGGGTTGTCGTCAGTCCAAAAAGTTCTCTCGACGGCAATTCTTTTACAGTGACATCGATGTTCCATGGTTGCAAGTAGGGATGCAAGTCAAATCAAATTATACTGATTCGATTTGTGATTCGAATTCGTGTAGGATGATTCGATTCGGTAAAATTCGAATTCGAATTCGAATTCAAATCATTTTTTATATTCGTTTATATTTCGAATCGAATTCGAATATATATGTATTCGATTCGTCAAGTTCGATGACTCGATTCGATATATATATATATATAAATAATATATTAAATATATAATATAATTATAATAAATAAAAATATATTTAATAGTAAATATATATACAAATTCTCTTAGTAAACATAGGGTTTTTTATTTTCGAAATTTGATTTCGAATCGAATTCGAATCGAATATTTTCTAAATAGCAACAGTTTTTTATTGAAAATTTTGAATTACGAATCACGAATCGAATTGAATATATTCGGAAAAAAACTCGAATCGAATTCGAATCGGATTTGAAATTCGATTGGCGAATCGAATCGAATTCGAATCGAAGCCAAATTTCACGAATTCGAATCGAATCTCTTAATATTCGCTTCGATTCGGTTCGTTTGCATCCCTAGTTGCAAGGACCTGGAACTCGTTTGAGTTGGTATTGAAATCCAATTGAAACGAACCTTAACTCCCTGTTTTTGTACCCAATTTGGTTTGGAAGGTTACCGCTGGGAGCATTAATTAGAAACAGATGTGTTATTAAGTTCGCAGAAATTACAATAATGCCATTAATATCACGCGTGCAAGTCACGTGAGATTTAAGTTGCCAGAAAATATCGATTGATTCGAAATTAGGTTGTGATCGGAAAATCCCGTGTAGTATGGGTTGCAATCGGAAACTTTTTATACTCGGGGTTGTAAGTGGAAAAAAGTGCTATACTACAGGTTGGATTCGGTAATAAACCCTATATATATATATATATAGATGCCAAAAAAAAATGTGATTTATTTAAAAAACGCTAATAGTTTGATAAAATTGCTACAATTAACCCTTAATTCATTATGGATAGACCTCTTACTCTTCAACCTTTGTCACAAACAAGTTTTGGAGGATGATTTAGATGGCAAAAGATAAGATAGTTGAGGAGAGGAAAATAGGAGAGAATAGGGATATAATGGGAGGGCTGTCCCAAATTTGTTGAGGGAGTTAATGAGTATGTTTTATTGAAATTCGATCCTCTAAATTTACCGAGACCGATCTAAAACAAACACATAGAAAATGTTTAAATTGCAATCAAACCAAACAACTCCCATCACCAGCCACACATCCATAACCCTTTGGTGAGAGCAATTTTCTCCTTCATATTATCATTTGATGATGTATTCTGTGCTATGAACTTATTTCCATGTGACATCTATATAAATCTGGTTCGATTCATCTTAAAAGGAGTGAAGAGTTTTTTCTTTATTTTTAGATCCGAACAAAAAGAATATTTATATAAATCTGGTTTGTTTGTGATAAATTTTTATTGATAGACACAAAATTTATTGAAAATTGAGTAACAATGACAAGTCCCCGGAAAAGAAATGTTCATTTGTCCATGTTAAGTTCAACAAATTTCTTAATCATGCGCTTCAGACAAAAACCTAGACATCCAGCATTTTTTTCTTGGAAAAATTGTTCATTAACTAATTACATGCCTGTTATATTTCAGTATTTTTCAAAATGCCCTATATATTACAAGAAAATGTTTAAAATAGCTCGCTATCGGCTACAACTTGTTACCAAGCAGGTGACGAGTAGTGTGGCGTGCTGTTAGATGATGTGGCTGCGTTTTTTACCTGCTTAATAATAGGTTGTAGTCGGTGAAGGACTATTTTAAACATTTTTTTGTAATATGCAGTACATTTTTAAAAATACTAAAACATAAAGAACATATTAACTAATTAGTAAAAACATACGGGGCATTTAAACAATTTTATTTCCTTTATTCTTTACATATTATACTGCAAAGAACTTGCCCAAAACATAACATCAGCAAACTCCAAATTAGACAATCCTCCAACATGGCAAAAATCCCACAAATCAGCAAACAGTTTATAGATCTTGCAACAGTCACTTTTCTCCATACACAATCTTATCGCAACTATGGATGGAGCGGAACGTGAAAATTTTGATTATATGAGCTTTAAAAATTTACGTCTCCGGTCTGATTAAAAAAAAATAGGGCCGTTAAGGTAGTTTTACTTGATAGATTTTCTTTTTCTTTTTCTTTTTGGTACTTTACTTCAGATTGATGATAGCATGATAGGGGTTAATTATTTCAATTCGAATTCTTTATTACTTTGCCAAACCCATAATCAGTTTGGCCAACCCCAAGTGATGTTTGTTTGGCCAAGCCACGATATTAGGGTTTGGTGGGGGGACATCAATCACAAATCAAAAAATTATTTTAATTATTCTCCCAATCATTAATAACTACCTCTTACTCATATTACATCACATTTCACAATTAATAATTAAATTTCCCACCCAACCAAACATCACTCTTTAACATCCCAAGCCACCCAAGCCATTAACTCCAGCCACTTCCCCCAGCCCAACCACCCAGCCCCAAGCAAACATCCCCTATCTGTTGCATCTTCTCTTACACAATATTTGTTGAGTTGTGGAGCCAAAAACAGGGGAACATGGGAGTTTCTCGCTGGAAAGTAATCTCGGCCGAGACTGGGAAGGATCTCGGCCGAGACGGGCTGTCGAGTCATCTCGGCCGAGACAGAGAATGATCTCGGCCGAGACATGAAGGCAGGCAAAACTGGAAGTTTGCCCTGGAGAGTCATCTCGGCCGAGACAGAGAATGATCTCGGCCGAGACGTGAAGGCAGGCAAAACTGGAAGTTTGCCCTGGAGAGTCATCTCGGCCGAGACAGAGAATGATCTCGGCCGAGACGTGAAGGCAGGCAAAACTGGAAGTTTGCCCTGGAGAGTCATCTCGGCCGAGACAGAGAATGATCTCGGCCGAGACGTGAAGGCAGGCAAAACTGGAAGTTTGCTCTGAAGACTCATCTCGGCCGAGATAGAGAGTGATCTCGGCCGAGACGTTAACACCGACTTACTTTTTGCTTTTGAGAGTCATCTCGGCCGAGACAGGGACTGATCTCGGCCGAGATTCTTAAACCGTCTTACTTTATCAGGCCTCAAGCTGAGGTCAGTTTTTGTGTTCAAGAAGTTATTAAAATAGGTTTTTTCCTTCATTGTTCTTTGTAACTCCCAAAATTCATCACAAAGCAAAATATCCTGGCTTGGTATCGCCCCCAGACGTAGTTGCTCTTCGTAACGAACTGGGTAATCAAATCGTTGTCTTGTTGTTTGCTATTGTTATTGCGTTCTTTATCCGATTGTCTAGTCGTTTCGTGGAAAGAGTTGGGATAAATTCCTAACAACTGGTATCAGAGCTTCGGGTTAGTTTCCTGGAGGATTCACGATGAACGACGGAAAGATTACGGTGGAGAGATTCGATGGGACTGATTATGGATTCTGGAAGATGCAAATCGAAGATTACCTTTACGGTAAGGATTTGCACCAGTCCCTCAAGGAGAAGCCCGAGAAGATGTCCGCGGAGGAGTGGGAGCTATTGGACAAGAAAGCGATGAGCGCGGTGCGTCTGTCGCTGTCCAAGGAAGTGGCCTACCATACCACAGGCGCGAGGTCTACATGGGAGATGCTGAAAACCTTGGAGGAGATGTATCAAAAACCATCGACGGCAAACAAGGTTCATCTGATTAGACGGTTGTTTAATATGAGGATGACAGAGGGAACACCAGTAAGGCAACACTTGAATGAGTTCAACATGCTAACCTCATAGTTGGACTCGGTGGATATAAAGTTTGATGATGAGATTCGGGCCCTAATAATGCTATCTTCTCTGCCAAACAGTTGGGCCGGTACAGTGACAGCCGTTAGCGCCACAGACGCTAAGCTGAAGTATGACAGGGTGAGGGACTTGATGATCGGGGAGGAGATTCGGAGAAACGAATCAGGATCATGACCAGGATCGTCCTCAGGGTCAGCACTGAATACCGAAAACAGAGGCAGACAGAAGGGAAGGCAGTTTAAGGGGAGGTCAAAATCCAGAGGGAAGAGTCAGACGAAAAAGTGCTGGAATTGTGACGAAGTTGGTCATTTTAAATACCAGTGCAAGGCGCCGAAGAAGAACAAGGGGGATCAGGCAGACAGGAAGACAGCAAATGCAGCCACGGAAGAGGATGATGGCGATGCATTGGTCTTGAGCGTGTGCAGTCCCATGGAGTCTTGGGTCTTGGATTCCGGCGCATCATTCCATTCATGCGGTAACTTTAGTATAATGCAAAATTATGTTTCCGGCGATTTTGGACAGGTGTATCTGGCAGATGATGAACCCCTGAAAATCGTGGGTAAGGGAGACGTAAAGGTTGAGACATCAAATGGCTCAAAACTGATATTGAATGGAGTGAGACATATCCCTGGATTAAAGAGGAACCTACTTTCAGTTGGACAGCTTGACAGGGAAGGTTACGTAGTAACGTTTGGCTGTAGCAACTGGAAGATTACCAAGGGAGCTATGGTAGTAGCTCGTGGTAAGAAGGAAGGAACGCTGTACATGACCAGTAACTCGCAGGATTCCCTTGATCTTGCGAGTGGTAATGGTGATGCAAATTTGTGGCACTGTCGGCTGGGCCACATGAGCGAGAAAGGGATGAAAGTCATGAGTTCGAAGGGTAAACTGCCTAGTTTACAAACCGTGGAGGTTGGTATGTGTGAAGATTGTGTCTTCGGGAAACAAAGGCGAGTGAGTTTCTCGAGGAGTGGCAGGACCCTGAAGAAGGAGAAGCTAGAGCTGGTCCATAGCGATCTATGGGGACCAGCTCCGGTGGCGTCCATCGGAGGATCGATGTACTACATGACGTTCATCGACGATTCAACCCGCAAGGTATGGATCTATTTTCTTAAAAATAAGTCTAATGCATTTGACGTTTTCAAAAGGTGGAAGGCCTTGGTTGAGACGGAGACGGGGTTGAAGGTGAAGTGCCTGCGTTCCGACAACGGTGGCGAATATGAACTCAAGGAGTTCAAGGAGTATTGTGCTGAGAATGGGATTCGTACAGAGAGGACTGTACGTGGAACGCCCCAGCAGAATGGTGTGGCCGAGAGGATGAACAGAACTCTAAATGAACGAGCGAGATGCATGAGACTGAAGAGCGGACTGCCTCAGTCATTCTGGGCGGATGCAGTGAGCACAGCTGCATTCCTGATCAACCGAGGTCCATCGGTTCCCTTGGATAATCGGATACCCGAGGAGGAGTGGACTGGAAAGGAGGTAAATCTATCTTACCTGCGTATTTTCGGTTGTGTTGCTTACGCTCTTTTGGATTCTGTTGTGAGAAATAAGCTAGATGCCAAGTCCGTGAAGTGTACGTTTGTTGGGTATGGCGGCGATTAATTCGGCTATAGGCTATGGGATGAGCAAAGCCGAAAAGTAATTCGCAGCCGAGATGTGATATTCAATGAACAGGTTATGTACAAGGATAGAATGAAGGATTTGGGCGCTGATAGTGGAAAGCTCCGCACTGTTGAGTTACCCGATCTAGACTCGAGTGGGAGCGAAGAGAGTCCGGTCGATGAGGAGGTTCATGATGACGAACCAAGAACACCACCACCACCTCAAAGACCAGTTAGAGAACGAAGGCCACCAAATAAGTATTCACCCTCTAACTTTTACTTATTGTTGACTGATGGTGGTGAACCTGAGAGCTTTGCAGAGGCAAAGCAGGTTGGTGATAAACGAAGTTGGATGGCTGTCATGGAAGATGAAATGGCATCACTTCGTGTGAATGGCACTTGGGAACTGTCCAAGCTTCCCAAGGGCAAGAAGGCGTTGCACAACAAGTGGGTCTACCGAATCAAAAATGAAGCCGATGGTAGCAAACGCTACAAAGCAAGGTTAGTCGTGAAAGGATTCGAGCAACGGTATGGTATTGACTATACGGATGTGTTCACTCCTGTTGTGAAGTTGACAACGATTCGCATGGTGTTGAGCATGGTGGTTGCGGAGAATCTACTGCTGCATCAGATGGATGTGAAGACGGCTTTCCTTCATGGTGATTTGGTGGAGGAGTTGTACATGGTACAGCCGGAGGGGTTCGTGGTAGACGGAAAGGAAAGTCTTGTGTGCAAGTTGAAGAAGAGCTTGTATGGGTTGAAGCAAGCTCCGAAGCAGTGGTACATGAAGTTCGACAATTTCATGTTGGAGATTGAATACCATAGATGCCATGCTGATCATTGCTGTTACTACAAAAGGTTTGACAATAGCTATCTCATCCTACTACTATACGTTGATGATATGTTGATTGTAGGAGCAAATCCAAGGGAGTTGGAGAGACTGAAGAAGCAATTGTCTGAGAGGTTCTCCATGAAAGACCTTGGAGAAGCGAAACAGATTTTGGGTATGAGGATCGAGAGAAAGGCGGCAAATTTGTTGTATCTTTCGCAGACGGACTATATCGAGAAGGTCCTTGAAAGATTTAACATGGAGGTTTCGAAGCCGGTCAATGTTCCCTTGGGGGGACACTTTAAGCTGTAGAAGAAGGAGTCGCCGAGTACCAAGGAGGAGCGTACTCAAATGATGGATGTGCCATATGCATCGGCAATTGGGAGTATCATGTACGCCATGGTTTGTACTCGTCCGGATATTGCGCATGCAGTGGGAGTAGTGAGCCGGTTCATGAGTGATCCGGGCAAACAGCATTGGGAAGCGGTAAAGTGGATTCTAAGGTACTTGCGAGGTACCACAAGTAAAGCTTTGTGCTTTGATGGAAGAAATTCTGAGTTAGTTGGCTACGTTGATGCGGACCTAGCATCAAACGATCTTGATGGAAGAAAGAGTACGACCGGGTATGTATTTACTTATGGTGGTACGGCAATTTCCTGGACATCTAAGTTGCAAAAGGTGGTTGCACTATCCACCACGGAGGCGGAGTACGTTGCCGTGACGGAGGCAAGTAAGGAGATGGTGTGGTTGCAAAGGTTCTTGGGTGAACTTGGAAAGGAGCACGGAAATAGTGTACTCTACAGTGATAGTCAGAGTGCAATCTTCTTGGCAAGTAATCCGGCATTTCATTCAAGAACTAAGCATGTTGAGTTAAAGTATCACTTCATCCGACACTTACTTGAAATGAAAGCCTTGCGACTTGAGAAGATTCTCGGGAGTGAGAATCATGCCGACATGTTTACTAAGGTTGTAACCTTAGAGAAATTGAAGTTGTGCATAACTTCAATTGGCCTCGAAACGTGAAGAAAAAGAGGAGATGGTGATACCAAGTAGGAAACGGGAAGGAAGAAATTTGCTTTGAAGGTGTTTTAGTCTCCAAGTGGGAGATTGTTGAGTTGTGGAGCCAAAAACAGGGGAACAGGGGAGTTTCTCGCTGGAAAGTAATCTCGGCCGAGACTGGGAAGGATCTCGGCCGAGACGGGCTGTCGAGTCATCTCGGCCGAGACAGAGAATGATCTCGGCCGAGACATGAAGGCAGGCAAAACTGGAAGTTTGCCCTGGAGAGTCATCTCGGCCGAGACAGAGAATGATCTCGGCCGAGACGTGAAGGCAGGCAAAACTGGAAGTTTGCCCTGGAGAGTCATCTCGGCCGAGACAGAGAATGATCTCGGCCGAGACGTGAAGGCAGGCAAAACTGGAAGTTTGCCCTGGAGAGTCATCTCGGCCGAGACAGAGAATGATCTCGGCCGAGACGTGAAGGCAGGCAAAACTGGAAGTTTGCTCTGAAGACTCATCTCGGCCGAGACAGAGAGTGATCTCGGCCGAGACGTTAACACCGACTTACTTTTTGCTTTTGAGAGTCATCTCGGCCGAGACAGGGACTGATCTCGGCCGAGATTCTTAAACCGTCTTACTTTATCAGGCCTCAAGCTGAGGTCAGTTTTTGTGTTCAAGAAGTTATTAAAATAGGTTTTTTCCTTCATTGTTCTTTGTAACTCCCAAAATTCATCACAAAGCAAAATATCCTGGCTTGGTATCGCCCCCAGACGTAGTTGCTCTTCGTAACGAACTGGGTAATCAAATCGTTGTCTTGTTGTTTGCTATTGTTATTGCGTTCTTTATCCGATTGTCTAGTCGTTTCGTGGAAAGAGTTGGGATAAATTCCTAACAATATTTAATACATGACACGTGTTAGTTAGTGACGTCATTCAATACATGTATTGTGAGTAAATGAAATACAACTAAAATGAAATACAACATGAAATATAGAAATGAAACGGGTGATATCATGGATAATTCTTTTAGCTGCGATGATGGAGTAGTTTAATTTATAGTAATAAGTTATTTTTCTTTTTTGAGGAAAACTTAGGCTATAGAGTTAGTATCGAGAATTTACAACCAATCACTATTATTATGATAATAATAGTATCTATCTAATTTTTAAGTGATAATGATTATGACTTGTAATATAATTTGATGTTTGGTTCGGTTGAGGTCCTTATTTTGATGTAATACTTTATCCTATCTGATAGGTGCGTGGGAATAAATCCCATCTCATCATTTCACACAAATTAAATGACTATAATGTCCTTAATTTTACTGTATACTTAAAATTTGGGGTCCGCTTGATTACAAATTATCAATGGCAATGATAATAAGTATGAATGATGGGTCAATCAAATTGTGAAATGAAATGGGAGAAATTGTTAATAAAATAGAGCAATGATTAACTTATTTATTATATACCAAGTATCATAAATAAAAATGAGTCTTCATTCATTCTCATTCCTTACTCTTAAACCCTCCAACCAAGCGGGTTATTAATTCTACATCATAATATATTAGATAATATTAGTTACTAATAAAAGTTATGCAAGCTCATATGGTACATCAAGTGCACGTATTTTGGATTCGTATATCAGGTTGCAAGCAGATTCGTAGGTTGTGTATAATTTTTCATGAAAAGTATTGGTGTTATTCTTAAGGCTAGGTGTTGAGTGTACTGAAGAAATGTATTAGGTTGCGTTTGGATGGATTAGCAATTAAAGGATTTGATTTTTAATTCTTTGTGTTTAAAAATCCAATCATTTCGAAAATCCTTTGTTGGGATGTTTAAATTCAAGTGAGTGGATTTGAATTGTTTTTAAACTTTTCCTTTTTTATTATTATTTTCCTAATATCTTTTAAAAGATGATAATAAAAGTGTGCGTAGTGTGTGTGAAGTGTGTGTGCATGTAGTGTGCGTGTGCGCGTGTAGTAGTGTTGTGAGTGTAGTGTGTGAAGTGTGTGCCCAGTGTGTGTGTGCGCCTAGTGTGTGTGTGTGTGTGTAGTGTAGTGTGCGTGTGTGCGCGTGTAGTGTGTGTGAGTGTGTGTGTGAAGTATGAAACGTGTGTGTTGTATGTGAAGTGTGTGTGTGTTTGAGGTATGTATTGTGTGCGTAGTGTGTGCAATGTATGTGATAACGTGGCTATACATATATGGAGGTGGAATGGATAAATGACTAGGTTGTGGGATTGATTTGAAATCCACTTAAAATGAACTAGAATTTTAAGAGAAATTTAAAATCCCTTGATTTGATTTTTTTTGTCAAACAAGTTGGATGTATTTGATGGTGGATTTCAAATCCACCCCTCAATTCTCTGCATCCAAATGAAATCTTAGGCCCCATATGGATGGAGGGATTTATGCTATGAATTTATAAATTCATTGTGAAATCCACTCCATGTGTTTGGATAAAATACTAAATGAGTGGATTTTTAAATTCAGATTTTTAAATCAATCAAAGTAGAAATCCAAAATTTGAGATTCACCATTTTACACTATATTTGGGTGGATTTTAAATCCTTTAAGAAATGTAGTCATTTACAAATCCATCATCACTTACACCTCTCTCTCTCTCTCTCTCTCTCTCTCTTCTCACTATCGTTATCTCTCTGTCTCTCGTACTCCAATGAAATGCTCCTAGTATTTTTTTAGTTCTTTTTTTTTCTTTTATCTCCAATGAAATGCTCCCAATAATTTTTTGGGATATAAAATACATAAAATGTATATATATGTATACATATATATAATTGGAAAAAAAATTGTTCGGTTAATTTAAATGTAGATAAATATTATTTTATTTAATAAAAAATATAAATTGTTAGTTTACTTTAAAGAAAAAAATTTAAATTTTACAAATATTGTATCAGTTTTTTGCCAAATAATGGATTCGAAAATTTTGGATTTAAAAATCCTTTCACAAATCCACCATAAATCCGAAGAAGGGATTTCAAGTCCATGGATATCAAATCTATTCATTTTAAATCCCTTGGTAAATCAAATTCCTCCATTTAAATGGGGCCTAAATTATTTTGCTCGTTCTTCCCCATCCTTCTATAATCCATCTTTTAGTTATAGGAGGATGGAGAAATAATTTCTCAATGGCATGTTTATTATATAACTTTCTGTTATTTATAAAAAAATATTGATTCTAACGTGATTCTCTCCATAGACTTTGCTTTATGAGACATTCTCGTCTTAGCTTCGTGTCCACATTTTGTGCGACTTCATGCCCCGTGGGTCGTTCATATCTTAAAGCTATCTTTGATCTTATTGTGGATTCTTACAAATTGGTTTTGTTATTGTTAAGCTATTGTAGTTTCTCTAGTTGTTGTAAAAGTAGTATTGCTAAATAGGTACTTGTATAAATAAAAAATGAAAATAAAGAGTATACAAAGTCAGAACGCTGAATGAGAAGGCTAGTATAAAGTCAGAAGAATGCGCTGCAAAGTCAAGTGTCGAAGCTACCACAGGTCGGTTGTGGACTATATGAGTCTAGCAGATCTAAGACGTTAAATGTGGGGGAGCAGCCACTTAGGGAAACCAAGCGTCGTGAGTGCAAAGCCAAACACTCATAGGGTGAAGTGAGATCTGTGATCCGAGAAAAACATCAGGGTGGCAACCGATATGTAGAGCAGGGAATGCTATGTTGGTACAAGCGAAACCAGCTGAAGGCGGCAGAGCAAGGAAAACCTGTGAAGATTCCATCCAAGACAGTAAAATTGCCGAGCGTGCAACATCAGGAAGACGCCTAGGAACCTAAGTTCCGAATACTATGTAGCATGAATGAATTTGATAGTTTGCAAGAAAGATATTATTCATTGAGCAAAATTTGATAGTATGGAGCACTTCTGTTAGAGTTTTCCTTGGATCTTCATCTTCATAGGTTTAAAAGTTCAATTTGATTCCATCTGTCCATCTCCTCATAGTGGGTTATTCTTTCTAAAGTTCTTTGAACTTGCATATTCATCTTTAATTTTTAGTCCAACTAAATCTCTAATCTTAAAAAACACTATGTGTTTATTATAGAAAAAATATATCCTCCATCCATCTTATGTTTCAAATCGTATTATAAATGTCGATGTTTCATTTTCTAAGTTCTAGTAAAAAACTTTAATTTTTATTTCACGAATTACTTATAGATAATTGAATATGTCAAATCAGGAAATAAAACAAGTCATGTGAGTAAGTATTGATGGGTTTTTGAAAAGGCGAATCTTCATCAAATCGACAAATTATAAAAGATTCTACCTTTTTACGGGTAAATTATATCCTACCCACTTGGGTAATATCCAAGTGGATCATCCACCACACATCACAAAAAGTGTATTAAAGATCAATGGTGTTTGCATTTTTATTTAAATAATTATGAAAATATATGGTGGATGTTCTCAATTGCGTACTACCCAAGTGGGTAGGGTATTGACGATCTTTTTTAAGCAAGACTCTATTATGGGACGGGGGGATAAATTAATATATAAAGGAATTTTTATTTTTTTCTCGTGGAAAAACAAGACACTTGTTCTCACGTGCACCATCGCACCATCAAGTTCACACGCGTAAGGCTGGCTATTTATTTATGAGTTAAAAATAAAATCGTGGAAGGCACTGTACCTAACAATAATACCCCTACAACCAAACATTCCAGCTTCCATTATTATGACGTTTTTCAGTTTCCTTCCACACGCGTTTATGTTGCAGGGAGGGACTCATTCTGCACGTCAACAATGAATCAACTACCTTTTATTTATTTTTTACCTATATTATATATTTATTTAATGTTCTGGAAACTAGTTAAAAATATTCCGCACCACGTAGAAATAAAAAAACAAAAAGACTTGGTCTTATTCAGTACTCCCTCCGTCCCGGCTGAGTTTGCACACTTGGTCGGTACATATATTAAGAAAAATTATTTTTTGCTTTTTGTTTGACTTTTTTAAAGGTGGAGATTGAAAGTGGGGATTTTAAGGGTGGAGATTGTGAGAAAACTTTCATTTTTAAGAGTGTGCAAACTTAGATGGGACGTCCCAAAAAGGAAAGTGTGCAAACTCAGTCGGGACAGAGGGAGTATTTAGAAATAGGATTGATTACAAGAAAAATTATAACCCTTGATCAATTTTCAATTGTAACATGACTATTAAAATTTAATGCTATTAGTCATTAAAAATAATTATTTTTTAATTATAACATCTACTATATTTTTTTACATCTAATTGCGTTGTCATCATCACCGTTAAATTCTTGGCAAGACCTTCATTTACTCTCGATCAATTTCACAATCACGTCATTTTCACTATTGTTAATTGAGAGTGGAAGAAGTAACATAATAATTGCAATCACCGATTAACAACAGTGAAAATGACGGATTATGAAATTTGTTGAGGGTAAATAAGGGTCTAGTCTAGACACATTTAAATGTAGTGATGGCAACACAATCAAATGTAAAAAAAATAGTCGATATTATAATTGAAAAAAACTATAGTTGATGACCGGCATTAATAAGTTTTAAAAGTCATATTATGACTGAAAATTGAACTAAATGTCGTAATTTTTTTAGTAATTAACTTTAAAAATATACAACTTTTAACTTATTCGTGGTCAATTTTGATGAAGGTGTAATTTTCCAAAAATCATCTAACTCTTACCTACACGATTATTTTATTTTTTATTTGATATACTTAATCATATGCAAATAATTTTGAAAAAGAAAAGTTAATTTCTGTAATTGAACTGAAAAAACGAGACATTAACGCTAAAAAATATGCCTTTTACTTTTTAACAGCAGCTTTTTTAAAACATTTTTTTTTATAAAATGAAGGATGTATTTTATTACAAGGAGTGTTCGTTCGCAGTCTATAAATCCCGACGAAATAACAACAAATTGACAGCTAAATATTCAACTACTCAAGTATTACCTACATTCAATGTTGTGATAGAAGTAAATGGCTAACAACACAACTTCATCAGCTGAAATCTGGAAGCAAGAGAGCTGGAAGGAGCAAAATCTGGAAGGAAAAAAGGCAGTTATTCTGTTTCTGATGCATTCTGTTATTGACGGTTATAAACCGTTGTGGAAGACCCGAAAACTGTTGTTGAAGAGATGAGAAACCGTTGTCAAAGCTGATTCCAGAATTTGTTAGTTTCAGTTATTCTGTTTTTCTTTTCCGATTTTCAGTTATGAAGCTGATTTGTTGGGAGGCTTATTTGTATTCGTTTAGCAGCTTATTCCAGAGGATAACACATGAGATTCACTTTGTAAAACCTACTAGAATAGGGAGAGAAGATACACACAAGATTCAATCAAGTGTGATCTAAGGAGAGGAAGATTGGGGATACAATCATTCTTCGATTGATCCTTGACTGAGTGTGTACATTGTTCTAGTGATTAATCTGAGTTGTTGATGATCTCCGTGGATGTAGGCTTCATTGGCCGAACCACGTAATTTCTGGTGTGTTTCTTGTTTGGTTTGGTTTTGTGTTCTTTGTTATCATTTCTTGCTTGGTTCTTGTTTGAGGAAAGTCTTAAGAGGAGCCACTCATTAATCAATTCTGATCAACATTCAATTTATTTAACAAATAATAGACTTTCTCAGAAAAGATAGTCCAAGTGTATTTTACTGGTTCTCGTCAACTATGTTCTTCTATAAGATATCAATTTTTTTCAAGTAAAAAACCACTTGCATTAACAATTAAATAGAATCCGTTAAATATTTTAGATAGTGTTTCATCTTCTATTCCAAACATAAGAAGAAGATGAAAAAAACAAACTTACCCGCTAAATAAAGTGAACACCTAGAATCAAACGATGATTACATAATTCTGAAACATCAAACCGGATGTTACCTAACTGTTCCGAGTAAAGTATTTTTTCAATGACTGATTGCACTGCTAACAACGAATCCGAAAATACCTGCAAACCCTCCAAAACCATATATTTACATAAACACAACGAGGGACCTACGTGGGACCAGGGGGCGCACTGAGTCCCTTGACCCGGTGGAAATTTGTATTACATATGTATTTTTATTGAGTTTAATACAATTTAATATAATGAAATAAATAATTCTATTGTATAACTTAAATATTATTTAATAATAATTCATTGTTGTATTTTTAATTGTACGTCATAGAGATAGACATTTAAAAAAGTATAATGAAATGTGAAACAATATCTCGTGATTATTATCTTTTTAATTGGATCAGTTTATTGATCTTATCAATATCATTAGTAATTTTATTTTATATATACAGTTGAATATTCTTGAGACTTATATATGAACATATTTAGGGGGCACAAATGATGGCTCTCCCTTTTAAAATTTCTAAAATTTTATTTTTAATGCAATTTATCCATTAAATTGAATTCAGAGTCTAATATACGAGAGTTAGCTCTCTAGCATTATAAGAGTGTGTCCTCTACCTGGTATAAAATTTGCCTTGTAATCTTAGAGTATAATTAAAAAATTTACCCCTGAAACGAAAATTTGCTTATAGTTGGGGCCCCTTGACAAAATTTCTAGGTCCGTCACTACATAAACATAGCTCTGGTCATGAACTCCTTCGCCAACATAAAGCTTGGATGAGATACCAAACGAGCACTCGCTACTCGTACATCTCCTTGCATGTCTCCTGCCACATATCCCACACCGAAATGAGTTTTTTTTTCATTATAACAGAGATCCACATCCAAACAAAGCTCCCCTTGCAGTGAACGCTCCACCTCCTTGTGCTACATTCAATTGCCACCCACACATTGGGACATTGATTCCCCCGCCTTCACAAAACATAGTACAATCAATTTGTGATATCACCATAGGAGAATATTGTTAGAATTCAGCTCACATGCAATCACAGAAACCAATTCAGCCACAGCAGGAACGAACAAATCTGAATTGTTCGTCTGATTCAACACCAACAACGAACGTACAAGAAACAACGCAAGAATTGAAATAAATGAGAAGAACAAGAGTTTAACGTGGTTCGAACTTGCGTTCTACATCCACGGAGGATCTACACACCTTAATTCACTAACACAAATCAACAATTACAAGAATTACAGAATTTCAAGAAATCCTCAATTTGAAACCCTCAAACTGATTCTAAGAACCCTAACCCTGGATTCTCCGTAGTTAATATGTGTTACAAAGGGAAAACTGAATGACTAACTCTCTCTCATCATCCTGACTTGATATATATACAAAACAAAGATCAAATATTGAAAATGTGTAAGTCACAAGCCAAGCTGCAAAACAGTTACATAAAATCATTGTCAAAGGCCCAAAAAACTGTTGCATGCAGCTGTTAGTTATAACCGCCGGTCTGAGTTGGTTATGGCACCGGTTTATCTTATAACTCAACCGCCAAGCCCGGTTTTCGCTTGAGACTAACCGGTTCCAGAATCCTCTCTTTATTTTACACCAAAACAGCAATTTGATGAAATTGAATTTAATCTTCACAAATATGAATCCCCACTATCATGCTTCCTTTGCCAACTCTCCCTCCAAACAGCCCAAGCTCTTACCACCACTTCTCAAACTTAGCCTTTAAAAGTTTATCCGACAGAAGACATAACAGATCTTGTGTTTGCATACCCTTATACCCCCTTAAGAGTTGCCAGATAACATTCTTCTTTCACATCTTCTGCACTGAATGACAAAAAAGAAAAAAATAAAAAAATAGTGACTACTTAATCTCTCCTACCCTTACAAAGCCAACAATAGGAAGAGGGAGATACACGGTGAGGCTCCATGCTATCGCTAATCTCAAGCGGTATGATTTCCCACGCAACCCGCCATAGAAAAATTTGACACATTCAGAGGGATATTCAGATCCTACGTAAAATTTCGCCATTTCTCATCAAATATGAAGTTGAACTCAAGATTCCAGCTACAATCCATCGTTCAGTCCAATAACCCGATTTGACTGTATATTCCCTTTTGGCTCAAACTTCCAATACCTTGAATCAGTTTGGAGTTCTGCTAAATCGCACCAACCATAAGGAATAAAAGCCGCCTGAATTCAATCCTCGCCCAAGTTTGATTTGCAAGAATGTAGTTTTCAACAATGAAGTAGCTGAAACATATAACTTGACTTTATTCTTCTCGAAAATAACTCTGGCACCTATGCTTCTCTAAAAACACGAACCGACTTTCGATCACCAAAGCACCACAATAGACCATTTCCTAGGAGATCACGATTCCAACATAACGATCGCAGTCTTTTGCTTAAGTGCTTTGTTTCATTTATTAATTTGACTTGTCAAATCCTATTTTATTTTTAAATATTTTAGTAGAAGTAATCATAATTCATTTTTCTTAGAGAATAAGAGTTTTATGTGCTTGGAAAATCAAATCTAATCCTACAATTTTTTGTATATTCTTATTTGTTTTGGTGTGCTTGGAATGCCAACAAAATTAAGTAAGGTTATTTAAGAAAGAAAATAGCTTTTTGGTAAGGAAAATGACTATATCTGAGACATAAGATTATTTTTGGGGGACAGAGAAAGTAGGAGGGTATTGGAAATTTTTGGGTAAATTTTGTTGGAATACCCAATTTTAGGGAAAAAGAATCAATACAAAGCCTAAAATTTGGAAGTCCTCAATTTGGGCCTGGTATTTTAGTTTTTTTTCCCCCTCGTTTAAGGGCATAGAGTTAAAATTTATTCTCCATTCAAGGTTGATGTCTTGAAATACAAAAGACGTTATTTGAATGATTAGTACGATATATAAAAAAATTCAATATACTACGTATTGAAATTTTTGGTATAAATAATTACAATATAATTAAAATTTAGAATTATGAAATATTAAAATTAAGAAATATTTTTGATATACCAAAATTCAGAATAAAGAAAATTTTGGAATGGTTTCAATACAAAATCTCCAAATATCAAAAGCTAGATATACAAAAATTCGGAATAACGAATTTTCGTACATAATTTTCATATACCAAAGGTTTGGTAAAGTATTGATTGAATTTTTTAGTTTATCGTACCGAACTTCACGCACATCAATAATGTCTTTTTTTCGAGTTATAAATCCTGAAATACGGATAAAATTTTAAATTTAGACCTAATAAAAAAAACTTAAAACTAGTGTCCCAAATTAACCCCCAAAAAAAATTCCAATAGCACTAATATTGAATCATTGAATTTTGAAATGTTTTAACTTATGCTTTAGAAATATACTATTTTAGACAGAATATTCTATTTTCTGAAAAAAGTTACTTACTAGTACATCTTTCGTCCCAACTTAACTTATCTATTTGTCATTTCGATTTGTCCTAATTTAATTTGTCAGTTTATAAATAATAATTTTTCACACAATCTTTATCCTTAAAATTATCATCCTCAATCTCCATCTTTAAAATAAAAAAAATTACAAAATCTATTTTCTTCTAACTTTCATGTCCATCAACTATGAATTAAGTAGTGACAGAGTATATCATTTGTAAATTCTGGTAGCCCACTAAAATGAATCGTGCTACGTGACAAAAATTAATTACCCGACCAGAAAACTGCGTACGCTAACTTTACAAGTCAACAACTCCTATGAATTCTTTGACTCATCTTAACTCGTCTTCCTCCATTTTCTTTTTTCTTTTTTCTTTTTTAAACCTAATTTATTGAACCATGACATGAATTCAATGAAGTTAAGCCATGGCACTTATGGTTTGGTACCCATTTTTCTTTACTTCGCTGTATATATAATCAATTCCAAAACAATCCAATTTTCAGCTTTTCATCAGAATCTCTTTTGATCTGTCGTCAAATTGAGGATGGGCGTGTGTGGGTCTAAGCCCGCAGGGTGTGTGGGGATGAAGGGAAAGCTGAATTTGCAGAAGAAGAGGAAGAAGCGTAGAACTAGACGGATGAAGAAGAATGCATATTCTATGAACCGGGTTGAACCGTCCAATCAGAAGGATCTTTCTTACAGTAATCCTGCTTTTCAAGGTACCTCTTTGCTTCCCCCAATTTCTCTCTCTCTCTATGGGCTGGTAATCTGTTCTGTGTGTATGTGTGTGTGTCAGTGTGTGCTTGTGGTAATATTGGTTGGGATTTCTGAGCAGTTAGCGCAGAAAATGTTATTTCTTCTGCAGCTAGGAAATTAGGGGTTTTGAGATTTAGGGATATGGGTATAGATGCAAATTTAAGTTGAGTTACTAATTGATACTATCTACGGAATTTAATCTCTGATTATTGTTGGAATTTGTTTACAAATCTCTCTCTCTCTCTCTATTATAATTTAAGCATAGTTTTGTGGTTTACTACAGGAAGTAGTGAGGCATGGTTTGACACAGATGGAGTGATTGATTCCGACGGTGAAGACGAATTTTACAGTGTTCAAGATGGTTAATCCTCCTTCATTTTGCACTTTCTTTTCTTTTTTCTTTTCGCGTATAGTATATGTTAATGGTTTCATATATTCATATGCATTGTATGATTTGAACACTACAGATGTATCTCAAGCTGGATCACTATCTAATGTTGTCACTCCAAGATTTTCAAACAATGTTATGTCCAACAATGGCATTGATTCTCAGCTGATCTCTGATGATCCTCATAATGAGGTGAAAAATCCAGCTTCCTCAGCTCAATGTGATGAAGAAAATGCTAGGAGAAACGAGGCAGCAGCAATGCATAATTGTGGATTTATATCAAACGCGTTGCTACCTTGTCTTGCTTGTGATGAGTCTTCTGACGGGAAGAGAAAAATGCCAAGTGCAGGAGGTCAAACCCCAAAGAAAAAGTTGTCTTTTGCAACTTCTTTCAAATGGAAAGATGGACAAGAAAATCCAGTTTTATGTAAGTATCTAAAAATTTTACTTTTTGCATCCTGACGTAATGTAGTGATAACAAGAATTCTCTACGGTTAGTCAAACAAGTTAAAATTTGAGTTATGATAAATCATGAGAAAGTGCAGTTTTTGTTGGAATATATAGTTTCCAGCCTCGTTTGACTCAAGGAAACAGATAATTTGCTTAGTACATTCTTGATCTGTCAATTTACCTAATAGTGCCTCTTCATAATTGATTTTTTTGCTTTCCATCTCAGCCTTGGGAAAGCCCATTATTCAAACACCGATAGCTGGTTCTCAGATAATGTGTTCCCCATTAGAGAAGAAAATGTCAGAATCTTGGTCAAGGATCGAGCCAAGTATCTTTAAAGTCCGTGGACGAAACTATACTAGGTGAGAGCTTAGTACTTCCCATCCCCCACTCGGCCTCCTGGTTCTGCTCTTCTATACAACATTCAGATTTGTAACATATATCAACATGCAGTCAACTAATAGATAGTCTGAATCACCACACATTGTAAATTCGGTCCCATATGTTTTGGCAGGGATAAGAAGAAAGAATCCGCTCCAAATTATGCTGCATATGTTCCTTTTGGAGTGGATGTTTTTCTGTCTCCTAGAAAAATCAACCACGTGGCTCGATTTGTCGAACTCCCAGCTTTTGATTCTCATGGAGAAGTACCCCCTCTTCTTGTTGTAAACCTTCAGGTATTATCTTTTCTGACCATAATCTCTGACTGTTGAATGTTTCAACCCTCTTTCTTTAAATGATAATGTTGCTAGTAAATTTATCAAGAAACTTAAAAGATTGAAAGGGAGAAAGGAAGACAATGGTGCTTCTGGAATAAGTATGTCCATAAGATTTTGTTTGGACTCAAAATTTGTTGAAATTGAGAGCTAAGATTAAAAGACACTTATTTGATAAACACAAGTGATGTTGGCCTCTTCAGGAGACATCTGCGTAGAAATTGAATTTTACAGCTTTTTACTAACTTTTGCGTATTTTCTGTGTCAGATACCACTTTACCCTGCAACAATCTTCCAGAACGAAAATGACGGAGCAGGAATTAATTTTGTTTTCTATTTCAAGCTTTCAGAAAACTATTCAGAAGATCTTCCACTTCATTTTCGAGAAAATATCAAGGTAAAGAGGAGCCGAGGAGGCATCTCTAACTCGTTTATTCTAACCTGTAACCACTACTTTGTTTCAAACAAATGTCTCCACTTCTATGATCCGCAAACTCATATTATGCAGCAAAAAACACTGATTTTTTCTCGTTCTTTGTGTTGAACAGAGGATAATTGCTAATGAGACAGAGAAGATCAAAGGTTTCGCCATAGACTCAAATGCACCCTTCAGGGAAAGATTAAAGATATTGGGCAGAGTGGTGAACGTTGAGGATCTTCCATTAAGTTCAGCAGAGAGGAAGCTGATGCACGCTTACAACGAGAAACCAGTTCTTTCACGTCCTCAGCACGAGTTTTACTTGGTAAAGTTGTTACTTTTCTTTAGAAGGCTCTAAGTATTAGCATTATGAGCTTGAACAAGTCGTCATATTGATGTTTAATAATCAGCATCGTGTATATATTTCATCGCACGACTTTTGGTAAAACCAGCATTTTTAAGTGTTGTTCCTTCTAGAAGGTATTAGTTGCTGGTAGGGCACATTTTCGTTTTATACATATCATGAAACAGCACCATTTCTCTCTTAAAGTCATTTTGATAGAGCCCTAATATATAGAACTAAATATTTTAAATCTTAACCTAATTGCATAAGATAGATCATATACATGAAACAAATATCTCTTGAGGTCACAACTGGGTAAAAAGAAAAATATATACTGTATTGATACTTTTTCCGCCCTTCAACAATACTTTTAGAAGCAGTCCTTTGCTTTTCTAGCTTTAATAATCTAATAACTCTGATTATACAATAAGATTTGAAAACATATAAAACTTAAGTGAAGAGATCACTGTTTGAAACATACCTATAAATGCTTATTATGATTTCTGGACCTGCGTTTTAAAACAATGATTTACTTTCTTCAAGGTGCAAATCTCTCTCTCTCTAATTTTAGTTAAACTCATTGCTGGTCGTTCTTCTGCAACTCTTCTGGTGCTACTAGGACGTCAATTTAGGATCTCTACATTTTTAGTATATCTCCTTATGGCTCGAGTGATGTTTCATTTCAACTTCATCAGACTTCATATAGTTCAAGTGAATAAAACTTTTTAGTGATGACTATCTGCGCACATTCATAGGTGCAACTGAAATTTAGAAAACTGGTTTACATTGAGCAACAATATATATGTTCGTTCTTCTGACCTAGAGTTTCGACCTTGCTATTTTTGCAGGGAGAAAACTACTTAGAGATAGACTTGGATATCCACAGATTCAGTTACATTGCTCGAAAAGGGTTTGAAACATTTCAAGACAGAATCAAGAACTGTGTCTTTGACTTTGGTCTGACTATTCAGGTACATATTAGAATGACTGAGGAAAAAGAAAAAATAACAAACTCTTAGCATTTTAAGTATATGACTAAAATGGGAATAGTGGTCTATTGAGGGGGACAACAAAATGATATAGCCATTTTGACACATTAAGAAAAACTAAATTACCCTCTTGTAAGAGACTGAATTGACTTGTGCGGAAGGGCGTTTTTAGTCTTTTTACATGCAAAATGGATGCATCCCTTTTCTTTTATAAGTAGCTATATCTGATTTTATATATCCTAAATTCTAACATATTATTTGTGCATCGTGATATAGGGAAACAAGGCGGAAGATCTGCCTGAATGCATGTTATGCTGTGCACGATTGAAGGAAATCGACTATACTAACTATTGCCAACTTAGTGTCTGAGTGAAAAAGACGACTCAGAATTTAAACTATGGGCAAAAACCTTATCTGGGACGAGCTTTTTCTGCTTCGTCAATGGCTGGGATCCAAGGTATCGGCTTTCTGGTCAAGTTTACAGGCGCTGATATCTGACTGAGTGTACAGATGTACTGAAATTGTAATGAAATTAGTGAAGTGAAAACATTTTTTTCCACGATTAATTATTACCAAGTGTTGTCTTTCATATTCCCAGGTTATGGTTTGACGGCAGTGTCCCCATTAATAAGAAATCGAAAGACCTGTCAGCATCTTTGTTGTATTTTTTGCCATCTTTTGGTTTGTTTGTTCCAACCGATGTAATACTCAACATATAAATTGATGATGTAATTTTTACAAATGATGCCGCCTTTGACTATGAGTACTATTTTTCAGTTTTTGAGCCTCTTGAGCATTTAGTTCCAGCACTAAAAGTTCAAAGCTTGCCATTCAGTTGGGTAATATTTTTAGATTATTCAGTAATTATCTTCCCGTTTCATATTAATTATCGTTCTAGTTACTTTTTTCCTTTTTCAATTAATTAACGTATTAGATATTTTTCATGAATTCTGACAATTTTTTCATTGGGTTCAATCTTAGAATATCTTTACTTTTCAACATATCACAGATATTTTATTTGGTCAAATTTTTATTCCCAAATATTAGTTGAGGGTATATCTGTCAAAATATTTCATCCTTAATTCTTTTTTTTTTTTATATTTAAAACGACAATTAATATGAAATAGAGGAGTACTCCCTCCGTCCCGGCCTAATTGGTCAACCTTGGCCGAGTACGGAGACTAAGGAAAAACAGAGTTTATGGAATCTTTGATTTTTTCAAAGGTGAAGATTAAGAGTGGAGATTGTGAGAGAATTTGACATTTATGGGCTAGGACAATTAGGTTGGGACAAACAAATATGCAAGTTGGCCAATTAGGCCGGGACGCTGGGAGTAACTTTTAAGTAAATGAATAATACCATTAACAAGCCAACTCTTGAATATTTTTCCAAGTTGACATTTAGGGGGTGTTTTTCATTGCTTGTGGATCTAGAAAAGTGATTAATTTTAGAGATTTTGAGGAAAATTATTTTTAAATTTAAGTTGGTAGTGTTTGAGAGAAAAGTATTTTAACCCAATTTGAGAAATGGATAGTGTTTGCAACACAATCACTTCTAGAGAAAAAATAGCAAATTTGGATTTTTGGGTTTGGTAGAATAAAAGAAAAAATGATTAAATTAAAAAAAAAAACTGAAGTGAAAGCATGTATTTGCAACTTGTGGATTGTGGCTGATTCTGCTTTTTTTAAATCAAAAGTTGGTTTTTTGCAAACACCAAAAATTGGCTTTTAAAAAGTGAAAAGCAGAAGCAATGATAAATAAGTGGGGGAAAACATCCCCTTAATACCTTTGGGCTCATTTGGTAGCTTATAAGAGCGACATAGTGATATCATCATGCCTTAACTATTGTTTGGTAGTTCTTACTAAAGCCTTTATTAAAGTAAGACCCGACAGTATTCTATTTTATCAAATTGGCTATATAGCTACTACAACCTCCTATGGTAACTTGATGATAGGTGGAATTTTTAAGCGAAGAGTATTCAGTGTACCAAATGTTCATTCGTGCGATGCATGGGATGAATATTTTTTTTATTATAATTAATAATAATATATAATAAAATTATCAACCTATATTTTAATTGCGATATAAAATTGAGAGTTGGTATTTTTTTGTCCAATTATCTTTCTTCCTTTTTACATATTATTTTTCTACATGTGTGTTTTTTTACATTTAATATCCTCCAAAATCACAAATTAAAACTATCAGTTAGATTTTCATAAATTTGACTATTCAATTTCTTGTATTTTACTTTTAATACATTTCATTATTACAAACAAAAACTACCAATTATATTTTCATAAATTTTGTAAATTCGATTATTTGAATGCATGATCTGATGATGCTGAATATTTTATGGAAATTTTTATATATAACTTGAAATTTGGTTCATCTATCTCCGTATTATTTTAGCAGTGCATTACATAGATTATAATAATTACATATGCATATAATGACAAAACAATGTCAAATATTTTAAATAATTATTGTTTGAAAGCCACATTAAATAACATAATATTAATATAAGAAGTCCCAAAACTTATTAAGATTAAAAAAGTAAAATTAAAGTAAATAACTTTAATCTTTTAAAAGATTTAATCTGTTCAAAACAATACTCCCTCCATTTCTTCTAATTGATCTTTTAGAAAAAAGTAAAAGAATTAAGAATTCATTTTTTCCTAAATATATCTCAGGTAATCTCTTTTCTCTTTCATATCTATCTCAAATCTAGGTTGAAAAGTAATAGATATTTTAGGATTGACAGAGGGGCAAAATTGAGAGAAATTGTGAAAAATAGCTAAAAGATCAATTAATTAAAAATAATAATTAAGAAGCTAAAAGACCAATTAAAAAGAAACGGAGGGAGTATTATTTTTGGAATTATATCACATTTTAATTTTATATACAAATGTAAAAATTAAAATATATCATTATCATCCTAAAAATGTATTTTACCCTTAAAAATTAATATTTTAATTATATTATATGCATTGTGGATGTTACATCGAAAATACTAAAAAGATTAATAATTTGATATATTTCTTATGAAAAATCGAGTTGAGATGAAATAATTATAATACCTTGAAATTTCGAAGGGAAAAAAAAATAAAAAAAAATTAATTGGATGAGAACCCACAAAAGAAGGTGAATGAGACACATGTCTCATATGTGAATACTATAAGACTTAAACCTGCAATGATGTGTGATACTATTAGTCCTAAACTTGCTAAACTATCTAATGATAGATACTCACCCCCTATCTTTTAATAAGGCTACCAAATAAGTCATTTACAAGGAAAATTAATACTACCCCCGTCCTAGCTTAACCTGCCTACTTGTCATTTTGATTTGTCCTACCTTAACCTGCCAGCCCCCATAAATGACAAATTTCTCTCACAATCTCCACCCTCAAAATCTCCATTCTCAATCTCCACCTTTAAAAAAGTCAAAGATTCCACAAAATCTGTTTTTTCTTAACCTCCGTGTCCGGTCAACCTAGGCAGGTTAAGCCGGGACGGAGGGAGTATATTTTATGGTACCAAAACTATTCCAAAGAACGAATCATGTTTCACAAAAATAAGTTTTTTATGATCAAGATATAATCTTCTAAAAACTACATATTCTTCCTTGTATAACTTCTTCCGTTTGTTGATTTGACTTATTCAATATTATATAAAAAAAAATTCTCCTAATCTAAGAACAAAGAAAAAACTCTCCACTTTCCCCTTAAGATGACTCGAACCCAGGACCAAAGGCCTAGGTAGTAGATGCTCTGCCACTTGAGCTATCCAACTTTGTCTTGACTTATTCAATATTATGAAAAACCACAAATTCTTGTATGTATGACTTCTTCTATTCATTGATTTGACTTATTTAATATTATGTAACTGATTCGCAAATCAAAATCCTTGAAATTTTCTCAGATAATAAGACGAGACATTAAAGTTTAAAGCATGATTCCTTTTCGAAACAAAATTTGTATTTGAAGCACGACTCTTATTTGGGACGACAAGAAATACATTCATGTATAAGGTAATGTTAACAAGTAATACCGAGCTCCTTGACTCCATCCAAGGCAACATTTGTAAAACCAGGGGCAAACCCAGACGTACAGTAGAGTGGGGCCAACCCTTGATTTTGAGTAACCAAATATTTACTCTCTTTCTCTCTCTCTCTCTATATATATAGAACTTTTTTATGTTGCACATCTATGATGAACAGCTTCATGTACACCTACTCATGTGTCAGTTTTTTTAATATGCTATATATAGATGCTCACCTACCGTGTGCAACATATCAAATCTCTATATATATATCATATATGTATACTGAAATATTTACACATATATTATATATTCACAATAATTTGCATCAATATTTACGTTTGATATTTCACAATAATAGAAAGGAGGATGTTAACAATAAAAGGGTAAGTATATAAGACAATGTTTTTATTTTTTCTTAATTTGCGATGGTAATAATTGAGAGGGGAAATTACACCACCAGGAATCCACAATCTTCAGTATATTATGATTAAAGCCCATAGGAGAAATGATCTTTAGCCACATCTATGGACTTCCGCATATATAGATAGACATACAAATAGAATACAAAAAGTTGGGGGGCCATGGTCACTCTTGGATGGGCTCTGTATCCGCCCCTGTGTAAAACCTCATTGTTATTACTATATCTTTTATTACATTAGCTATTATTTGCTCTATATTTTTAACTACAACCACATTTAACTTTTTGTTCCTTTATCCTCTTACAAGTAAACATCGCAAATAAAAAATCATGTCCAATTAATCTATTAATTGTTTTAGTAAATTTTCTATAAAAATTAAATTTCTAGTTGATACTATACTAATATTTTTCTTACGTATATTAAGATGAAACTGTTTTTAATAACGAGTTGTTTCCATTCATTAGAAGAAGACAATAATCAAAGCTGAAATTCCTTTAATTCCTATCTGTACAAATATATTACATTCTAAAAAGAAACCTATTTTTGCAAAAATCACATTTTTTTTTCTCTAAATAAAACAAAACCTATCTGGAAAGGGAACATTACGTTCCATGCAATATTTTCAACATCAACAAATCGACCTAATTAAAGACCTAAAACAAATTGCCAAACATAATTTTTTTTTTAAAAAAAATGAAAAAGAACCTGGTTATTGGCAACATGTCTGAAAACAGAAACTCGATTTAGCATCTAAGAGGCCGGCGATCTACCACAGCACCGAAATATGGAAAAGAACGGGGACCTCTGAGGCTTCGATTTCGACCGGTTCGGCGGTGGCGGTGTGGCTACCATAGATTCCGGTGGAGAAGCGGCGGAAGAGGAGATTGGATGGCGATTGAATTCGCCGGAGACGTCGGATGCAGAAGGCTTGGTGGACGATTCTGGAGGCTGAACAACGTTGTCCCATATTCTGCCGGAAGATCCTTGTCTCCGGAAAGAGAATGAAGATCTCTGTAATGTTGTCATGGGATACGACGTCGTTGATCGATTGCTAATTCTCTGTCTCTTTGTCCTTTTCCTTTGCTTTGTCTGTCTCCTATGTTTTCTGATTTGCCTTCTAACTAATATAACGGTTTTTTGACCTAGTTTTTTCTTTTCGGTTTCTTTTCGACACGTTTTTTTTAGTTTGTTTCTCAATACTTAAAAGATATAAGAAGGTAATATTCTAAAGAACTAGATGGTAAAATAGGTAAATTTTATTATTTGATGGATGAAAAGTTAAGTCTACGCAAAATATTTATAGGACTAGATAAATTCCTAAATCTAAAAGAAGATATATCCTAAACTAATAAGGATAACGAAAGAATTTAGAAAAAGTAAATCATAATCTGAAAAGCAAACAAGAATAAAGAAAGTAAATCCTAAATAAAAAGGAAAATTATAATAAAAGTAATTTCTAGATATACTGATCTCTTAATTGATGGATTCTGAGAGTCTTCAACTTGTCCCACGTCAATATATATGATACAGTAATATCCGTTAAGATACAACAAACTTTTGTAAACTCTTATTCCTCCTATAATTAGGAGGATGTTTAGCTAAGCTCATAAGTACCTCAAAATATTTTATAAAATGTTTGAGAGCTACAAGATCTTGAGATGTGTTTGGTTATAAGATGTAAAAATAAATTCTTATAACTTATTCTTATAACTTATAACATCCAAATAATAATAATAATAAGTTCCTTTAATTCATCTTATTTTTAAGATGTTGTAAGATACACTCAAATTCTATATACTATATACATATCCCTTTGAGGATAAGAAACAAAAAAATCATTTTAAGTTCGTTGGAAATCCCCAAATGATGTTTTTTTAAACTAAATACTGATGGGATGTCGAACATAACTGGCCTGGTGGCTTAGCCGGGCCTGGTGGTTTAATTCGAGACTAGTTGTTGCTTCATTGCTGGATTCTGTAAATTCTTGAATATATCTGATACCGTTTCGGCAGAATTGACAGCCATTATTGAAGGATTACATTTTATGTCTAAGCTTGATATTACAAAAGTTCGGTTGAGAGGTGGATGCACTCTCATTGCTTTCGTTGCTTAAAAATAATGGTGTTGGGGATGGAAGTATCCGAAGATGATTGTGGATATTTTGAAACTTAAGCTTCGCATATTCACCGAGAAGGGAACAAGACAACTGTTCACTTAACCAACTTGGCTATTAGAGAACAAAGCATCTTGAAGTTTGTTAATATTAATGACCGTAAAAGGCTCAAGAAGAGCCTTTTATGTATAGATGCTTCAGGCCTTCCAAACTTTAGATTCATTCTAGATGTCAATATAATAGTTTAAGACTTGAACTTAATGTAATTTTCCTAAATTTCTGCTTTATATAGGTTCGGGGATCTGCCCCAATCCCTCCATCATGCTGATTTTAAACTGAAGTCAAATTCTAATAAGTGAATAAAAAAACTAGGATATATTTAAAATTACTATTTCCATTCTTTTTAGTCTTAGTTTTAGGTTTTGTAAAATATTATATATATTTCTGTCTTTTTTTCCTCCCACTAATATTACCCCTATCACTATTCCTAAATAATTGGAAAGAGTGAATATAAAAGCAAATTGAGGACTTACTTATCAATTTCGTCTAATCCTTAATTTTTATCATCTTAATCTAAAACTAAAACTCAAAAGATTTAGAGTTCAAATGAACCCACCAAAGCAAGAATTACATTAAATTTATTTCTTTCAAAAGAAATTCATGCAAATATCTCCTTTCTTACGAGACAATTGATGTGATACACATACAATATGATAAAAGTAATACCCGTCTTTCATATCGTTACAATTCTTTCAGTTTCCTAAATTATAACTGTAAACTAAAATCCTTAATCCCCTACCACATCACACAACCCTATGTATTTCATATGCAAGAAAATCACTTCTCAATAATCATAGTTTTCACCAAAAACATTCGGAAACTGAAGCCGCATTTCACTATCATGCGCCAACATGTCCTCCACAAACGTATCAACTGCAGTAGAAGATGTAGCACCAGACGACAAACACTTTTCAACTACTCCAGTCGACACCATTTCCTCCTCGTATTCATCTTCATTAGTAAAACTCACCATCTCAACATTTTTCTGATCCATGGATAAAAAGGGCTCTATCAAAATAAATTCGTTATACGAAAACGGAGAAGAAGGCAGCACCATTTGAGCATGAGCGTCGCCACACGCGCCAGATGGCCCGCAGCCAAAAAGCATGACTCCATTTGAAGATGAAAATGCATCCTCATTGGAAAAATGTGGTTGCACATTTTCATGATTCATTAGGTTCTTGTTCTCTGGTTTTGATATGGATTCGTTTCCTGTGAAGGTTTGGAGAAACGGGTTGCGGTTACGCGTGATTTGGGAGCCGCTGATCTTTCCGTATTCGGTGAAGAGCTGAGAGAAGGGCTTGTGTGTGATGGGATCAATTCCCATTTTGGTGAGTTTCTTCTTCAGTTTTGTGTTCCAGTAGTTCTTCACGTCGTTGTCTGTTCTTCCGGGTAGTTGTCTTGCTATCAGAGACCATCTGTAATGTAAACAGCCTTAAATTTGCTGTTCTTATAAACAAATGATGATCCTATTTGTGTCTGAAAACTTTTGCCGTAGTCAAGATTTGTGATCATCGGAGAGAGACAGAAAATTTGGCATTCTGAGGAATGTTCTAGAAGGCGCTAAGCGCTAATCAGACAACAGACTGAGGTCAAGGTTTAGGCAGGGCTAAACAGGATCTAGGTAGAAAGAGTCGGGGAAAACGCAGGCAGCCGACAGCAGTCCAGCAACCAGGCAGGGACTAATGGAACAGTAACAAAGGAAAACAGATCCATTTTTGTCTTTCAAATTCTTACGTAGAAAACTGTTTTTTGTTCTTTATCTGTGAGTGAAATAAAAAACCTAAACTTGAGTGAAAATGCATGGTTCTTAACTGATCTAATGGACGATTACGATCTATTGGAAGCGAAACGCAAGCAGCAAACTAAGAGATCATCTTCTGGTTTGTGGAAATTTACATACAGAAACAAGAAGGCAACAAATAACGTTATGTATATCAGGCAAACTGAAAAATGTATGTCTTAACTAGATATGTACCTGCTACCAATAGTTTTATGCATTTCAAGAATGCATTCTTCTTCTTCAGGCGTAAAATTATCGTGTTTGAGATCAGGCCGGAGATAATTAGTCCATCTTAATCTACAGCTCTTCCCACATCTGTTAAGCCCTGTTCAAACATTATAGACGAAAAAACAAACAGTGACAAAGATATGACATGTTTATCAAGAAGACAAGGAGAAACATAAGTACCTGCTTTTTGAGGGACTAATGTCCAGTTTCCGATTCCATGGCTCGCGACATACGCAAGAATCTTCGCGTCCTCCTCGGGTGTCCAGGGGCCTCGTTTAACGTTTGCTTTATCGCAACAAGGCGGCCGTCCCATTTTTATGACAGATTATTTGTTCAGGTGCAAGTGGAAGAGGGGTCTGATGTAATGATGATGTGGTTTTAGAGGGCATAAAATTGCAGAGGAGATATTTAACAAGAGATGGAGCAAGAAGAGCATGTAAATTTGGCTCCATTTAACAACATTTGCATGAGTTTTTCTAAAGAATCACAAATGGTAAAACTGTTAATTGACATGATAAGAATAATAATGCATGCATTTCTCCCCTTCTATTCCTCTCTCTCTCTTTTTCTCTCTCACTCACACACACACACACGCCCACAAGCTTGCTTGGCTCCAACAGTTCAATATGGCCTTGTTAGAAATTTCTGAACTGCCTCTGTAGAAGCTTCCTAAATTGCACAATACTTTCTCTCTCTCCCTCTCTCTCTCTCTCTCACTCTCACACACACACACACACACACACACACTTGCATGGCTCCATGATGAGATTGCTCTAGTCAGTTTAGAATTTTCTAAATGGTTAACTATTTCCAGGTGAACACATGGAGGCAGTATCTATCAGAAGTATCAAGAATTAAGATGTCGTGACATGTTATCAACTAGGCAAATAAGGAATAAATAAAATCCAAATGCAAGAAGCATCTTGAACTCTCGGTCAATTTTTTAATATTGCAATGAAAAAATCAAACCCTGTCCCTGTCAACACAGCACTTTACCATAGATTTTTTCCAACACCGGGTGCAATACACTTCTCATACAGCACGTCTACGATAGATTTTTACCTACACGAGCTGGAATACACTTCTTATATCTTACACATACCAACGTGGGCGTATGTAATTGTGTATGAATGTGTAATAGCTAACATACCAAATGACGGCGTTGGATCTACGAAGCCCAATCGACAATTTCAGATTTGTTTGGTTATCAGCCTAAAAACAACTCAGTGTCAAGGTATTTGTAATCTATGCCACAGAAACTCAGATTTATTAGTCTTCTAAATTAGACATTCTGTTAAAAGAATGAAACACAATTAACACTACAAAAGTTTGATATATAATTTCTCATCCACTCGATGTCCAGTACAATATCCTCTTCTCATTTTATACAGAACCTATATAAACTCCTCCATATTTTCCTTCCAAAATCAGCCCGATCAAGATGAGCACACATTGCAGCTCTTCCTGCAGTAACCTGCGGCATCCGGAGAGCCAACCATGTAGAGAGGATTCTTCTCACATTCGCCTCTGGAGGCCCACGCGGTGCAGTTTGGATTCTCGTCTACGCAGTCACCACTTTCTGACCTGGGTGGTTTAGGATCAAAGGACCTCACATGAATCCACTTGGTTGCAGACCATTTCTCGCCTTCAATCACTGGGCAGCTCCCGTGCAAGCTTAAAGGATCGGTAGTTGCGTCTGGATGAAGGCTGAAGAACAGCAGAGCGTCACCCTTACGAGGTTGCACTGTCAAAAATAGTATGTAATGAATTCCGAACATCAACACTTCAATACAAACTTCAAAATTTAGCCAGGTTGATTCCAGCGTACTGAGAGAGAGAAAGAGATTACCTGCATAGCCTTGTTTGGCGCAATCAGACCAGTCATCACCCTTCGGCTGTTTATCTTTCATCTGCATATACATTAGCAAAGATTAAAATCAAGTTCCCATAGGGAAGGGGGTAGAGAGAAAAAGAAAACGAGTGAGAGATTAAGAAAGTTCGAAAAGTAATTCACCTCTGAATTGGGGAAAACTGTTTCTCCACCCTTAGCAACATCAGATAAGTACATAAGCACAGTCGCTACTCGGTGACCACCCAATTCCAGATTAGCCTTGTCATGAAAATAATCGAAATGCGGCTCATACTTTTGGCCATGCTCATAATGCAAAATCTGCATAGCTTCCCCATTCTCTAGATAACAGATTTATACAGAAAAGGAAGGGGAAAAAAGATTGAGTCATGATAGGATGACGAAGTACTACAGTACCTCAAGAAAGCTGTAACCTAATAATACCTATAGGGAGGAATGTCCATGCAGCAATCTTCTCCTCGACACCAGCAACTATTTCATCCTTCATAAAGAAAAAATCAAAGAAAACATTCACATTCATCACCATGAGATGTTAACAACTATATTTAGCTCAAATCAAAGCCCAGATGTAAACTTGTTAAAGGTCAGGCTATAACAAGCTCCAACTGAGTTATGATCAAGTACTAAATAAGATAATCGAAAGCTTCAAGAACGCTAGTCTGATTTGAAAAGTAGCGAGTGGAATTCTTCAAATTAGTGGGTAGCGGTGAAATTTATAAGGAGAAACAATAAGCTTTGTGATCATTTCGTAAAATTTCATAAAGAGGTACTTGGCAGTACAGCATCAAAAGAAACGACCTATGTCCAAAAGCAGAAATTTTAACTGCTTCAAATTGGTATCTAGTACACTTTAGATCTGATCTAAAGCTTAAACCGAGAACTGAGCTGGTCAGATTTCATAAAGGATTCAGGTTTGGGGAAGTAGTGCAGTTGACACGTGCATACGAAAAGGTGAAGCCAGTGTTGACTCATAAATGGTAATACAGCATAGTTGAGCTCCTAAATAAGACGGTTCCAATTCATAATTCATTCCAGCATCATCGGCTCCAAGTTGGTTCACAAAATATATTTCTTATAAGACGATCCACATATATAAGCTCTCATTCATTGAGAACGTAAGGTTTCGTAACAGTTTCAGATGTAAACTCAATTGAATATGAGAACACATTTCAAGAAAGAATATACACACCTAGTTGGTAGGGGAAATAATTCATGTTTAAGTAGACCACCAAATTCGTTCCTCAAACTGGACAGGACGTTCCAGGTTAAAAATGAGTACTGTAGTTAACCAAAAAAACAAAGAACCTCCCTTCAATTAATACAAACACCTGTCCGCCTGGGGATGAGGGAGTATATTTAGGCTAAGTTGATTTACTGTCGAAAGGGACCAAATAAGCACTCAATTATAAAAATTATCAAGCTATCGAGAGAGAGATTCCAAAAAATCCTAAATCTATCATAATAATTGAAACACAAGGAACGAAATCACGAAATTTCAGAATCAAAGCACCTAAGTGAAATGTGCTGCCTAGCATGTATGAGTAAATTTAATTAGACAAGAAAAGTATAGTCACCTTCAGCAACCTATGAGTCTATGACATTACCCAGAGTTCTATGCTCAAAGATGAATACTATTGACATATTAGAATCCATGGATAACTATTTGCCCTTTTTCTCCCCCCTCTTTTAATCCGTTTTATGCCGAGTACGAGAAGAAAGAGTACGAAATCCACATTTGCCTCTTGAAAGCTGATCTCCAAATTTCCAGTAACATACTATAAAAATGAATCACAAGTGCAAGAACTGGACGAAAGTCAACATCAAGAAGGTCTGAATGCTTGGCTAGATTGAGCATTGTGTAAGGTAACAAAATTTATCGATCAAACCAAGCAAGATAGTGAAACAGCACCTCAATTCCATTAGAAGACTGTTTAAGAAACAAAAGGAGACGTGGATCTTCATGCAGCACAGTAACATCAAACAAATTCCCGGTGACTTGGCATTACACTTCATTATGAACACGGAACAATGTTCTACGACGCAAAACCTAACTTTCATATAGAGCAAAGGAAAACAGGCGTACATATCGATAAATCATGTTGTTACTATGAAAAACATATAACTGCAAATAATAGTCGGAAATAAAGTAATCGACAGTTTCTTGAATCAAGAACAGATTGAGGTTTCAGTAACCTGAGCCTTGCTAAGAAACATGCCGGAGCTCGTCCGGACTTCACTCTCTATGCTCTTGCCAGATTCGTTGTCTGCTACCATAGATTTCTCCAGCTTATCTTTAGCCTACACAAAACAAACCACACCAGATAGAAACCACATCAAAACGGGGCCAAATCCTCACCCAAAGAAAAATATGAAATACAGATTAGCAAAACCAAACACCAATCACTCAAACATTTATCAAAAACAAAACAAAGTGAATCATATCCATAGAAAATTTTATTGATGCATCAATCCTTCGTCTACAAGGAAACACACACAGACAAAAAGAGGGACTAACCAAAGTAATTAGATGGTCACACTCCTCATCAGTCAAAAATCCTCTGTACAGAAAAGCCCTGTAGAAATACAAATTAGCACCAAATACCATAACAATAATTATCAAATAAAATGATTTAAACAGGGGCAACACACAATTTTGACACATATGGGATAAATGTATCAAAAAAATCCATTCAAACCCAAAAAACACACACACACACACACACACACACTCACGCACCTGGGTTTCCAAGAGATTTGAGTGACCCGGGTTGGATCAAATGTAGCCGCAGACACACCGGTTACAAATTTTATCACTGACTCTCGTCTGATGTAATAATCCCACAAAAAGAAAAGGAAAAAATGGAAAAGATCAGCCGTGATCTACATTCTACAATACTGAAAATTAAAATAAATTAGAAGAATGATAAACGTACCCATGAGAAAATTGAACAAGAAAACACAGAGAAATCAAAAGAATCAATCTTGGGTCCATCAAAGGGGGAAAATTGTATCTTCTTTTTGTTTTTGCGCCTTTTCTCTGTGAGGCAAAATCTTGTGGGTTCAATTTCAACAAAAATAATTGAAGTGCGTCTCTTTCTCCGTAATTCGGCAGTTGTTCTTATTCGTTGGAACTGGAATTCAGAGTTATTACATACAGGGACTCGCCCACAGGATTTTTACACACTAGGGATTGTAAGCGTTATTCTGGAAGTTTCTTTATTCACAACGTACAGAAAAGGGACAATTTGCGTAATATACAATACGGGTCCTTCTATAATACACATAGGTTCCATTTGGATGGAGGGATTTGTGCTATGGATTTATAAATTCATTGTCAAATCCACTCCATGTGTTTGGATAAAATACTAAATGAGTGGATTTGAAAATCCAGATTTTTAAATCCACCCATTTAGAAATCCAGGATTTGAAATTCTTCATTTTACACTATATTTGGGTGGATTTCAAATCCTTTGACAAAGGTAGTCATTTACAAATCCCTCCTGACTCACACTTCTCTCTCCTCCCCCCTCTCTCTCTCTCGTCCTCTCTCTCTCTCTCTCTCTCTCTCTCTATCTCTCTCGTCCTCTCTCTCTCCTCCCCGCTCTCTCTTCTTCTCTTCTCCTTATCATTATCTCTTCCTCTCGTACTCCAATAAAATGTTCCTAATATTTTTTTTAATTCTTTTTTTTTCTTTTATCTCCAATTAAATGCTCCTAATAAATTTTGGGATATAAAATACATAATATGTATATATGTTTGTATATATATAATTAGAGAAAAAAATATTCGGTTAATTTTGATTTAGATAAATATTATTTTATTTAATAAAAAATATAACTTGTTAGTTTAAACTTTAAAGAAAAAAAATTAAATTTTACAAATATTGTATCAGTGTTTTGCCAAATAATGGATTTGAAAATTTTGGATTTCAAAATCCTTTCACAAATCCACCATAAGTCCAAACAAGGGATTTCAAGTCCATGGATTTCAAATCTAAGGATTTTGAAATCTATTCATTTTAAATCCCCTGACAAATCAAATCCCTCCATCCAAATGGAGCCCTAGTGTATTAATACACCTAATCATGACAACCCTTGGATCTTCTTAATGCAATCTTAGTCATTAAATTATTTAACCACTTACCTATTCAATAGGTATCAAGATTCTAATGACTTAAACAAATAATGTTTTATTATTATTAGTAGTAGTATTTCATATTTTACTTCTTAATTTTATATTCAATTAAATAATCATAGGATTTTAATAAACTATTTTCATTCATTTAATATTTTTTAAGATATTAATTATTTTGAAAGTTAAAAATATTTACTACACGGTTAATATTTACTTGAAAAGTATTTTTATTTTGTAATTTTGATTAATTTAAATAAGTAAGGTATTAATTACTTTGAGAAGTATAAGTATTTATGATGTGCTTTATATTTACTGAAAAATATTTTTAATTTTCTAATTTTAGTTAATTTGAATAAGATCTAGTTTACGGATTGAATAATTTTATACATATATTTCTTTTATAAAAAAAGGTACATTTTAATTTACAATATCTTAGATTTTACGTTATCATTATGGAGTTATTAAATACTTGTTAACTTTTAAATATAAATTTCAGATTCATATAACAATTTTTTAAGTTCTTATGTGAAAATTCTAAAATTTATTTTCAAATATTTTCTTATGGTAAGATAATCTAAATTATTTACACAATTTATTTTCTAGATATACCTTCTGATCTTAACAAAAGTTATCAATCTTGTTCCAAATTTTTCGTTAGAATTATTTCGCTTCGTAGCATCTTGGTCTGCCGTTTCTTAATATTTTAGAATAAATTTATATATTTTACCTTATAATATTTCAAATTATGGTCAATTACATAAATCAGCTTGTACTATACTCATTTTGTTACTTTGGAACCTAAACTTTTATTTTTACCCATTACAACTTGTACTCCACTTCTTTTACAAAATTGCAACCTCCAATGACAATTTTCGGCAAGAAAATAAAATAAAATTAAAAATTATAAAGTTATTTTCTTAATATCTAAAATTATTTTTAAACTCTAAAAATTAATTTAAAATATCTTAAAATTAACTTAAAACCTTGGAACTATTTTTACAAAATTTTATTTTATTTAAAAAGTTTAAAACAATTTATAAAAAATATATAAATAAAAAAAAATAAGATTTTTTTTTTAAAAAAAAAAATAGTTAATTCTCTTACATAAAATCTACATCTGTTAATATTGACATGTTACCAATAGCATATTAACATATATCCACGATAAGTGTACGATACTATTCCATAACTTATTGTCATGCTTCAATTTTATTTGTATTACAATTGAATTAATTAAACATCATCTAACATCTATCAACTCCTACTCTCTTTTTTTAACTAACGATAACTGAATCATCTACATAGTGTTTGTTAATAATTTTACGTAGTCGACCTAAAAAATAAAAAAGAATTATAATATCATATCATTCTTGTATTCTTCCTTCAATTTTAATACAATATACTGATACAATATTGCCAAGTTTAAAAGAAGTATTATTAATTTTTTTAGGGACAAGAAGTATTATTAATATTAATATTATATAAAGCTAGATTGTTTTTTGACACAACATGGATTCATAAGTTTACTCAAATATTTTATATTTTATAAATAACCTATAAACTCGTAACTCGTAATGAGATGACATATTTTTATTATATATACGAAACTGCATTAATTATTTTGAAAAATAAAAATGTTTATTAGTTATTTATTATTATTTATGAAATATTTTTTTCATGGTTGGGATTGTAAGAAAATATCAATATTAATCCATTATTAGATCTATAAAGAAATTAGGTAAATGTGTTATGGGTCATACACAATTGATTAAAAACAAATAAGAAATTACTTGTTGCTAACCTACTATAATAGGTAAAAGATATAGGTGTATTAATACACTAGGTGTATTATAGAACTACCCTATACAATACATTTGCCCATGAAGAGTAAATATTAAAATCAAATTTGTTTATTTAACAAAAAATATGTAATGAAAAGTTATTCCTACTTATACTGAAATATATTATTTCTTTCGTTTTTAAATAAGTGTCATTTTATACAATATTAATTAAATGTTTTAAAATAAGTGTATTTAAGAAAAATGACACAGTCTTTCCAATCTCACCATAAACAATCTACTTTATTTAGTTCATATTTCCTTTTTCACAAGACATTTTTATATTACATGAATCTTGTATGAATATATTTACCATTTTTACATAATTTTTATTTTTCCAAAACAAGCTAAAACGAGGAGGAAGTATTATTTAGCTTAGATGTACTTTATATATTTGTTAGTTACTAGTGTTTCTTTTGAAATATATTACTTCTCCGTTTCAAAATAAGTGTCGCTTTAGAGGATATAAAAAATTTCAAAATAAATGTTGGTTTGACCAAAAAAATCATAATTCTTCCACTTTTACTCTAAGCCATCTACTTAATTTAATTGATTATTTTCTTATTCCATATAACATACCAAATTAAGTGGATTCTGCATGGATATATTTGTCATTTTTATCAATTCTTAATTTTCACAAAAAAACCACCTACTTAATTTAATTGATTATTTCTTTATTTTTTATAACATACCAAATTAAATGGATTATGCATGAATATATTTGTCATTTTTATCAATTCTCAATTTTCACCAAAAAACCACTTACTTAATATAATTAATTATTTTTTTTATTTCATATAAAATACCAAATTAAGTGGATTCTGCATTGATATATTTTTCATTTTTATTAATTCTTAATTTTCAAAAAAAAAAAGAAGAAGCTAAAACAACACTTATTTTAAAACGGAGGAAGTAAACTTATGCAAAAGATTAGTAGTTGATTACCAAGGATTGACAAATGACAATTATAGCCTGCGGCCTGCCCATATTGAACCGTCCGCGTTCCAGGCGTTTGAATCTTCATGCTAGTGATCGTGACAATAAACAACCAAATATATATTACTCCCGTCGTCTCAACTAATTTTGCGGACAGAAATGTTAAGAAAAAATATTTTTGTGGAATTTTTAACTTTTTCAAATATGAAAATTGAGGGTGAAAATTGTGAGATAAATTTTCCTTTTAAGAATGTGTAAAGTTAAGGGTGTGAGATATAGTATTTATATAAAGGGTTTATTGAAAATAATACATATTTTTTTCTCCTTCTGTATTTTGATATACTTCTAAACATGATTTTTAAATTCTTGCAATTCAAGATATATTAACTATTTTGAATGTACTTAAATATACACAATTTATCATGTATTAGATTTATATATTTAGTTCTCAAATATATTTTTCTTACTTAAGGATTCAGTTCGAGCTTTATTGGCTAATTGACGTGGCATATGTCGATAAATAAGATACGAGTTTTGAGTGTCAAATCAGCATAATCTTATAAAAAATCACGATCATGAATCAAATTGCAAAAATAAAAAAGTTGATGCTAAAATTTTTTAAAAAATATGATTAAATTGCAAAATATGATAAAAGTCGTGCATTTTTATGCAATTAACCTTATATATCTTGACAGATGTTGATATGAATGTCAGTTCTACGATAGAGTAGGATTACCTGCGGGTGAAATGACAAACAGGTAGTGTCCGAACTTTACGGTAACGGTTAGAGCATATCCTACACCTGCATTGTTTTAATATCATATATGCTACTCGATCTGTCTACTCTATCCATTTACCATATATATGTGTGTGTATTATTTTTGATACAATATATATAATTATGTATATATATTTTGCATTTTCACTCTCATTCAGGGAACATATTATCATAATTAGGTGCGAAAATCAGACGTACAACAAAAAGAATATAAATCATACAATATGTGTGATGCACTACTATTTAGGAGAACTAAATTAAGTGATCAGGTAATCATAAAAAGACATTCTTGAATAAGTGAATGATAATTTGATTTTAAGTTATCTATTTTTGCTTTATTTTAATGACTTCACTTTAACAGAAATGAATTTCAAATCGGTGAAATAGGTAAGTTCGTTTATCCACGAGTACCTGCATAGCTGTTGAATTTTACTCATATCCTACACGACATAAAAAAAAGAGATAATAGAGAAGACTTACTCGTATTATACACTACCCGTTAACATAAAGAAGACTTTTAGGAAGAAAGTTGTTGAGACATTAAAAGTGCCGGTGGAACATAGAGAAACTTACTCGTATTCTACACTACTCGTTAACATTCTTAGATAGTGAAATCCCCGTCCCAGCCGTATTAAAGATGGGTGGGTTTCTAAACCCCATATTGATTATGGATGGGCCTAAATATTTAAGCATTAACACATGCACATGTGCCATTAACGTCCCTATGCATTAACCAATGTGATAATGTACTTTTAAATGAATTATACTTTTCCAATTCCACAAATAATAATTCCTTCTCAACTTCCACAACAAACAAGAAATGCATTTACTATATATAAAAATTGATACTATATATGCGATTAATCAATATTATTAATAAAAGATTTCAAAATATTGTTGATGATTAAATAGATGTGTATTAGGAAAAACATTTGTGTTTTATAAATGGTATATTCTTTTTCCATGAAGATAAATGTTTTTTTTTTTTTTTATTTTATAAATTGAGATTCTTATTGATTCAATGTAAATCGTCTAGTACAAAGATCTCAATCCAATCAAAAAAATCAGGAATGATCCAAACAATTGGATCACTTGATGAAAAAGAAAAAACGAGCAAGTTATGTGCCAACAAGTTGGCTCTACAAGACATATGCTCTATACTAAACTAAGATCTCTTATTTGCCCCTTGCCCCGTGACTGCATGTAGATATATTGTTGGTTAGTTTCAAAACATTGGGAACGCTATCCACTGTTAGTGAAACATACAGAATATTCTTTTTGAATCCAACACAATCATGTAAATTTACGATTATTTTTTTTATACATTACTTGTTCGAATTTTAGATCCGTATAATTTAGATTATAAATAATTTTTCATAAAAATATATTTATATTTATGCGAATATATATATATATATATTACTTATATTAAAGAAATATATAATATGATGAAAATGTATTAATTGGTATGAATAAACGTATTATGCTGAAATATCGACCTTTTTTTAAAATAAGTAATACATTTCAATATAAAAAATGATATCGTTTTATGAATTTCCCACAATTCGGAGTTCACTAATTTAAGATCCATGTTCCTAGCTAGTTTACATTAACGTAAATTTACTGGTATATGCTAGCCCTACACGTGGCGTGCTTGAGAAATAGACAATTAATTTGGATTTATGTTTTACTTGATCAACCAATGAATATTTGTCAACTTTAGAAAATAACATGATAAATATACAGTGTATATTAATTGAGAATAAATGTATCGAACTTGGACTTTTTCATTGGTTGAATATTTTTCACATCCTTGTGAAGAATTTTTTCTTTCCTATGTGTAAGTCAAGATTAATTGAAATAATAAATATTAGGGGTAATATCGATTTACACCCTTAATTTTGGGGCTTTTTCATTTTTAACTTAAATTATGTTTTATACTAATTAGCAATCTATATTTCAATTCGGCAAAGAATTTTGACTAGAAAAATTAAAAAATATTTAAAAATTATGAAATTATTTAAAAAAATATATTTTTTTAAATCTAAAAAAAAAAATTCTAAATTCTAAAATTCACTTAAAATATAAAAAATTAACAGAAAAATGTTAAATTTAAAAAAATTATTTCGCAAAATTTGAAATTATTAAAAAAAATCAATTCTCTAAATAACTTTATAATATTTTTAAAAAATATAAATTCTTTAAAAGTTAGAAAATAAAATTGTAATCTAATTTTATGAAATAATGATGATTTTTCAATTAAAAAATTAAAAAGAACTAAAATAAAAATTCTGAAAAATCCTTAAATTATTCAAAAACTAAATTATAAAAAAAATAAAATAATATTCAAATTAAAATTTTGAATTATGTAAGCATTTCAATATGGTATATACTAAAAGTTATTTTCTAACTCCCAAATTATTTGGATTGTCGTATAATTATTTACTTTTTTAAAAAAAATGTATAATTATTTTATGAAACCTGAAAATTATTTTGAAATCTAATTTTATTTATTTTTTTAAGATATGTAAATGTATCTATGAAATATTGGAAGCATTTTTAAAACAAGTCAATTTTCTCAAAAGAGTTTAAAGTAATTCATGAAAAATATATAAGTTATTTAAATTCAGAAATTAAATTTTTAATAAAATATGATTTTATGAAATAAGTAGTTTTCTTTTTATTAAGAAAATTTAAACTTTTAAAATCCTTTTATTTTTATTTTTATTTTGAATCTTTATAAAATTTGAATTTTTATTAAAATTAACTTTTATAAAAATAATATGTTTGTTAATATTCTGATATTTTAAATGAATTTAAAAATTTAAAAATATCTCTTTCCTGATTTTTACATAATTTTTAGATGTTTTAAATAATTTAATAGCGTTAAATATTCTTTTAATATATCTTTTAATTTTCTCGCTAGAATTCTTCGCCAGAGTAAAGTATATGTTGCTACCTGATACAAAATATATTTAGGTTAAAAACGAAAAAAATACCCAAAGTTCATAGTGTAAATTGATATTAATCCTAAATTTTAATTAGTACTACCACTGATAGTTTATGATAAGAAAATTAAGGAGTTCGTAAATGGAAAAGTAAACCATCATTAATTTCTCTCTCTTCCCTCAAATTCTAAAATTAATATGCTATTTTGTTTTAATTATCTTCATTTCCAATTATTATGGGTAATATTAAAAATAATATGAAAAAAAAGACTAAAAAGATAAACATTTCATAAAACTTAAAACTGCATGATGGAAAATCGGGGTAGGAAGGATTGAAATATATCCTCTTTCTTAAACTAAGTGATAATGGGGTGACCCAAATATCAATTGAATCGCAACTATGACAATCAACCTGAATGATAAAAATAGCAGAAATGTAAATAAAACAAGGATTTACGTGGTTCGATCACGAAGATCAACGTCCACAGGGGAGAGTAATCACTCCCGATTTCTCTTTACTATTCGAGTTCAGATACAAAGCCACCTAAGAACCACCAGCTAATCCCCCTCCTTTAATCTATACAAACTTTTCCTATTTATCTCTGGAGGCCCATTGTGAACTACCCACTACCATGGCGCCTACAATCGCACATGGGAGGTTGAGAAGATGATGTGCATATATTATTCCATATTTTATGCCCATATTCCCTTATTTTTGGTTGATTATTATTCTTTATTGATCTTAATTAATTATATTTTCATGTAGAAGAATAATAATTGGATTTGTAGCAAAATTGGGTTTAAATTGATATTTTGGGTTGAAAAGTGAAGAAGCGAGCCGAGATAGAGAAAAGATGGGCTTGGATTTGTTAAATTCTTCAATTTTATGAAGAAGCCCATCAAGAACTTTATTTAATTAAGCTTATTATTTCTTTAGTGTAATTATCTAGATATTATTTAGATATTATCTTTTAGAGATAGGATTTGATTTGGTTTAAGATTTGATTAAGATTTAGGAGTAGGAAAAAAAGATAATTAGCGTGAATTAAAAGGGAGATGTGCACAATCCAGTACAAGAATTCCAATACGCGCTTTCTCTCTCCTCTCCCCAAAAAAATCACGCCACCTTCTTTCTTTTTCTTCTAGTTTTCATCATTTGTTCTCTACATTTTATTGAAGACCTTGGATTCCATCGCCGTTAATTTAGGTTATTTTCTGGTTCAGGGGTTGATTTCAATTATATTATTGTGAGGCTATTTGATTTAACTGTTTTTGTTAATTTTAAGTATTTGTAGATTCAAACTTATTTATATAGGAATTTTTTATTTGATTGAATTGACAACTCAATTGACTATTCAATTTCTTATCGCTATTCATGAATTCATGATCCGTTGATTTCAATTATATTATTGTGAGGCTATTTGATTTAACTGTTTTTGTTAATTTTAAGTATTTGTAGATTCAAACTTATTTATATAGGAATTTTTTATTTGATTGAATTGACAACTCAATTGACTATTCAATTTCTTATCGCTATTCATGAATTCATGATACGTAATTGTTAAGAATGATTGAACCCTAGTAGCAATAGGTTGAATTAATCGTGCTATCATAATTAATTTAACCTAATTGAATCTACAAGCTAATTATTGATAGTTGCAGCTATCTCAACTATTAGTAATTAGGTTTAGCTGTTTTCATAAATCGACATGCTATCATTAACATGGTATGGAACGCTATCGTGCCCAACTCGTTAATGATAAGTATTGACCGGTTGCTGGAATTGGTCAATTAATTTAGGAAAACGCAAGATTTATTATGGCTATCTTTGGTTAAACTATTTAAGTTGCAAGAAAATATTTTTATGAGCCTATGACCAATAATGTAATTGAATATCAATACCCTTGGATCAGAGTTACTAGTCTTTGTTTCGTCTTTACAATTTCATTGTTTCATTTGCATGTTTAGTTTTTAGGATTTTAGATTAGTTAGATAAAACCAAATTTCAAAACCCCCTCTTATTTCTTGTTTTCACTTAAAAGAAATTAATCCCCGTTCTCCGTGGATTCGGCCCTACTTTCCACTATACTCGTTATTTTGAAAGTAGGTTATTTAATTTGGCGGTTTGATACCCATCAAATTTTGGTGTCGTTGTCGGGGAATGGTGCAAAGTGATTTATTTCTTTTGAGTTTATTTTAGTATTTATTTTAGTTAGTTATTCCTTCTCCTCCTATTTTCTTCATTAATTGTTGTTGCCTTGTTCAATGGATGCGTATGCACATTATTTTGGAACTAGGCATGATAACATTCCACATGAGAGTTCTTTAGATAGAAGGATAGATAAAGTAATCTCTCTTGTGGAAAAGTTGGATTTATTTCAGGTATGACAGGTCAAGATTTGTGACATATGCTCGATTCCTGGACATCCTACAGAAACTTGTCCCTACAATGCTAGATACAATTCGGGATGGATAACCAATAATCAATATCTAGGAGCAGAACAAGGATTTTCTCAGTATAATTACGAGAGACAGTCAGCTCTCAATCAACAATCCGATTCTAGCCTATCATTGGAGGAAATATTGAAAGCTCTAGCAGTGAATACACAACAATTTCAAATGAGTGTCCAAGAGTTTCAACAGGAAACAATAGCCAGCATCCAGGACCTCAGAAATCAGATTAGCCAGTTGACTACTTCTATTGGTGAATTCTAAGAGCTCAGAGGGGCTAGCATCACAAATTGAGGAAACCACTGAACATCAAAGTGAAAAGGAGAATGAAGTGAAAGAAAACCCCCCTGTTATTTCTTGTTTTCACTTAAAAGAAATTAATCCCCGTTCCCCGTGGATCTGACCCTACTTTTCACTATACTCGTTATTTTGAAAGTAGGTTATTTAATTTGGCGGTTTGACACCCATCAGAAGATTATGCGCCAAGTCTGCATGGCTGTTGAGGAGATCATGGTAGAATATTCTTTTGACTTGTTCTTCCTATGTTTGGGCCGCATGGGCCTGTGCACCCCCGTGCATGGGCTTCTTCGCATGTGCTTGAATTTCCAGGCCCAAGTAACTCGAGTGGCGGACTGGGCCGATTCGGAGAGGTTGGGTCATACCTATAACTAAGCAAGGTAACACATAATCTAAATTCGAAAAAGAAAAATATAATAAAAAATTTTAAATTCGAAATAATGGTTTTTGGGCAATGTGGAACTATTCCTAAACTCATTTGCAACTTATTAAGAGCATCACCAAGCTGCACTAGTATAGAGAAGTGTACTTCTTGTTCATCCAAAAGCCCCTTTCCTACCCTATTTTATGGGAAGTTCTATGCTATTTTTGCACGTAGTATCTGCACTTTAGTGTGCTATATGGAACACCATTTAAAATTAATGGCATATCTTTGTTTTTATTTTTATGAATTATCTACACAATATATATAGAATATTAGTGGAGGTACTACCTGCAAAAATATCATAGGTAGGCATGTCAAAATCGATCCGCCCCGCCCCGACCCTCTCCGATCCGAGGTCCTTGGGGCGGGGCAAAATCTGCCCCGATGAAGGACGGGGCATGCCCCGCACCGCCCCGTGGACGGGGCGGGTCAGATGCGGGTCATGACCCCTGACCCGCCCCGGCCCGCCCCGCTCCCTCCCTTATATATATAATTTATTTTAATTTTAAATATATATTATGTAATATTATATAGATATATATATATATATATATATATACACATAAATATTAAATATGTGTATATATGTATTTATAATATCAAATTTTATACTCCCTCCGTCCCGGCTTATCTTGCACAGGGGGGGTCGGCACGGGTATTAAGAAAAGTTGCTTTTTGGTTGTTTGTTGACTTTTCAAAGGTAAATTAAGGGTGGAGATTGAGGGTGAAAATTTTGAGGGTGGAGATTATATTATAACTTTCCTTTTTTAGGCTGTGCAAGATAAGGTGGGACGGCCGTTTAAGGAAAGTGTGCAAGATAAGGTGGGACGGAGGGAGTATATGATATGTTATATATATGCCATCCTAATACATTAAATTATGATTAGAATAAATTTAAATAATCAAATTCCATTTTCTAATAATTAATTTTACAAAATATAAAAAATATTAAAACAAAATTAATGTAAACCTAAAAATTAAAACCCTATTAATTTCAATTATAAAAAAAAAACAAGGTTTTTTATTAAAAAAAATAGTTTTTTTTTAAAGAAAAAAGAAAAAAAAAAAAAAAAAGATAAAGGCGGGTCGGGGCGGGTCTGATGAGGCAGATATTTTTGCCCCGTGACGGGGCGCGGGGCGAGGCGGGGCAGGTCAAAAAATCCGAAAATCCGCCCCGCCCCGCCCCGTTGACATGCCTAAGCATAGGCTCTCCCCTGTTTTACATACTGTGCTAGTGCAGAGAGGAGGAACAGTTGTATTTCATCCCTAGAATACATTGTTCCTCTGCATTCCTTTTTTTTTCTTTTTTTTTATTACTATTATTATCATTATTCTTCACAAATTTTATTTTTTTAGGTTTCAATTGTTCTACTGAATTGAAGTTCACGATTTTTTTATTATTTTTTTTAATTTTAATTTTATGTAAATCTTTTAGGGCCAAATATTGTGTTTGCAATTTATTTTTAATATATAGTTATTTATAATTAATTTATTATACATGACTAATATACTTTTAGAGTAAATTATACTAAATATGAGAAAATTATAAACTGAGATTCATAATATTACGATTACTACTTAGTGAATTGATTACGGTTACTATTGGGAGGTGTGGATATTATTATTTTTTATCCTTCTCTTATGTTAAAAAAAAATATTTTGTAATTTTATGTAATTTTTGTTTTTAGTTATATTATTATAAAAATATTATTTAAAATCGTGATAATACAAAATTATATAAATATATTTGCAAATTTGATTTTCTCATAAAAAATTAATGCAAAAATAGAAAAAATATAAAAGAAGAATATTCATCCGCGAACTCGTTCAACTCGTTTGATGGTTCTATGTCGTCAGACTCCTTTTTTCATATGCCCAAGCATTTCATAAATATAGCAAAATGAGGGTATCCTTTCATACTTAAATGGGATCCATGCCGATTTGTTAGATTTAAGTCACTACAAGAAAAAAGGGCATTTGCCACTAGCTTTTTGCAACTACAAAGTAGTTACTAAAAATAACCTCTTTTGTAACTACTAGTAGTTACATAAAGTATTTCATACAATTTTAATCAAATTTGCTAAAATATGACAAACTCTTTTGCAACTACTTGTAGTTACAAATATATTAGTAACTACAAAGTAGTTGCAAAAAATAGTTACAAATACATTAGTAACTACAAAGTAGTTGCAAAAAAACTTTTTGCATCTTATTATAAGTGACTACCCAATAGTAACTACAACAACTCGACCGCATCTTTCGGCTATAGATTTGATGTTATTGTGATACGAGCCTACATATTCTAACAAAAAAATGTGATAAATCTCTGAAAAGTAACCGTAGAAGTTGTTCACCAATCCCTAACTCCTTCAACATCAACACATTATTCTCAAAGTGCCACGACTCTTTAGCCAAAATTTCATTCATATAGTCCAAATAAACCCTAAACCCGAAGGGACACAATCATCTCCTCCACAAGATCTGGAAACCCTAAGCGAGAGGGACTACGGCTAAGATAGGACCCATCTTACCGTTACATGACTTATTTTTTGTAATTTCCCCGTCAATTAACCATTTCTTATCATTTCTTTTGTGTTACCGCCCAGTAAAATAAAATAATGGATTCTTAATGATCAGTTGTTCGAGTTGTGTTTACAGAGCAATCCGAGCTTTATTTAATGTTCGAACATGATCACGAACAGTTCACAAATATATTAGACACCATTTACAAACATCTGGTGTTTCTAAACATGAATATTAAATATTAATTTGGAGTTGCAAAATAATCTTCCCCTTACACTATTTATTGATATTTTATAAGCTTCATTAATATAAACCTAATGACATTGTCTCTAAATTATGAAAATGTGTGACATACACGTTCTTTATTTATGAATTACTCCCTCTGTCTCGGTCTAATTGTTCAACCTTGGTCGGACACGAAAATTAAGAAAAAATAGATTTTGTGGAATCTTTGACTTTTTCAAAGGTGAAGATTAAAAGTAGAGATTTTGAGGGTGAAGATTGTGAGAGAATTTGTCATTTATGGGCTTGGACAATTAGCTTGGGATAAACAAATATGGTAAGTTGGATAATTAGGCCGGAACGAAGAGAGTATAATACTAGCATTCAATTAGAAAGGACTTGTGTGTAATATTTTTCATAATTTAGGAACATATATATCTTCAAACATTCAGGGACATTCCCAAACATATGCGACTAATTCAAGATTTTTTTTTCAAATATTTATGAATAATCTATAAATTTTTTAAAAAATTCCACAATTTAGAGGCTTGTCGAAGTATATATGTATATAGAAAGAGCGATCTTAAAATTCATTTTACTTTTCATTATACAGTACGAAATACATACATTAGGTGATACAGGTTCATCAACATGACCCATTTTTCAAATTTATACATACTTATTCATTTAATAGGCCCACAAAAATATTGAGGGCTTATTACATAGGATATATGTATTATATTATCAGATGGTATTCATACCGATATCACACTGACATCATAGAATCACCCTTAAGGTTGTTAATAAGGTATGAATCCACCATCACCACGCGGGGGGCGTTTGGAAGCAGCATCCTTATCTAGAAACCACGTTAATTCCTCAACGGCCTTCACTTCACCGGCCGGCAGCAGCAGCACACTCTCAGAACCATCAAGCACGGCAGTCACGGCGTCAGCCTGTTCCTTACCCGTCACCACCATGGCAGTGTAAGAGGCGGAGTTGATCACCGGAAAGGTGAAGGTGATCCGCGGCGGCGGCGGCTTCGGCGAGTCGGCAATGAAAGTGACCCACCGCTCCTTTTCGAAACGCTGCTTCTTGTACGGGAAAAGGGAGGCGACGTGGCCATCCGGACCCATTCCGAGCAACATCAGGTCAAATTTCGGGAATCCGGTAGGAGATAATGGTAAACACTTGTCGTTCACGAGCTTTCTCAGGCGGCGTTCATAGTCTATTGCTACATTGTCCGGACATGATGAATAGTTAATGGCGAAGATGTTTTCTCTGGGGATTCTTTCCACCTGCACACATATAATATATATGCAGAAATCAGCCTATATGTACGTATTATCTAAAATTAAAGTGTCACTAGATACTTCCTCCGTCCCGGCTTATCTTGTACGGAGGAGATCGGTACGAATATTAAGAAAAGTTATTTTTTCTATTGTTTGTTGACTTTTCAAAGTTGGATTGAGGGTGGAAATTCTGAAGGTGGAGATTATGTTATACTCCCTCCGTCCTGGTTTAATTTGTCTATTCTGATCGGACACGGAGGTTAAGAAAAAACAGATTTTGTGGAATCTTTACTTTTTCAAAGGCGAAGATTGAAGGTGAAGATTGGGAGAGAAATTTGCCATTTATGACCTGACAAATTAAGTTGGGACAAACCAAAAAGAAAAGTATGCAAATTAGAGCGGGACGGAGGTCGTAGTATTTATACCTAAATGTAAATACATTTTTTACTTATTTTAAACAAGTGTTACATCTCAACATAAACATTAATATATATTGAGTATAATTGCTTTCTTTATAACTAAGTAATACAATTCAACATAAATCCTAAAATATTTTTCATGAAAAATTGCACATCGATGCACCCATAATCAGATTGCAGTATCTAAAATTTATGCAACTCTAATGTACAATAAAAGGTACTCCTTCGTCTCATTTAAATTTGCATGAAGAGTCTGACACGTATATTAAGAAAAAAATAATTTTTACTTTTTTATTAATTTTTTAAAAAAGGAAGATTGAGCGTGGAGATAATCTTACTTTTTGGAAAAAACCCTCATCAGCAAGCTTATAATTGCTATCCTTATCGTCTAGAGGAACCACTCTATCGTCCACCCAAAACACAAGCCATTTCGACCAATCCACTACGTACTTGTATGACTCCACCAGCTTCCTACAACATTATATACTATCTTCAGTAAAAAAGCTAGAATAATAACTAAAAGAAAAACGAAGGTAGTAATAAATTACCTAAGTGTGTCTATTAAGGTACCACCAGAAAGAACCACAGAAATGGAACCCTTTTCCTTAATAAATTTGGCAGACAGATCAGCTACATATTGTGCTAAAGCCACAGCCACCTCTCCCTCACCTTCAAACTCTATTATTCTTGTGTTTGCACTTGCACATGCCATTGATATAAGTAAAAAACTTGATAGATAATTTGTTTTGCAATGTTGAAATTTCAGTTTCAAATCAAGAATATTTATAGGCCTAATCAGGCTGGATAAAGTGGACATTGGGGGTAGATAAGGTGGCTATGTATGTGACCTGTTCAAAAACCATTTATCGTCCCGTAAGTATTTCCTTTTTCGATTTTAGTTTCGCAGGGATTTGCTGTGAAACTGCACAATTTAAGGACAAATTTCGCTATAAACTACTCCCTCTCTTCCGGCCTAATTGTCCAACTTGTGTCTATCTCAAGCTAATTGTCCAAGCCCATAAATGACAAATTCTCTCACAATCTTCACCTTCAAAATCTCTACTTTTAATACCTTTGAAAAAGTCAAAGATTCCACAAAATCTGTTTTTTCTTAGTCTCCGTGCCCGGCCAAGGTTGAACAATTAGGCCGGGACGGATGGAGTACTAAATTGGCCGGAAATAGTCACATACAACTCACACGACATTAATATTGGGGAGAATCCGACAACATTAAGGGATGTGGCATAAAATGGTTGAGCTGAACTTTTTTTGGTCACATTTTAATTCAAATTAAAAATAGTATCCATGTCATTAGAGAAAAACAAAATGATATTTAATTTACAATTGACAAAAATTAGTTTGCGTTTTTCACCCTCCAACAACCACAAACTTATTTAATTTGGGTCTATTCACATCCAATAACCAATAATCTTAATTCATTTGCGTCTTTTCACCTCCAACAATCATGTTAGCATTTGAATTAATATTTTTATTTTGAATTAAAATTTGACAGAAAAAAAAAGTACAACTCAGCTATTTTATGTTACGTCACTTATTGTCATCGGATTCTCCCAAATATTAAGATCATGTGAATTGCACGTGATTATTTTTAGTTAATTTACAATTTTTTAATACTTATAAAACTAAAATCGAAAAAACTGAACTTTATCATGTTTCACGTGTAACAAGAGAGACCAAAACTTGTAATTAAAAATAAGTCCATGTTTGGATGGAGGTATTTTCTACAATTCACACCTCATGCTTCTGTTCTTTATTAGTCCGCCGTAAATTAAATAATCAAATAAAAGATTGATACTTATCTGCAAGGGATCGCCAATTGTGAATGAGATAAGGTCATCTCCAAATCTGCAACACTAATTTAATGTAAATTTACATCATTAGTAAAAATTAATTATAAAAATTTATTACAAATAGAAAATCATTTCCAATTATTCTGCACTAATTTGGTGCACCAAAGAAATATTTTTACAAATATATTTTATTGTTACTCTTTATTTTGCTAAATGTTTATACTTAATTAATTGAAATATATCTAAATTAATCAATTTAAAATAAATGAAAGATTATCAATTTATACTTTATTATATCTTAACAGGGAAAAAGAAGTTGAATTATACAAAAATAAAATAATTATATTTATTGTACTTTGTATTATACTGATTTTTTTCGTGAAACTACTTAATTTTTATTATTATTTAAATGTAGCGAATTATTTATATTAAAAAAATACATTAATATATTATCAAAAAATCTATACTTTTAAAATTATTATAAAAATACCCAAAAAAATAAATGACGTCCATCTTTATTAAAAGTATAATTATGTAATTGTAAAATAAATTAATAAGTAAATGAAGATAAAATAAGGGTAATAGAAAATTTTAAACTAAAAAAATAAAAAAGGAAAGATAGCATTCCATGAATAGTTGGACATCAACTTTGTTCAACTGTGGCAACTAAGTAAAATGTTGTGGAATTAGGGAGACCATTGAAGATGGTTTTCAACACCAATTTATTATTGGGGATAAATTGGTGTAGCATTGGAGATGATCTAAATCGCACGATTTCACGATCAAAAGCTACTTGTACATATAAGAGGCCCAACTCCAAACTTTCACCTACCCTGTGACTAGAAGTGGCAATTCGACCGGATCGGATCTATCGGGCCAATTTTACATTTGGACGGGATTAAAATTTGATCGGGTCTAAAATTAGTCGGCACAGCCCAACCTATTTCTCTATAATATAATAAGATTATTGGGCTGACTCGTGATCTATCGAGTTTTTGCCCTATCGGGTAGGGCCGGTCTGGCCAAATAGTACTTGGGGTAAAAAATTCTATGACCCATCCCGTCTCATATATTGGTCGGATTAATTTTGTCACCTCTATCTGTGACCCCTCACAATACTGAGATTACCTTGATCACTCTAACCTTCAAACCTCTTGAGCAACCTGATGAAAAAAAAATATATGGTAAGCAAATACTATAAGAAATCTGATCTTTTGACACAATAAAAGTAATCTAAAAGTATTGAGTATTTGTGCAATTTAATTATTAAAGCAACATATTGTCTCAAATGTATATTACAATTTTTGGTCTGAATTTTATTGTCGTCTCAATTACTCGGACACAAATAATATATTTATGACGACAAAAGTGGTCTCAAATGCGTCTAAAATATTTCTTGTCACAACTAGTTGCTTCTAAAAGTGGTCTTAAAATAATCTCAAATAATTTGTAGAAAGGTTGTAAGAATAAGTGGTCACAAATAAATTATTACTCCCTCCGTTCCAAAATAGATGATGTTTTAGCTTCTTAATCATTTTCCAAAATAATTGATGTTTTAGGTTTTTTTTTACAATTTCTCTCTATTTTGCTATTATGTAAATCCACAAATATTTTTGACTTTTCAATCTCCCACTCACATTTGATTTCATTAAATCTTATCTCCACAAATTTTAGGGGTTATATTTGGTAATATATTTGTTTCTTAATTATTCTGTTTTTTTTTTTTTCTTTCTAAATCATCATATATTTTGAAAGGAAATAAGTATTAATTACCACAATTGTGATCTAAATAAATATTATATAAAATACCTCTTTGTTGTAGCGTATAGAAACAAAGATTTTAAATAAGTGGAGGGGGTGAAGTTTGTAAAAAATAAGGGAAGAGAGGTGGCGGCAAATAATATATATTAAGAATGAGTAAGTCTTGGATGCACCCAATTCACAATAAATTTATTGTGCACTCTCCAATTTAATTTGAGAATTAGATATATATTAAGGACCGCGTTTAGGTAAAGTGAAATTGCTTGTGGCCTAGTGGTTGGAGTGTTGCTAGTGTGCGCTAAGGCCTCGAGTTTGAGCCTTTTTAGCGTGCAATTTTTTTTTTTTTTTTTTTTCTTTGATTCAAATTAATAAGACATGTTTTTTAACACATAAGAGGCACTAGTCGAGGTGGTAAAATCTCAAATTACTTCTTATTAGGGCACGGGTTTGAACTTCATCTTCTCCAATTTTTTTCTATATATTTGCATGAACATTGTGCCGCATTTTGTGTTACAATATGAGGTGGTGACTTGGTGGATAGACACTTGCTTGCATCGTAGTGGCTTGGATTCAAGCTCATTAAGCTTCTTTTTTTATATATTATTTTAGACAATGTAATATATTATTTTAAAAAATTATATATTATTAAAAAAATGTGTATACCTGTAATATATCATATACTATTACGCAATATATCATATACTATTACGCAATATAACATATACTATTAAACAACATAATATATTATTAAAAAAATTATACATGTAACTATAATATATACTATTACGCGATATAACATATACTATTACGCAATATAACATATACTATTAAACAACATAATATATTATTAAAAAAATTATACATGTAACTATAATATATACTATTACGCGATATAACATATACTATTACGCAATATAACATATACAATTGAACAACATAAAAAGAGGTAAAAACAGAGGAAAAGCAGGGTTCGAACCCTGCGCACCTAGAACCTAACCTCTGTGCACCTCACCACTGCCCCACATATTGTTGTTGTGAATCCATCCAAATAAGGTCCTTATATATATCTTCAATTTCAAATTAAATAAGAAAGTGTACAATAAGTCTATTATGTGTTTGGTGCACACAATTTTTTTCCATTAAGAATATCAATAAAATTGACCGTTGCCCAATGTCCCCTACATCTATCCCAGCTTGTGCAATTGCAATATGAAGTTTTTTTATACAAAAAGCGGTTATTAACAATTTTTTTGGATTTAGGTTTAGGTCTATCTAGGTTTATGTATGGTGTTGCATAACGTTTTGGGATACTTGTTCGGACATTGAAAGTGCCTCTGCATTAACCATGTCCGTCTCGCCTTAACTTTCCTATTTTAACTGAGCACGAAGGTTAAGAAAAAACAGATTTTGTGAAATCTTTAACTTTTTAAAGATGGAGATTGAGGGTGGAGATTTTGATGGTGGAAATTATGAGAGAAATTTGTCATTTATGGACTGAAAAGTTAAATTGGACAAACCGAAAAGAAAAATAGGAAAATTAGAATAGGACGGAGGTAGTATATTTTAAATAAATTGTACTCCCTCAATTTCACAAATATAATTCTTTCTCATGTTTCACAAAAATATAAGAAATCTATTTATTATATATAAAAATTCATACTATGCCATTAATCAATATTATTAATAAAAGATTTTAAAATATGGTTTATGAATAAATAGATGTTTATTAGGAAAAACATTCGACACGTCCTTAATAGGTAAAATTAGACTATATATTTTTTGTGACCTTCATGAAAGGAAAAAGGGGCTATATAATTAGGGGTTATTCTGCTACGCAATTGTTGCACAAGTGTACTTATATGATGGGACCTCTTCTAATTCTATATTCTTTTCAACAATAATTACGATATGTTGTTTAGTTTTAGTTTTTGTAGCGGATATGTTAAGTCACCTTTTAAGATTTACGTGTATTTTTCTCTCTCTTACGTCTGAGGTTCAGCGTGCACGAAGAGTATAGAGAAAGCAAGAAATACTTCGCTTCTTCAGTTAATAACTTATGATGGAAAATTCAGAAATATTATGTAGGTTTTTCTTTTTCTTTTCTTCTTTTTTCAAATTTCTCCTTTTCCAATTCAAATCCCACAAAATCTGATTACCATGGCTGACTGCTGCTATTCTAGTTTTTCTTTTTGCAAATCTCATCTTCTCCAGTTCAAATCCTACAAAAATTTGGTCCTTCAATTTATTTTTTTAATTTCTCCCTCTCCAATTCAAATCTCACAAAAACGTGCTTGTTTGAATTTATTTTTTGGTTGACAATGATAGAAATGTTTATTATGAATTTACTCTCCAAGGTGAAGAAAAAAAAAGAGGAAATAGAAAAGGAAAAAACCACCTGCAAACTTATTTGGAGGTCAAAAAGATGTATGTATAGTGGATGACATGGTCGTTTTTTGATTCCATTGATTTAATATAGGGCATGGATGAAAGAAAATTGACAAAATTTACATTAACCTAAACGGAGAGGATCCATATCCCTCTTCTTCACTTTGTTGTACTGTTTATGGAAGAATGAGAAAGAGAAAGTGATTAATACAAGTAATTTAGAATGAGATGTCTTGGAAATTGTGATTTATTGGAAGGAGGGTTTAAGTAAAATGCCATTTTCGTCATTTTGTTTTTCTTTTAAATAGTCCTAAATTGATGAATGGTTGGGATAATATTTTATAAGATCTAAGGACTGAATTTTTTTTATTGCACCAATACAATCGTTGCATAGAAGTAGAACTCATAATTAAGTACAACATACTCAAGAGTTCCAAACTTCAACAATGTCATATAAATATACTAACAATATATAAATATATATATATATATATATATATATATAAACCATCAACAGTATATTTTGGAACACTAGAGTCTCAAAAAGACATATATAAGAATAGATATTCTTGGGTCGAGTTCTCAAAGATTGGAAACTACGCAGTCGCAGGTAGTGGATGTTTTTTCATGTTCATCAGTGTCACATTATCTGTTGATTCTTGTAGTGGTTTTGGGGGAATTGTGCAAAATGAGAAAGGCGTAATCGTACATGCTTGGGCTAAATCTAGGGATTCATTGTCTAATCCAGTGAAAGCTTATCTCCAAGCGGTTCGAGATGCTCAAATCATTGCCTTCAAATTTGGTTGGAGAAACATTCACATAATGGTTGATGCCAAGGATATTGATCTTCGCCCCTCTTCTTTCAAGCTTCTGGGTGTGCACTCCGTTACAATAGCGTATGACATCAGCCTTTTATGTAATTGTTTTGATAGTTGTTGTTTTGATTACATTCCTAGCGATATGATTGATGTTTCTTGTAAGCTTGCTTTATTTATTCTCGAGAGCCCATACTCCATGGAATAGTGCTCGGGGTTCTCTTCTTGGATCGTATCAGTAATCAAGAAGGATACTTAGCCATTTGACTTTCTCTTGTAACTTCTTTAAACTATTATTTTAATGACACTATCGTTTATTGGCAAAAAAGAAACTAGCGTTCAATTTTCCTTTTTAAAATGGGAAATCAGGACAGAGAGGATTTAAATACATCCAAGTAAGCCAACTGCAAGTAACATTTCATCTAAATTTCAAATAATGATTTTGGGCTTGACAAATGCTTAAGGGCGGGCTTCCCGCTAGTGCGTGGTTTGGGATATTTGATCTTGTTAGGTAAAATGTTGCATTGTCGGTGGAGTTGGAAATTCGGGTGCTTAACTCAAATTTTATGGGTCAAAAATTATTAAGCTCTTAAATATGTTAAGATTTTTGAGTTGATCTGTGACTCTTCGAATTTTTAGTTGATCGGTTGGGCTTATTGTGCCCGATAACACTTTAGGCCCAGATTCCTATGACTCAGTTCATCTAAAATGTCAAGCAGGTTAGACCGGCAATCAAACCAATTTTTCCGGCTCTAATTATTAGCTCTCCTATACTTTAGTTCGATCATATTAAACTATTGCTTTTTATTAAATATATCCAGTACAACTTTTGTACTACTCCGTCCTACTCGAATTTGCACATTTTTCTTATTGATACGTCCCATACCAATTGGCACACCCTTAAAAAGGAAAATTTTCTCATAATCTCCAATTTCAATCTTCACCTTTAAAAAAGTCAACAAAAAAGTAAAAAACCGATTTTTCTTACCTACCTCTGGTGTAATAAACTTGTTCTATTTTTTTATATTTGACATATGTTGGATCTACTAGACCCCTATGAGTGCAAGAATTATTTCGCACTTTCACGTTTAATATCGTTTACTAGTTTCTTGATTTTAGTATTCTCAAAAGCACCTGCACTTACATGACAAAGTGTACTTAAAATACTTACAATCTTTTTAAAATAAACTTGATCAAAGACCACTTAATACGTTTAGGGTTGAAAATCAAGCAAAACTACTTGATATTCGATTCAAGATTATTTGTTTGAAGTTCGTTTAAACTATGTTCGATTAAAAATATTAAACAAGCTTGAACATGTTTTTACGTCTGATAAAATTTAAAGCTCGACTCGAGCTCGAACTCAATAAGTTAAAGATGTTAAAACAAGCGTAAAAATATCAAACTACTCGAACTCGACTCGTGTTCGGCTCGATTAAAGCTCGCTCAAGCTCGATTCGGTTAATAATCAAACAAGCTCAAAGATTATATAAAAAGCTCGAAAATATAAACAAAATATGTTCAACTTGACTCGACTCATTTACAATTCCTAAGTACGTTAGAGCAAATCATATGAGAGATAAAGATCAGGTATAAAATTTGAAATATTAGTAGGTCCATTTGCTAAATAATATAGATACTTAGCTGAAAATATTTGTCACAAAATTCTGCTTAGATAGCAAAAATACTAGCCAACTTACTAGAGAAAAAAAATCAAAACTCGTATGATACATTAAGCTCGTTATAAATTTATTTTTATAATTTCATAATTTTAAGGGTTAAATACTTAAATCAATCTGTACTTGTGGGTTTCTATATTTCAGTACCTAATTTTTTTTATTATTCGATTGCAATCCGAAGTCCACAAATTGTACAAGTTGCAATCTCCATCGATTTTTTCCGGCCAAATATCAAACACATGACAATCACATGCCAAAATGAGAGGATTTTTTTGCTATTTCTATGATTTATTGAGGCAAATTCACATGCGAAACACGTGATAATCACGCTGCTATCGCCAAGTTGCAACCTTCGTCGAATTGTGAATCTACCTCAACATATCATGGAAGTAGCAAAAACCGCTTCAATTTGGTGTCACATGTTTGATATTTAGCCGAAAAAAATTGACGGAAGTGGCAACTTGTATAATTCGTGGTTCGGGTTCCAATCTGTCAAAAAACAAAGTTTAAGTACTGAAATGTAAAAACTCGTAAATTACAAGGTGAATTAAGTATTTAACTCAAACTTAATTTTAGTCTTCTATGTATTGAGCTTTCTTCAATTTGCGGACAATCTCCGTTGTTGAACATTTTAATAGCGAAAAATCATCACATGAGTCATACTTGACGAATTTTACTTTTAGTCCTCTATTATTGGACTCTGTCCAATTTGAGAATAAGTAGCTCATCACGTGCGGATTCTGAAATGATTTCCGACTATCAAAATGATCGACAACTGATTTTGTCCTTAAATTGGGCAAAACTTAATATTATAAAGAACTAAAACTAAAATTATAAAATATACGAAATTAGATTTATACAAGCATTAAAATACAGGAGTAATTTTAATTGAAGTAATTTCAATTTTTTTTTTTCCGCCAACTAAAACACCAACTCCCACTCTTTCATTTTACTTTACAATCCATTAAATATCTATCAATCCTAGCCTACCATGATTTATATTAACTATTAAACACAATAGATAAAATCAGTGTCTCAATCGTGTCTCATTTTATCAACACACACATATATGCGACATGAAAATTACAAAACAAAACACGAAATCAAAATACAAAATCGCAAATTCCACGCCACCAATTTCAACAGCCCATAACTTTTTCGGGTGCAATTTTCGACTTTTCCACGGTACCATCATTTCCCGCCAAAGCCCGATACTTATCCTTCCTCGTAAAATTAGTACACTCATACGACAAAGTCGAAGCAATCATCCTTTGAATATAATTCGCCACCTCATGGCCCGATTTCCCGGCCCGACACGTCAGCTCATACGGCAACTTATTCAAAAAATTAACCTCATAAGCCGGGCTCGGGTTCATAAAAAAATAAAACGGGTCCATCCCTTTCCAACCCCGGGCCGTCGTCCCATGAAACATGCTCATCCGGTTCGACATCGCGACCGGTACCAGCTCATCGGTTAATTCGGCGAAAAGAGCCGAGAACCGGAGCAAAAACGGTTCTCTACATGTGGTCCCTTCTGGACAAATAACTAAATCGCCTTGTTCTAACAACTTTTTAATCATTTCCGCGTCTTTAACCCGGTCCCGGTTCAACCGAACCGTTTTGATCGGAGATATGATCTCCGATAACCGGGATAAGGAGTAGGTGACGGCGGGGATGGGGCGGCCGAGGGCGGTCGAGAGGAAAATCGGGTCGAGGAGGGTTCGGTGGGAGCAGATGAAGAGGACTCCGGTTTGGCCCAATGATTTTTGGGCCGGAGGGGGTGGGCTGCCTTTGATGGTGACGCGGACACCGAGGGCCCAAAATGCGTAGTACACGATTGGCATTGGGAGGAGGGACCCGGAGGCGATACGGAGGCAGGCCAGGAGGAAGCCCAGTGGGATCCATAAAATGATTAAAAGGGCCATTAATGGGCTGGGCTTTTGGACTAAGCGACCATCGTGGAAGACAATGGGCTTTAACATCTTGTCGGTGCTAACGGGCTGGACTTCGTCGTTTTTGGGGACCATGTAGCCTTCCTGAAATCACGATCAAGAAGCCCAATAAGTTTTAGGTCCACAAGAGAGGGGTTAAAGCCCCCCAAAATTTAGCTATATGGTTAATTTAAAATCGAAGCTAGGAATATTGATATTGAATTTCATAAGTTTCACAAGGTTGTAGAGTTGCTCTACGGTAGTTAGACGGTAAACTAAGACCTAGCTTACGCTTTGATGAGGATTAATCGAAGTTTTTTGAAACAAAGATTTCAAAAGATGTTGGTAGCGTACCCAAGATCTAAATATAGGTGGACAATTTAATCTTTTCAGGTCATATTGAGGAGTAAAATCTGCCCCTTTTAATTTATTTTTGGTATTAAAATAAGTTAGTCTTATAGAATGAAAGTGGAAAAGGAAATTAGGTTTCAACTTTTTTTTCTTACCAATATGCCCTTTCAATATTTGAGTTGAGTTAAGTGAAACGTTTTGATGAGTTAAAATGAAATAAATACGAAGAGGTATAGATAAGGGTGAGTACAATCATTCTTTTACCCTTAGAATGAATATGAATGACTGACTTAAAAATATATTTTCTTCCAAAATTTACCAAGAAATAGTTTGTGATATGGTTAATAATAATCATTGAACAAACCTTGCATAGTTTCATGAATGGAAAATCAGTTTTTCGGTCACCAATCCCAATATCTGGCGCCGTAGTAAACGCTTTCTCAAGTGCTATAGCTTTATTCTCCCCAACAAGAATCCCAGGGCTGGCAACCAGCCCAGTAGCTCTACCTCTAAACGTCGAAATCTCGGTCCCAATAACCAAATCAGCCCCGACGTACTCTTTCAAGAACGCCTCCACCATAATCCTGGGATTCGCCGTCAGCACACATTTTCTTCCACACGACGAGAAAACTTGCCATGTCTCAGGATGCAGATCCGACGAGTAGAACTTAGGCAAGACAGCCCGTGCAACCGACTCAATGTCAGAAACCCTCATACCAAAAAACGTGGCGAATATTAACACCCGAATACCCGCGGATTCAGAGATACAGTAGTAGAGAAACCCAGCTAGTGGAGATGCTAAGACCAAGAATAGAAGCCTTAGAATCCCACCAACTTCAAACGCTACTAGGGCGAAATATGGGAACGAGCTTCGACCAATGAGCAACGTTCCATCCATATCAGCTACCACAGTGTGCTTTTCGCGGTTGCTGGATTCACATTGAGTGATGGTCGGAAACCGGGTTGAGGATTTTGAGTTAAGATCAGCCATTGATCTTGGAAGGATTTAGCTTTATGGTGTATTTTTGTGCAATATATAGTATGAAAATATGATAGTGTGGACAATATTTTTGGTTATGAGATCAATGGGGTGCGGAGGTCACTAAAGTGGTTTGATTTAGTATTATCATTGGAACTATCGAGAATTTTAATGTTTGTGATGTTGATTAAGCATTTAAATAGCATATGCGTTGTAATAAAATTGGCTTATGTTAAATTGGACCAATATAGATGATAGTGAAGGTACATTACTATGATTGCGAAGCTTAGGCATAACTATAGTTAGAACTACCTAACAAAACCAGCATTAAAAATAGCCTATAAAAATAAAATAAAGCTTGAAAATATAGGTTTGTCTCATAAATATTGTCTGCAAAAGTATCTCATATTGTCACAGGTCTATGTTAGGATTGGCTTAAGGGATTTTATGGACCAACTTAATCTAAGAATGGGTAGGGGACGGGTTTTGTAGAACCCGTAATTCGAAGAATTAAATTCGTAACTCGCCCGACTTCACTTCGTCAATCTATCGGGTTTATTTGCCTTTACTATGTTATTATTGTGTACTTCATTCATTCCATATTAATTGACGTTTTAGGATGAAAGAGAAGAATTAAGGATGAAATATTTTGACAGAATTAATTGAAAATGGAAGAACGTCTTAAAACGTTAATTAATATGGAAAGGAGGAAGTATTATATATTTTCCAATATCTAATTTCAATAACATCACTATTTTGATATTGTAAAATTGAAATATAATTTCCAAGATGGCGCGGATTATGATAACAAAATTTGCAAATGATTTTTATATATTTGACTTAGACGTTACAGATTTAGTAAAATGCTTTACCTAATTCACACCAGCTAAAATTTAGTTGAATGGATTTTTAGCGAATTTGACCGAGATGAATTTAATGCGAGCTTGGATTTGACACCAGCTATTATCATCTCTATCTTCGTTAGCACCGTTAAGTTATACTTTTACTAGTGGACCAAAATAATCAGTTCTAGCTGTAAACTTAGCATTATATATAGTGTAGCTTTTTCAAACATACTCCAATGATATGTCATATGTGTTGGAGAAGAGTGCCAAAATATATGACACCAACATCGGAATTAAGATAAATATTTTTCTATTAGCTGGATTAAAAAATGGGGAAAATTGATAAAAATATCCTTTAACTTTGGGGTAATTAAAAAATTACCCACTAACTTTGGCCATTTAAAAAAATGCCCCGTAATTTAAGATTTATTGATAAAATTGCCCTGCAACCGGGAATTGCCTGTAACCCTCCCGGTTACCTGTTGACGTGGCAAAGGACTGCTGATGTATGCACCAGCTGGACGCGTTTTTATACCAGGTATTCATTCTCCCCTCCATAAACTCCTTCTTCTAGCCCTAATTGAAGCCCTAATTCTTCATCTTCTTCAACCACGTTCCCGATTACTGGGTGTAGGACTTCTGCGACATCAGAGACGCAAGGTAGCACGCCGTGTTTCGTGCGCATTGTAGCTCGCCGTGTTTCGTGCGCAAGAAGCTCGCCGTGTTCAGTTATTTCGCAAGGTTGCGCGACGTCTTCTTCCTGGTAGTGAGTATGTCATTTTCGAACACCTCTCCGGCTGGATACTTGGTTTGTAATTGTGGTTTACCATCTGTTCTGCAAACTTCGAAGAAAGAAGAAAATCTGGGCAGAAGATTCTATGGGTGCCGCAACTGGAATGTAAATCTTGTGTATTTCTTCGAAGTGCAAAATGTTGATTTAAATTTTGGGGTGTTTTTCTTCTTATTTTTGGTTCATTTATTCTTGAATTTTTTTGCTGTAGAGAGGAGGTTGTTTGTTCTTCCAGTGGATCGACCCACCAATTAACAATGCTTCCACTTCTGCGGCTGCGGGATTGCAACGCGAAATGAGGGATTTGGTGGGGAGGCTCGATGCTATGCAGCAAAAGATTGAGAAGATTGCGAAAAAAGTGAAGCTTATAAGGCTTATTATGACACTAACTTGGGTTCTGTTGTTGGCCCTGTTGATCAAGAATATGGGGATCAAGATCTGATTGCTCAACAAAATGGATAGTAATGTTGATTGGAAAAAAAATTATGGTTAGTATTTGTGTCATGTGGGGGTTGTTGGACAACTGTGGCAATGTGTTTTGTTTTACACAAAAAAGTGAATGAACAATTTCTATGTATTCTGCTATTGTAATGAATCATTTATTGGTAATCACTATAATTGATGCTCGTTCCTGTTCATATTGTTATAAATGGATGATTATTCAATCTGTTCTAATGGGGATGATTAGTCAATCTACAATTGAGCTGTATACAATATTTGATATTTGGAGCTGAAAATAGAGTAATCAAATGGCTGGGAAGATAATAAAAGCTAAGCAAAAGGCAGTTTTACAGCTGAATAACAGTTTTACATAATCCCAATATTTTTGTGCTTCAACAATTTAGCCTGGCCTACTTGAAACAAAAACTATTCCACAAGCAATATCAAGTTTAAGGCTTCAACAGGTCTTAAACTGTTACAAAATGAATCTGCCACAAAATATTTAAACTAATTCAGCTGTCGTATTAAGATCCTCACATTGTGCTGCACCCAGGTGGGCGTTCAAACACATGAGGGGTGTTACTCCCAGAGGCCATTTCCTTGAAAATTGAGAGGTGGATGTTATGCAATTGATTGGTTTCTTCATCTATACCGGCTCCGAATGCTGCATTTTCATTTGCATCATCTTCGACCTCGTCTTCGTTTTCCACTATTGGGACCTCAATGAATTGTTCTTGGCCAGCGTCCTCAACTTCACTTGAATTAGGAAGATTGTCTCCAATTACGTCTGTAGTACGTATGGAAGTCGTGTTCTTTTTCCCAATCTTCCTTTTTGGTCGAAGCTTGGCCGGTACGTTGGACGGTCTAGGCCCCTTCTCCCCAGCAGATTTCACAATCAAATCCTAATACCAAACCAGCCAACATATTAAGCAAATGATACATGTAATTCTGTATGGATTTTGAAAAAATAAAGAAACGAAAATTTATTACCGTATCTTCCGTTTGAAGGTTATCTTGAGTCAATTGGCTGATCGGGAATTCTTGCGAGCCTCCAACATTTGTCTGTCCCTGATATCCAGTTTAGTAGATTAGCTATTTAAAGTTAACTAAACGAAACCCAACATTGTACAAACTGAAAAAAACATAATCAAACTTGCCTCATTCATGTTCGTCTCATCATCATTGAATGCGTCTTCTTCGTCTATTCCTTCCAAACCACATTCTTGCAAAATCTTCCTCATATTAGCTCGCTCAATCTCAGACTGCCCCGATTCATCCTTAACATGATTTTCCACCAACTCGATTTGGTCAGAGCCAAAAAATAACCAAATTAATTGAACTTAACCCATTTTTCCAAACACAATATTAATCAAGATATTGCATATGCTTCGACTAAACTACTCATCATTAACCCATTCTTTTCAACAACACCAAGCAAAGCCCAGCCGCAACACAAGTCATCTACTCCAAGAACTCTATCACTAACCCATATTCGAATTAACTCAGGCAAAACCAATTGATAAATTCAAACTGTATAATTAAAAAAATGAAGCCTAAATATTAACGGGCTTACAAATGGACAAGCTCGACGGTTGTGGCCAGGAATCCCACAGACGCTACATTTTACGGTAGTTTGGTGCCTTTTCTTGTGGTGGGCGTCTCGATTAGTGGGTCTACCCCTCTCTCTTTCTTGCCTAGGCAGTGGCTCGTCTGGCTCCCTTCTACGCGCTTTAGGCGGTCTACCCGCCCTTCTAACAACTTTCGGTGGTAGGGGGGGATACCCTCCGCAGATGCCCACTCTTGCCTTCCATTAATTGGCATTATCATTGGTCCATATGCAGCCAAGTATGTCTCAACCCGATAACACCTGAAAATTTAAGAAAATGAGTGAAAAACTACATCGACAGAATTAAAGTCTATGATGGCATCTTCAATTTTTTGATGTTCGTACCTGTGTACATATGAAAACGGGTCATCTCTAACGCGATTGATTGCAGATAGTGCATGCTTGCATGGAATTCCGGTCAAATCCCATTTCCTACAAGCACAAGACTTGTTCTCTAAATCAACCGAATACTGATTCCCATCGAAACATGAGACTTGAAAATGAGTGTCACTGGCTTTAATGGGGATGCAATCGGCTACTTTTGACATATTCAAGTCCAATATTTGCTGAATTCTCGGACATAGCTTTCCTTTCCATCTCTGAGCTTGATCGCGATTCTCCGTGCATCTTTTCATTAACGCGTTCATTATTGTTTCCAACATTGACAATATAGGCATCTCCCTTGCATTCAATATCATGCTATTGAAACTTTCGCACATATTATTCATCAAAAGGTCACACTTCGGGTAGGTGTCAAAGTGCGATCGACTCCACTGATGCGGGGGCCTTTCATTTAACCAAGCATAGGCAGACTTGTCCATATTTTTTAAATCCTCCATCCTCCGCTTAAAATCAGCCACCGTGGTTGACTTGGCTGCCCTCCAAACTGCAACCTTAAATGTGTGACCCCTAAAACCCGAATTTCACATATTAAGATGCATGTGACGCACACAGAATCTATGGGCTGCCCCGGGTAATTCCTCATCAACAGCCTTGATGAGCCCCTTTTGCTTGTCACTAATTATCGTCCACTCCCAAGGCTTGTCAATATCCAAGTCATCCTTCAGTTGCTTTACGAACCACGCCCAATTCTCACCGTTTTCGGTACTAACAACTGCATATGCAAACGGGAAAGAATTGTTATTGGGGTCTACACCTACCTCCATTAGCACGATCCCCCCGTGTGGACCTTTTAGAAATGTCCCGTCCAGACCAAACAATGGTCGGCAGCCCGTCAAGAACCCCTCTTTTAGTGCAGCCAAGCAAATGTAGAATCTCTTAAACTTGTTTCCTTCGGGAGTTTGGTCCACATTGAGCAAAACGGTCGACCCGAGGTTTGTCCTCAAGATTTCAGCCGCGTAGTCCCTCAAAAGCAAGTATTGATCGTCCGCTCTACCTTCAAGCCCACGAAGAGTCCTTTGTTTGCACAAAAAAGTCTGCCACGGTGTTATGTCAACCCTGGTTTCTGCAATAGCATCAGCCCTAAAAGCTTTAATCTGTCGCTTCTTATCTGTTTGGAACACATATCCGAACCTGCTTAATAACCATCTACTATTCATGTTTCTGACAAAGTGCGAAGGTGCACATGTGTGGTTTGGAATGCAAGTAGTGACCACAAATGATGTCTCACCGGGCCTCCGTAGTGCGTTCACCCTGAAATTACAATTTTCAGCATCACAAATTGCATAAATCCTGTGCTTGTCACTCTTTTTAAAGCTAACTGATCTTTGTTCCAAAATGGCATGTGTGTCAAGCATGTCTCTGAACTCCTTCTTTGTACTGAAAACCATCCCCAGCACAAGTGTTGGCGACCTCCTGTAGTCGGGTCTCCACCCTGGCGCCATAGCATCACCATTTTCATCCTCAGAGTGAATACTACGAAAATCATCTTCACTAAAACACAAGTCATCTTCGCCTAGAGGATCAAGCTGCTCAATGTGTTCTGAGCCACTGCACCCTTCATTGTGCTGAACTCCGGCCCACTCGGCATCTTTATCTGTGAACTTATCAAAATCAACATCATCTACAGCATCTTTATCATTTCCCTCCTCCTGATCAAACTCATAATCACTGTCCTTGCATTCATCGTCGTCTTCGTCTTCATCTTCTAAAATCTCAACTACTTCAGCGGGTCTCTTACCCCTCTTAATTTCTGCCCTCTTTTTTTTATCCTTCTTCTTGTTCCTGCTCTTTTCAGCCTCGGCCTCCAAGGGAGACTCTTCGATCAATACCTCGTGTAAAGTAGTATCTTCTCCAACTTTGGAAGGGTTGACACCTTCAGTGAACAAGTTCACCTCCCTACTATCTTTCGCATCTTGAAGAAAATGTTGCAATTCCACTTCGTGGCTTATCGGAGTAAAGTACGCTTCGCCTTGACCCCTACCCCACAACAAGGGCTCCTTGCACTTCTCAAGATGAGCAACAAATTTTACCAAATCCCTCAAAGTAAACTGATTAGCATCAACATGGTCAAACTTCACCACTTCTCCTCCAATGTAAGCCCCTATAATGAATTGAGAATGTATAAAAAGAACTGTTGGGACCTGGTACATAGACACGAGTAAAGCAAAATTCAGTCCAAGATAGAGTCAAATAATTGCAAATTGAGACTACTACGAAATGGGACAATCACTTTGAGAAATTACCAAACAACCCTCAATAGCTCATTCCTATCTATAAAAAACTGCACAAACACTGTCCCACATATGTAGTAAATGCAAAATGGGACCACATCTTGAGAAGATAACAGCAGCATACAACATATTTTTTTATTATATGTGCACAAAAAAGAATCACAAGTAAAAGTAAAAATATCCAAAAGAACAAACGAATCATTCATACAACAGCTGTACCCTGTCCATGTTCACACCAATAGCAACAACCACAAGCAAATGAAGGAATATTTCGACCCCACATAGTCATAACACAGCTGGACGCCATTTCAACTCAGTATAAACTAACAACGTTGTCCCCTTGACCGTAAACACTAAAGTAAACAGAAGCTACAAACAGACAAATTTTAAAATCCCACAAAGCTGTCAACTTGGAATAAAGTAGCAAAACTTCGTCATTTTACTCTATTGAACAACGAAGAACTCCATAAACAACAATAGAAACACGATTCGAGTAACTAGCTTACAAACCCGAAAGCAAAATAAAATCGGGAGAAGATTACCATAATCTGTCAGGGCTCGCCATTTCTGCTAGGGTCGCGACACCGCATCTCGGAGTCCTCCCTGATCAGTTCTACAACGGAATGATTCAGACCTCGGGTTAGAGACTCGCCGTCGTTCTTCTTCCAGCCGCAGTAGAGCCAATATCGCGATTGCAGGGTTAGGAGAATTGGGGATGGGTTTTGCCCTAATTTGGACACGTGAATATCACGTGGTTTACTAACCTGCGTCACGTCTGGTTAAAAACGCGTCCAGCTGGTGCACACATCAGCAGTACTTTGCCACGTCAACAGGTAACCGGGAGGGTTACAGGCAATTCCCGGTTGCAGGGTAATTTTATCAATAAATCTTAAATTACGGGGCATTTTTTTAAATGGCCAAAGTTAGTGGGTAATTTTTTAATTACCCCAAAGTTAAAGGGCATTTTTATCAATTTTCCCTAAAAAATGGGAACAACCTAGGGCATCTCCAACAATCTTTTTAAATTAGTGCAGATTTTGCACTATTTAAGTACAAAATCTGCACTCCATCTCCAACCATCTGCATTACTTTTTGCACTAAAAAATAATATTTCTTATAATTCATTTGTTTTATCTTTACTTTTATTTCTTTTGTAAATATAAATCACAATATATGTATAAAATCACATGGAATATAATATTTTCATATTAATATTTCCGTTCATATTTTCGTACTTATTATATAATTTTATATTTCACGCCCGTTTGTAATTTTATCTAATATTTTCCTTTTGTAGTAATTTAATAAATCATATGATGTTTTTTCTTGTTATTGTTGAATTTTTTTTTTCAAAATTTTATGTAATTTAAAAAAAAAAAGAAATAATTTCGATACATAAATACACTATCCAATACTTTAAAATATACATCACAATTAAATACAATAAAAAAAAAGTAATTAAAAAAAAGAATAAGAAATAGATAGTGCAGCAAAGTAGTGCACACTATATATAGTGCCAGAATTGTATAAACACTAAAATAGTGCTTGATATAGTGCACCGTTGGAGCAGAAAAAGTGGTGTTTACCACCAAATTAGTGCATCCTTGGAGATGCCCTTAGAAAATAAATTTGGTGCAAAACGATATATGTGAAGACACGGATTTTACGTGAAAAATCAAAATCGGAATAAAATACAGATCTAGACCTTAACCTACAAAACTCTCCCTAAAGAAAATAGGAGATATAAGAGGGATAGAAAAATAGTCACTATTTTTCTTAATGTTTCTTCTCTCATTTTTACTGTTGTGTCCACCTCATGTATTAACTTTGACAAATTGAAGAAGTAAAACATGGGGTGGACCCCATCAATATGCTCTTACAAAGCAAAAGTCTCAAGCATCTTTACTCAGTACCTTGATACGTATATTAGAGTTGGTAAAATTGTCCCAGCTAGACGTATTTTGATGGTGACAAAGTATTTATTTATTTATTTATTTTTATTTTTATTTTGGGCTTATCACGATAAAGATGAACTAAACCACATGTGGGCTAGGATGGGCCACGAGGTTTCTAGGCCGAGATGATATATGTCAGGCCCAAAATACGCAATTTAGTCATCAATTATTAGAAATAGGTTGTGCTATATAGTTAGTATTAAATCAAACAAAGAGTGGGCCTAAACTTACTCTAACCGATACTTTACACCCTCTTGGGCCTGCCAAGCCTCATTTTGAGAAGATTCTTTTCTTCTAAAAATGGCAATACCTCTAATTTTTTCAAGTGTTGTAGACTTGCAGCGTATGTGCGTGAAGTGGGTAAAGTATGCTCAATTTATACATGTAAAGTGGGCGTGTGAAGTTTGTGCATGTGAAGTGTGTGTATAGTGTGTGAAATGTGTATATGTGTGTGTGTGGCGTGTGGTGTCTGCGTGTGTGAAGTTTGTACATGTGAAGTGTGTGTGTGAAATTTGTACATGTGAAATGTGCGTGTAATATGTGTGTGAAGTATATGTGTGTGCATTTAATATGTGTAGTGTGTGAAATTTGTGGTTATACATGTATGATAGAGTGAGGATGGATTTCAAAATGACTAGGTTGTGTAGAGGATTCAAATTCATCCAAAATGAAATAGAGATTGATGAGGGACTTAAAATCCCTTGGTTTGATTTTTTTCGCCAAAATAGTTGCTTGGATTTGATTGTGAATTTTAAAATCCATCACTCAAATTCCACCATCCAAATACAACCTTATTAAATTTTCATTATTCTGAAAAAGATAGTTACTTCACAAACTAACTTTTTCACTATATCACGGTTGTTGTAAGAGGTTCCTCAAGTCCGATCTAGACTGTTCGATTGTGCGCTAGGTTGTGTCAGGCCCGACCCGCACAATTTTCCCATGTCATCAACCCAACCCACACGAGTATATCACCGTACCTATCACGTCACTAAGCCTTAATTTGCACCCAGCATGACCAAGCAAGAAACTCAGCCTGGATGACTTTGTTAAAAAAAAAATAAGGCTCCTCACAACTATAAGTACGTGCTCCTATAAAACACCCAATAAAAAATCATAGTTAATGAAGTTTAGAATTCAAATAGTCATATCTATTTATGACTTAACTAAATTCTAATTTAAACTTCTTCCAGGACCAGAGCCATCAATAAAACTTAATTATTTATTTCTTAAAATATTAAATAGTTAAAAAATAAAAATAGTGAGCCATTAGTTCGACGTAAATTTTTTAATCTTTTTAAGGCAGGCAACCTAGGTTGATCACATGTTTAGCTAATAATCCGGTTAAACCCACCCAATCCTAACTCAGAAAGAGATACATCACATGAAGTCTAAGCATAGATAGAGCAATTCAGATTCATTGTTTCAATTATGGTGTCTCAATCACACCTAACACTACGTTGTTTTAAAACACCAATCTGATTTTGAGTTTTGAATATTAAATTAAAACAATGTGAGAAACCACAATTAGGACAATAAATCTGAATTTGAGACAGAAAGGCAAAGGTCCAAAGGAGGAGTTTGTTTTTGGCATGTGTAAAGTTGAAAGAGAGATGACTCCACTTAAAGCACATTTATTTACAGAAAGAAAGCAACTTGTAAAGATAAAAGCCTGTTCAACCATCAAGAATAAAAACATCTCTGGAATCATTCAGGTGAGCCCACTGTACCAAAGACAACAATTCCTATTTGCCTCTAAAAACTAGAAAAACAGAAAAATAGCAATTCTTAATTGACATTGACACTTATCATCTCTGTATTCAAACGGTTTCTTCATTTGTCTCAATCAATTTGTCTCTTTTTGGGAATCTACAGAGATAAAGCAACCAAGATTCCATGTATCAGCAGGGTCCAACTTTAACCCCACAACCCCACCCCCTAAAAAGGAAGGGGAAAAAAAAGTCTTTTAGATGCTTTGACATACATACTTTTAGAGGTGCCCAAACTGTTCGGACCGCCGGGTTCGGCTCCAAGCCAACAGTTCGAAACATGACCGTCGAATTTACTTTGAACCGCCTGTTACAGTTTCATAAAGGTGAAACCAAAACCGAATATTAAAACTCTTTGAACACTACTAGATAGTTTCATTTGTCATGTAATGGTGTAACTGCAACAGGAGATGTAGCACGATTTACAGTAGGAGAAGGAAAAGGACAATAAAGGGAAGAAAAGAAAGAAGAAAGTGATCAAGATTGATGAAGAGGCAGACAATATTTCCCTTTCTCAGAAAAATGTTGAAAGCTACCTCTAAGATACTGCCATTTCTTGAAACTAATGATGTACAATGGCATGTTTCTTTTCTTCTTTTTTCAGCCAAGAAAATGACTACAAACTGATAATTATTCAATCTCATTTCAGGCCCTTCATATGTGAACATCTTACCAAATTACAGACAAGATCATCAGAGAAAGAATTGAAAAATTATAACAACAAATCACAAATTAAATTGGCTGAAGGATACATACCAATACAACATTGACATTATTTAGAAAAACTCAAAATCCAAATAAGGACCAGATGGCCTATCTGAATCCGTAGCGCTCTTGTGGTTCGACGGCGTAGACGACTTCAATGTCTGATTAAGCGAGGCAAGATCGACTGGCTTAGGGATTTGAGGTGGGGTTGTGCTACGAATTAGAGCCCAGTTCACATTTTCGAAGAATGGATGCTGCTTTATCTCTGTGGCCCCTCTTTTAAATCCTAATCTTTTCTGAGGATCCTTAGCTAGCAAACCTCGGATCAAATCCTTTGCAGCAAAGCTAATTGTGGGGCCCTCGGGGAACTTCAACGGCTGCCCAACAACGTTGAACAATGTCTCTCGATTACCGTTCCCTTTGAATGGTGTCTTCCCATACAGCAATTCATACAAGAAAATACCAAACGTCCACCAATCAACGGAACTTCCATGGCCATCTCCTCTGATAATTTCAGGGGCTAAATACTCGTGTGTTCCAACAAAGGACATTGATCGGGCTGCAGTTGGCTCTGCTACAAGCACAGGGAGAGAATCTGAGCTGGATAAAGTTGTCCTTTCACTTCTCGCTTTCACGGCTTTTGAGTTGAAAAGACGAGGTTTAAAGCAAGAGGGTCGGAAACAAGAAGGCTCAACACAGACGGGCAATTTGCATGCTGGATCAATGCATCGTGGCTGAATGCAGTATGAAGAAAGTGTACAAGATGGGCCATCACTGGATGTGAGGAGTGTTGGATTAACATAGCATCTCAACGATAAATCAAAATCTGATAACATAATGTGGCCATCTTCCCTCACCAATACATTTTCCGGTTTCAGGTCCCGGTACACCACTCCCATCATATGGAGATACTCGAGTGCAAGTAGCACTTCTGAAGCGTAGAACCTGATAAAGAAGCAAAAAAGTAAAAGTACCGATCAATATCTATAATTTTCTCTCATTAGATAATTCACCATTGTAATTCAACACAATCTGAATAAATATTTAAGAGTTTAAAATGTGCAAATAATGATCACACAAATAACGACACAAACATTGCCAAACAAATAGATAAATTTAAGGTTCAGAATGATACATGAATATCACTTAACATAAACTACATTGGATAGTAATTGCAATTATCATGATAACAAGTTAGACTACAGACGAAATCAATATCTTCTACGAATTATATCCTCTGATGCAACCGTCATTCTCACTTAATTGATAACTAAAGGAGAGAAATATCAGCAGCTAGATCAATCAATGTCGAGCAAAGGAAACAACAATTAGCAAACAACAATCAGTTAAAGGTTATACAATTTCAAACTTGAAACGATTAGATTATCAAATGCAGCTATATAATGGAATGCAGTGAGTTGAAACCAAATGCGAACCTTGCAGCTTGCTCGGAGAAATGCTTGCCCATCTGACGCTGCCTAAGTAAATGCAGGTCCCCACCGCTACAAAACTCCATTAACAAACACGAGAACTTCTCCGTTTCAAAATGCGAATACAGAGTCGGAAGAAAGGGGTGGTCCAACAACCCCAAAATATCCCTCTCAGTTTGAGCTCTCACCACTTTCTTCCTACTCACTAACATCCCTTTATCCATAACTTTAACCGCAAAATAACACCCCATACCCCTCAACTCAGCAAGATAAACACTCCCAATATCCCCAAATCCCAATTTCTTCAAAAGCCTAAAATGCCCCAAACCCAACTCCCCCCCATCCCTAGCCTGCACATTCTGTATCGCATCCCACCGCCTATCATTCCCCTTATGCGGCTTCGAGAGACAAACACTCCTAAAACTAGCCTCATTTACATCTCCGCCATTGCTAACAGAACTCAAACTACTCTTTCCACTCTCCACACATTCCTCCTCCCCATCCTTGACATCAATTTGCTTATCGACAAAACCACCATCGCTGATTTTGCTACTACCTACGCTGGTAATATCAGACACGGTTAGAGTACTACTGCAGAGATCAATGCTGGGGCTGGTAGTGATACTAAGGTCGTGAAAACTGAGCTTGAGAGAAACAGGGTCGTTGTTGGGGCGATTATCGATAGGTTTAGTCATGATTAGAAATCAGCAGAAGATGTTCGATGAAATGAGTGAGAGAGATAGGGGTATAAAGGGGGTGGTGGTCAAATGAGGTTTTTGGGAAATTGGAGAGTCAAAGAGAGAGATGCGGGGGGCGCCAAGTGAAGGGAGTGAGCATGGGGACTTAAATGGGCATTCAAATTTGAAATATGGGTTTTGTGGATTTGAGAGGCCCAATGAATTTTCGTGGGACTTGGTTTTCGGGTTCTAAAATAAAACCCTCTCTCTCTCTAGTGTGTGTTACTGTTATGTTGGAACAGCTTGGAGACAAATTATATAGGGGCTACCAATATATGCTTACATGTACTTACCAACAAGGGGGCAGACTTCAACTCCAATAGGGAACAAACATTATCTCCTTAAACTTTGCATCTACCTTCGATTAGCTTCCGTCTAGATGTTTGACTATCATCCATTATTTATATATTACTTAATTCCGTCTAGATTCTTCTTTTGTTCCGAGATAATTTACACACCCTCCCGACACGTGAAATCAAATGTGGCAATTCAGGTCATCGGGTCGGATTCGTGTTCGATTTGGGCTATATATTAAAAATAATTTGAAACATATTATTATTACATTTTAAGAAAAAATATTGATTTCGAGTCGCTTCGAGTTAATCGGGTCGTGTCGGTTTGTTTGCGGGTTTCCCTCAGTAAATTCGTGTCGGGTCGGATCAGGTTAGTCGGGTCGGGTTAGGCATTGTCACCCCTACGTGGAATAAGAAAGAGCTACTTTTTACTTATTAGTTGACTTTTTTAAATGTGGAGATTGAGGGTGGAGATTGTAAAAAAGAATTCTTTGTAAGAGTGTGCAAATTTTCTTGGAACACAAAAAAAAAAGTATACAAATTAACTCGGAACGAAGGGACAATAGACCTCATCCTACAATTCAACTAGCTTTCAAAGTCTTTTAGAATCTTGGACTTGCGTAAAATATATTTTGACTCATTCTTTAAGGATTCGTGTAACATATATTATTGGTTTGAATTATTTCAATTATTTATGGTTTTTTCTAAAATTTGTAGGGATGTCAATTTCGGGTAGGGTATGAGATATTATCTGATCATTCTATTATTCTGTTCGATCATACAAATATATATTATTATTAATGTTATATATTATATAAAATAGTAATAATTTAATATAATACGTATCAGTGTTCCAAAAATCGTTAGGCGCTAGTTGATTGGGTCACTGAAGCCTAGCGCCTAGAACGCTTAGGCGGCGCTTAGACGGCATCATCTTAGACGAATAATTTAATTATTTGATAAATAAATAATACATACAAAAAATATTAAAAACAATAAATAAACACCACTAACTTCAAATTTTAAAAGAGTTAATAGTAGGTGGAGGGGAAATTACTAAATTAGGGTGTGAAAAGAAATTAATAAAAGGGCTCGCCTAAAGTTAAACACATTGACAAGATAAAAAAGGTAAAAGAAATTATAAAATTATGAAAAAATAGAAAAAAAAAAAAAATTGTGTTGTTAGGCGCCTAGGATTAGGCGTCGGCTAATCGGGTTAGGCTGCGCTGAACTTGGTGACCGCCTAAAATGATCCTTTTTTAAAAATTCGGATCGGCCTAGGGCCGCCTAGCGTCTAGGCGGCTTAGGCTAAGCGGCGCCTAAGCCAATTTTTAGAACAATGATATTATATAGTATATTAATTGACATAGAAAATAACATATAATTATTTTTATTATATATTATATCTATACATGTTATATATTAATTGTTTAAATATTAATCGAGTTAATCGATTACTTCGAGGACGACGATCTTGTTGCCGGATAATTTTTACCTGAGCCCTACCCATATTAATATTAAATTAGTAGGGTATAGAAAAGATATACCCCTACAGTTTCTGAACAATTTACATCCCAAAAATTTATATTGGAGTATTTGGATAAACTCAATCAAAATAAACCAGTTTTATTGGAGTCAATTTATAATTGCACACAGTATAAAGGTACGTCTTATAAAAAGAGTCTTATATAAAAATTTGTAGCTTTTTTTTATTTTTTATCAATTTAATAAATGTACAATTCTCTAAAAATTAATTATAATACACATTTGTTTGATTTATTTAATTTGACTTATTTAATTATATCTAATTAATTTATAAAATTAATTTTTTAATTAAATTAGTAAAATTATATATTTATTTTTAAAATATGACTCTTATTTTAGGACAATATTTTTTTAAATAGAATTATTTTTATGAAACGATTGGAGTAATTTGAGTTATTTATGACACAGTAGAAGATTGGATGGGTGAGGGTTAAGAAGACAAAAAGGCAGGGTATCATGGTATAATTTTATGGTGTATTTTATTATCTATTTATAAGTATTAAATAAGTTCAGTTTTATTAATTTAAAATTCTGCATTACATTATGTTCGTTCTATCGGTTTTTGTAGTAGTTTAAATGTACACTAATATCCGTGTAATTTGAGTTATGGACAGTGTCTTATGAAAAATTATTAATATTTATTTTTCTTCAGAACTTACATTTTAGTATAAATATTAATACATTTCTTCAACAATGAGATATTTTCACGGACTCATTCATTAACTTGGATTATATGGATTTAACATTTGTACGTCTTCTGTACATGAAAATTAGTGTGGTTTTTTTATGAGTTGTCTCAAATTATATGTTGCGTTGAACATTTTCGCATTACAAAAACTATTTTGGTGAGGGTGCGGGTGAATTTTGGGTTTGCTTTTATTTATTTATTTAGACTTTGCAAAGAAGTCAAGTGGTGTGGCAATCTCTGTAAGATGTAATGGCATGGCACAATACGCACGATATTTTTAGGTTTAAGCAAATATATATTAGATTTGGGTTGTTATTGATCAGTCCAATAAAACACGATACAATTAAGCCTATGTATGTGAACTCCATAATGGTTTGATAATCTTATTTCTTAAAACAAAATTCAGTAGTCCACATTTCCATGACTTCATCTATGGTGAGTAAATTTTCATAATGTAATACTTATAAAATTCTAGTAAAGTGTTTTAATATTTTTTTAATTTATAATATTTATTTAAAAATGTTGAAGTTGATTGATAAATTGAAATAATTTATTTGAAATATGTAGTTTGAAGATACGGGTCTAGCTCTAGCCGCCTATAGTGAACAAGTTCGTTAGGGAATCCGAAAGAGTTTATTGGGGAATTTGAAAGTATTTTGTTTAAATAATATCTTATATTCAGTGCCTTAATTGTAGTGTTTGTTTTCTTTTCTTCTTTTTTGGTGTTTTATTCACCTAGTATGCGAATAAAGATTAAATATAAAATAGTATACTGCTTATACTTTTATTTTTATTTTTTGTGTTTTACTTTTTACAAAAATAAAATATTCTAATAATATTAATTATTTTAGTAGATCCGAATATAACATAAATATATAATCTAAAAATTAAAGAATTTATATGTTATTTTCAATTTAATACTTATTGGACGAGTTTGATTTAATCCTTATCAATTCAAGGTCTTATCGGGTCAAGCTGTTAGCCTGTTACGGACGATATGCTTAGCCAACATTTTTAATGAGGTATTGGTCAAACAGGGTTGCATTCCGGCGATTTTAAAGCTTTCAAGGGCAGTGTCCTCTCCTGTTTTATTGAGTACAAAATCATCCTTAAATCTAAATTAAATTCAAATAAATTTTACTAGGTAAGACCATTAGATGCAATGTACTATAATATAGTTATAATATTAGTCTTTTCATAAATTGCATTATCGTGCTTATTTTCTTTTCATTTTTCTTTACCTTATACTCCCCCGTCCCAACTTAACTTGTCTACTTGTCATTTTGATTTGTCTCAACTTGCCCACAAATAAAAAAATTCTCAGACAATCTCCATCCTTAAAAAAGTCAAAGATTCCACAAAATGTGTTTTTCTTAACCTCCGTGTCCGATCAACTAGGCAAGTTAAGCCGAGACGGAGGGAGTATTAACATGTCTAAAATACAAGTTCAGTTAACCTGGAAAGTCTTTTTTTTTTTTTTTTGCTTGGAATTAGAGTGACTTAAAAAATCATTAAAGATGTATTTAAATTCAAAATTCAATTTCCAAAATATTATTTTGAAAAATGTAGATGGTCCATGGGTGGAGACATGGTTTTAAGAAGACATTAAATAGGCAACCAATTGGCCATATATGATATGAAAATAACACCTCTATTTAACACTTGAACAACATTTCTACCAACAGAATTCATAAAAATTGGAGGGAGAGAAAACATTTTTTTATGTTTCAAAATAATTGACACTGATTGGCTGCTACTACAGCTCACATCTTTTCAAATGTAACTAAATTGATTAATAGCAAAGAGATCCAACACATACTTATTTAATTGTTTTGATAGTTATTGCCCCCAAATACATGACTCATCTCCAACCATTAACTAGGGATGTTAGAAAAATTCGAAATTATATGGTCAATCAAGAATTATCTTAAATGGTGTAGGATTAGGTTCATCATATTTAAAATGCTTCGATTAGATCGAGGTCCAATTAATCTGGAGCCCTATAAGCTAACCCTCTTAGGGTTAAGGTTGGCCTAGTAGTTCGAATAAATTCTATATATGTTGTAATTATTTTTGTAACGTATATATAATTTTTAGTAAAAAGTATTTATGCAATATTCAATATATGTATGTATACTATTACTCTAAGTCATTGTTCAGTTAAATAGTTGAATTTACACATATATGTTTAATAATCTAATTTAGAGAGCATCCATTAATATTTCTGATATGTGTGTAATATTTTGGACTATGATTTTCATGAATTGATGTTATATTGTTATGCATTTAATTTATTGTAGATGATGACACATAGATTGATGTTATGTTGTAATAATTTCTATGTATAATGTCTTGTTATTTTCATGAACTCAATGTTTTGTGGTACTATTATTTATATTTTGATGATTTGATGATATGCAATTTTTATTACTACACACTTTTCTTACAACAACTATGAATTTTTAATGTGTTCGTAAGATCATTGATGCTTTGAAGGCTTTAAAATGTTGATCTCATAGCCTTAGATTTGTTCATATTCTTAGTAATAATGTGCGTCATGATATTGAGAACTCTGAATGAGCAAGAATGTCAAAATCAAGTATGTTTTGTAATTTCAAATTTAAATATAATTTTCTTAAAATTTCTAACTCATAGCCTGACTAGCCCGGAAACCTTTAGGGTTAGGATTAGGTTGACAACATTATAGATTTGATAAAAAAAGGTCCGGCTAAACCGACATCCGATTAGCTCGAAGATCGTTAGATTTAGTCCGAAACCGATAGGAATGTCCCGATTAACATCCCTACCATTAAAGACCAATTTGGTGCAACAAAAAAATATTTTCACAATATACTATATCTTCTTATTATTTTTTTATTTTTTGAAATGTTTAAAAATTCATTAATTAATATATTTATATTAATCAATTTGAATTTAAAATAAATGAAAGATAATTAAATATGATATCAATTTATTAGGAGTAGAATTTAAGGAATAAGTTCAGTAATTGAAAATATAATAGTGAAATTTTGAATTAAAAAAAAAAAAAATATATATATATATATATAAAATAAAAGATGACATCCGTTAACAATGTAGCAGCAGAATTTGTTACCACATTGTTGTAATTAGTCATTGGCAAAAACTTATATGTGACCGTCACATGATCGTCACATGGTGTAACAGAAAAAATATATTATTTTTTTGTGGTAAAAGTATCATGTTTATTTGTAAAAGTATCACTTTTTTTTAACAAAAAAAGTATCACATTTATCTGTAAAAGTATCAATGTAGTAAGAGTATCACTTTTATCTGTAAAAGTATCAATTTTCTCCGTAAAAGTGTACTTCGTCACACGCAAGACTCACTCTTAATCATTTTGCTCCCTTGATCCAATTTGGACTATTTTTTTTTGCTTATGGAACTCAGAAATATATCAAGACTAAATCACCATATCGCAAATAAGGTTACCAATCCATCTAGCTTGGTAACTTTGAAACAACTGATGTTGTATGCCAAGATTCATAAATTATGATATTGTGATAGTCCATTTAGGTGTTCATCAATTTTCAATTTTCAAGTTTTACGATCAATGGAGAACCTAATTCCAATTAAAGTTAAATAGTGTGAAACGACTAAATTGGCAATTTTAGGGAGACATTAACTCAACCTTTATCAAGTTCAGGTAGTAAAGAGCAGAGATCTAAAGTTGTAAACAAATCAAATTGAATCGAATGTTAATCATAAGAAATGGACATCGAATTTGCAAATATGAACTATAATCTTGATTTGAATTTGAATTTGAATATTAATTTTAAAAATATTCAAATATTAATTATTTTATTTTATTTTCAAATTAAAACTTTTATAATATTATATTATATATAGTTATATATCTAATATATACTTTGGTTAAAAATTTAAATCAACCTGAACTATGCGGGTTTTGACACATAAGTACCTAAACTATTTTTTTTCACCGATTACACTCCGAAGTTCACGAATTCGACAAGTTGCAACCTTCGGTCCTTTTTTTCCGACCAAGATCTGTTCGCGTGACTTGCACATGCTTAATTGGAGCTCATTTGATATTGTAATAATTTCTGGGGTTTTTTTTATAAAAAATTAAAAATAAAAACTAGGGCCCAAATGAAATAACACCTAAGAAATCTGCACCACCAAAAAGGCAAACCAAAGGACGAAGAACCACGGTCGAGGCAGATCATATCCCTGAGTCACAGCTGACATCAGTAAGCCCTTCTAATGCATTATCATTTGCGTTAATTTGCGAAAAAATCAATAGGATTATTTTTTTATAAAAAAGTACCAGAGATTATTACAATATCAAATGAGCCCCAATTAAGTATGTGCAGGTCACGTGAATAAATCTTGGCCAAAAAAAAGGGTCGGAGGTTGCAACATGTCGAATTCGTGTACTTCGGGGTGCAATCGGTAGAAAAAAATAGTTTAGATACTTAAGTGTCAAAACACGCATAGTTCAGGTTGATTTAAATTTTTAACCCTACATGCTTTAAGTATTATACTTCCTCCGTCCCGCATGAACTTGCACACCCTTAAAAAGGAAAATTCTAACACAATCTCCACCCTCAAAATCTCCACTCTCAATCTCCACCCTCAATCAACCTTTGAAAAGTCAACAAAATCCCAAAAAATAACTTTTTCTTATATGCGTGTCGACTCCCCTGTGCAAGTTCATTCGGGACGGAAGGAGTATATAATACTTACAATTATTTTAAATATATAATATATAAATAAATCGAATGTTGGAATTATTTCAATGAAATATAGCATAATTGTATTCGAATTTAAACTCGAAGTTTGTGAATCTAAATCATTTGATTATGTAAGGACTCAAATTAATTGAAATTATTTAATCCATTCACAACCCTAGGCAAGATGACCAAAGTTGAAAGGTTGAAGGGCAAGATAGGTAAACAAAATTGAATGGACAAAATGACAAATTGTATTAAGTTTAGGTAGCAGCATGCATGTTCTGCCAATTTTATTGGATTGTTGAAGCTGCATGCGATGAGTTTTATATCATCATCATTATTGTCGTTGTTGTTGAGTTTGGTTGAATTTTTTTGTCACTAAATACGAGCTTGTACTTAAGTAACCCATGCACCTAATTAACAATAGGTCTTCGATCCTCGTTAATTAGCATAAGAACTATTTTAAATAGTAATATATCAAATTTTATACCAAGTACATATAAGAAATTGAATGAGAAAATCATAGCTTTATTTTTTACCTGTAATAGGCCTTTTCAATTTTGGTCTTACACAGTAATTCCATTTCAAGTGGTTCGGTGTATGACACTTAAGTACACTTTGAATTAGAGGTGTTCGAACAGTTTCAACTCTGATTAGTTTGAATTTCGAACCGACGGTAAATATTCGTTCAAGGGACAACTCGAAATCGAAATCAATCTACACTTATACGGTTCATAGTTTCAATTTGGAACCAAAACCAAACCATTAACCACGATTTGCCTTCGGTTTGGTCACGATCTTTCAAACCATTTGCCCATCTCTACTGACTGAACAACATGTAGTAAATGTTCAATATGAGTAACTAAATTTTGAAATTAGAAAATGAATCTTGATGTTAAATTTCAATATGTGTTAAAAAACTGAATTTCGATATTGAAAAATAAGTTTTGATATTAAATTTCAATATGTGTAAAGAAGAATTAGGAGTTTATCGGTCGACTATCAATTCAAGTCTTAAAAGAAAATTTATATCAATCTTGAACCTAAAATGTTTGAAACTATAAAAAAAAGATTCATAAATCTAATCAATATAGGACCTGTTTGGAAAAATGCAAAACCCACAAAATAAAACAATTTCAAAGTAATAAGCAGTGTAAATGTACGTCAAAAATCTTTCAATATATTATTATTTTTTTAAACCGGTCCTATATTGATTTTAGATTTATGAATCTTACATTAATAGTTTCAAACCTAGATTAATAGAAAACTTCTTTCAAAATTTGAATTGATAGTTAACCTATTTTTCGAATTTTTCACCGATAAAATTCCAAAACCTAAGTTTAACATCAAATTTCAAAACGTTGTAGAAGTATCCGAGTATATAATTGAGGTGGGAAAATCCGTATTCAAAAATGGCAAACAAGGATTAATTTAGATTACTTCGAAAAATCGATTAGCCGCCAGAAACCATTATTGATATATTTAGACCAAATCTCTGTTTCACTGACATTTATTTCAAATTTCAATCTAACTTATATTAAATTTAATCTTTTCCACAATGATCTGCCAACCAGATTACAGATCGGAAGCATCCATTACTAATTATACCTACTTCTTCAGAAAGGATGATCGGCGATCATACAATTAAATCTAATTTGTTTAATGTGGAATCAAAAGTCAATCATTGTCCGAACCTATTTTAATATTTATGTTTATGTTTATACCTAATCAGAGATCTATGTCTGATCCAAATGGGGGTAGATCAGGAACTGGGATACTGTTAGAACTATATCTCAGCTTGATGTTGCTGTTATTTTTACTTCCTCCGTCTTGATCCAATTTGTCTACCTTGATCGGGCACGACGGTTAAGAAAAAATCGATTTTGTGGAATTTTTGACTTTTTTAAAGGTGGAAATTGAATGTGAAGATTTTGAGGATGAAGATTGTGAGAGAAATTTGCCATTTATCGGCTAACAAATTAGATTGAGATAAACCGAAAAAGAAAGTAGACAAATTAGAACGGAACGGAGGGAGTATTTTTTTTTTCAGAAAAAAAAGTTTGATATATTATACATATCACATATGCATGGATCCTCGCATAAGTAGCGACGGTTCCAGAAATTTAATCGAGGGGGTTCCATTTATAGATGAATCTGGAAGTTAGTCTTACGGAGTAATTTTTTAAATTTTTTACAATGCTCTAAGACTATGTGGCAAACTTGAGTAAGCTAGAATTTTTTTTATATTAAGTCCTAAACTTAAAAGATTGGATAAATTACATTAAAAAATAATGTTTTAGAAAATTTAAAAGGAGGATTACCGTTATGCGTCCCCCTAAATTTGTACATGAACATCAACAATAGTCAACTTTATAATAAAACTAGAAAGATACTAACAATTGAGATAAGATCAATAAATTATTTTGATTACAAAAAGAAAAAAAATCAAGATATAATGTTTTTATATTCATTATATTTTCTAACATCTTCATCTCTATTACATATAGTTCAAGTAACAATAAAATTATACTATATTTTATTTAATTAAGTTATATTAAATCGATCACAACACACATATATAATAGCATATTATGACGGGGTCAGGGGTCAGTGCCCTCCTTGAACCCTATGTACGTCTGTCAAGGCAACACAGGAGCGGACCTAAGTACGTCCGTCAATGCAACACAAGAGTTATTAAGTTTTATAGAAAATATATTATTATTGGACGTGAAAATGACAAAAAAAATTCTTTAGAAATGTAATAATTTTTTTTAGAAAATATATGACATTTCCCGAATATATACTTTTAAAATAATATAATTAAATAATAGTTTAATATAATTTGCAAAATATAAATGGAAAAATTATGCAGTTTTGATCTTGAAAACTTATATATACTTGACAAAAATTTAAAAACACATAATTTATTCACACGAACACATGAATTATTAAGTCTTATAAAAAAGTATTACATTTTTTTACAAAGTATTTTTTTTCTGGAAGAAGTATCACTTCACCTACTTGTTGTAGATCCGATTTTTTTTAACTATGGAAATGTTTGGGTCGGACTGACTACTGTATGAACTTAAATCTATGCATTCGTGGTAAACAAGTGTTACTTTGTACTCCCTCCGTTTAAAAAAGAATGTCGTTTTAGCTATTTTTTGAGAAATTAAGACTGAGTGAGAATGGTAAATATATCTATACAAAATCCATTTAATTAAGAATATTTTGTGAAGTAAGGAAATAGTCAATTACATTAAGTAAGTTGTTTAGAGTAAAATTGGAAGATTTTTAGTTTTTTTTGCTAAAGTGACACTTATTTTGAAATGAAGAGGGTACATAATAAGAGTTTTAACTAACATATTATATTTTTGGACTTCTCAGTAAATAGCTCAAGCTTCTTATTACATTTTATGCTAATATTTCTGGACATGAAATTTGAGCCTACCATAAGTATTCCAAGCTGTTGTCTATGTCTGCTTGTTTTCAATTAAGAAAATATTGGGTGTGTTAAAATGGGATATAGCTAAATTTATGTTGGGTTTAGATTTTATAATTCTCTTTGCAGCGAGGTTTTCATGAGCACACTGCTTATATTGGTGTAATATTGGTTTAAGATATTTTAATTTAGCGAGAGTTTGTATAAGTTTGATTATTTAATATATTTTTTGTTGATTTGGTTAGTTCTTATTGAAGGTTGATAGCAAAATGTCCTTGATATAAAAACTGTAATATACTCTAATACGCCCCCTGAATCTTAGCCAAGGGAAAAAACGAAAAAATTAACAAAGATAGAATTTAGAGCAAAGGGTAGAAAAACGAATATTAGAGAGGGGCTTTGTTAAAACATCTGCAATCTGATTGTCAGATGAAATATATCGAACATCAAGCTCCCCCCAACTGAATCTTCTCACGCACAAAGTGAACATCGATCTCGATGTGCTTCGTGTGTACATGAAAAACTGGGTTGGACGCCAAGATAGCAGCACTCGTGTTATCACACCAAAGAACATAACTTGCAGGTAAAGTGAGCCCAAGTTCAGAAAAGAAAGAACGAATCCATATTAATCAATAGTAGCAAGGGCAAGAGCCCTATACTCAAACTCTCTGCCACTACGGAGCCACGATATGCTATTTCTTAGAACTCCAATTTATTAAGTTTGAACCAAGAAACACACAAAAATCACTAGTCGAGCATATATCGTCGATGTAGCTTATCCAGTCTGGATCGACGAAGCCCTCACTAAACAAGAGATCAAGAGTGTGGTACCCTTCAAATACCAAAGCACCAGTTTACAAGCTCGCCAAGACATTTGAAGGTATTGAAGGGCACCAATACTACTACGATACAAGGTAGGATTGAAAAACAAAGAACTATCTCCTAAAAAGAGCTTGGTAGAAGTGCAAGCAGGGGTAGCAATGAGTTTGCAAGAAGTCATATTTGTTTTAGGCAAAAGATCATAAATATATTTCGCTTGATTTATGAAAATTCCATTAGAATGACGATGAACTTCCAAACCCAAAATATATTTGACACTACCAAGATCTTTCAAGGAAAATTTCGAAAACAAGGAGCAACTTACCGTTAACGGTTTTTTAAAAACAAGTGTCAGAAACTAAAATACAAAAAACAAGACTTAAAAAAAAAATTAGCTTTTCATACCAAGTCTTGTGAGCTTGTTTAAGACATTAGAGGCTTTTAACAAGCTTACAAACATGAGTAAGGTGAGAGGGATTTTCATACCCAACACATTGAGTCATATAAATAGTAGTAGCCATATCACCATTAAGAAAAACGTTATTAACAACAACTTGAAGGATATGTCAACCCTTAGTAACAGCTAAAGTAAACATTAAGCTAATAGTGACCCTTTTAACATCAGGGCTAAATGTATCAAAATAATCCACACCCGTTGTTTGTTCAAACCCACGAGCCACAAGACGAACCTTGGATAGTTCAACTGACCCATCAGGGTTCCTTTTGACCCGAAAACTCATTTATTTGGATCTAGACTCGTGCTAGGGTCAAAAGGAACCAATCCCACGTTTGATTACGAATTAAGGCCAAATACTCATTATACATAGCAACTTTCCATTCGGGAGTATGAAGCGTCTCATCAACCGATGAAGGCTCAAGAACACCCAAAATTGACTAAATACAACTTGGGATTGTAGATTCCGTTTTTCAACCTAGTTTCCATGGGTAACATGGGTTTGTTTTGGGATTGACAAAGGAGGAGAAGAGGCCAAAGACTCAACATGAGAAGGACTAGGAGATAAACCATGGGGAGATGACCTTAAAGGGGAAGAAACCGAAATAGAATTCCCCCCAGAATAGCTGCCTAAGCCCGTGTACAGAGGATCGGATAGAAAAGGTAAGACCGAAGCAACCTTAGGCAAGACCGAAGCAACCTAAGCCCGTAGGCAGTCTCCTTTAAAGAGAATGGAATACGGAAATTCATCCTCATTAAAGGATACAGTGCGAGATATGTAGAGTCTGCCAGAGGGTTGCAAAAATTTATTGCCCTTATGCACATAACTATAATTAAGAAAAACACATGTCAACATCCTAAACTGCAACTTCGATAGGGACGCAAAAATGAGAAACAAGCACAACCAAAAACACGAAAAAAAAAAAAAGAATGATCAAGTTTGACCCGAAAAAGCAACTCAAACGGAGACACATTGCCCAAAACATGTGACGGCATCACGTTGATGATAAACACAACAGTGGAAAAAGCATCCCACCAGTGTTTAAAAGGAATGGAAGCTTGAACCAAAAGACTAAGCCTCATTTCCACAATATGTTAACATTCTCTCTCTGCTCGATCATTTTGTTGGAGAGTGTGAGGACAAGAGACGTAAAAAACAATACCAAGAATTTGAAACAAAGGGACCGAAGGACGATAGCCCCCTCCCCCAATCAGACTGAAACACTTCAAGTGAAGCAGAGAACTGAGTTTTAATAAGAGCAAGAAAGTTGAGAATTACAGTTTTCACCTCAGAATTACATTTCAAGGGAAATATCCCAGTGAACCGTGTGCAGTCATCCACAAAGTGCACATAGTACTTGAAACCATTATTAGATTGCATAGAAGCAGGCCCCATACATCATTGTGTATAAGATCAAAGGGGGCTAAAGTCTTACAAGAAACAGAAGGGAAGTTCATACAATGCATTTTACCCATTTGACACGCCTCACAAAAAATACTTTTAGACAGCGTGAGGGTTGGTTCAGGTTTTCAAAAATAGCAAATAAAACATTATCACAATGATGCCCAAGGCGATTGTGCCATAACAATGGTTTAGAAACAACCGAAACAGTATTACAAATAGCAGTATGATTCAAAACTGAAGAGTGAGCAGGAGCAGCGGACTTAAAGTGAGATAGATCTAATTGGTACAAGCTATCCTTAAGCACACCCTTCAGCAAGACCCAATGAGTTATTTTGTCTTTGGCCAAACAAAAAGTGTCATGAAATTCAACGAAAACATCATTATCCTTAGTAAACTTTGAAATACTTAACAAGTTTTTTGTGACATCAGGAACATAAATCACATTGTTAAGGCATAAATCAACCATAGAGCGTAAACTAGGAAAAATAGTTGTACCAGTACTAGAAATGGGAAGGCATAGCCATTACAAAGAACCGGTTCGAGTCCATAAGAGTGGGCTGATAAGAAGCATTAGTGTACGCAGCAAGAACATAAGGATGAGGAGGATAAGAGTACTGAGGCAAGGAAGGTGCTCCAAGAACACTAAAAGGTTGAGTAAGGGGAGGGGGTACAATAGACAACACATGAACTTGATAGGGTGGAGGAGGGCCATTGTTGAACTGACCACCACCACCAACATTATGATTGCTGGTAAGAGCACCAATAAAGTTCTCATAAAAAACTGTTTGGAACACTTAGCAGCAGAATAAATAGTTCTAAAGTAAATCTGTCAAGTAAGACGATAAACACGACCCCTACCACCATTACCATCGATTCGGCCCCCTCTACCTCCATGAGATCGTCCAACAATACCGCAACAGGACGAACCAGACATATAATGGTAGTAGAGGGGTTAAGGTTGGGAGAAGGATTACCACCAGGTTGAGAACCAGAGGTAGTAAAGGTAAGAGACTGAGAGTTAGATTGACACATCCTCATCTCATGAGACTGAAGAACAACTGAACTTCAGACAAGGTGCGTTCATCAATTCGAGTAGTGAGATGGAAAACAATAGACTATTCAAGACCAGAACCACCTAGGATATACAGACAAATCATCATTATCATCAACAACTTGACCAACAGTTTGAATACTATCAGCAATGGTCTTCATTTTAAGGACATATTGTTCAATAGAAGAATTGCCATTTTGAGAGTTTGCAGCATTAGACATTGATTCATAACCTGAGCCCCAGAGTGAGACTGAAACAGAGTTTCGAGTGTGGACCAGACATCAGAGGCAAAATAACAACTACTAAGAGGACCTAACATAGGTTCAAAAATGGTGTTCAAAAGCCATATGTAAAGAAACTGATCTTTGCGTAACCAAACAAAGTGCTCAGGGTTTGGGATGACTTTAGCAGTTTCTAGATCCGGCAGAGAGGATGGAGGAGTAGGAGGATCTTTGAGAAGAATCGCCTCAAAGTCGTGCACGCAAGCAGTGGCCAGAATCCGAGACCGCCAATGCACAATCCAGACAAAGCATCAGTGTAGCCAACGACGAAAGAGGAGCCATCGCCGGCGCTGAGACAATAACCGGAACAGTATTGGTGGAAATGGTAGAGCTATGGAGGCGCTCATCAGAGAAGATGTCACGATTACTGCCATGAAGAGAATGAGGAGATCTGAAGCTCGGAACAATGAAAGTCTACTAAACGAACCAGAAAATGAACAGATTGAACAGATCAAATAGAACGTCGACAGATCTCAGTAGATTGGAGAGCAAAAGACAAGATCAGCAAAAATCAAGACGATCTAAGCCCCTTGGAACAAGGAACAAGCACCAGAATCGAACTACCAAAAAACAAGGATCACAAGGGAATTTCCTTCGATTAATTGGAGAAAAGACCTCGAAAATGGAGAATACCATCGAAAAAAGCACCGGAGTAGCCACACCAGGCTCTCCATACCATGTTGAAGGTTGAGTATGTGAAGAAAGTAAAGAGGGGAAAACGAGGGAGAGAGAGCTGAATTTAGACAGAGAAATATTGTGCCTAATGCTGCTGCGGTTTTCTCATTATGAATAATGAACCACTTGTGGTCACTTTAAATACTGAACCCCTAGAAGGGAAAAGGACCAAAATGTCCTTGATAGCACGGCACACGTGTCCCGTACACGCACTTTAGGGCACTTTAATGTCATTTTAGTATCAATAATGTGCATAATCACGTGTATTTAGTGTTTTTGTATTCTCATGGGCAAAATAATGTGTTTGTGTTATTTTTGTGTTAAGACAGGTGAAAAAGGATCGAAAAAGAACACCAAACGATCACGGAGTCGAGGGATCGATCTCGGCCGAGATAGGGCAAAATCTCGGCCGAGATACTTCTCCAGGGAAATCCTAGAGTTTTGAGAAATTGAAGATCTCGGCCGAGATGGGTACGACATCTCGGCCAAGATAGCTCTCCAGGGAAAATCAGAGATTCAAAGAGATGAAGATCTCGACCGAGATGAAACCCAATCTCGGCCGAGATAACCCAAACCCTAAAAATCCCCTTTTCACGTCTCGATCGAGATGCAACCCAATCTCGGCCGAGATTATCCCTCGATTTACAATCTGAAAAGCCCTTTTTCACATCTCGGCCGAGACACACTTGCGTCTCGGTCGAGATTCCTTACCCTGTTTTAAATTTGCCTTAAATTGAAGTAACAACTCTTCCCCTATATATATATCCTCCTTTTCAAAATTAACCTACTTTGGGACATTGAAATACACACTTTCCAGCCATTTTTGAGCCACCAAAGCCACCAAGGAAGGAAGATTGGGCAGAGATTGAAGGATCATCTTCTCCAATTGACATCTTTGGATTCATCCATCTCAGTATCATGTTTCTTTATTTTTCTACTTATTTTCTGTTTGTTTTAGCTTCTATGGGTGAGTAGCATCCTTATTTCTACCCTTGATCAAATGTAAAACTTTGAGTGACAATATTTACATGATTATTGCTAGTTGATGTTACCATTGGATTGCAATTTCAAGTGTTTTATACTATTTACTTTTATTGACTCATATTTGTATGTTTTTTCTTGGCTTGATCAACCTCTAGGAAGTGTATGAATGTGTTGCTAGAATTTGAAATCACTATCTGTAATTGTAGGATTTTCGATTCCCTAGTTGCAAACAACGAGTGGTTTCGTTGGTGATAGTGTAGAGTTCGACCTCTAAACCCGAGCTATCGAGGTTTATGTCAAATCTGTTTCATTATCTTGGAGCTTTTATCATTCGATTGCCAAATTAAAGAGAGCTTGTTCGACATTTTTGTTTAATTGGACAGGGTTAGTCGAAGAGCTTATTTCGATTAGCCATAATTACGAGATAATACGGTTGCTAGAGTTTGTTAGTAGTCGTGAAATAGGGACTTGAAATGCTTTCCATTGGGCATCAACAATAGTTGTGTAACTCGTTGGAACCAAAGGGATACTCGATCAAGGTTAGATACTTTAATCATATATTTAAAATCCAAAAATCGATTTATCTATCTTGCTATCTTTTGTTAATTGAATCTTAGCTTAGTTGATCATAACTAAATAGTGATTCCTAACTCAACAAACAAACCCATTGTTTTCATTGTTCGTATTTGTTCTTGTTTGAAGTATGCAATTGCTTGACTTATTAAGACAATATTGTTCAATCGTTCCTCGTGGGATCGACTCCTACTTACCACTCTACTAGTTAGAGTAGTAGATAAGGATAAGTATATATTTATACACTACTTAATTTGGTACGATCCAACGACTCGTATCATAGCAAAACCATAATACACTAATAGTTCTATACAATTATAATTTTGTTTTATTTCCATTATGTTATGTGTTGATTGATCTTACTAAAAAAAAATTTTCACCAGTTAGAAATTAAAATTTTAGATTGCATAGTATGTAATTTTCGTGCTACATTCTATGGTAGTGGTAGGTTGTATTGGTATAAAGCGGTGAAAGTCTATTATCTAATATCAATTTGGTCTTTGACTACATTGTTTAAGGATTATTGTAAAAGGGACAATAAATTTAAATTTCATCTAGGCAATACACATTATTTGGATAACACGTGCAGTTTAGTTGGAAGATTGTTGGAAATATTTAAAGTATTTGAGTCTAAGACATCTCAAGTTTAATGTATATAACTGTCATACAGTGATTCAATTAAAGTGTTTTACTAAAGTTTAATTTACAGGTCTTAATAGGGACTGAGAAATAATGGACTTTTTATGTCGGTACAATGATGGATTTTCATTAGGGTGACGAAACTCGACACGACTTGATAGCATGACACGACATCGCACGATAATTTCGCATTTGGATTGATTCTATAGGGTTTGGATCATTATCGGATCAACCCGATAAAACATGATAATACTATTATTATTGTTTTATACGAACTTAAAATATGTTCAAGAGCTGTTAATAAATGAATCCTTCAATGATCAAGAAATAACAAAAATAAATAAATATATTCAAATAAATATTAATAAATAAGTACGAACACAAAATTTTTAGCGAACGTTTTATTTTACCAGGTTGCCAAAACAATGTCCTTCTGGTGACCTACGTGGCATTGAATTTAGGAAGAATTGGGGCAGGAGTACATCTGTCAGTACGAGGTAATTGACTGACCCAAAAAGTAAAGTCTATTTCGAGTCACCTAATTAACTGTGTTTCTTCTTAAACTGTTGTCGGATTCTTATTAGTGCACAATACAAACCTCGTCCCTTTCTTCCATTTTTTTATTTTTTTATATCAGTGTTTCTTGGTCTTAAAGAATTTCCACCTCAAAACTTGCCTTAGAATCAAGTTTAATCTGCAAAAATGTTAATTTACAGTGTGTATATATATATGTGTGTGTGTGTGGCATTTCACCCAGACATACCAATTCATTGAGAGCAAGATGAAATTTCCAGCTTTCTTTGTTTCTCTTGTTTGGCTCTTCTACTCATCAGGTAAACAAATTTCACATTATTTACTACTTTATTTTGTTACAAATAGTTGTATCTATCTATATGTATAGGTTAATTAATTGTAAAATATATCTATCTTTTACTCCCTCCGTCCCACCTTATCTTGCACATTTTTCTTAAACGGTCGTTCCACCTTATTTTGCACAACCTAAAACAGAAAAGTTATAACATAATTTTCATCCTAAAAATCTTCACCTTCAATCTCCATCTTCAATCCACCTTTGAAAAGTTAACAAACAACCAAAAAACAATTTTTCTCAGTATTCATACCGATCATCTATACAAGATAAGTGGGGGCAGAGATTTTGAGAAAGCAAAAACCAACTTCCTAATTAGCTTGACACATTTAATTTAAAGAAATATACGTGCCATTAGTGTAGTGTATAGAGAAGATTATGCTTAGGTACTAATATAAGCGGCTCACATCTTCTGCAATTGAGGGTACAATATATAATAATAATAATAATAATAATGTCATGTTATACATTTGTCATGCAATTAAAACACTTTTTTTTTTAAAAATGTTGCATTTTTAATTATAGAAGACCCTGTACCCTTTTCAAATTAATCTTTTTCAAATTGATTAACCTATAAATTTCTAATTAAGCAAGTAGTTTATTTTATGTTGTACTATTAATATTTATTTAGGCTACAAATTAATTAAACAATTTCTTTATTAAATAAAAAGTCAATATGTAAACAATTTTTATTTAAATTTTTTTCTACCCATTTATCTTATCTAACGAGTAAGATTTTTTCTTAAATAATACCCACTTAATTATTTTTCAGGCAATCCTCATGTAAAAGCTTGCACATTCTACGTAAGCAATAAATGCACGTTTCCCATATGGCCGGCGACCGCCCCCAACCAAGGCTACCCAGTCCTAGCCGACGGCGGATTCTCCCTCCCACCGGGTCAAACCCGTAAATTCAAGTCCTCGGGAGACTGGTCAGGCCGAATTTGGGCCCGAACCGGCTGCAATTTCGACGCCGCAAACCAGAAACCCGCCTGCGAGACCGGCGACTGCAACGGGAAGCTCGAGTGCGGCGGCTCAATCGGCCTCCCTCCGGCGACACTAATCGAACTCACACTGCAAACAGACTTTAAAAAACCTAATTTCTACGATGTCAGCCTCGTCGACGGCTACAATCTCCCTGTGCAAGTCGCGACGAAGCCGCTAGACAAAAAATGTTTGATCGGAGGATGCAGGAAGAATTTGAAGGCGATTTGTCCGGAGGAATTGCAGGTGAGGAACTTGAGAGGCGAGGTTGTAGCGTGTAAGAGTGCGTGTTCGGCGTTCAATCTGGACTCGTTTTGCTGCCGGAATGAGTATGGAAGCCCGGAGAAGTGCCGTCCGAATGAGTACTCGCGGCTGTTTAAGGATGCTTGTCCGTCGTATGTTAGCTATGCGTTTGATTCGCCGTTGCCGCTGGTTAGTTGTGCGATGGATGTGTTTGTGATTACTTACTGTCCTGGGGGATTTGGCGGCGGTCGTGCGGCGGAGTAGGGTTTATTTGGGTGGTTTGATGGTATTGATTAATTAATTAATAAAGAAGGAAAAAAGGAATTGTTTTAGATTTGTTTTTAGGAGAGAATTGTATTAATAAATGTGCACTCCAGTCATAATATTTTAGAGAACATTATTTATCCTTTATTATTTATTGTAAACAACATGTCATTTTAGTAAATTAAAAATAAAAGATATTTCATCCGATATTTTGTGGACATATTCTAACAAATAAGTTTAAAATCTTTGTTTTTCTTTCGTTTCTTCTAAATCCATTAGTTGGGCTCTTTGATGAGTCCAAAGTTATGTTGTAAAAATTACTGACTAGTTCCAATTAATCTCCGTCTAGACGTTAGGTTCTCATTATTTCGCTCAAATCTCGATTAATTATTAGACCTCAGTCCATCGTTTAAGTAACGTCTAACGAATTCTACGAACTTGGTCCAACGTCGTAAGCTTATAGGATTGACATTAGATTACCAACATCGGCGCATGTGCTGGCCTTTTTAGTTTATGTTCATTTTTTCTTTCATCTGTTTCTTTGTCCAAACTCATCCAATGTAGTTTAAATTTAATTCGAGATTACTGAAATACATATGAAACACAAAATCGAAGTCATTCGAATTAAAAATATGATAGGTGGAAAAATATATAAGTGTAAGGGATAAACAAATGGCTCGGACTATTCGCAGTTCACAATTTTTTTTAGTGTAATTCATTTCTTAATACAGTCCACTTTTACTTAAAAGTTAAATTCAACTTTCTTAATACAGTTCATCCAGTTTAATTTTACCCTCATTATTAATTTAAAATAATTTAATCACAAATAACAAAATAAAATAAAAACAGGAAACAAAATGTGAAAAAGAAGAAAGAAAGAAGCAATATGAGGAAGAAACACAAAATCAAATCACAGTTTTATTTTCCCATTTTTATTTCAAATTTTGAAGCCATGAAAGCCCCTTGAGGTTGAACAAAATGATGAGAGAAAGATAGTATTTTTTAAGTACCATATGCTAGTTTTATTTCTGAACCTGCAAATTTTCGGCCGTTTAAAAATGTTGCATCGAAACCAACAGAGTGGATATATTGTATTAATAACGAGGTGGGGGAAGGGGTTTGCAATGTTGGAATAGTGATGGGGTGACGAGGAAGGGGGGGTGACTGGGGGGCTTTTCAATTCAATTTGTTTTTTTTTTTTTGAAGTAATTTAGTACTTATAAGTACTAAGGACATTTTTGTCTTAAATAATGTAGATTTTGTTACTTAAATTAATAGGTTGTATTAAAAAAATTGGCTGGCTGCAAATAGTCCGCTCCGAAATAAATATATAAATGCAAGGATTCAAAAACATTAAAATTTACAAAATAAAATTATGCATATTTTTCATAGGTATCAAAAATAAAAATGACATGTACTTAAGATTAGAATACTTGCAAATAAAGAGTACGGTCATCTTTTGCAATTTAACCAAAAACAAATCTATGTCTACAACATATAAATCGGAGGAATCAATCAATCAAACATTTTACTTGCCCACTGTGACTACATTAACTATGATTACTGTTGATGTGTTATGATCTTATCTCTTATTTTATGATGAGATAATTTCCTCTTTTCTGTAGGATATAAATCAAACATGAATTCTCTAACATATGAGTGACTACTAAAATTCCAATTTTGTAAATGACTTGTTTGTTTATATATTCATATGAATAATTTCACATTTTACTATACTAAACATTCATATTACATTTATTTTAATCATTTTCACCCATATATGTTTTTTCTGAACAATCATTACATCTTCATTAAATATTGAATTTTATGCCACCCAAAACCCATTTATTTAATATAATTCAAATATATCAATAATAGTCATTTCATGAGATCCATAACTATTGATTCATGTAATATAATATAATAAATTTCAATTCACACAACTTAATGAAACATCATTTATTCTAATAAAATATTTATATCTAACCACAATATACATAAATATGTCGCGTCTATTGAAATATAAATCACATTTATCTAATTATATCAAATAAAATCTTGTAAATGACATTAGAAAACATATCTGCAATTGTGCCATAAGAGAATCTTCTATCCCTATATTTTGTCAGATAACAATTTCCATTCACATAATCGTCACATCAAAGGTTATCAATCCACTATATATGTGCGTCCTTCTATCTAATCATTTAGAGCATCCCCAGTGAGATGAAAGATGCTGACATGGCCGGGCACTAAAATCTGATGGGATGGGTAGAGGATTATTGGGGGAGGTAGATTTAGGTAGAGGTTTTAATTTTGGATAGAGAAAACTCTACCTAGGTAGAAGGAGAAAAGAAAGGAGAGAGGGTGGAAGAGATTGGCCGGACGCGCAAAAAAAAAAAAAAAAAGGGGGGGGAGGCTGGCACATGCACGCCCACGCGTGCAACCTGCCCTTGCCTTTAATTTTTTTTTTCTATTTTTTATTTTTAGCCACAACATCTATATGCATTCAACTTTGGGTTTTTCTTTTGCCGTTCCAAATGTCCATTTCCTCTGTTTTAAAAATTATTATAAATGTTAAGTTTCCTTCCCTATTTCAAGTTATAATCGTTGTGAAATGGTTAATTTTTTCCAAGCCACTCAATATATATATGTGTGTGTAGATATATTCAAAATTAAAAAAAAAAAAAAACACTATAAATAAATGATTTAATTCAACATTTTTCTATCACTTCTTACAATTTTCAAATATCAATTCCTATATAATCTCACATTGCACTCATAAGGTGGATAAAGATTCTTGGTTGAATTGGTTTAATTCTTCTAATTCCGAAAAAAACACATCTTCTCAAAATAATAATATTCGGTCCCAAAATATCAACATCCGCCCTCAAGATGCTAGGGTTCATTCCTAAATTTTTTTACACCTTGATAGGGATAACCCGGTCAGTCCGGGTCGGGTCAAAACCTGAGCCCACTCACCGGCCCAGCAAACGCGCCAGCAAGCGCGAAGGCCCAGGCCCAGCAGGCCCAACAACACGCGTTCTGTTCAGCGGAATCAAGTTTGTTCCACAAATCAAGGCCCATGATCTTCTCCCAACTGCCATGCAGATTTGGTGAGCAAGATTATAGGGATTTAGTTAGGGTTTTGATTTAGTAGTATAAATAGGTGAAAAGAACTCTGAATTAGGGTTCGAATTCCGTATTCTAAATTACTCCGTGTAAATTCAACATTCTTGTAAAAGACACACTCCGGCGATTGCCGTTTTCTGCCCGTGGACGTAGATCTCCGGATCGAACCACGTAAATCTTGCGCGTTTTTTGTATTGTTTGCATATCGCATTCGTTGGTTGTTGTTAAAATTCCCGGGTTCTCGGATTGCGCTTTATCAGATGGCGCCGTCTGTGGGAACGACAGGCAGTTTCTTGAACGAAAAATGATTTTTGACGTCTCCAGCATACACAAAGATCATGGTGCTTACTCGCTTGAATCAAGCTCGCCGCGGTGATCAATCTGACCAAGATCCACCCGTGGATCGAATCTTGCCGCCAAGGCAGTTGCCGGCCAGGAGCGTATCTCCTCCTCCGCCAAACGCACAAAACCCTAATCCCGCTGCCACCCCACCACCGGATAACATTCAAATTACCCCCGAGTTGCTACAGGCTTTCTTGCAAGAACATGCACATGTTCTTCAAGATTGGGCGGCTAATCGCCAGCATCCCGCGGGGTCCGCCGCGGGACCTGCCCGACAGGATGCCAACCCCGCGGTGCCTCCACCTCGTCAGCACTCGCGTGATCAACAAGACCCGGGGCATCGCGGACGTCAGGATCGGCGACAAGAACGACCTGGTTCTCCTGAGGACCATGGGAGTTCTAACGAATCAAGACCGCGCCACGACGAACTTACAGACGTCGATCGTCGCCGTCCACTCAACGCGGCTAAAAGAGCCCGTCATGCTAATCCTCATGCTCTAGATCTTCAAGAGTATGAGCGAGTTCAACGCAATGTTGAACTGGACAGAATCCTGGGCCTTGATGCCAATGGAAATATCATCACACCGTTCTCCCGAGAAATCATGGCTACCTCCCTTCCCGAAGGGTTCAAACGGCCGGCCATACCACCTTACGATGGCACCGGAGATCCGGCCAATTTCCTTGGAGCTTTCCGGCACAGCATACTTAGCCATGATAACATCACATCCCTTCAGTACTGCAGGATTTTTCCTGAGTACTTACAGGATGAAGCTCGGGTTTGGTTTGATTCACTCCCACGCAACAGCGTATCCTCCTTCAGAGAACTCGCCGAGCATTTTTGGGCACGGTTCGAGGCACGGGCAAAGCCCATGGCCACCCTGGCCGACCTCATGAATATGGAACAACGGGAAGGCGAAGCTATTACCCAATTCCTTGACCGCTTCACAGCGGAGAGCCTCAAAGTGGGAAACTGCTCAGATGATGTAATCATCAACGCGTTCATGAACGGACTCCGCCCCGGACCACTCTACACCGAGTTGGTTCGAAACACACCAGTCACAACCCGAGCACTGTTCAACACGGTGTGCAAATTTGCTAAGGCCGAGGAGCAGACTCGCCGGAAACGTGAGAAACACGTTAGCAAGCGGCAGCTCGACAAAGCACAAACTGGACCTAGCACACGACCTAGTGTTTTTTTCCGTCTGAACCCGTGGCGTTCAGAACCTCGAGGTGAAATTCCACAATTCACCCCGCTTACAAAATCGCGAGCCGAAATCCTTTTGGTTCATGAGAATGATTTACGGCCGTGTCCGCGGATGACTGCTCCGGCAGGGAAGCGAAACCACAAGAAGTGGTGCGCGTACCACCATGATCACGGACATGAGACAGAGGAGTGCCGAGACCTCGGAAAAGAAATCGAAGACTGTCTAAAGAACGGTCTCCTGCAACAGTACGTTGCTCGAATCGATGACCAGCCCCGGTCAGGATAGAGTGGGGATTCCTTGTAAGCACCTTCGGTCGGCCCCCGGGACATTACAAACTTTCACCCAGAGTGAAGTTAAGCCACAAGTGTTGCTCTTATCTTTACACTTATTGTACTGTTCTTTTTCGTTGTAATTCCTCTCCGGAGTGTTTAGATTGCTCCGACACTCATCATTCAATGAAAAATTCTTTGTTTATGCATTTTACTATGTTCTATTTTACGTTTCGGGGACGCCCTAACGCATTTATGTTATCATTAGTGGTCTCCGGACAACTAAATCACTCCCCCGATCCGTCCGGGGAGATTCTCATTTTGTCTCCGGACCCATATCATTTTCTCCCCCGATCCGTCCGGGGAGATTCACATTTTGTCTCCGGACCCATATCATTTTCTCCCCCGATCCGTCCGGGGAGATTCACATTTTGTCTCCGGACCCATATCATTTTCTCCCCCGATCCGTCCGGGGAGATTCATACTTTGTCTCCGGACTCATATCACTCTCTCCCCCGATCCGTCCGGGGAGATTTTAATTGGTTCCGGCCATATAGTGTTTCCGAACACCTATTAACCCGATCCGTCCGGGGAAGTCTTTCTTTACAATTATCTGCGGCCTCCGAGCTAGTGTTCGGCGCTCCGGCATTGAGATCTATTCCCGGACCTCCTCCGGGTCCTAAGGGATTCTGTTGTTCCCCGGACTTTAGCTCCGGCTTTATCCCCTCCGCGGGCCCTTGGATGTCACGAACTTAGGCCACTTCGGCAGATGTGTTAAAGCTATGTAGAGAGCCTCCTCCACACTGGCATCTTCCCCCGGGGAGATACCTCAGCTCCACCCCGGTTACAACCAAATTGCCCGAGTAATAAGGGCTCAGTTCGGTTTATGGGGAGTCGCAGAGCGTGTCACCTCACACTCCTCTCTCTCCTGATGGCGCCGCCAATCACATCAGCCTCACCTTTCTTCAGGAAGATTCAAACTACACCCCGGTGTACCTTCCACCTCGGTCATACTACCACACTCCGGTGCTTCCTCCATTCTGGCCAGAGTCCTCACTCCGGTGTACCCTCCACCTCGGCTAGGCTATCATATCCTTCCAACGCATTTCTTGCTTCTGGGAGATTTGGTATCTTGCTGCGCGCCCCGTGCACTTCGGCCTAGCTCCGCACCACGTCCGATGACGACTCCGCAGAGTACCCGGGACACGGACATACTCCGTCCTCCATAAACACTTCGTCTCGCCAGCGACCCCGGTACTCCCTGCTTACCATACCACTCCGGTGACAACCGAAGCTCCCTCCTCGCTTCGGCTGGGGGGGGGAGGCATCTGATAGGGATAACCCGGTCAGTTCGGGTCGGGTCAAAACCTGAGCCCACTCACCGGCCCAGCAAACGCGCCAGCAAGCGCGAAGGCCCAGGCCCAGCAGGCCCAACAACACGCGTTCTGTTCAGCGGAATCAAGTTTGTTCCACAAATCAAGGCCCATGATCTTCTCCCAACTGCCATGCAGATTTGGTGAGCAAGATTATAGGGATTTAGTTAGGGTTTTGATTTAGTAGTATAAATAGGTGAAAAGAACTCTGAATTAGGGTTCGAATTCCGTATTCTAAATTACTCCCTGTAAACTCAACATTCTTGTAAAAGACACACTCCGGCGATTGCCGTTTTCTGCCCGTGGACGTAGATCTCCGGATCGAACCACGTAAATCTTGCGCGTTTTTCGTATTGTTTGCATATCGCATTCGTTGGTTGTTGTTAAAATTCCCGGGTTCCCGGATTGCGCTTTATCACACCTCATCCAAATTTCTTAGAAGGAGGAAATTTTACAGCCAATCCGATAAATGCCTCTAGAGCTCCGTATAATATGTATCCACCTCAATTTTCCTTCATGTCGCCTCCTCCATATGTAGTTTCTCCGGCCATGGGTTTAAACTCATCAAGGAGATTCAGTACAGATGGATCCGGCACTGACAAAGATACTCCAACTCCAACCTCGCAAAGATAATTTCCTTTCTCACCACAAAACTCTCCAATAAGCCATGCACATATCAATCTCGCTGTCGACTTTACAAGTGCCGAAGAAGTAAACAACCTTGAACCTCTTCAAAAGATAGTGTACACTTTTAGCAGAAAATGAGTTTCTTTCAAGATGTTGGCAAGATATTAGCACTGCTTCTGTGGTAGGCGATGCTCAAAAGTTGCAGCAAATGTGGATCCGGATTGTTGATGCGTACAACAACAATATTCAACCCAACAACCCGTTCAAAATATTGTTCGTGTTAAAGTCACATTTCTATATCTTTCAATGAAAAGTCAAGTGGTTTTGTGCAATCTACAATAAGAAAAGAAGAATTGGGGGAGCGACTCAAGTGGTGCAGATATTATGTTGAAGGCGAAGAAAGCGTATGAACAAGAACATGAGCAGAATGGATTTAAGCATGAAGGAACCTAGATGATTTTAAAAGACAATCCCAAATTTGTAGATCCAGATGATGAATCTCATGGTTTAGGAAAAAAAAAGTTTTCCGAGTCTAAAGCATATAGTGCATCTTCCAACATGGATACGAGTGCTAATAAGGATGACAACAAAGCATGCACTCGTTTAACGGGGAAAAAGGCAAGGAATTGGATGGCAGAGGGTAAAGGATAATCAAAAGAAGAGGAACAAAGTCGAGAGAAAATTGATGAAAAACTAGCTGGATTAGAGGGCTATACCACTACAAAACTATCGACAATAGTTATTCTCGCCATAAAATCCTCATGAGGGATACCTCAAAGATGACAATTGAGCAACTACGCATACACGTCCACATGTTTGATCAAATTCAAAAAAATTAGGTCTTGTAATTTTACCACTTGTTTGAGTTATATAATTATTCCTTGTTGTTTTAATTAGCTTCCTTTAATTATGTAATGTTTTTTTTTTTTTTTTTGCTTTTACATAATAAAATCCATTTTCCATAATAAAATTAGCCGCTGGAAAACTAGTTATTGTATAATTAGCCATTGTAAAACTAGTTGTTGCAAAACTGGTCATTGCAAATCACATTATATATTGGAGTAGCACATTTTTTAGATTTACCGCTACACAAATTCATTTTCCTTCTCACTCTATTACAATTTTATTTTTAAATTATCCAACATGCCTTCATCTTCGATCTCATTCTGGTACTCGTCATTATGCTCTTCATCGCAGCAACAATTCTCTTTCTCTGCACAACTACAATGATGCTGACTAGGCGGGGAACTTTGTTGACAGTACTTCCACAGGGGCATTCATTATTTTGTTACTCGCTCCTCCACTGAAGCTGAATATCGTGCTATTGCAGCGGCTGCTGCTGACATGCAATGGGTTCGCTCTATACTGTCGGAGTTGGCTGTATCAATTTCTTCTTCTCCTCCTACTTTGTACTGTGATAACATTGGCGCCACATATCTTTGCTCTAGTCGTGTGTTTCATTCCCGTATGAAGCACGTCGCCATTGATTATCATTTTGTTCGTGATCTGCTCAAAATTGCGCATGTCTCCTCTGCTGATCAACTAGTTGATGCCTTAACCAAACCACTTTCTCGGCAGCGATAACTACTTCTCATGTCCAAGATTGACATCGTCAATCGCCTGCCATCTTGAGGTGGCGTATTAGGAATAATGTTGTATGTGTATCGTATGGAGCTGCTCTTGTATTATGTGTATCGTATGGAACTACTCTTGTATCCCACATTGTAAACTTAGCTCTTATATTAGGCTTTCTCTTATGTATTTGTACATCTATTCTTGATATATAAAATAATCTTTGGATCAATATCTTTATGGTACTTTTCAGCTCTGATTCGAGCATTTTACCGCAGTCCTTCCAGCATGTCTAAATTTTCTCTCATTAATGCCTCATTTTGCATTTCGTCATAATTTAAAATTCGATGCATCTTAGCTTTTTTCAGCCGTTCTTTAATTCCTTTCAATAGTACACCAACGATTGGTGTTTCGTCATAATTTAAAATTCGATGCATCCTAGCCTCATTGGTTTAAAATTCGATGCATCCTAGCCTCATTGGTGACCTCCACCTGTCTGTTGGCTTTGGTGACCTCCTCCTGTCTTTTGGCTTGGGGTGAGCTACAGAGGTGAGTCTCTGTTGGATCTTCATCTCTTTACATTAATTATATTGTAGCCATACTTACTACTGTTCTGTCATAAAATTCCAACCACCTTTTGCATCCTCTCATTCATACCTATTATGGCGAGGAAGGAGAGAGTTGCAGAGGTATTAGGGTGACGGTTCCGAAATCGTGCTCGTACTCTGGCTCAGACGATTCTGGCCTTACGCGGCGAAGAACCATGCGGATGTAAAAAACACCGTTGCACCACTTGCAACGCCCGTGCAGCTCTCATTAGGCCCAGAGATGAGGTCGCTTATCGTAACCTGCTCGACAAATGCTACGTGATCGTGTCTAAAGCTGCTCCAAGCATTGGCGATTTCAAGCAGAAGAACCATCGCTGGTCGCAAGAAGAGGCACGTCTTTGATGTTTTGGGAAATGTATATTGTTAATGTATTTGATGTTTTGAGAAGTTGTTTAAATAGCTATCTGAAACTAGTTTTCTCTCGATTTTTTAGATTTGAGGGTTAGGGTTTTGGGTGTTCTTACTAGTTATCCTAATAGCTTGATGTGATTTTAGGGTGTTTCTCGTTGCTTATTTAGGGCTGAATATGCTTTTTATTTTACAAAATTCAACTTTTAGTGTTTGGTATTTTTGCTTAAAAAAAGCACATTGAGCCCACAATCTAGAAGCTGCTTTTACTTAAACTTTTTACTTTTTAAATTTAATATAGTTTTTCTTTTATTATAGTAATCCCAAGTATCTATTGTTAAACATTTTAAACGGAAAACAGTAGTTCTTCGACTCATTCTCGGAGACATTTGGAGCAGACGCAACTCATTCTTGCTTTTAGGGGTGTTTTTCCTTGCTTGAGCTTTTAAAAAAGTGATTGCCATAAGAATTGCTTATAATAACTGGTTAGTATTTGATAACAAAGTGATTTTGGCAAAAATGCAGAAACTGAAGTGTTTGTTAGAAAATCACTTTGTATGTCCAAATTTTGACAATTCCAGATCCTACAAAGGAGTTTGTAATTTATAGAGAGCAGGGGTTAGGATGTGTTCTGATGCAACATGGCAAGGTGGTAGCCTACGCATAGGACCGGCCCTCAGTTTTCGAGGGCCCAAGGGCGGATAAAAAATAAAGCCCCTAAAAGTGATTTATTTTACAAAACAAATAATGATAAAGAGTTTTTTTTTTTTCTTGCATATACCAATATGATTGAAAAGGAGCAAATAAAACTCATGTATATAAAACTCTTTTTTAAGAAAAAAAAAAAATATATATATATATATATATTTTTTTTTTTTTTTTTTTTACTTTTTGATTGGATTAAAATATTGTCTTCTAAATAGACCATATATAGTTTAGGACTCAAACAATAGTATATTAATATATATACAAATAGAATACACTAGCTAAAAATGTAATTAAATTACTGGAAAGAAAAAATGTATAAATATACAGATGAATGATGTGAGGAATCAATGATGGTTTTCGTATGAAGCTCAAATGGTGACATGTCTTGTCATATCAACTTTAAATTTGGGCCACAACACATGTGAGGAATCAATGATGGTTTTCGTATGACATGTATTGTCCCATCATCTTTAAATTTAGCAAATTCAAAATTCTTGAGATTATGTAATTTAGTAAATTCAAAATTCTTGAGATTATACATAATCTCAGAATGAGTAATATTATTTCACTTACATGTTATCAATTAGGTTCCATACGAAACCCGATATTGAGTGATATAAATAATCTCAAAAGAAATAATATGATTTCACTTACATGTTATCAATTATGCTCCATACGAAACTCGATATTGAATATGTTTTCACTTACATATGTCATCAATTAGGCTCCATACTAAACTCGATATTGAGTTTATTATCATTCCTCTGTATATATATCTTAAAAATAGAAAAGGACATCGAAACGTACAAAAAAAAATATGCTAACAAACTAATGCTTATCCCACTATGCAAAATTTTATCCTGGTGAAATTATTTGTCATAAAATATATATATGTATATATATATATGTGTGTATAATTTGGGCTTTTTAAATTTAAATTTTCCAGCGGCTTTGGGCGCCCTTCTTGCCCATGCTCAGGGCAACCCCTGCCTACGCATGGAGGCAATTGAGGCAACATGAGGTGAACTACCCCAAACACGATCTCGAGTTAGCTGCGGTGGTGCATGCTCTGAATATTTGGAGACACTACCTCTACAAAGGTAAGTGTGAGATGTACACGAACCATAAGAGTCGGAAGTACCTCTCACTCTGAAGGAACTGGATACTAGGCAGCGACGATGGTTGGAGCTGGTGAAAGATTACGGCTGTACGATACACTATCACCCGGGAAAGGCGAACGTAGTGGCGGATGCACTTAGTCGGAAGGCTAGAGCGGAGATGTCCGTATCTTGACTAACAAAGACTGGTTGATCAAAGAATTCTCTAAGGTGAGACTCGAGATTGTAGCGCCGCCGAGGTCGTTAGAAGCAGTCTGTCCTGCCTGGGTTGTGAAACCAACTTTGAAGGAGAGGATTAAAGAGGCACAAATGCGAGATAAGAGTTTCTTTAGGTAAGAGAGTGCATCATGTCCGAAGGTAATGTGAAGTTTTCACTATCTGAAGATGGAGTGATGATGTTAGAAGGAAGAATTTGTGTACCAAACGATTCAATTTTGAGGAAGGAGATATTGGTGGAAGCTCATCGTACACCGTACACTACCCACCCCGGCAGTACCAAGACGTATCAAGACCTAAGGAGAATGTATTCTTGGGAAGGCTTGAAGAACGACGTGGCCGAGTTTGTAAAAAGTTTCTTGGGAAGGCTTGAAGAACGACGTGGCCGAGTTTGTAAAAAGTTTCTTGGGAAGGCTTGAAGAACGACGTGGCCGAGTTTGTAAAAAGTTGTTTGACGTGTCAGCAATTGAAAACCGAAGATCAACGACCTTATAGATTGTTAAAGTCTCTTCATATCCTTGAGTGGAAGTGGGAGAATATAGCTATGGATTTTGTTGTAGGACTTCTGCGTTCTGAGAGAGGAAATCATGCAGTATGGGTAGTGGTGGACCGTCTCACGAAGTTCGTCCTCTTTGTTCCAGCCAAGATGAACATGCGAGTTGACCAGTATGCCCAGATCTACGTTCGTGAGATCGTGAAGTTGCATGGAGTTCTTATGTCTATCGTCTCCGACCGTGATCCACGGTTCACTTTGAAGTTTTTAAAGAATTTGCAGAGGGCTATGGGAACCATATTGAGCTTTAGCACGACTTATCACCCTCAAACTGACAGTCGGAGAGGACGATATAAATTCTAGAAGATATGTTGAGAGCTTGCGTTCTCGATTTGAACAATTGGGAACATTTCTTACCTTCGGTCGAATTCGCCTACAACAATAGTTTTCAATCTACCATTGACATGTCTCTTTACGAGGCGTTGTATGGAAGGAAGTGTCGATCGCCTTTGTATTGGGTTGAAGTTGGAGAAAAGAAGCTCATAGGCCCGATATGGTGAAAGAGGTTATAGAAGTGATGGAGAAAATTCGAGAAATGATGAAGGTAATTAAAGATCGTCAAAAGTCTTACGCCGATAAAAAAGAGTTTGGAGTTCGAGGTTAGAGAGAATGTTTTCCTAAAGGTATCACCTATAGGGGTGTTTTTTGCTTTGGAAAAGAGGTAAGTTGAGGCCAAGGTATGTCGGACCGTTCGAGATTCTCGCTCGAATCAGAGATTTGGATTACCGATTAGCTTTACCGCCGAAATTTTCCTCGATACACAATGTGTTTCACGTGTTCATGTTGAGGAAGTACATTCACGATCCTAGTCACGTCATCAACTACTTAAATTTGGAAGTGAGTAAAGATTAACCGTAAGAGGAAGGGCCCGAAGCGATTTTGGATAAGAAGATACATCGACTGAGGAACAAGGATATCGAACTTGTAAAGGTGAAATGGAGTCGTTATGGGCCCGAGGAGGCTACTTGGGAGCGTGAAGATAAGCTACGCGCCATATATCTAGAAAGTTTTTACTTACGGTACGCCCTACACTTTCGAGGACGAAAATTTTCCAACGGAAGTAGGATGTAACACCCCGAATTATTATTTTATAGGTTATTATTAATATTAATATTATTATTTATTAAGCCCAACATGCATCATAAAATTTTTATTCTTGAGGTGGCGACACTGGTTCGTCTCGTGACCGAAGTCGTTGTAATAATGGTAGTATGTGTCTGACCTGGGATTCTTAGGTCCCTTATATGCAGAGGTGGGGTACTTGAACTCGGGATGATCAGCCACTATCAAGTTGAGGTGTTTCAGCGCTAGGCTGCTCACTCATTTATGGAGAACAAGAACTTCATCTCGGCTCCAGAGATGAAACTAACCATTCTTTCTTATCAGATTGTATTGCTATATCTTCTATATCTTGTTTTTTTAATGATATTTTTGAACTAAAAATGTAAAAAAAAATTAAAAAAATAAAGAAAATAAAATTCTTGAGCAGCGCCTAAATACTAAACGACCAGAAAACGCTCCGTCTCTGCTTTTCACCTTCTGCAACCTTGAGCATCAGCACTCCTAAGGTTGGTCCAAGTAAGAATTCAGGACCATAATAAATCGGGTGTAATAGGATAAACTAAATGGCCTAGTGAATATGATTTGGTAATATACCCAATTATACATATTCCCATGACACCGTTCGGCCCAGATCCAATTCCACTGGGCCCAAGCTATGAAATTTCTTGTAAGCCCATGCACATAAGAAACACCTCATCAGTCATCCCTATCCCCGCTTGCGGCGCTCAATTTAGGGTTTCTGAAAAGCCCCTCCCCCGCCCCTTGCTATATATCTCACGAAGCTCTATCAGTGTCACCACTACCTCCTATTCCTCCATTAATGGTTAGAATTGTTTCTTACTTTTCAATGTTTTAATATTATTATTATCATTATATTTTCCTGTTTTCGTTTATGGTGAACTGAAATCATCTGATGAGAAAAAACTGCAACAATATGAGTGGTAATTATCCATGATTCTTAGTATTTAAGTCTCTGATGATTTCTTCTCCCTTTATTTATTCTTTCTTCAATGGTTTCTCTTTTGAGTGAAATTATTGTTGTTATTTTATTTTTAATTTTTTTGGTTTCTGTAAATCTGGAGATATGATGAAGAACTTATTTGGTCCGTGTTTCTGAATAACCGTGACTGATAAACCCTACCAATCTCTGATCTCTTCTAACCTTTTTTTCATCAAATTCAGTTTAGTTTTAAGTTATATTATTAAAGTATATTAAATTCCGTAACTTTTATGTTTTATTTATTAATTTGTTATAATATTTTGTTGTTAAACAATTTACTGCTGTGGCTCTGTGATTATCAGCCCAATTTGAGGCTATATACGCTATTCCGATAATTAGCATGAGAAGGAAATTATATATGAAATATGAGAGCTTTTTCAATGATTTTTATCTAAATTAGGTTAATAGTTGTTCTACATTTATAGTTTTATTGGTTTTCACATCTGCTGTGATGATTTATGAATAAATTCACATGTCAGACTTCAGAGATTTTGTTAACAAAATCAGTGAGAAGAGAATTCATGTTCCCTGAGCAGACTTGAGTTATTATTTTATCATTATAACCAAATAAGTTGTGGCAATCAATCGTGTAAATATTTTATCTGGCCACTCAATTTTCTTTCTGAACCAACGGTCACTCAAAGTTAATATTATCGTTGTTTCATCTTATCTTGCACACTTTCTGTTTTTATTTTGTCGTGAATGAACTTGGACATCCTTAAGAAGGAATTTTATAATAAAATCGTTTCCTCAAATTTTCCACCCTCAATTAACAGCTATGTCATGATATATGTGCTTCTTATCCAATGGCCACACCCATATTTTTTTGGACAATCGCTTCTGACGCTACACTAGTACCGCCGCATTGGAAGCTATATCAGATTTATTGAAATTATAGTTTGACTGGACAGAACCTCATGATTTCGGATTATCTCCTTTACAACTTCAATGTCCTTACTTGATGTAGTGCTTTTTTGAATGATCCCTTACTTTATGAAAAGGAAAGAGAGCTTCTGCATACATAAAACAAAACAGGTAGCGCGCCAGACGTTTTAGTGCTTGTGGCGGCTTCCCATTTATCATGGGCTGATAGAGTCTTTAATCTTACAAGGACAAAAGTAGATTGTAATGGGTTTGAAAACCAACATTGTGGTGACGAATTGGTTTATAATTGGTGGTTGACTCTGAATTTTTTTTGGTATCTGCACTGTTAAGCGAGGGTGGACAGTATTGTCGAGTTCTGATGCTTTGTTGCCATGCATTTGTGTTAACCTTGTTTCACCTCTTCAGCTATAAGATATTCCATGCCATCCGTAATCCTTTTTACAAGATGTATTATCATCCTTAACCCTTCTTTTGCACCACATTGACTCTGTTTTTTCCACGCCTTTCTTCTTGACTGACATTGCTTCTGTAGGTTGTAATTGGCACTAGTAATTTGGAATCTGCAATGTAACATTGCCAAACTTTTCTTGCTTCCAGTCCTTCAGTTACTTTCCACATCCCTCTAGCTTCTCACCAGACATCAGAGAAATAATCCCACCCAATTATTTGTGATCAGTTCAGAGCATAAACTATCCTGTAGTCGCATCTTCTCGAATCTGAATCACTTCTGCTTCTGTAGCACCTGGAATCATCAAAGGACAGTAAAAGTTAACGGAACAAGATCCTCCATTCTTTTGTATCTATCGATCTATCTGTTCTTGGATCTGTCTATTCTTGGATATTATACGTACTTTTTCCAAACAAATTTTAATGTATAAATTTCGTCCACTCTGTTTCAATTTATATTATGAAATTTATAGATTTCAATATGATGATCTTTAAGGAAATCTACCACTCAATGTATTTCATCAAGTGACATTTACTTTTTTATACACAATTTCACATTTATGTATCGTAGAATATCCTGCATATCCTTATGGAATACGTTGCAAAGGTTTTACTTAATCTTTATTTTTTTTTCTTCTTTATAATTCTATCTCATAGCATTAGAGACAATACAGCCACCAATACCACCGGTTAAAATTTGGGCATTAAGACGGTCTCCATACAACTGTGTACCGTGCAATTTGAATAAGTTATTACTGCATATATTGGAAGGTGTTAATAAGGTATTACTGCATATATTGGAAGGTGTTATTCATTTTGAGTATGTACGTTACCCTTGATAAGTATGAATTTGAGCACAAACACTAATATTACGTATCAATTTTAGCACAAACACTAATATTTTTTAGGATGATACACTATTTTAGAACAAAAAATATTGTAATTAAAACTGATAATACATTTTCATGAAAATTGTGCATGGTCTAGATTGTATGAATCTAAAATGTGGTTAATTAGTGAACAAGAAACTTAGTCAATCATTAAATCGTACCAAAATCCTTCTTTTTTAGTATTTACGGACTTATACGGTACAACTCCATTTTATTACTATATCGGTACAATAATAAACTTACAATTGTTCTCGTGAAATTTTCTTGAATGGTGTTATTTTTCAGCTGTATATTTCCAATATATAAAAGAAGTTTGGTTAAATTTATTTTCAATGTATATTGACACAAATTATAATATAAGGAGAAACAAACTTATTATTAAAATCATTATGTAAAACTACCTATTTTAAAATTTTAAGCTCAATCTGAATAATTTGTGTGATATTGTGAAGTTTCGGTGCGGCCTACCTTCGAATGGTGCAAGGCGGGCCGACCCGTTGCCAGTCATAATCGGAGATAGATCGACTCATCTATATATATATAAAAGTAAAATGGAGGGTATTGATGTCATTTTAGTTTTCCCTCCAAAAAGTTTAGATTATAATTAGTAACTTTTCTTTTTTTTTTGGTATGTTTATAACTTAATTTTATTTATTTTTAAATATAAATAATTTTTTCATCTTAAATTCGATTTTTATGCATAATATACCAAATTATTCATCTTTTCATGAGCTTCGATTTGACATCCATATCACATACATTATAATGAGATATTTGATTTGAATAAACGGATTGTTTGTTGGTTAATTTTTGTGCTATAATTGATGGTCATTGTGACTTGAACTATAATAGTTTGATTTTAGTTGCAACTAAAATTAGTAAAATGATTTATTTAAAAAAATCATGAGTATTTTTTTTATAATTATTTTTAATTACCTATTTATATTTTTAATAATGTGTATTTTGTTAAAATTACTTTTTTAAGGAAATGTATTCTTTGCAGCCTAAATTATGACATTTGTTAATTTTTGCAATCTTTTTAATTTTTTTTACTTTTACTAATATTCAATTATATATTTTTAAACTTTGTAAGCTAAATAATACTTTGTCGCACTAATCAACATCAACTGTCTTTTTTACTCTTAACAATCTAAATAGCTTTTTCCGCATTAATCAATCTTTATCTTCAAATAAATAAATTATTTGTAAGAAAAATATAACATTTATATAAATAATTTACAATACCATATAAAATACGAAAATATCCAAATATTTTGAAGAGCTCATAGACTTTAATTTGTTATTTGAATTATTAAATAACTTTTGAATTTTATTTTGTTAAAATAAGAATTTATTAAATAAAATTATTTTAGTATATTTGAAATCACCAAATGAAATCTCAAAAGTTGCAAATGAAAATCTAACTTTATAATTAGAACTTGAAATTTTATTTAGATAAATTAAAAAAATATAAAATAAAAGTAGAGACATAAAGAAAAACAATATTAAACTTTATATTACATATGAACTACCCAAATAAAATATCATTGTTCCGTTTATTATAGATTTCATGGATCTTTTAAATTATTTATAGTTAGAATTTAAAAATTATTTTATAAATTAAAAAATCTAATTATATTTATACATATAAGCCATGGTAGAGATACTTCTGTAAGTAACACTTTCCAGCCTAAAATTTCAGACTGTGATTGATAAGTTGTTGTTACATTTGGTAAGAATCAAAATTAAGTTTACTTTCTAAAGTGGCAAATATCTTTTTTTTCATTTCTAATATATTTATTATGTATACTATATCAAATTAATCATCTTTTGACGATATTCGATTTGACATCCATATGATGTATATATATATATATATATATATATATATATATATATAAAATTATAAAATATTATACTATTTGTTCGTTGATTATTTGAGTAAGATTTCAGTATTTATTGTAGGTTGCAAAAAAAATATAGCATTGATTCGGAACAAAATTAAAAATCATTCAAATAATTCTCTTTTACAAATTATATTACTTGATTATTTCATTAAAACGACAACTAATCAGTTTGATTTATTTGAGTCTCAAGTTTTCTTCATTTATTACATTGAGAGAGAAATCATTGTATATACAGTTGAACACATACTTTATCGAATTAAAAGCGATAGTTAGTATTTTTTATAATCATCTTATTAAATTATTAAATTTACTAATGTTTATTTGTTATAATAATTATTTTTGTTGATAAATCACAAAACTATGACTTTCGCTCATATATATAACTTTATATATGGTAATTAATCTTAAAAAAAAATATTACTCTTTTTATATTTTTCATATATAAATGTTATGTTTCTATAAATAATTACACTTTGCAATCTAAACTATGCTATTATACAAGTTGCAACTAAACTTCTTTTAAATAAGCAAAATTAACCAACTTAAACTATATTTATTTTTAGACTTTGTCACATTAACCAATCTCATTTATGTCCTCTTTTTTTCCCCACATTTTGCAACCTAAGCAATTTTTTTACATTAACCAATGTGTATCTTTAGATGATTCTACTATTTACAATATAAACGTATAATTTAATTGAAATTTTTCAACAATGAAAGTATTACGAAATATTGAAGAACTCATATGTTTTATTTTGTCATTCGAACTATTGAAAAAACAAAAGATGTTTTATTTTGTTATTCCAGCTATTGAATAACTTTTGAATTTTATTTTGTTATTCTTTGTATATCTAAAATACCAAGTAAGGTATTAAAACTTGCAACTAAATTTTTTTAAAAATAAATAGTTATAATTAGAATTTAAAACTTTATTTCGATAAATTTAAATATTTAAAGTAGAACGGAAAAAATGAAAGGAAAATAATCTTCTTATAACTTTATTCAGTTTATTTTATTTAATAAATGAGTTGATAGTTAAATATTTATGTTTGTTTTAACATTCATAATTAATTAAGCTATAATTCATATAGGTGAAGAATGAAACAGACACACTAAATGTGTGTTTGAATTTCAAAGATAAGAAATGAACATTTTGAAAAAGATATTTATCTTAATATTAATATATATATACATATATAATATATCTATATATAAAGTGAATTATATTAAATTCATGTATAAGATGCGAGAAACTTATATTCACATTACTTATAATTTTATTTATGTTTTATTCTACATTTAAAAAAATATTTTATTAGGGTAAAATGATCATGTATTTAAATATTAGACTATATCATATTTAATTTTATTAAAATAATTACTTCTTAAATAAACTTATGTGTATCGCACGGGAATAGTACTAGTTATTCTAAAGAATATATAAAATTTGAGTTACTATAATTTTAAATAAATATTAATATAATACCTGCCATGCAAATAATAGTTCAAAAAGTCGTCATAAAATATAAAATAAAGCAATAGTAAATGCTTAAAATGCATTTATATTCCTATTTTGTAATATTTATTTGTGTGTTCCTCTATGGGTCCGTTTGCTTAAGAGCTCAGTAGATTTAGAGAATCGCATCCCAATAAAGCACACTCATTAACTCTCTTAGTCATTTTTTGCCTAGCATTCCCCATTTTTAAGCAAACGGACCCTATAATTTTCACGTTGTATAGTATCTTTTATTTGATATTATTTTGTACATACTATTATGAAAATAATGCGTGATTACTAAATATTATATTTTAAATTAATTAATTTATGTGAATAACACTATATATATAAATATTACTGCGGGGCTGAACGTGGTGGGGCATGACGCGACGATTGTATGATTCCTACCCGTCCTACACTATCATAAATTACAAGACAGGACGATCCATACACCTCGAATCATGACAAGTTAGATCAAAATTGTCATCTCTAAGACCGGTTGATTACTTCAAGGAGCTTTGTGAGAAAATAGAACTAGGGCCTTATTTATTTTAAAACAAATATTGAAATCAATATTACATCTACTATAAAAAAAATTCTTGCTAAATCTTTTTCCCCCTCAATTTTAATTCCCCCAGTTGGTCTATTTGCTTCTTTTTGAATTCCCCAGTTGATACTCGAATTAAAAGAATGACTCCCTCCGCCCCTGTTAATTTTCACAGTTGATAAGGTACGAATGTTAAGAAAAAGTAAATTTTGCTTCTTCTTTTTTTTTTTTTTTTTTGCTTTTTTTACTTTTTTAAATGTGGAGATTTTGAGGGTGGAGATTGTGAGAATTTTTTTTTATTAAGAGTGTTAAAAAATAAATAGAACGGACCGAAATGAATAGTAAAAAAATTAACTGAAACGGAGAAAGTAGTTGAAAATTAAAAGAATTTGTTGACATGTTGACTTGTGGAGAAAGGGTCGGATTGCATGTTTGAATTGTGTCAATGGAGAAAGATTCAAAGAATATATGGGGAGAAGGGTTAGCTGACGAGGATATAACTTAATAAATATAGAAAGAAATAAGTAGTTGACGCGTTGACTTGTGGATACAACACCCATAAAATAAATATTCCCTCCGAAAAAATTAAGGGCATAATTGGTACGAAGGAATGATATGGGAATAAAATAATCATTTACTTGTTTATTTTCATTCATTTGATTGATATGAATTCGTGATGAGAAAAATTATTCTCAAAGGAATAGCTACTCCCATATTCATGGGATTAGTTATTCCTTCCACCCCACATGGTATTAGTTATTCCTAACAACAAGGAATAAAATTATTATTATTATTATTATTATTATTATTATTATTATTATTATTATTATAAATATTTTTAATTAATCATTATTAACTAATTTATTAATTGACGATAATGATGTTCTTGTTCTTGTGATTGTTGTTGTTGTTGATATTATAAATTAGCTGATTACTATATTCACTATTATTTCTAATTTATTTATTAATAATATATTTTCATAATTTATAATTACTTTTAATTAATCGTTATTAATTAATTAATTATTTAATAATAATAGTAATTATTAGTAAACTATTATTACCATTATTACTATTTAAATTATTACGATTATTGTGATTATTATCATCATTATCAATAATTGATAATTAATTAAATTATTAAATTAGCTACAATAAAATCAATAATAATAATAATGATAATATGTTACTAATATTACTGTTTTGGTATTTTATTAAGATAATTGACATTTCATTCCTTATCATTCCTTAAGCATACTAATCATTGGAATGATTATAATTATATCATTTCTTTCCCATCTTCATTCCATTCCTAAATCAATTCCATTCAAATATTATTTCATTCACTCAATGGACAAATGTATCCCGTGCAATCCATCTCTCTATTATCTTAAGTTACATTTTCTTTTCTAAAAATTTAGAATCAATTTGTCAATGAGAGAGAATAATTAATTTAGGTGATTATAAATTTAACAGATTTTCAGAGAGATATGTTAAAAGTTATAATCCTTCCGTTTCGAATGAATTTGCACACTTTCTATTTCGATCCGTTGCAAGTACACTTTCTTTATAAAAAAAACAAATTTCACAAATTATATCCCACAATACACCTTTATTTACAAAAAAAAAAAAAAAAAAAAAAAAAAAGAAGAAAGGTTTTGAAAAGTCAACATAACCCAAAACCAACTTTTTTTGTAATCATAAATATATTATTTGCGTCCGAGATATTGAACGATTAATTAGTGACAACATATTATCTCTAATAATAAAATTATGACAAATACACATTATTTTTGGCAACTTTTTATTTTCTCAAAAAACTTTTGTTTAGTGATTGATAATGAATGTTAGTGAAAATTTCAGGGTTCAGGTCAACCACATATATATTTTTTTGAATGTAAATAAGATATTCAATATAAAACAAAATTATTATGCATCAAATAGCTATTATGTATGTATATATACAAACTATATTATATAAAGGGAAAATTTCGATATACCATTCTAACTTTGCTGCTTTTGCAGTTTGCTATATATATATATATATATATATATATATATTTTGTAAATTGTCATTTCGAACAAATCTCAATCATTGGTTGTCCAATTATGAACAGTTGAGATTTCTCTGAGATGGTGATTTTCTACTAAAAATAATTTTTATAGCAAAGTAAAAAAAACAAAAAGTTTAGATGAAAATCTGTAATTTGTGTGTATAAATTGAGACAGGAGGTAGGGCTGGATCTAGAATTTTGTTCAAGAAGCGGTTTCTTTTTAACTATACTATAAAGTTAAGGGAAACAGACTCTTTTTTGAGGTAGAAGATGGAGTCTTATTATCTTAAGGCTATCAATAAGAATTATTCGATAAAATTACTTGTAAAAAGTTTAGATAATTATAAAATACTAGGATAACTTTAGACAATATGCAATAAAGACTTTGAATTTTAATATATAGATAAATATTGATACATTTATGCATATCTAATAATTAATATTGTTAATATTTTATTTAAATAATAAATAAAATATAATTAATATTTATTATAACGTGTATATTAATATCGATCGGTGGTTCCTTATTTGTGGTCACCTAGACTTGGTCCATGCTTATTAACTTTAATTCAATTTTATGTTCACACTCTCGTGGTTTGAAAACTTCATTTTCTCCTTTCACACAGTATATTTTATATATTTTCTTTTTGGGTCTTTTTGTTGCAAAAAAGGTCTACTTTTCATATTTATTTGAAATTTAATCCTAGAAAGACCATGACCGATTCTTGAAATCACGACTAAAGTTCAGACACAGATTCGTGGAAGGTGGCTACATAGGTATGAGATTGTAATATTCCCTCCGTCCAACTTTATCTTGCACAGATTAAGTTGACACAAGTATTAAAAAAAATTGTTTTTTGAGATTTTGTTGACTTTTCAAAGGTTGATTGAGGATGGAGATTGTGTTATAACTTTTCTTTTTAAGAAATGTGCAAGTTCTTCTGAGACGGACGAAAACGAAAAGTGTGCAAGATAAAGTGAGACGGAGGAAGTATATAATTGCAGAACATTATTTTATATTCTCAGTGAGTCCATTCAATAATTAGAGAATCATTTATATATTTTACTGTACAACGTTGCTACTTGAACATTAAAATGTTAAATGTTTTTGTACTTTGCTGTTAGTTTTAGGTAGCTTCTTGTCCTCAATTTTTTTATATAGGAAAAAATTACAGATTGCCATTGATAGTGAGAGACATGTTGACTGACATCTTCAAACATATATATAGAGAGGGGGGCATGCAGAAATGGAGAAAGTGCCATTATCAATACATCGAGAGAGAAGCAAAAGGAGTGGTGCGAGTGGCATCGCAGGAGAGGTGACACCTGCTCGGTTTTTTACCGAGCAAGTGTCAATCTCCGGCGACGCAACTCTCATCCACTCTCAATCAAAATGCGCTTTGTCACGAGCATATATACTTTAAAAGTAAGTGTTTAATTTTATTACTTGCAATGTATGCTCATTTTACTGCAGATATAATCAAATTTATATACTCTCTTCACCTTGAAATATAGTACACATTTGGTTTTTGGATGTGCCAAATAAATAATCTTATTTTCTTATTAGAATTGTGTTAATTTTTTCCCTAATGGTCATTGAATTTAATATTTATAATTAACTTCTTTAGTTAACCATATTAAATCATGATATACCACAAATCTACACGTAAATTAAATTAATTTATTATATCAACATGTAAATTATTTATAGTAAATATGACACTTCCTCAAGGTTTTCAATCTTTCTTTTTTCTTTTTCTTCCGATCAAGTGTCCATCTCCCACATAGTAACCGAGTTTCCAAAGTAGTGGAAATAACATTGTTAGTACACACGTCGTATAAGTTGATTAAAAAAGGTGTATATGTCGATGTTTCAATGTTATCAAAGATAAAAGAAAATGTGGCTCAACTTGCAACGAGCTGTATTTTTAAGTGATTATATATAAAATCAAGCTTACCTAATAACGTTGCAACTTAAATTAAATTGATCAATTCCACCTTTATGTAGAACGAATCCATCAAGAGGAAAAACATTATATAGTGAGAATGGGTAAAGGAGATGAAAAGGACTTTGGAAGACTATTCAATTTGGTTTGTTTGATTGGAGATGATAAAAAGTTATCACGTTCCCTTTTTATATAAAAGGAGTCGTGTTTGTGTAATATTATACAAATAGATCTATATTATAAATATGACTCTTTTTATGAAACGGAGGAAATATCGTGAATATAAGGTTCTTTTCTTGTTTTCGATAAGTAGAAAATTTCCATGTTGCCAAATGAGGTTTTTTGGCGTACATCATTTCCCCCTCCCCGTGAAACTTAACTTCATCGGTTTTAATTTGAAAATAAAATCATCTCCAACCCATTTTAAACTAAAAATCTTGCAATCTTCATTTGCTAATTTGTAGATCCATTTATTATGAAATTGTTTGGTTTTTAAATTAATTACTACCTTCATCCCATTTAATTTTGCGCGGTTGATCGGATATGGATGTTAAGAAAAAATAAATTGTAGGGAATCTTTGACTTTTTCAAAGATGGAGATTGAGGGTAGAGATTTTGAGGGTGGAGATTGTGAGAGAAATTTCCTTTTTAAGGATGTGCAAAGTTAAGTGGAACGGACGAAAAGAAAAATATGCAAATTTAAGTGAGACGAAGGAAGTATTACTAAAAATGAATAAAAACGCCACAAATAGTATTAATCATAAATGTCCACTATAAAAAATCACACCTTAAAAGATACTCCCTCCGTCCCGGCTTAACCTGCCTAGGTTGACCGAGCATGGAGGTTAAAAAAAATAGATTTTGTGTAATCTTTAACTTTTTCAAAGGTGGAGATTGAGAATGGAGATTTTGAGGGTGGAGATTGTGAGAGAAATTTGTCATTTATGGGGCTGGCAGGTTAAGATGTGATAAATCAAAATGGCAAGTAGACAAGTTAAGTTGGGACGGAGGTAGTATTAGATTTGAAATTTCTTGTTTAAGGAAATTATACTTAGCAAAATCATTTTCACAAACCAATCCTAAATTTAGGAGCCATATATGTTCGAATCTCTTTACTAGTATATTTAATTTATAAACTAATAATGAGACTCTTGATATAAAGTTAACTCCATTAGGATCTAAAGGTAAAATATTAAGTAGCCAACTCACAACGACCTGTATTTATATATGTAGCACAAACATGAAACAACATAATGACCTTACTTAAATTAAATTAATGACCTTCCTTTAAGACCATCTTCATATAACGTTAGCTCTATAACAAATTTAAAGCTATTTTTCATCAAAGTTGTGTAATTTACAAATTGAGTCACTATTAAAAATGAATAAACAAATTTCTCAAAAAGAAAAACAATTAAATAAAAAAACATAATTTTTTACTACTCAAACACAAATGGGACCATGACTACCAAATCAACTTTAGACAGTTGAGTATATATTTGAAAAAACACAATTTAGATTCCTGTGAGATGTGGACCAAAATATCCTATCAAAATCATAGCTTCGGAGTCCCTGCGCCAAAGCCCTCCCCAATGTGGTTTTTGCCGGTCCAATGAATTGAGCTCACTCGGAACGGAGAAGATGAAGACCAAAGTTGGATATTTTTGTACACATCACTGTGCTTTCAACTTTTCTTGGAGTATAAAATAGAAAATTGAATACTTCGCATTAAGATTTGATAATTATAACAGAGTGCGGAAAAGAGAGTGAAACAGAAGTGGAAGATCCAACTAAAAATGAATAGCATGTACAGTCTCAGTTGATGTCTAGAAGAATAAAGGAATCATACACCACCAGTTACATAATACATCAATGATAAAACTTCATAACTATAAATTAACAGAATTGGCTGCAACAAGTAGATGAATGTGATCAAATTAACATACCCCGACACCGCGTATATCTACGCAGTGATCTAGTTATTCAAGGTATGCTAACGTACAGACAACATACGAACATACAGACAAACCGTATATCTCATTTACTCGTATGCAGCAGCTTCTAATACTAGTCAAATAAAACAAAATGACAGCAGGAGATTTATCTTCTTGCAGGATCCACCATGACAGCATTTAGCATCATTGATGATTCCTTCGCATAGTCAAATTTTTCGTATGTCAACGATCAAGAAGATCAGGGCGACATATACATACCCATTTGTTGAAGATCCGTATTCTGTAATTTCTTAGAGCTTAAACACCTGAAACCCAGTCAAAGCTCTGAGCAATCTCTTTTTCCTAGCTGAAATTTTAATGTTTAGACGATCTTGCCACTGGCTGAAAATTGGTTATATGCACTGCTGTGGCCGGAATTTATCTTCTGATAACAGAAAAGTGGTAAGATTTTCGAGTCTCTTTGCACCAGCACTAGGTCTGAGAACTGTAACATTACCAACTTCAGAACAAGGGTCCGTCCCATTTTCACTACTACCTATGCACCATCCACCGGGGACTAGCATGCCTTTACCCTTAAACAGAAGTTGTGAGTCAATCTGATCCAGAACTGGATCATCATGATGGAACTTTCTAGCGAATGGGGCATTGCTATCGACCATTCGTTGCATGTCCTCGACTGTAAGGTAGTGAGGATGCTGCTTGGGAGGGTTGTCCCATGATATGAAGTGAAGGTCACTGTTCACTGTAGTGTTGCTAAATTCGGGTGCGTTGCAGATAACGGTGTGGAAATAGCCTTCAGGAGAAGATATGAAGTTTGCGTAGTACATGAGAACTGTTCGGGGCAGGTTGTCCCATCCCCATATGCAGTAGTCGACGAAAGACCGTGAGAGTGCCATCCAAGCAGATCCTGTAAAAATGATTTGTTCGTCTTATGGAAGATAATTTTCCGGAATTTAAGGAGAAACTCTAAACATATAAACTTCAAATTAGCAGAGAAACTGAACATCCATAGCTTCCTAAGGCACCATGAAACTAGAGCTGCTTAAGCTTAAACCGAAGTAATGAAGAACATAGCTTTCCAAGGAAAGAATACATAGACGCTAAAGTTGAAATTATTAACTTATAGTCTCTGAGGCATTCCACCCTTTTGAACAGTAAGTACACCGCTGAGTTTATATCAGCAATTAACTTCCATTGGTTCAAATCTTGAATTTGTGGAACATTTATTGCAGATAATACGTTGCCTAATACATTACATAAGATTCGTGCAATTCAAACGTGGCCCCCCAAACCCCATCATCGCAGATGGTATCCTCTATTCCACATGGTGTTCCATTTGTTATTCCAAAATAGCAGCACATGCCACATATGTTCAGTGACATCATCAATTAACACGTGGCACTGCGAAGTAATGGAATACCAGTCGGAATGCTATTTGGAATGGAGAATCTCATCTGCCACCACCGACCATAGAACAAATAAAGATCACAAAGTTTAAAGCTGAACACTTAAGTACTTAAAGAATGAGGAGGGAAAAACAACAACAACAACAACAAAAACGACAATATTACAGAAAAGATCAATCAGTAATAGAATGGCTCGATCACTTGATTACTTAGGAAGGAGAAGACAGGGGAAATTCAAGGAATTGGATGTATTCCATAAAAGATCACAAACATTCAGTCCCCAGACAACAAGCATCAGTCCTCCATGCTTAGGACTTTCACAAAAAGGTATAAGACACATGGCACTACAAAAAGTGAAGCATCCTCACTCGATTCACACAACTCCTTCGGACCAAATAAGCAACATTTTACACATAAAGAACAAAACAAGTATGATGAACTAAATGGAACCATAGTCAGAATTCAGATACACACCTGTAAAGAGCTTAAAAGCAGTCGGCACACTTCTTCGTTGCGTAATCCAAAACACATCAGTTTTCTTCGTCATGTACAGCCCTGGATCAATGATAACCGGCTTCGCCCTCTGGAACCTAAGTATAACATCAAAATTCTGTAACAATTCCCCCAGAAAATACAAAAATTGGAAAACAACTATTTGGATCGTGTTGGAAAGGATACATACTCTTTCCAGCCAATTTTGCTAGTATGATCAATGAAATTAAGATCCCTCGGCAAGTATGAAAACACGTGTAGCAGATCTGATCAATTATAGAACCCAAAGTAATCAAACAAACAGATAACATCAACATAATGATGAGATTTTTAGCATAAATGAACCCTTGAAATCTTATTTTGTTACCATCTTGAGTAACCAGTGGATAATCGGAGGCGCTGAGATTAATAAACCAATCCCAATCTCCACCTTCCTTCAACAAAATAGCAGCCGCGTGCAATGTATTCGCCACCATAGTAGGCCCACGGTAAGTGACCAAATTAGCCTTCGTAATCATCCGAACATTCCCGAATCTCCTAAACGTCGAATGGGCATTTAGGTAATTTCGCAGATCGAGCCGCTCCTCGGCAGAGGACTCAGCGTCGAGATGCACAACGTACTGATTATTCGGATGGTACAACGCTTCCAGCGTGCGGCGGAGCATTCCTCCATCTCCAGCGGAGCCTGATATCAAGTAGGCGAACCGCGGCGGCGGCGGTAGGTCGGAAATCGGGATCGGTTTGAGCTTCGACTCGACGAAAATGGAGGCGGCGGCGGCGGTGGAGGTGGAGTAGTACCGCCGCAGCGGGAAGAGCGGTAGGCCGTCGGGGGAGGTTAACGTGGTTAGAAAAAGAAGGAAAAGTGAGACTACAGCGCCAATGGCGAGTGGGAAGATCCACTTTCGTTCCATTGTATGGGGATGTTTCAACTGTAAATAGTACTTCTTCAACTTCTTCATTATAACATCAAATTTCAACAATTTCGAAAATTAGGAAGCAGATTCAGTTCAAATCTGCAAAAAATGTTGAGAGATTGAAGGTGTGGGTAAAATGTTTGAAGATTTGGGTTGGGTGAAAGGTGGGGGGTTTGCTGTTGGGAGTTTGGTTGTCTTCAGCTGTGGGTTGCACCTTATTTTAATTATTATTATTATTGTTTTTATTTTATGATTTTATTTAATACACTGGCAGGTGGAGTGAAGATTAATTTAAGTAGTAATTCTTCCTTGCTTCAGACTTCAGATCGCCATCCGCGACTGTTGATGCAATAATTAAGCCTAAATATGTAGAATATTTGAAATTTAAGTCTTAATTAAATGTTACAATAATTCTCAATAAATAGAAAAATTCATCTCTGCCCATTGTTCTTGCAAATTCTTTTACTTTTGCGATTTGCCCAATTATTTTATGTCTGTAATTATTGAACCCCTATACTTTCATTTTTCTCAACTTTTGCCCCCAGGTATGATGAATAGTTTTTTTTATCACCAGTTGCATGGATCCTAAATTTGTATAATTTGGGTCATGACCAGTTCTTTATTAAAAAACATTATGGTTTATAATAAAAATGTATTACGTACTCTGAAAAAATGTATTATGTTGTAATTTTGTTAATGTTTATGCTGAAACTTATTACGTGTTTTGAAACGATATACGTATTTTCACTATAATACATATTTCACAATAATAATTGGTATAAGCAGTAATATTTTTTCATGGATCCGTCCGCGATCCAAAGTGAAGTGTAGGGGAGGGTTTGTGAATGTTTTATATTTTTGCAATTGAACTTTTAGATGTTTGGTTATGTTTTCATTTTCAATTTTTAGTGTTTTTGCGTTGTTTACAATATTTTATTTGATATGATTTGATAAATATGATAGACGTTCAAATAGATATGACTAGTTATTTAATAATATGATTGGATAATGATTTTATTATAATAGTAGTAGGTGATAGGTTCCACTAAATTATAATGTTTGAAGTTTATTTTATTATATTGGATTAATTGATAGTGGTGTACCCCACTATTTGAATGATGTGATCATAGATGATATTTTATTTAAGTAGTATATCAATGGTGGGTCCTATTAAATAATTAAGATTTAAATATATTGTATTATATTATATGAATTGATAGCGATGAGACCCAAAATAAATATTTAATTTAGATATAATGATTGATTCGGAAAAAGTATATAAATAAAAATAATAAATCAGACATGATTTATATGTTTAACTTCTTTTGAAAAAATAACCAAACATCCCTACTTTTTTTTTTTTTTTTTTTTTTTACAATGATTTGCACAATTTTCTTAGTAGTACGTGTTAGGAATTTATCCCATCCACAACCACGACACGACTAGATAATCGGATAAAGAAAGCAATAAATTAGCAACCAATAAGACAACAATTTGAATACCCAGTTCGTTACGATGTGTAACTACGTCTGGGGGCGATACCAAGCCAGGATATTTACTAGAGTGATGAATTTTCAAAATACAATGAGCAATGAAGGAAACCCTTATTTATAATAACACCTTGGGCCTCAAAATCTGATCCTGACTTGAGGCCCAAGAAAACTGGCCGCGCGACTCGCCTCGGCCGAGGCCACTTCTTGCCTCGGCCGCGGCACTTTCTCAGTGCCTGATCCCTTCGCGTACAGACGCCAGGACTCGGTCGAGGCCACCTGCCTCGGTCGAGTTGCCTCGACCGAGTTGTTGTCTCGGCATAAACTCCCCTGTTTCGTCAATCCTGCCTCGGCCGCGGCCTCCCGCCTCGGCCGAGTTGTTCCTGGACGACTTTCGGGCTCCATACTCAACAATCTCCCACTTGGAGACCAAAACACCTTCAAAGCAAATTTCCTCCTCTTTTCCTCCTTCCCGTTTCCTACTTGGTATCACCATCTCCTCTTCTTCTTCACGTTTCGAGGCCAATTTGCTCTGCCTCTGCAAAGCTCTCAGGTTCACTACCATCAGTCAACAATAAGTAAAAGTTAGAGGGCGAATACTTATCTGGTGGCCTTCGATCTCTAACTGGTCTTTGAGGTGGTGGTGGTGTTCTTGGTTCATCATCATGAACCTCCTCATCGACCGGACTCCCTTTGCTCCCACTTGAGTCTAGATCGGGTAACTCAACAGTGCGGAGCTTTCCACTATCAGCGCCCAAATCCTTCATCCTATCCTTGTACATAACCTGTTCATTGAATATAACATCTCGGCTGCGAATTACTTTTCGGCTTTGCTCATCCCATAGCCTATAGCCGAACTCATCGCCGCCATACCCAACAAACGTACACTTCACGGACTTGGCATCTAGCTTATTTCTCCCAACAGAATCCAAAAGAGCGTAAGCAACACAACCGAAAATACGCAAGTAAGATAGATTTACCTCCTTTCCAGTCCACTCCTCCTCGGGTATCCGATTATCCAAGGGAACCGATGGACCTCGGTTGATCAGGAATGCAGCTGTGCTAACTGCATCTGCCCAAAACGACTGAGGCAGTCCGCTCTTCAGTCTCATGCATCTCGCCCGTTCATTTAGAGTTATGTTCATCCTCTCGGCCACACCATTCTGCTGGGGCGTTCCACGTACAGTCCTCTCTGTACGAATCCCATGCTCAGCACAATACTCCTTGAACTCCTTGAGTTCATATTCGCCACCATTGTCGGAATGCAGGCACTTCACCTTCAACCCCGTCTCCGTCTCAACCAAGGCCTTCCACCTTTTGAAAACATCAAATGCATTAGACTTATTTTTCAGAAAATAAATCCATACCTTGCGGGTTGAATCGTCGATGAACGTCATGTAGTACATCGATCCTCCAATGGACGCCACCGGAGCTGGTCCCCATAGATCGCTATGAACCAACTCTAGCTTCTCCTTCTTCAGGGTCCTGCCACTCCTCAAGAAACTCACACGCCTTTGTTTCCCGAAGACACAATCTTCACACATAACAACCTCCACGGTTTGTAAACCAGGCAGTTTACCCTTCGAACTCATGACTTTCATCCCTTTCTCGCTCATGTGGCCCAGCCGGCAGTGCCACAAATCTACATCACCATTACCACTCGCAAGATCAAGGGAATCCTGCGAGTTACTAGTCATGTACAGCGTTACTTCCTTCTTACCACGAGCTACTACCATAGCTCCCTTGGTAATCTTCCAGTTGCTACAGCCAAACGTTACTACGTAACCTTCCTTGTCAAGCTGTCCAACTGAAAGTAAGTTCCTCTTTAATCCAGGGATATGTCTCACTCCATTCAACATCAGTTTTGAGCCATTTGATGTCTCAACCTTTACGTTTCCCTTACCCACGATTTTCAGGGGTTCATCATCTGCCAGATACACCTGTCCAAAATCGCCAGAAACATAATTTTTCATTATACTAAAGTTACCGCATGAATGGAATGATGCGCCGGAATCCAAGACCCAAGACTCCATGGGACTGCACACGCTCAAGACCAATGCATCGCCATCATCCTCATCCGTGGCTGCATTCGCTGTCTTCCTGTCTGCCTGATCCCCCTTGTTCTTCTTCGGCGCCTTGCACTGGTATTTGAAGTGACCAACCTCGTCACAATTCCAGCACTTTTTCGTCTGACTCTTCCCTCTGGATTTTGACCTCCCCCTAGACTGCCTTCCCTTCTGTCTGCCTCTATTCTCGGTATTCAGTGCTGACCCTGAGGACGATCCTGATCCTGATTCGTTTCTCCGAATCTCCTCCCCGATCATCAAGTTCCTCACCCTGTCAAACTTCAGCTTAGCGTCTGTGGCGCTAACGGCTGTCACTGTACCGGCCCAACTGTCTGGCAGAGAAGATAGCATTATTAGGGCCCGAATCTCATCATCAAACTTTATATCCACCGAGTCCAACTGTGAGGTTAGCATGTTGAACTCATTCAAGTGTTGCTGTACTGGTGTTCCCTCCGTCATCCTCAGATTAAACAACCCTCTAATCAGATGAACCTTGTTTGCCGTCGATGGTTTTTGATACATCTCCTCCAAGATTTTCAGCATCTCCCGTGTAGACTTCGCGCCTGTGGTATGGTAAGCCACTTCCTTGGACAACGACAGACGCACCGCGCTCATCGCTTTCCTGTCCAATAACTCCCACTCCTCCGCAGACATCTTCTCGGGCTTCTCCTTGAGGGGCTGGTGCAAATCCTTACCGTATAGGTAATCTTCAATTTGCATCTTCCAGAATCCATAATCAGTCCCATCGAATCTCTCCACCGAAATCTTTCCGTCGTTCATCGTGAATCCTCCCAGGAAACTAACCTGATGCTCTGATACCAGTTGTTAGGAATTTATCCCACCCACAACCACGACACGACTAGATAATCGGATAAAGAAAGCAATAAATTAGCAACCAATAAGACAACAATTTGATTACCCAGTTCGTTACGATGTGTAACTACGTCTGGGGGCGATACCAAGCCAGGATATTTACTAGAGTGATGAATTTTCGGAATACAATGAGCAATGAAGGAAACCCTTATTTATAATAACACCTTGGGCCTCAAAATCTGATCCTGACTTGAGGCCCAAGAAAACTGGCTGCGCGACTCGCCTCGGCCAAGGCCACTTCTTGCCTCGGCCGCGGCACTTTCTCAGTGCCTGATCCCTTCGCGTACAGACGCCAGGACTCGGTCGAGGCCACCTGCCTCGGTCGAGTTGCCTCGACCGAGTTGTTGTCTCGGCATAAACTCCCCTGTTTCGTCAATCCTGCCTCGGCCGCGGCCTCCCGCCTCGGCCGAGTTGTTCCTGGACGACTTTTGGGCTCCATACTCAACAGTACGTTCCAAATGAATTTGCACACCTTAAATTTTTTTTTTTTTTTCACAATCTCCACCCATACAATAGAGATGTGCAAATCTCCACCTTTAAAAAATCAACAATAAAAAAAAAAAAAAAAAAAAAAAATCTTAAAATGTGTACACATTTAGAGGTGCAAAATTTTCTGGGGCTGAGGGAGTATATAATACTGAGGGAGTATATAATACTCCCTCTGTCTCAGTCTAAACTGCCTACTTATCATTTCGGTCCGTCCCACCATAACCTGTCAGCTCATGAATGACAAATTTCTCACACAATGTCTACCCTCAAAATCTCCACCTCTAAAAAGTCAAATATTCCATAAAATCTATTTTTTCTTAACTTTCGTACCCGATCAACCTAAGAAGGCTAAGCCGAGACGGAGGGAGTATGATTTTCCAATTCAAAATCTATATATATATAAAAGCAAAATGAAGGGCATTAATGTCATTTTAGTTTTCCCCCCAAAAATTTTAGGCTATAATTAGTAACTTTTCCTATTTTTTGTATGTTGATAGCTTTCTTTTATTTATTTTTAAATACAAATATTTTTTTCATCTTAAATCCGATTTTTATGCATAATATACCAAATTATTTATCTTTTCACAAGCTTCGATTTGACATCCATATCACATACATTATAATGAGATATTTGGTTTGAATAAACGGATTATTTGTTGGTTAATTTTTGTGCTATAATTGATGGCATTGTGACCTGAACTATAATATTTTTTCGTTTTAGTTGCAATTAAAATTAGTAAAATGATTTCTTTAAAAAAATCATGAGTATTTTTCTATAATTATTTTTAATTACCTATTTATATTTTTAATAATGTGTATTTAGTTAAAATTACTCTTTTAAGGAAATTTATTCTTTGAGCCTAAATTATGACATTTGTTAATTTTTGCAATCTTTTTTATTTTTTTACTTTTACTAATATTCAATTATATATTTTTAAACTTTGTAAGCTAAATAATACTTTGTCACACTAATCAACATCAATTGTCTTTTTTACTCTTAACAATCTAAATAGCTTTTTCCGCATTAATTAATAAATTATTTGTAAGAAAAATATAACATTTATATAAATAATTTACATTACCATATAAAATACGGAAATATCAAAATATTTTGAAGAGCTCATAGACTTTAAGTTGTTATTTGAATTATTAAATAACTTTTGAATTTGATTTTGTTAAAATAAGAATTTATTATATAAAATTATTTAAGTATATTTGAAATCACCAATGAAATCTCAAAAGTTGCAAATGAAAATCTAACTTTATAATTAGAACTTAAAAGTTTATTTAGATAAACTAAAAATATACTACCTCCGTCCCAGCTTAACCTGCCTACTTGTCATTTTAGTTTGTCACACTTTAACCTGCCTATCCCATAAATAGCATATTTCTCTCACAATCTCCACCCTCAAAATCTTCATTCTCAAACTCCACCTTTAAAAAAGTCAAAGATTCCACAAAATCTATTTTTTCTTAATCCCCGTGCCCGGTCAACCTAGGCAGGTTAAGCCGGGACGGAGGGAGTATAAAATAAAGGTAGGGACATAAAGAAAAACAATATTAAACACATATGAACTATCCAAATAAAATATCATTGTTCCGTTTATTATATATTTCATGGATATTTTAAATTATTTATAGTTAGAATTTAAAAATTATTTTATAAATTAAAAAATCTATATATATTTATACATATAAGCCACGGTAGGGACACTTTTGCAAGTAACACTTGCCAGCCTAAAATTTCAGATTGTGATTGATAAGTTGTTGTCACATTTGGTAAGAATCAAAATTAATTTTACTTTCTAAAGTTGCAAATATCTTTTTTCATTTCTAAAATATTTATTATGCATACTATATCAAACATCCATATGATATATATATATATATATAATTATAAAATATTTTATTTAAAATATTATATTATTTGTTCGTTGATTATTTATGTAAGATTTCAGTATTTATTGTAGGTTGCAAAACAAATATAGCATTGATTCGTAACAAAATTAAAAATCATTCAAATAATTCTCTTTTACAAATTATATTACTTGATTATTTCATTAAAACGACAACTAATCAGTTTGATTTATTTGTCTTGAAATGTCTCAAGTTTTCTTCATTTATTACATTGAGAGAAAAAACCATTGTATATACAATTGAACACATACTTTATCGAATTAAAAGCGATAGTCAATATTTGATTTATAATCATCTTATTAAATTATTAAATTTGCTAATGTTTATTTGTTATAATAATTATTTTTATTGATAAATCACAAAAATATGACTTTCACTCATATATATAACTTTATATATGGTAAGTAATCTTTAAAAAAATATTACTTTTTTATATTTTACAAATATTAAGTTACTTTTTTATAAATAATTACACTTTGCAACCTAAACTATGTTATTATACAAGTTGCAACTAAACTTCTTTTAAATAAGCAAAATTAACCAACTTAAACTATATATATTTTTTAGACTTTGCAACCTAAACAATACTTGGTCACATTAACCAATCTCAATTATGTTTTTTTTTTTTTTTTTTTTCTTTCGCATTTTGCAACCTAAGCAATTCTTTTACATTAACCAATGTATATATTTAGATGAATCTACTATCTACAATATAAACGTATAATTTAATTGAAAATTTTCAATATATATATATATATGAAAGTATTAAGAAATGTTGAAGAACTCATATGTTTTATTTTGTCATTCGAATTATTGAAAAACAAAAGATGTTTTATTTTGTTATTCCAACTATTGAATAACTTTTGAATCTTATTTTGCTATTTTTTTATTTTGTTATTCTTTGTATATCTAAAATACCAAGTAAGGTATTAAAACTTGCAACTAAGATTTTTTAAAATAAAATAGTTATAATTAGAATTTAAAACTTTATTTAGATAATTTTAAATACTTAAAGTAGAATGAAAAAAATGAAAGAAAAATAGTTTTCTTATAACATTATTCAGTTTATTTTTTTTAATAATATGAGTTGATAGTTAGATATTTATGTTTGTTTTAACATTCATAATTAATTAAGCTATTATTCATATAGGTGAAGAATGAAATAGACACACTAAATGTGTGTTTGGATTTCAATGATAAGAAATGAACATGTTGAAAAAGATATTTATCTTAATATTAATTTTTATATATATACATATACTCCCTCCGTCCCAAATGAACTTGCACAGGGGAGCTCGGCACACATATTAAGAAAAGTTGCTTTTTGAGGATTTTGTTGACTTTTTAAAGGTGGATTGAGGGTGAAGATTTTGAGGGTGGAGATTGTATTATAACTTTCCCTATTAAGAAGTGTGCAAGTTTGCTTGGGACAAACGAAAACGAAAAGTGTGCAAGTTCATTTAGGACGGAGGGAGTATAATATACCTATATATAAAGTGAGTTATATTAAATTCATGTATAACATGCGAGAAACTTATATTCACATTACTTATAATTTTATTTATGTTTTATTCTACATTTAAAAAAGTATTTTATTAGAGTAAAACGATCACATATTTAAATATTAGTCTATATCATATTTAATTTTATTACAATCACTACTTTTTAAATAAACTTCCGTGCATCGCACGGGAATAGTACTAGTTTCACAAATAACACCACGTTAATTAATCTGTCAAATATCAATTGTCCTTTTCATGAGCATGGGTCTAATTTATGTATATTTCCTCAAATACTGAGCAACGCTGAGTCCTATTTTAAATCACATTTATACATTTCCTAAATTGCAATTTAATTATGTACTCCCTCATTTCTGAATAAATTTGCATACTTCTTTAATCGGGGTGTTTCATCCTTTTTGCACATTTTTCATTTTAGGAAATAAGACTTTACATCTCTACCCCACATTAATCACATAATTACAAATCTGTTATCACATAAAGATAAAAGCAAATCTTAATATGTGTATCGGGAGACTAGTGCAAGTTCATTCGGGACGGAGAGAGTATTACACTAGCTCATGATGTGATTTTTATGATGTTTATATTTCAGTCTCGAATTTATTATAGGTTCAATTTATATCATATACGTTATATTTGTAGATGGTCTCAATTGATGCATTTATGGACAATTAAATCCTCTTTCTAATTGATGATCTGAGTTATGTATTTATGGACAATTAAATTCTGTTTCTGCTCCGTTTTAATATTACAAAAAAGGCAGTTAATCCAACGTAACCGCAATAATCATATTTATTTCTATTTTTAAAGTATTAATATAATTTATAATTGTTTTTTTATTGGATCAATATACACAAGTAAATTTTATTGTAAAATACATGAAAAAAAATATTTATATATGTATATGTTTAGTCCCATTTAATCTGCCTATTTTAAACGAGGAGTTTTCATGGAAATCGCAATCGTTGCTACAAAAAATCATAAACAAAGATACAGAAAATTGTAAGTCTTAACTGACAATCGAATCAAGACAGACTGAAAATTTTCGGTTCGATTCCATTGAAAGATACGTTCCGTTTAAAAACAAAATAAAAAAGGATTTTGGGTTCATGTCAATTTGATTCGGTTTTAGCTGAAAGGAATTCACCCTAATCACGTTTAGGGATATTCATTCGGATGGATAATCAGGTTTCAGGTTATTTGAATTCGGATTATTTGGGTTTAAAGATTTTAAAGTCATCCGTAATCTAATTCGAAAGACTTCGAATTCTGGATATTTTGATTAATAGGATTGGTGTCGAATTATTCAAAATTCTCAAGCACATAATAACACAAATATTTACATTTTCAAATACGACAAGTGAATTCTTCAACTATTAAGAATATTAAAAACAATTCTATCATTTATGAGTGTGATATCCCATAATAAAATTTAGCAATCATCATCACATTACTAGATACAACTTCTAAATTCTAATAATTACATTTACGATTTGTTTGCACCCTTTTTAATTTGTGTTGGAAGCCCTAAATTAATGTGTAATAGAAATTTTCTGGACACATTACATTCAATTGTAAACTTGTTTTTATGGACCACTTTTAGCTGAAATTGAACGTGATTATTTAATATAATTAATCCTGAAGAAAATAAAAATAAATATTTTTATTTCCGAATTTCAGATGAAATTCGAATAAAAACGTAAGGTTGAATTCAAATGAATCCATTTATCCAATTCAAATTTAAAATATATGAATTAATAATTTACTCCCTTCGTCCCGACTTAATTGTCCAATCTTGATCGGGCACGGAGATTAAAAAAAAAATAGATTTTGTGGAATCTTTGATTTTTCCAAAGGTGAAGATTAAAAGTAGAGATTTTGAGGGTGAAGAATGTGAGAGAATTTGTTATTTATGGACTTGTACAATTAGCTTGGGATAAATAAATATGGTAAATTGGACAATTAGACCGGAACGGAGGGATTATATAACTAAATGAGTCCGAGTGAGTTTTCGAGTAAATCGGATAAATTAAAATAATGAACGGCGCTGATCAAGTTGGTTAATTTAGGGTTGTGATGTGGAAATTTGGAACTCCACTAGTTGACATTTTAGGTTGAAATTTATGGTGGTGATTATTACATGACTTTTGTAAATAGGCAATGGTGCATTACTTTCCTTGCATAAATAATGAACTAATCTAGAACTAGACTAGCTATTAAATGACGCGTAGATACATTGACTTCTGTGAAGAAGTAATTTTTTTTTTCATTTGCTCCCTCCGTTTCATAAAAAATGTCAGACACTCTGAAAAATTTCATAATAAATGTTACTTTCCCAAAAAAAACTTCAATTCTTCCAATATTAACTTAAACAACCTACTTAATTTAGTTGATTATCTTTTTATTTCACAAAACATACCAATTAAATATCAATCCTTAATTTCTCCAAAAATAACTAAAATGACATTCTTTATGAAACGGGGGGAGTATTTTTTATAACGATGACATGTTTGGAATCGGTTTCACAACACGAGTTTGGATTTCTTTGTAACGTTATTCACGTTTAACGAGTTTTGTGTTGGGAACGTTATGTTAGATTTCGCTAATAGCTAATAGAGGCGTATAGACGATGATGTATTTTAATGCAGATAAAGTTGAAGTTAGAGTTTAATTCTATATTCATAAGTTGAAATTGTCACGTACACGGCTACAATACGTATAAAGCAAAACGTCTTCAAGATACAACGACTTTAAGACTTTAGACTGTTGCACTACGAATCGGAAGTTATCAGGAAACGTGCTCGGATATTTGAAACTTTCTGACACAACTAATGCAGAATTGGAATACTTTGAAATATGAATATAACTTGTGAATTTTTCGGTGAATGAAATGCAAACTGGAGGGGGCTATTTATATATATTGAAGAGTTGTGGTGACTTTCTGGAAAGGCACCTCTTGACCCTTGGTGGCACTCATTTGACTAGGTTCTAAGCGGTTCGGACATGGACCCACCAGTTCACTGCAGACTAACTCGCGTCCGGCTAGCGACGGGTCGCACCGGTTCGTGGATCCAAGTACGAACCCGCCCAACATGCTGGCGGGTCGGTCCGACCCAACACGATGCGGGCTAGGACCGCCAGTCCGCTCCGATTCCTGACGGAACGATCTGACCCGACCCTTTTCTGTCCCGATCCACGTCACCGCACCCGACTTGAATCGTTGCGAACCTGCGAGCCACCCGTTCGGACCATTTGGCCAAAACTTTAAGGCTCATCCAACTTTCGTCCGGACAATTTAGCCAAAACTTTAAGACTCATCCAACTTCTTGCGACGACGCATACGTGGGAAGTACAAAGTGCGCCTCTAAAGCGACTCAATGAGACGTGCGTGTACGGGCCCGAGTTAATTTAGCCAAATGCTAAAATTCCACTAAGGTCCACCATAGGGGAGCACACTTGATAACTCTTTATCAAGTGCTCTACTAAATAAGGAGTATCCAATTACTCCAACTTTTATATGTGGGATAAGTTCCCATATTTTTCTTTGTAAACTATTCAGCTTTCCAAGTTTAAGTTGCAACCTTTGACAATTAGTATCCAATTCACCCGAAATTGGTTTTGAGCATATTAATACATTAAATTCATCTACGCTAAACGTAGATTATGAATTTGTAACTTATTTTTATTTTTCACAAATGAATTAAAATAATTAAATTGGCCCATTGTGGGTTAAAACCCAAAATTTCAAACCAATTTTCAACACGTTAGTCGGGCCTGTTGAGACTCATAGATCCACATTCATTCACAAAAGTAAGTAAAAAATTAAAGCATACATAAATACAATCCATAACATAATAATTTAACGTGAAAATTCTAAAATCGGAGAAAAAATCACGACACACAAGAGAAAATATGGGCCAATCACACATTCTCACCTTGGCCTAATCCTTTTTTTTTTAGAATGAAAATTCATTTATAAATCATCGATGGGAACTTTCGCCAAAACCAAGTGTTGAAGTGTATCCAACACATCACCGACCACTTTTACAACATTGTCAAAACTAAAAACAAATTTCGCCAAATGATGAGCAACCTCATTTGCTGAACGACGAACTAAATTAATATCGACAGAAATAAAACTACGGGCTAAATACAAAATTTCAGAAATAAAAGATCCGAAATAGGATAGATCACCCATTCCATGTTTTAGGCGATAGAGGACAGATGAATTATCCATTTCTATTATCAGCCTTCGAACTCCCATCTTCACAGACAAAAGCACTCATTCCAACTATGCCGCCACCTCTGCAACTTCTACCTTCAGTTGGTCTTCCAACAACTCCGACACACTCCCCACCACAATACCATTCTCCCTCCAGAGAACACTCCCCAGACCAGTCCCACAATCTTAATTTTGTTCGATTCGATGGAGTAAAAACACAAAATATCAATAACATTAATAATTATATTTGTTGTAAAATCAAGAATAACGAATCTCTCAAGAAAACACTTGACCCTCAAAACGTTTGAAATGAAAACATAAAATGAGAGTTAGTGTTTTACATGGTTCGATCAATTGATCTATATTCACGGAGTCAATCTAGCAGCTTTTCTTTCTTGAATCAAGAGTACAACGAATATAGAATGAACGTGCAATCACAACACTCAAATCACACACACTACAAGAGTTTTCAATCCAACTCTAATTTCCCAAGTGTGTATTTTCTTCCAAACTAATGCTCTCTCTAACTTCTAAGATTAACTAAGAATGAGCTCTCTTGAATGGAATGAAAAACAGGAATGAAAGAGAATTAATACAGATCACTATCTACAAAACAGAAAAACTGAAAACTGGACGACTAAAGGACAACGGTTTTGAAATCGTTGCACAACTAGGCATGTCAAAATCGATTCGCCCTGCCCCGATCCGCTCCAATCCGAGGCCTTTGGGGCGGGGCAAAATCCGCCCCGTCCACGGGGCCGGTCGGATTCGGGTCATGTCCTTTGCCCTGCCCCGCCCCGCCCGACTCCCTCCCCCTATATATATAATTTGTTTTTAAATATATATTATGTAATATTATATAGATATATATATACACACACTCATAAATGTTAAATATGTGTATATATGTATTTACAATATCAAATTTTATATATGATATGTTATATATATGTCATCGTAATACATTAAATTATGATTAGAGTAAGTTTAAATAATCAAATTCCATTTTCTAATAATTAATTTTACAAAATATAAAAAATATTAAAAAAAAAAAACTAATGTAAACCTAATTAAAACCCTATTGACTTCAATTATAAAAAAAAAACAAGGTTCTTAATAAAAAAAAAACAATTTTTTTTTTTTTTGAAAAGATGAAAGCGGGGCGGGGCGGGGCAGATCACGGGGCGGGTAAAAGAATCCAGAAACCCGCTCTGCCTCGCCCCATTGACATGCCTATGCACAACTGTTCAAACAATGGTTATAACTAACTCAGAAATCGTTGTCTTTGTGATCAGATCATTTTCTTCAAGTGCTTCTTCAAAAGTGATTCTTATCTCTTCCACTTGAAAACTAAGTGTTATAAGTCCCTAAACACTACCAATCTTCCCTTGACTTATACACAAAGTCCAATTGCATCTTGAACTCCAAAGTCAGCACACTAAATCTCCTCAATCCATGTCCTAACATAGGACGCACACGATAAACTGTAAAACCTCAACCCTGCATTACTTGGATTAAATCCAAGCAATATTTGAACTTTTCTGATGGAAGAACTTTGGTATGCATGTCAACAACATTCTCCTTAGTATTGACCTTCTTCACTTCAACATCTCCCTTTTCAATCACATCCCTAGCATAATGATGCTTAGCATCTATATGTTTAGATCTTTCATGAAATACCTAACACTTGACTAAATAAAGAGCACTTTGAGAGTCATATAAAATTTTCACTGACTGTTGTCTTAAACCAAACTTTGTCAAGATTCCTTTTAGCCACACAGCTTCCTTCACTGCCTCTGTCATTGCCATGTACTCTGCCTCTGTTGTGGATAGTGCTACCACTGATTGGAGCATTGATCTCCAACTGATAGCTGCACCAAATAATGTGAACATATACCCTGACTGAGATCTTCTATTATCTAAGTGAGCAGCATAATCAGAATCCACATATCCTCTCAGAAACTCATCAGATTCATCACTTCTCTAAACATGATTCCATAATTTGTAGCACCTCTTAAGTATCTCATCACCCATTTCAGTGCTTCCTAGTTCTGTCTTCTAGGATTAGACATGTACCTGCTAACTACACACACAACATGTGAGATATCAGGCCTAGTGCATACCATTACATACATTATACTTCCAACATCATTTGAATTAGGTATTCTGCACATTTCCCTTTCTTCTGCTTCTGCCTTTAGTTTTTGCAATTTTGAAAGCTTGAAATGCTAAGCTAATGGTACTGATGCTGATCTTGATTCATTCATGTTAAACTTCCTCAAAACTTTTGGGATATAACTTTTATGTTCCAACCATAGGTAGCCCTTCTCTCTATTTATAACAATATCCATTCTGAGAATTCTTCTAGCTTCTCCCAGTTACTTCATTCAAAACCTGCCTGCCTTGAGTTTTTCTATTTCAGCATGACTCTTGCTTGCCACAAGCATTTCATCCACATATAACAATAGAAAACTCAACATCTCCTTCCCAGCTATTTTCATGATTATACAGTTATCATACTTTGACTTAATGTAGCCAATCTTCTTCATATGGCTATCAAATTTAATATACCACTGTCTTGAGCTTTGTTTAAGCCCATACAATGATTTCTTCAACGAACATGCCTTGTTTTCATTACCTAGTAGAATAAATCCTTCTGGTTTTGTCATGAATATTGTTTCCTTCAAGTCACCATGCAAGAAAGTTGTTTTCATAACTAATTGCTCCAATTCTAGATCCATCTGTGCAACAATTGCTAAAAGAATTCTAATTGAGCAATGTTTCACTATAGGAGAGAAGATTTCATTGTAGTCAATTCCCTCCTTATGTGTGAAACTCCTTGCAACCAACCTTGTCTTAAATCTGACATTTTCAGTTCCAGCAAATTCCAAGTTCTTCTTGAAAATTCACTTACAACTGATTAACTTCTGATTAGCTGGTTTGTCAAACAAGACCCAAGTTCCATTTCTTTCTAATGAATCTATCTCTTCTCTCATAGCAATGATCCAGTGATCTTTGTCCTTGCTTTGAATGGCTTCTCTGTAATTCCTTAGTTCAGAATACTCAGTTTCTTCTGCTACACTTAGAGCATAAGCAATAAGATATTCACTTCCATATCTTGTGGAAGGCTTTATTACTCTTCTCTGTGTATCTCTAACCAGTTGGTACCCACTAAAATCACTTGTTTCATCTTGATCATAGTTAGAATCAGTTTCCTCGAAAATTTCTGTATCAGAATTGTTATCCCCCTCACCATGTTCCACCTTGATTTGTGATCCGTTCTCAGGTGTAGAATTACCACTTGTAAACTGTTTCCATCTTTCAGTGACATCTGGTCTTCACAAAACACAACATCGCTGCTTGTCAGTATCTTGTTCATTTCCGACTCTATACACCACAGTCTGTAGCCCTTTACACCATTTGGATATCCCGACATCACACATCTCAATGCTCTAGCATCCAATTTATCCTGCTTTACATGAGCATATGCAATACATCCAAAAGGCTTTAAGTATGCAATTTATCTTGTGTTTTTCAACTCCACCTTTCCTCTGGTGTGATGTAACTATTAGCTGTCGATGGACTTCTGTTGATCATATAAGCTGCAGTAGAAGCAGCTTCACCCCGGAATTTCTTCTATAAGCTAAAACTAAGAAGCATGCATCTTACTCTCTCCAATATGGTCCTATTCATCCTTTCAGCTATACCACTTTGTTATGGATTGCCAGGAACTGTTCTGTGTCTTTTCATTCCTTTCACTTTACAGAATTCTTGAAATTGGTCAAACAGAAAGTCAAGACCATTATCTGTTTTTAGACATTTCAGAGTTGAACCCTTTTCAACTTCTACTTTACTGCACCACTCTTGAAACTTGTTGAATGCATCTGATTTACTTCTAAGCACATATATCCACAGTTTCCTAGAGTAGTAATCAATTATACTCAGAAAATATCTTACCCCCCCCCCCCCCAAGTGTTTCAACTTTAGAAGGGCCCCACAAATCAGAGTGAGCATAACCTAATGGATGTTTGGATGTATGTTTCCCAACAGGTAATGATTTCCTTATACTCTTACCTAGAATACAACTTTCACATAAGTCAATCTTGAAACTTCCCTTATTCTGTAATAGGTTCTGTTTCAGCAATTCACTCATACTTGTTTCACTCATGTGTCCTATTCTATTGTGACACATGAAAGAACTATCTATTATCACAGTATCCACATTTCCTATCAGTGTTTCTGCCACTAGATAATATAAGCTTGACTTTCTTACCCCTTTCATTACTATCTTAGAGTTCTTTAAAACATGCAAGAAACCATTCTCAGATTTGAAATTGTATATCCTCTGTTTTCTAGAGTTCCAAGACATATTAAAATTCTTTTAAGTTAGGGAATATACCTCACATCTGTCAAGAATTTTGTGGATCCATCATGTATCTTTAGCTTGATACTGCCAACACCTTCAACAGGACATGCTTGATCATTGCCTAGAATACCTGAACCAGACCTATAATTCTTAAAATCACTAAACCAGCTAAGATTGGGCCGCATATGAAAGTTATAACCTTAATCCAGTGTCCACTTTTCCTCAGCTTTATCTTCTGTAACATTCAAGACATCTGCTTCCTCCTCTCCTTCTGCCACATCAATAGTACTTGGCTTCTAATCCTTTTGGGCCTTTTCTTTTCCACTCAAAACAGTTTTTCTTGAGATAACCAAGTTTCTTACAGTGATGGTATCTTCTTGTTTCCCTTCCTCCAATGACCTTTTGTTTATTCTGTTGAAACTTCTTATGTTGAACAGTTGAGAATGGCTTCTTTTGCTCGAAACTTTTCCCTTTTCTGATATTCAATCCCTCTACCTGAGAATCACTTCTTGAGTCATTTGAATTCTACATTTCTTTGGCCCTTAGAGCAGTTTGAACTTTAGCTAAAATGATCTTGGATTCCCTGCCATATAACATGGCATCATTCAAGTGTTCATACTTTTATGCATTGCATTAAGAAGTATAATAACCTTGTCTTCATCTTCAATTTTGGCCTCCATGCTCTCAAGATCATCAAGATGCTTGTTAAACTCATCCAACTGATCACCAATACTTTTCTCTTCTGACAACTTGAATGAATAGAGCTTCTGTTTTATGTAAAGTTTCTCACCATAGTTTTCTTCATATACAATTCTTCCAGTTTGCGCCAAACATCTTGTGCAATCTTCTCTCTTGCAACTTCTCTAAGAACTTTATCTCTAAGGGATATAATTATTGCAGAATGTGCCTTCTCCATGGATTCAGGCTTTTGAGATTCATCCATCTTATCTGGAAATCCTTTCAAACCCTGTAGAGCACCTTCCAAGCTGCACCAATAATGCCTTCATCTTTATTTGCCACAGACCAAAATCGATTTTGCCATTGAATTTCTCAAAATCAAACTTCATTGCAGCTATGGAGATCCTTGCAATTCGATTCCTTGATTCTTTTAGTTTCCATAGACGGCGCCAATTGTTGTAGAATCAAGAACAATAGACGGATCTCTCAAGAAAACACTCAACCCTCAAAACGTTTGAAATGAAAACATAAAATGAGAATCTGAGTTTTACGTGGTTTGATAAATTGATCTACACCTACGGAGGTAATCAAACAGCTTTCTTTTCTTGAATCAAGAGTACAACAAATACAAAATGAATGTGCAATCACAGCACACAAATCACACACACTACAAGACTTTTCAATCCAACTCTGATATCTTAAGTGTGTTTTCTTCCGAACTAATGTTATCTAGTTTATCTCTCTAACTTCCAAGATTAACTAAGAATGAGCTCTCTCGAATGGAATGAAAAAACGGGAATGAAAGAGAATTAATACAATTAACTATCTACAAAGCAGAAAAACTGAAAACTGGACGACTAAAGGACAACGATTTTGATTTTATTTTTTTAAACGACGGTTATGACTAACTCAGAAACCGTTGTCTTTGTGATCAGCTCATTTTCTTCAATTGCTTCTTCAAAAGTGATTCTTATCTCTTCCACTTGAAAACTGAGTGTTATAAGTCCCTAAAAACTACAATATCCACATTATATTCCTTTTAAGAAAAATATATATTCTACCAATAATAACAACATATACATAATTTGTGTGGGTAACCGAGCGAGCTCTAGCTCTATAAGATTTGGGGTTAATTGGGCAAAGTTTAAACGAGCTAACAATATTGTAAATCTACCCATGTAAGAATCCATCCCCTTTAGGATCACTTTCTTGCCTATCCAAAGGTAATTCTTCTAATGTGTTTTACACTTTTATTTATTTATTTAGTTATTTATAAACACAGAGTGTAAATGATTATGTGCGCTATATAGTGAAAAAGCTATCAATGTATTCTACATGGGTCAACCAAGATCTAAAAAGAATGTTGCTAGATATAAGTACTGGTGTAAAAGTTATTTGAATCGATAGTTCGAAAAATCATTTAAGGGCAAAACGAAATCTAACCAAATTATAGTTTGCTTCAATTATAGTTCCAAATCGGTGATTCGGTGTAGCTTATCATTAAGACTGTTTGTTTCATAATTTTTTTATATTTATTATTTTTTTATATTAATTTACTTTTTTTGTAATAGTGTAAGTATACATAAAAAATTGATTGTATGTTAATACCAAATTAAAATATATAACTAACAAACTACAAAAATTAAATAAAAAATAGATATATAAAGCAAATCTATATAAAAAAAAATAGCACAAAATCTTCGAAACAAACCGAAACGGTTCGAGAAAGGGGGAAATGAAAATCGAACCGTATGTATACGTTTTACAAACCGAAAGCGGTTCATTGACCTGGTTCGGTTCCCCGTTTTAATGATTTACTTAAAACAAATGGTAATTGTGGCAATTTTGATCATCAAAGGGAGTGAGTGCAGCCAACATTACTGCATCGTTACCACTAGCGTGTAGATGACTAGATGAGTACGAATTCACTTCCTGCATTTTCCATCCACACACGAAACCCTCTTCAATCTCTCTCACTCACACGCTTCACTCTCACCAGCATCCTCGTATCCTCCGAAGATGTCAAGAACAAGCGCACCCACTTCACAATCTTTGCTTACCCATCATCTCCGGCGAGGGATGTCTGGCGAAGGCATCCCCTTGTTGAGACGGCGCCGCCGCAACCTCGCCGGAGGCGGCACAACTCGGCCTTTCTTGACCACAGCGTAGACATGGACGAGCTTTTATCGTCTATTGGTGAGACTTCTGATGAGCACCAACTGTTTGCTTTAATGTCACCGTACAAAAACCGCAGCCTTTCGATAAGATTCATGGTCTCGCTCCTCTCACGTGAGTCCGACTGGCAACGGTCACTTGCTCTGCTTGATTGGATTAATGAGGTAGCGTTGTATACACCGTCTGTGTTTGCTTACAATGTGGTGTTGAGGAATGTGCTTCGGGCGAAGCAGTGGGATATTGCACATGGACTGTTTGATGAAATGCGTGAAAGAAGTTTGTCGCCTGATAAGTATACTTATTCTACCCTGATTACGGCATTTGGGAAAGAGGGCCTCTTTGATGAAGCATTATCTTGGCTTCAGAAGATGGAACAGGACCGTGTTCCCGGAGATTTGGTTTTGTACAGCAATTTGATTGAGTTGTCCCGTAAACTATGCGATTACTCGAAGGCGATCTCGATTTTCTCGAGGCTTAAGAGGTCGGGGATTACGCCTGATCTTGTTGCGTATAATTCGATGATCAATGTGTTTGGCAAGGCGAAGCTTTTCCGCGAAGCACGGTCGTTGATTAGTGAGATGAGGCAGGCAGAGGTTATGCCAGATACTGTTAGTTATTCGACTCTTTTGACTATGTATGTTGAGAATCAAAAGTTTCTGGAGGCTTTGTCTGTGTTTTCAGAAATGCGTGAGATCAATTGTTTGCTCGATCTCACTACGTGTAATATAATGATCGATGTGTATGGGCAGCTTGATATGGCGAAGGAAGCAGATAAGCTGTTCTGGGGTATGAGAAAGCTTGGGATTGAGCCGAATGTGGTTAGTTACAACACTCTTTTGAGGGTTTATGGTGATGCTGAGCTTTTCGGTGAGGCAATACATCTGTTTAGGTTGATGCAGAGAAAGAACATCGATCAAAATGTTGTCACGTACAACACTATGATAAGTATTTACGGGAAGACACTTGAGCATGAAAAAGCTAACAATCTCATTCAAGAGATGCAAAACAGAGGAATTGAGCCCAATGCTATTACTTATTCTACAATAATATCGATATGGGGTAAAGCAGGGAAATTAGATAGAGCTGCCATGCTGTTTCAGAAGCTCCGAAGCTCTGGTATTGAGATTGATCAGGTTCTTTACCAGACAATGATTATAGCATACGAAAGGGCCGGTTTAGTGGGCCATGCCAAACGTTTGTTACACGAACTCAAGAGACCTGACAACATTCCAAGGGAAACCGCCATTCTTATCCTTGCTGGAGCCGGTCGAATAGAAGAAGCTACATGGGTATTCAGACAGGCTGCTGATGCTAAAGAGATCAAAGATATAGCAGTATATGAGCGAATGATCAATCTTTTCTCTAAGTACAGAAAATACTCGAATTTGATTGAGGTTTTCGAGACAATGAGGAAATTCGGGTACTTTCCGGATTCGAATGTGATTGCACTTGCTCTTAACGCGTATGGTAAATTGCAAGAATTCGATAAGGCTGATGAGGTGTACAGGGAGTTACAAGACGAGGGCTGTGTGTTCTCGGATGAAGTTCATTTTCAGATGCTGAGCCTTTATGCGGCAAGAAGGGATTTTGTGATGGTTGAAACTCTGTTCGGAAGACTGGAGGAGGATCCCAATATTAACAAGAAAGACCTGCATCTTGTTGTTGCTAGCATTTACGAACGAGCGAATCGGCTTAATGATGCATCAAGAATCATCAATCAGATGAGTGACAAAGGGATGGCTTGATTTTTTTCTGCCTGTTTAATATGTTGTTTCATAGATTGTGTTTCTGGTTAGTTGTAAATTATAAACTTCTGCATTTTTGTGTGTATATATTCCTTTTTCATGTATCAGTTGTGATCATATGTTCAACTCTTACTTGATTCTTTGGCTATCCAAGATCAAGAAAGCTGTGTTTGAAACTGAAGCTAAAAATCTAACCAGCTATCTTAAACTAGTTTCGAAATCGTTCATTAAAAGCTTGTTTAAACTATGTTCGACTAAAAAAATTAAACAAGCTTGAATATTGTTTTACGTTTGATACAATCTAAATGTCGACTCAGGCTCGATAATTAGAGTTCGTTAAAATAAGTGCGAACATATCAAACTATTTGAGCAGACTCATGTTTGACTTGGTTAAAGTTTGTTTAAACTCGATTTGATTAATAATCAAACAAGTTGAAATATAATATTACAAGTTTGATTACATTTAAACAAGTTTAAACATTAGTAGATGATGTTATAAATAAAAAGAAAAAACAAAAGGAAAACAGGAAATGTAGAGACCAAAAGCCGGTCCCTCACAAAGCAGAAAAGTCAAAAATTACAAATCCTATCCATGCCACAAGCTGACAGATATAGGAAGTAGATAACATAGATTAAAGTCCGGTGAAAAATGAAACTAGGAAGTAGATAACATAGATTCAAGTCCGGTGAAAACTGAAACTAAGTTTGATGATTCTTTTATTTATTCGTTTGTCATAACCTCTTTTTCAATACACAGTTTCTTGTTATTATAATTACAAAAATGTATTATTTTACCAAACATATCAATATCTTATAAAATGTTGAAGAGATCCTATAAGTTATTTGATCGAAACACTTATACTGTTTATTTTAAATAAAACCATACAACTTATAAGATCTAAAAACATATGTCAGAGCTTATAATATCAAACATTGTGCTGATAATATGTAGAATAAAAAATAAACAAGAAAGAGAGAAAAGAGGTGTATTAAATTAGAGTTGTTTTGCTTGTCAAAGATCCATTTATATATGATGTCAAATACATGTTTCATAAATAAGCCAAATATAATAAATATTTTATACCTATATTGCCCCTCATCAATTACTTTTGATAAAGACACACAAATTATATTTTTCCTTCAATAAACTCTTTATATTAGATATATTTAAATATAAATAAAGGAAATGGAGTTTCAAAATCTCCCTCTCTGTACCCCTAAATTCAACATAGCCCTTCAAATTACTTTTACCGTGTTTCAATCGTGTTTCACTTTAAAATTGAGTCAATTATAATTTTTTTTTTTTTTTTTTTTTTTGTAATTAGTGAATTTAAAGTTCATGATTTAGGTTTAGGATTCATGTATAGATTCCATGTTTTAGGTCTTGGATTCGAATTTCTCGGATTAAGGTATATTTTCTATTCTAAACTTACGATTTCATGATTCACAGTTCATGGTTTATGATTTAATGGTTCAGTGTTTATAATTCAATAGTTCACAGTTTAGGCCCTCAAAAAAAAAAAACATAGCTCACAATTTAGGGTTCGTGATTCATGTGTTCGGAGTTCACGATTCATGTTGTATGTATGAGTATGACTTGATTTTAAAGTAGAACACGACTAAAATAGGATAAATGTGGAAGAGATATCCGAAACTCGTTTAATGCAATCTCATATCCGATTTGCTTGGGTAAGAGAGGTCCCGCAGCCTAGCCCAAGTTGTTTCATGGACTGGCCCATTGGACTGTGGCCCAAATTAGACGCCCTAATAATAATTATGGTCGTCCTCTTACAAGTCCCACCGGGGAATTTTTCTGCTCCCCCTTTACAGGTGCCCCTTCTGAAAACCCTAATTTGATCAATCTCTATTATATTTGACTTGTGTTTTATATGTTTTTTAGATTCCTGTTTGCGTAGAAAATAATTTTTTTTTTTTAATTTCCGTTCACAAAAGAGTTTCTCTGTTAATCTCAAGCTTTTCTAGCAGTTATTGGGTAAGTAACGCGCAGAATATACTCTAATCTCAACTTCTATTTGCGGTAGAAATCTATTTGATTATAGGCTAGTGGAGCTGGAATCCGTGGTTTATGAATCATCTGAAATGAATTAACGTTATGAGGAGGTCTACTGTTACCTGATTTTTCTTTCTGTTTATCTTATGAGTAGTGCTTGACGAAACACAAAGATGAGGGTAGAGAAATGCTGGTTCTGTTCTTCTCCCGTATATCCGGGGCATGGAATTCAGTTTGTTCGTAATGATGCAAAGGTAAGTGGAGGGATTTTACCGTGACTTTTTTGCTTGTATTATTTATTCCTCTTTCTTTTTTTCTTCGTTGTTGCGCATTGATAAGATCCGCATTGGAGAACAATGCCTCCCTAGACACTAGTTATTCAAAGAATCTCCAGTTTCATTTTATGTAAATGAGGAATGTTTGGAGTGATTAAGTGGTTAGTCTGTAGTTTAAGTTGAAAATACACCATTTTTAGTCATGCTTGAAGAGCTTATAGATAGTACCTGCTTAACCTAAATATTTTCCAATTAAAAAAAACAAAAAATTAGTGGGGTGTAAAGTTCTTTGATCTATATACATAGTATATTTCGTTTTTTTCCTGTTACTTTTTGCTTGTATATTTATTTAGTTTTCCATTGTTGCCCGTGGATAAGATTTGTATTGGAGCATATTTGGTCAATGCCTAACTAGACATTTGTTTTGTAAATATCTCCAGTTTCATTTAGTGTAAATTAAGAATGTTTGGAGTTGCTTTTCTCTATGCTTGCCATCCCTGTGGTTTCCAATTTTGACATTTTATTGTGCATTTGTTAGATTTGGGGGTTTTAGTTTTGAGTTACTGTTAACTTTGGTGCATGATCACCACCCATAATTTGGTTTAACAGATCTTCAGATTTTGTCGGTCTAAATGCCATAAGAACTTCAAGATGAAGAGAAATCCACGCAAAGTGAAATGGACTAAGGCTTACAGACGGTTGCATGGGAAGGACATGACTCAGGTATAATATTGTGTTGTAGCAGGTGTAATACTATTTTTTTACTTAAGTCTTAAATAAACTGAGCCTGTCCGTTGAAATCTGGAGGATGCAACATTCGAGTTTGAGAGGAAACGCAACAGACCTGAGAGATATGACAGGAACTTGACTGAAGAAACTCTCAAGGTTATTAAGAAGATTGACAAAATCAAGAGTGCTAGAGCTGACAGACACCATGGAGTCAGGTTAACTTTTGTTTCTGATTTTTGCAATATTGTATCCGAAACAAGGCCTAACTTGATTGCTCTTGAAAACAAACAGGATGAAGGGAAAGAAGAGCCAGTTACAGAAAGAGGCAGCGAAAGAACTGGGACAGTCCATTCACATGATCAAAGCTCCTCTTGCTCTTCAACAAGATCCCTCGCTCACTGTACCAAAGGTCAAGGTCAAGGTGTCCCGACCGCAAACAGAGGACAATCGCATGGAAGAGTAATTGCTTGTCAACTCTGGTTTACACCTTTAACCACCTTTTCATTTGTAAGAGTATATGTTGCTAAATTATGTGCTTCCATATCAGGAGAAAAAAGGACTGCATTTTCCGGAATCATTCCATACTATCTTGTTTTGTTTGTCATAAAAAGTCTTGGTTTTTTATCTTTTATGATATTAATTGTTACATTCAAATTTCACATACTACATATACATACACGTACTTCACAAACTTATTTCGCACGCACTACATATACTTCATATACACCAGACACACTGCATACATTAAGGGTGTGTTTGTTTATGGTTTTCCTAAGTGGATTGAGGGGACCAAATTCTAATAAACCACACTAATCAACTCCCTTAGCCAAGGTTGACTCAACACTCCTCGACCTTAAGCAAACGTACCCTAACTAAAATATGTGTTTGGTAGTGATTTGTATATTAGTCCTCAAATTCACAGCTAATTAGCTATATTTCTCCATTCAATTGCAAGCTTATAAATTATTTTGCATAAACACTTTATGAGCTTATAAGCTATTGAGAAGTTATATCTTACTAAGGGCATCCACAATGCAACATCCAATTGTACCTGACACATCACTTCACATTAAAAGTTAGAACCCACTAAATTTGTACCTATTTCTCCTCAATCCTCCAAGGTACAAATGATACTATTTGAGGACCCACATTAAAATCACCAACATTATTTTTGCATCTTCAATTTATTAAAAATCTTATTTACAATTTTCACATATACAATTAATTTAATTAATATTCATAATTTTTTTATTAAAATTATATTTTCGTGACAAAAAAAGTCCTTTTTAAAAAATGTAATGAATTAGTTCTTTTTCTAAATTTCGGAACTACAAAAAATTAAGTTGTATTTTTTTTTAACACTATTATTAAAGAAGTTGAAATTTTAAAAAGGGAAAGAATAATATAACTCGGAACTGAAATTTCAAATAATAAACGTGCATATTCAATCCTGAAATATAACTAGTTAATGTTATGTCGTGTTTATATGTGCTCAATCAAGTCGACAATAGTATAATTAAAGAGGGTTGTTGGCTACAGTAGTGTCAAACCTTGCTTCAAGCTATTTCTTAATATATTTACACAAACAAAAAATAATAAATAAAATAAAAGGAATGAAAAAAATAATGGTAGCCAACAACCATGTGAGGCGGGGGCTCACCACTGTTGCGCGCCCACGTGCGCGTGTGGGCCATGTGCCTCATCTGATCCTATTTTGCTCCGCGTTTGCGCACTCCTCGTCGCCCTCCTCTCTCTCGTCAATACTCACTTTTCAGATACAATAGTTTGTACCCCAGAAATATTATTTCAAATTGTACCATTTGTTTTCAATGAATTTGTATCTGATTTAGGGGTACAATTTTTTTATTTGTATCCCATTGTAGATGCTCTAACTTTTAAAACAAATTATACAATATTGAAATTAATAAAATATTTAAAATAAATTTAGCCAAACAACTTATAATCTCTTGAGAGAGATTTAATTTACCTGAAAAGAGGTATAAGTTGAAGCCTATTTGAAATGACAGCACTATTAATAAATTACGGTAGATTTTGATGAGAGAAGATTACCTATTTAAAATGGTATTTAGCTCCTATTCTAATATTGTTAATTTATGTCATGAAAATGATATTATTATAATATTATTTTGTTTATGTGGTCATATATATAGATAATGTATAAATATTTAAATAGAAGATTAACCATGATATGCGATAAATTCTCTTTCTCTGGATATTGACAGAACCACATTATAAGAGAGTCGAGAGTCTGCGATCGTAATCCGTATTCTCTCATTATAATTGTGCAATATCTCTTAGTGCACGTTTAGTTGGAGTTGAGGTGGTTGGGGTACTGTTGACTATGGATAGTGTCTGGAGTTAGTGATTGAGAGAGTAAAAAATGATGTTTGTTTGGATGGTTGGGGACCTGGGGTAGTGGTTATAGTGTAAGATATAATATTTAATTATAAAATATGATGTGATGTATATAAGAGTTTGTTAATAATAATTGATTTTATGATTAAAGTAGTATTAAAATTTTGGGTGGTTTGTAGTGGTTGGAATAACATGTGTAAACAAACATAAGGAGATGGGGTGGCTCAACCCCAACCAAACATACCCTAGGTTGCATTTGGATGAAGGAATTTGAGGGGTGAATTTGAAAATTCATTCTCAAATCCACTCAACTGGTTTAGCATATTTTGAATTTTAAATCCCTTGAAATTTTTTAGTTCATTTTAAATGAATTTCAAGTTCATCACATGACTTAGTCATTATAAATTCATCACATCTCTCTCATATATATATAGTCATATTATCACACATTTTACACACTTCTACTCATACTACACACACTAGACGCACACTTCATACTTCACACACACACACACATACACACACACACTCTATACACGAGCACAAACTATACACACTCGCTTCACACACTTCACACACTATATACACAATGCTACTATACACCTCACACGCACTTCACACACTACACATACATACTCCATGCACACATTATTCACACACATATTACATACACACACTACACATTCTTATTATCATCATTCTTTAAAAAATATTAGAAAACTTTTAATAAAAAAAATTTCAAAGAATTCAAATCTACTCATTTGAATTTAAACATAGAAACAAGGAATTTAAAATGTATTGTGCATATAGAGCACATGCAGTAACAAATGAAGTAGAAGTTCAGCAGCAGCAGCTAAGGGAAATGGGGACCAATCATTGTATGGCAAATCAGCATGTGCCATGTGATAATGAGTCATTGAACAACTCAGCAAAGTTAGTTAAGAGCAGCAGTAACTGTCTTTGTTCTAGAAGCTACGTAAGTGATCTGTAAAGACATGTAATAGGTCCTTGTAATTCTTGTATTGATTTAGCGCTCATTTGGTCGGGGGTATGGAATAAGGGAGGTTAACTTATCATAAGATTACTTAATAGGATTTGAGTGTATAATTTAATTAGTCTTACATTTGATAGGGAGTATTTAGGTTTTATCATAAATTTTACTGGATGTATGGTAGCCTACGTAATATTACTGTTACATACAAATTGTGTCATTGTAGGTACACTTTTACCCCTACCAAATCTGAAAATTAGTCATTTCCATTTCCCTCATCTTCATATCGTGGTGGTTGTCGTCTCAGCTTGCCCTAGGTGGAAACCTCAGAAGAACAAAATGACCTCAGAAGAATAAAATGGATCACTACTCTCGACAAGATGCTATGAACATGATTTTATTTTGTTATCCAACGTAGTTTTGTTATCCAACAACAACAACAATAATCATCATCAAAATTGTTTATCTTATTTTATTATGCACTCACGAAATGTTATCTTACCAAATTGGTAAGATAGCTAAGAGGCCCTAATATGAGCTAATAACCGGGCCCCATAGTTTAACACATATAAGCAATAAGGGTTACCAAATGACCGATTAAGTCATATAAGTAATATAAATGGGCTTATCACCTCTACCAAGTGAGCCCTTAGAGTTCAATTCCAATAATCTCTCAGATTCTTCTTCCTACTTTTCTATCACTCATTCTATTAGTTTTACGTTTATAGCAAAATGAGTGAGTTTCTAAATACAAAGAATTAGAAATCAAATTCTTTGGTTTCTAAATCCTCCATCTAAACACCCTTTAGGGTGTGTTAGTTTAAGGTTCTCCCCAATACATTGGGAAATGTTAAACCTACTTTTTCACATATTTTTCACCACTTTATTTATTTCAGCCAACAGTACTTAACATTCACAGCCTTACACAAACACATCTTTAGGGGATATTTGGGTTGTACTATTTCTATCCAGATGTGATATGGGTCAATCCGATTCTGTTTTAGTTTATGGATCAACAATCTGGATCGGTCATCCAAGCTCATCCTCACATATTAAATAGTCTATTTTACACCCTATATCTTTCACATTTTTATCATTACCATTCAATCATTACTTAAATCACTTTTTACAATTTTCAATATATTTTTTCATCATTACCTAACATTAATCATTACATACATCAACTTTTACAATTATTAGTACATATTTTACAATTTTCAATACACATTCTACAATATTGATTTGACATCACCTTTACACACCCTACCCTACTTCATTTTTAAACAAAATATATTTATATTATTCACATAGATGTACCAGCTGTGAATGTGATTTAGCGGATGAGCCACATTTCACTAAATCTCAATTCAAGTATTCCCTTAAAGTAATTATATCATTATCATTATTTACATTAATAATATGTAATTATAGTTGATATATTAACAATATCACATTATATACTACCTCATTTTAGACGTCATTTTAGCTTTTGTACTTAGTTTATAAATAATTATTTTTTTCATTATTTTTTTCAATACTACCTTTATAATTATTTCTAAAAAGAATCTAGTTATCAAATCTACACAATTTATTTGAGGGATTATTTGTTCATTCTTTATACTCCTTAATTTTTTTATTCAAACCTAGAATGACATCTAAAATAATGGAGATAGTATGTTTCACCTGTATAATTAGTATAAAAGATCACTACAAGAAAAAATCAAATTAGTGACGGAAAAAAATCGTCTCTAATCACATGATATTCATCTCTAAACTAAATAAGTCATGAACCTGAAATAAAATGTTTGGTCCCTATAATACTTGTCTCCAAAATTTAGGAACCGAATTTTTCGTCTCGAAATTTAATCACAAAATTTTCGTATCTATGATGAAGTTAGAAACCAAATTACATAAGAATAGAGACGGACTATGTATGTTCCTAATATTCAGTTATTATTTCATCACTAATCGAATACTATTAATCTTTTATTACTCTCTATCACTATTCTGTTTATATCTTATTTTTATTTATTAACCGATATTATCCTTGACTAGTTTTCATTTATAGTATCAAATTTTCTTGTAATGGATGTTGTAACATCAGAGTATCAGATCTGCTTAAACCAAAGTCAAATAAACGTTGTAAATGTCATTAATTTATGTCCGGTTTTCAACGGTCACATTAGCAAGTTGTCATACTCCCATACCAAAACCATACTCATTAATGAAAGGGAAAAATAATTAAACAAAAAAATAAAAAAATCAAGGGTTTGTTTGGTTTATATTTTTAAAATATTTACATAATTAATATTTGTTTTATCATTTTTATCCATATAATTTTTTCAAAACTAATCATTGTATTTAAATTAAATATTTATTTTATATCTCATATCTATAATTTATCTAATATAATAAAATAAATTATAATCATTATTATTTAGTGGGATCTATCATTTACAAATATTATAATAAAATACTATTCTCATTTTCGCTCAAATTTGCACACTTTTCTTTTCGGTCCGTCTCACTAAACTTTGCACACCTTAAAAAGAAAATTTCTCTTACAATCTTCACCCTCAATCTCCACATTTGAAAAAAAGTCAAAGATTCCCAAAAATCTATTTTTTCTTAACATCTGTATCCGATCAATCATGCAAAATTAGCAGAGCCGGAGGAAATATTATACAATCATATTATTTAATAATTATTCACATTTATTTAAACATCAACCTCGTTTATCAAATCATATCAAAAAAAATCTCGTAAACACCCTAAATTCCCATCTGACCTAGGGGTGGGGAAAAATACCGAAATGCCGAAATACCGCACATACCGTATCGAAAAATTACCGAAAATACCGAAATTTTCGATATACCGAATTTTCGGTACGGTATGATACCGTACCGGAAATTTTCGGTACGGTAACGGTATGATAATTTGAAATTTTCGGTATTTCGGTATATACCGAATACCGAAAAAAGTTCGGCATTTTCGGTATATATCGGTATACCGAATTTTTTTTCGATATTTTGGTAGTTCGGTATTTCGGTATACCAAATTCCTAACGGTATACCGTAAATTTTCGGTATACCGAAATTTCGGTATACCAAAATCAACGGTATGGATCGGTATATACCGATACCGATACACAATTCGGTATACCGAATTTTCGGTACGGCATCGGTATTTACCGATATCATACCGAATTTTCGATATGCCGAATTTCGGTATACCGAAATTTTCGGTACGATAACGGTATGGATTTTCGGCGTACCGAAAATTTCGGTATGGTAACGATATGGGCAATTCGGTACGATATACCGTACCGAACCACCCCTAATCTGACCTCCCTAGGCAAAAAGCGCAGGATCCGAAGACCCCAATCCATATGAAAAATTCGACTTTTTATATCCACTAAAATAAAGCCATTTTTATTTTTTGTTCGATCAGCTTCCAAATTATTCCCTGATAATGCAGCAGGTATCCGGTATCGAATTCTTCAAGAAAGCCGAATCTCTCCGGCTCAAAAGCCGCCACGAGAAGTACTTAATAGCCGACGCCGATCAGCAATCCGTTTTCCAAGATCGCTCCGGCGCATCCGACGGCTCAAAATGGACTCCAGAATTCGTGGAAGATTCCAGAAGCTTCGTACGTCTGAAGAGCTGTTACGGCAAGTATTTAACGGCGTTAGACGAGGAGTATCTTCTGGGAGTAACGGGCCGTAAAGTGGTCCAAACACTGCCCGGGAAACTGGATTCGTCGGTGGAGTGGGAGCCCGTTAGAGATGGTATGCAGGTGAAGCTTAAAACCCGTTACGGTAACTTTTTACGGGCCAACGGAGGTCTGCCGCCGTGGCGGAACTCCGTTACACATGATATTCCGCACCGGCATCATGATTGGATTCTGTGGGAGGTTGAGGTTGTTGAGGCGAGATCGGAATCTGCAGATTTGGTTGATGAAGATGATTTGATGAGTTCTTCGTTTCAAATCAGGCTCCCAAGTATGGAGGTATTTATTTCGTTCTTTCGAAGAGATGTGTTTGTTTGTGGTGTTTAAGCCTTTGAACCTCTGTTCTGAATGTTCGTCTAATTCCCGTCTAACTCCGATTAAGTTGCCCGTTGGCCGCTTATTATTTTCCCTATCCCTCCCTGCTAATCCGTCTATACCTTCTTAACCGTACACAAGCTCAACTAATTGTTAATCCGCGGTTCAAATTTTCTGCCATATTTTGTATATCTTTTACAGTATATTATATTAATCCTGTCATATAATCATTTATGATATATTCGTAATATCATCATATACACGTATGTGTATGAATTTAAATGTGAAAAAATATTTTATTGTATAAAGTAGGAGATCCAAAATGACTATTCCGTAAATCTTGGAACAGAATCTCTAGGATCATCGTGTTAGGTTATCAGGATTGGAATTGTAGCCGAACGCGTTCAATGAAAATTCGTCCACGTTTTTTGCTTTGCCAAAAAGATTAAAGAAAAAGTGAATAATAATAATAATTGTGTCACAACTTAAATTATATTTTATCCATTTTTTCAACTATGTCCTTGTTATAACTGGTAAGAATATGGTGGTATGATGTATTTAGGATGGAGCTTGTATTTTTTTGAGTGAGAAAGGGAAAAATGTTGTTTGACCTTTGACCTTAATCATAAATTGGTGGAGCAATATCGTTGAGTCGGTTGAAAAATTAAAGAATTTTGAGTTGTAGCTATTTCTTTCCTTTTGAAAAGTAGCTAAAAATAAAAATATTTTTGTTCTATTAGGACATAAAATTATTATTATTATTTAATACTTTTGGTATGGTTAAATGTCAGAGACTAAAAGTAATGCAAATAATCTCATATTTATTTTTATGATATTTGGATGGTGTATTCATTAAAACCTCATCAATCATATACATGGATGATTGTATGTATAATGTGTTTGGGTCTAATATACCCCCAAGTAAAACATTCAAAATAATTTACTGAAAATCCGATTTTTTACTATATACTTGTTGCACCTCCTATTACAATTATGTCAATATAGAACACATGTGCATATATATTGATAATATCACTTTAAGCATGTATATCATATAATGATTTTGCCGTAATAGAGGATGTAGCTCAATTTGTAGTAGTAGATCCAACGTGTCCATGTGAACCCTATCAACATAAGATTTCATCTAACCGAGATTTGATTTATATCACGGAATGTAAAAACCCTTTAAAGTAAGCATGTTACAAATTAGATAATTTAATCTATCTAACTTAATCATATGAAGCAATCACCTTGAAACTTAGAAGTCTCGTATAAATAGAGCATATCGAGATCCTTTGTTCCATTCTATAAGCCTCTATGCATTGTAAGTGCCCAACTAGAATCTCGTCAAGTTAAATTGGTTTGTAATTGAGCCTCTATGCATCGTGTGCCCAACTAGCCCATCAAGTGTTATTGGTTTGCAATTGGGCCTCAAAGCCCCATGTTAAATAGATACTTCTATTAGGTACACTAATTAGGTCACTTAGAGAATGTTTGGATTGGATCGAACTCATCTAGATGAAAGATGTGGGTCAGTCGAAAGTATGTTTGTCTAAAACATGAGTGAGGATTAGCTCGTCCATCTCCACCCAAATCTTACTCTCCTTTATAAATTTCAACAATTTTGTTAATCATTATTAATTAACCAATCATTACATACATCATTTTCATAATATAATAATATAAATCTATCGATCCAAATACTTTATGCTAATTGTCCACCTATTTCAATAACTTTTTAACTATTATTAACCACCATTGCATATTGGCTTAACATATATAGTTAACATCTAAACCTACTTCATCTCATATTAACATCTAAACCTACTTCATCTCAGATACCATTTTTTATTTAAGAATATTACATTTGTTCATTTCAATTTTGATCATTTAATTTTTGAAATTCGATAAATTAGTCATGTCACCACCTACATCAAGTATCGAGTAATGTTCAATTATCGAATTTCAAAAGGTAATGACTAAGTTAGCGAATTTCAAAAATTAAAGGACTAAAATTGAAATGACCGAAAATAATACTCGTAAATAAAAAAAAAAAAAAAAAAAAAAAATGAATGAACTAAAAAATCTATCGACACTTATAGTAACTGTTGCCAAATATTTAAGCGCGCGCTGAAATATCTCATATGATTTGTTGTTTATGGTTGTTTAATTGTACTTGATTCAGTCCAATTCTTCAGAAGATTCACCCAGAAAATACGAAGGCCGCCTTATATATTACTACATTGCCGATGATGATGGCAATTTAGACGATACAATTGAAGGGCCATGTTTTCAGTTAAAAGGGAATAGGTTGGAGGATTTGATCCAGAAATTGGAGCAACAAACAGGCCTCCAAGATATCATCGTCTGTTGTCGGAACCGCGTAAACGGAAAGCTTTATCCCCTCCGTTTGGCTCTTCCTCCCGACAGCGCAACCATGCACGTTGTCATAGTTCCATCGACTTCTAAAGGTTAGTGGCAGAGTGATCTTGATGTCATGATTCGCTGAGTCAATCCTCCCTTATTTATATGATAAAGGAAAAATTAATGATTATGTATTTTTTTTTTCAGCTGCAAATGATTTTATGCCACCAACTCCAACATCAACATAAAATGGACACCGCGAAAAATGGAAATGTATCCAACAAGAATAGGTGCTTCTGAGAGTGAGTGGCTTCAACTCACAAGATGAGGAATTGGAGGTTTGTGAAAATAATGAGAATGGTTGTTATTACAGGATGTGTAATAGAAAAAACCCCTTCAGATGATCAAATCAAATCGTCTATGTGATGCTACATTTTCTACTATAGTTATACAAATAAAGACTATATGTGCATTATAAATGTATCGATGATGTCACTATTTATATGTAGAATGAGTTTTGTGTGTGACAGTCTCACGTGTGACGAAATACACTTTTACAATAAAATTTGATACTTTTACGAGAAAAAATGATACTTTTACAGATAAAAGTGATACTTTTGTTACGAAAAATGATACTTTTTATTTTTAAAAAAATCGTACTCCTTCCGTCCCACCTTATTTTGGAATGAAATAAAATTGTTTGAGTGAGTCTTGTGTAAAACGGTCTCACGTGTGACGGAATACACTTTTATAATAAATATGGATACTTTTACAAGAAAAAATGATACTTTTACAGATAAAAGTGATATTTTTACTGCAATGATATTTTTGCCACAAAAAAATATACTTTTTGTTTTAAAAAAAAAGTGATATTTTTACAGATAAACGTGATACTTGTACTCAAAAAGTAAGATGTTTTTTCCGTCATACCGTATAATGACTGTGTGACTGTTTCATATAAGTTTTTGTCAAACTGTTTTTATCTAACCTTTACCATACACTTTTACAGAGCTTGTAAATCCTTAAAATATCTTTGTTTATATTATCTTTTCTACCCCTATTATGCATTGCCTATATTTTATTAGATTCGAGATTCATGTGCAGAAAAACACCGAAGCATGGAAACCTGAATAGCCAGTTCTATGCTACCCACTTGGATAGTATTTAAGTGAATAATCCATAGTACACTAGAAAAGTGCACATGAATCTAAACGACTTATTTCCTTTTGATCTCATTTGGTAGAGATGTCAATAAGGGTCGGCGCGGCCCTACCCGACCCAAGCCCTCAAAAGCCCGGCCCTCATGCTATAAGGGCTTTGAAAAACTAGCTCTAGCCCTAGCCCTAGCCTTGAAGGACTAGAGCCGGGCCGGGCCAGGACCAGACCCTTTAAGTTCATGTATTTTAATTTCTTTGTTATCGTTCTCAAGTTTCATAAATAATATGTTTAAATTTTACCGATAAAATGGTTATTTTTTTTTTTTTTTAAAATACAAGCATTTCATTCTCTTTTAATATATATATTGGGGTTTCTAAATATACTGTATTGTATAAGATACGACATGATGGGATCGTTTGCTTAACACTTGGCTCAGTCAGATTTGACCCAGCACTCTCCAGTCTTAAGCAAACGAACCCGATATATTTAAGGATCCCAACTCTCTTTTAATATATATATTGGGGTTTCTAAATATACCGTATTGTATAAGATACGACATGATATATTTAAGAATCCCAACATACAAATGCTAGCCAAAATACTAGAGAATGTGAATGCAATACTATAGAAGAAAATGTGAACAAAAGTATTAGAGCCGAAAGAGTAAAGGAAACGTGAAAACTCATTGATTGCATTAAACTCTAAATTTATTTATGAGATATCATATATAATATATGGCAAAAACTTGTGTGCACCCAACACACAATTGCACTATTGTGCACTCTCCTATTTAATTTGAAATTAAGAATATATATAAGGGCCTTGTTTGGATGAATTCCCAATAATAACATGTGGTGCAGCGGTGAGACACGCGCGCGGGGTCCAGGCGCGCTCCCGTGCGGGTTCGAACCCTGATTTTGCTCTGTTTTTACCTCTTTTTATGTTGTTCAATAGTATATGTTATATTGCGCAATAGTATATGTTATATCGCGTAATAGTATATGTTATAGTTACATGTACAATTTTTTAATAATATATTATGTTGTTTAATAGTATATGTTATATTGCGTAATAGTATATGTTATAGTGTGTAATAGTATATGCAACATTATATTGTGTAATAGTATATGTTATGTTACAGGTATACACATTTTTTTTAAATAATATATATATTGCGTAATAGTATATGTTATATTGCGTAATAGTATATGTTATATTGTGTAATAATATATGTTATGTTACAGGTATACACATTTTTTTTAAATAATATATAATTTTTTTAAATAATATATTACATTGTCTAAAATAATATAAAAAGTGCACATATATAAAAATTTGGAGAAGATAGGATTCGAACCTATGTCCTACTTCCTCCGTCCCACCTTATCTTGCACACTTTCCTTAAACGGCCGTCTCACCTTATCTTGCACAGCCTAAAAAAGGAAAGTTATAACATAATCTCCACCCTCAAAATCTTTACACTCAATCTCCACCCTCAATCTACCTTTGAAAAGTCAACAAACAACCAAAAAGCAACTTTTCTTAATACCCGTGCCGACCCCCCCTGTGCAAGATAAGCCGGGACGGAGGGAGTAATATCTAACAATTTAAGATTTTACCACCTAAGCTAGTGTCTCTTATGTGATAACAAACATGACTTAATATATATATATATATATATATTATTCGTTTTACAGAAGAAAAAAAATTTAAGGTTGTGCGCTATGCGAGGCTCGAACACGAGAGCTCAGCGTGCGCACAACAGCGCTATACCACTGCGCCACTATGAGTTTGGTGATATCCTAACACAACCCTTGTTATATATATAATTCCAAGATTAATTTGAATAGAAAAAAATTAAAAAAAACTGCGCGCGCTGAGGCTCGAACACGAGACCTCACAGCGCGCGCATATAAGCTTTGACCGCTGCGCCACAACTCTATTGTGTATTCAAACGCAACCCTTAATATATATCTAATTTCCAAATTAAATTGGGGAGTGCACAATAAGCTTATTGTGTGTTGGATGCACCCAAGACCTACTCATAATATATTTATGAGATATAAAATATATAAATAAGGGCCCTGAGGGCCGGTCCTACCCTAGTCCGGCCCAAACCCTAGTAGGCCTGAGGGTTGAATATGAGCCTGTAAAATTGAGATCCAACTCTAGTATTTTTAGGGTCGGATCAGGGTCGGCCCTAAGAACCTGGCCTGTTTTGACATCTGTATCTGTTTTGGGCACTATCCATTTTTTGGTATGATAGAATCTGCCTCTATTTCGCATTTTGGATCTCTTATTTCATACATCTTCTATCATATTTTAATTCCCACTCAATACGTGATGATATCACGAATACATCATAAGTAATTATGTGAAATGATTAGTATAGTATGTTGTAGAGGATTTACGAAATGTCTAGACAACCCGAACCGCCTAGTTCGTTTGTAGTTTCTCAGAAAAAACTAAAGTCCATAATGGCGTCTGCTACATAGCGTCTTGTCACGAATAAACGAGTGTTGATTATTTTTCTTCATGACCAAGAAAATAATTATCCGTTGACGACGCCCAATTCAGAAGTCAATTACCAGTTTCTATCCCCAAATTTCTATAAATTTGGCATTAGTCAAATAAGAAAATATAAAGATTCAATACCTACGAAAGCCGATCGCTGATATTCTGCCACCGCTTGTATGGAAATATATCCCGATTCCGACGTCACTCTCCGCCCACTGGATATCTCCGACGCCGATGACGCCGTGCGATGGTATTTCCAGCAACTGAAATTGTTAAACCCTAGATCTAATTCAGTTAATCTAAAAACAAAATTAAATTTTTCCCTATTTTTTTACCAGGTATACTGACGAAAACGTGAGCAGATTCTGCTCATGGGATGCCTTCACCTCAAAGGAATCCGCCATTGAATACTTTCTGAATCACGATATTTCCCATCCCTGGCAGAAAGCCATATGCCTAACGGGCCGCCTAGTGGGCTCGATATCCGTGAGCCCATTTAGTGGGACGAATAAATGCCGGGCCGAGCTCGGGTACGTGGTGGCGTCGGATTACTGGGGGAAAGGGGTGGCGACGCGGGCGGTGAAGATGGCGGCGAACGCCGTGTTTGTGGAGTGGGGACATTTGGAGCGGCTAGAGGCGGTGGTGGACGTGGACAATACGGCGTCGCAACGGGTGCTGGAGAAGGCGGGGTTTAAAAGAGAAGGGGTTTTGAGGAAGTATTATTTGTTGAAGGGGAAGCCTAAAGACGCCGTCATTTTTAGCCTGTTGTCCACTGATCCTCAAGTTAACTATTTCGTGGAAACTTAATGAAGATTTTTTGTGCCGGGTGTGTTGGAATTAGTTATTAATTAAAGTGTAGATAAGACACTTTAATTAAATAATTAAGTGGTCAAAAGTTTAATTTTGTAGGAATTAAACTTCACACGATTAATCTATGGAGAAAGTAGATGATCGTAGAATTTTAATTTACTCAAAACCGATATGTGGTGAGTGAGAAATTAATACATAAAATTTACCACTTGATTATGTATTAAGTGTAGGATTAATAACTAAGAGTAGTTATTATCCCACATTGGTTTAAATGCTCTTTAAGTAAGTGTATATATATGAAAGCTCATTATTAAGGTATATCAATTATACATGTGAGGGAATCCAAAGGAAACCCACACGTGCTCGCTCGGCTTGGCACGGCACGGCCACGCCTCGGGCTCGGGCTCGGGCCTTGGGCTTTGCCTCGGCCGAGGCCCAAGTAACTTTTTGAAAGCCCAAAATCAACTTGGGTCCAAATTGGATTTGGGCTGACGGATGAGCTTTCAGGAGCCCATGGGTTTGAATTTAAATTCAAACTTGTAACAGATTAGGCTGTTAAAGAGTATTAAACATTGGGCTGTTAAAGAGTATTAAACATTGGGCTGTTACTAATCCTGTAACTGCCAACAATTCAATGACAGAATTAATTCTGTTTTCCCTATAAATACATGCTCCCTGCATGCAAACAAGAATACAACATTTTTCACCTGAACTTTATTCTCTGCATTTTCATTTTCTCCAGCTTCTGAACTCGAACATCTGAAGTTCGCCGGAGCCTTTTCTGTTAGTGGTGCTACTACAGAAAAGGAGGTAAACCGTTATATCTTTGGCGTATATTACTTCTTTCCGTGAGCAATAGCCGGGAAGTAATTTATCTTAAGGACAGTGGGATTCCACGTCTCGGTTTTCTTTGTTTCTATATCATTCCTGATTTTCCAGAACCTTGCAAATTAACAATCTTAAGATAAATTATTTTTTTTCGATTTCTGGAAAATGTCAAACAATCAGAATGTTCCTCCTGTTCCAGCAAGAGTTATCCCTACTCCACCGGCTAACTCAGTTGAAAAACCGGAAAAATTTTCTGGTGACAATTTCAAGAGGTGGCAGCAAAAGATGCTGTTTTACATCACTACCTTAGGGTTTGCTTCGTTTCTGAAGGAAGATCCTCCGGCTGCTCCTGCAGAAGAAGACACTGATCAACAAAGGCGAGTTGCCTTTGATTCGTGGTCACATGGTGACTACCTTTGTAGAAACTATGTGATGAACGGACTTGCTGATCCGTTATACAACGTGTATCAAGATATCAAGTCTACGAAAGAGCTGTGGGATGCTTTGGAAAAGAAGTATAAGACAGATGATGCTGGCACAAAGAAATTTGTGGTGGCTCGGTTTTTAGACTTCAAAATGGTTGACAACCGTTCGGTTGTGGAACAAGCCCAAGACTTTCAGCTCATAGTTCATGATGCTTCGGCTGAAGATATGAAACTTCCAGTGCCATTTGTAGTGGCAAGTTTGATAGAAAAGCTACCTCAGAGTTGGAGTGACTTCAAGAACTATTTGAAGCATAAACGAAAGGAAATGACGGTAGAAGATTTAATCCTTAAGCTGAGGATTGAAGAGGACAACCGTAAGAATGAGTCCAGATTTCGGGCTCATGTTGATGCAAGGGCAAATCTGATGGAGAGGGGTTCTTCTAGTGATAACAAGAGGAAACGCCCCAATGACAACAACAGTCAAGCAAACCGTGCACCAAATAACAAAGGTAAACAACCTACTAACATGACTAGATTTGCAGGTAATTGTTACAACTGTGGGAAGCCTAACCACATGGCGAAAAACTGCAATCTGCCGAAGCAGAAGAAGAAGAAAGTGACTGCTAACGTGGTTGAAGAGAATGAGTTGGATCTCACTGCAGTAATCTTTGAGGCCAATGTTGTGGACAATCCAAGAGAATGGTTTGTAGATACAGGAGCCTCTTGTCATGTGTGTTCTGACAGAGAGGTCTTCTCGAGTTATAAAGCTTCTTCCGGGAGGAAGCTTCATATGGGAAACCAAGCCTCTTCAGAGGTGGCCGGAGTGGGCAACGTAATTCTGAAGTTAACTTCTGGAAAAGAGCTCACTCTGAAGGATGTGCTGCATGTCCCAGACATCCGGAAAAATTTGGTTTCTGGTTCTTTGCTGGTAAAGCATGGGTTTCGTCTAGTTTTTGAAGCTGACAAGTTCATACTAAGCAAGCAAGGAGTGTTCATAGGGAAGGGCTTTGTAGTGAATGGATTATTCAAAATGAATGTAATGGCCAAGCGCCAGATGAATAATGTAACTTCTGCTATGAATGAAAAAGCATCAACTTCTTCTTACTTGCTTGAGTGTTCCTCTTTATGGCATTCTAGATTAGGACATGTTAATCTCAATGCTATAAAACGCTTAGTAAATTTAGATTTACTAAAACTGAATGAAATTAAATCACATGGAAAATGTGAGGTATGTGTTGAAGCTAAGATGACTAAATTACCTTTTCATTCAGTAGAAAGGAGCACAATACCTCTAGAATTAATACACACTGATGTGTGTGACTTGAAATTTGTGCAGACTAGAGGGGGTAAAAAGTTTTTCATAACTTTTATAGATGATTGCACAAGATATTGCTATCTTTATCTTCTTAGAAGTAAAGATGAAGCAATAGATGCGTTTAAACACTACAAAGCTGAAGCTGAAAATCAACTAAGCACTAGGATAAAGATAATCCGAAGTGATAGAGGTGGTGAATATGTGGCTCCGTTTGAAGAATTATGTGCTCAAAATGGTATAGTTCATCAAACTACAGCTCCGTATTCTCCACAATCAAACGGTGTTGTAGAACGCAAAAATCGTACTCTTAAGGAGATGATGAACGCTTTGTTGATTAGTTCAGGATTACCCCAGAACATGTGGGGGGAAGCTGTTCTTACAGCTAATTATATATTGAATAAAATTCCACTAAAAAGAGTTGACAAAACTCCTTATGAAATGTGGAAAGGGCATAAACCATCTTACAAATATCTCAAAGTGTGGGGGTGTTTGGCTAAGGTTGAAGTGCCGTTACCTAAACAAGTGAGAATTGGCCCAAAAACGGTTGATTGTATATTTGTTGGGTATGCATTCAATAGTAGTGCGTATAGATTTCAGATTTATAAATCTGAAATACCAGATATGACTGTTGGAACAGTCATGGAATCAAGGAACGCAGTATTCTTTGAAAATATCTTTCCTTGTAGAGAAAGATTGATAGAAAATGAAAACCAAGGAGTTACTTTGGAAAAAGGAAGTAGTTCAAATCTAAAAAGAAATGTTGAAGCTACAAGTAGTTCTCGGATCTTAGAAGAAGAAGAAACGAGACGTAGCAAAAGAGCAAAGACTGCAAAGTCATTTGGTCCTGATTTTATCATATATATGTTAGATGATGAACCGAGATCGATAAAAGAAGCTCTGTCTAGTCCAGATGCACCATACTGGAAAGAAGCAATCAACAGTGAAATTGAATCCATCATGCAAAATCACACGTGGGAATTAACTGACCTTCCGTCAGGGTGTAAACCTTTAGGATGCAAATGGATCCTAAAGAAAAAGTACAAAGCAGATGGTTCAATAGATAAATACAAAGCTCGTTTGGTAGCTAAAGGCTTCAAACAGAAAGAAGGTGATGACTTCTTTGATACTTACTCTCCTGTGACAAGGATCACATCCATTCGAGTGCTTCTCTCGATTGCTGCAATACATAATCTTGAGATTCATCAAATGGATGTGAAGACTGCATTTTTAAATGGAGAGTTAGAAGAAGAGATCTATATGCACCAACCTGAAGGGTTTGTGGTACCGGGACAAGAAAATAAGGTATGTAGACTAGTAAAGTCGTTATATGGTCTCAAACAAGCGCCAAAACAATGGCATTTAAAATTTGACACTACAATGTTGTCAAATGGTTTCAGGAACAACGAATGTGACAAATGTGTGTACATAAAAGGTACATCAGAATCATATGTCATAGTATGTCTATACGTAGACGATATGTTAATCTTGGGTAGTAATCATGAGATAATCATGGATATTAAAAGAATGTTGAAAAGGAATTTCGACATGAAGGATATGGGTTTGGCTGATGTGATTCTAGGAATCAAAATAGTTAGGACATCAGAGGGAATTGTTCTGACACAATCTCACTATGTAGAGAAAGTACTCAGAAAATTCAATGCTTATGATGGACCACCTGCCAAGACACCATTAGAATTAAATGTTCATCTTAAGAAGAACATGGGTGAACCTGTAGCTCAAGTTGAATATGCAAAAGTGATAGGGAGTCTTATGTACATAACAAACTGTACTAGACCGGATCTTGCATGTTCGGTTAACAAAATGAGCAGGTTTACAAGCAATCCAAGCCAAGAGCATTGGAAAGCATTGACAAGGATTTTGAGATACTTAAAAATATACTCTTAATTATGGGCTTCATTACACGAGATATCCTCCAGTTATTGAAGGATACAGTGATGCGAATTGGATTTCGGACACAAAAGACTCTTTTTCCACTAGTGGATACGTATTCACTATTGGAGGTGGAGCAGTGTCATGGAAATCTACGAAACAAACGTGTATAGCCAGATCCACCATGGAATCGGAATTCATAGCTTTGGATAAAGCTGGTGAGGAAGCAGAATGGCTTCGAAACTTTTTAGAAGACATTCCATGTTGGAGCAAACCTGTACCGGCAATAATGGTTCATTGTGACTGTCAAGCCGCTATAGGAAGAGCATTGAACAATATGTATAACGGTAAGTCTAGGCATATACGCCGTAGACACAACACCGTAAGACAGTTGATCTCTAGTGGGGTTATCACAATAGACTATATAAAGTCTAAAGATAACTTGGCAGATCCGTTGACCAAAGGTTTAAACCGAGATCAGTTGTTAAAATTGCGAGAGGGAATGGGAGTAAAATCCACCAACTAAAGAACAATCAAAATGGATACCCAACCTTGATGAGTGGAGATCCCACAAACTTGGTTCAATGGGACAACTAAGTTTTGAAAGTTCAGAGGAGGCACTTGGAAGAATATGTCTTCAAAATCCATCCCTAGAATGCAAGATAAGTGCGTAAAGCCTGTAAACGGTGGTAGAGGATAAGTCTTATGACTTTTAATGACTTCGAGAAAACCTTTATGAGGTAGAATAGTACAGGATATTCGATAAAGAAGTCACCTATGTAAGTGTGAAGTAAAGGGCCGCTTCAATTGAAAACACTTATGAATCCAAAGAGGGTCCATGGCCGAAACGGACCAAAACGTGAGAACAAAGATGTTCTGGTCAGTATTGTGTATTCATTGTTGACTAGGTGCACACTAAGGAGGATTGGTTCAAAGATTAAGAAATCTACCAAACCACCGGTGTATCCGACAAATGAAATACTATGGAAGGTTCAAAGTCAAAAACTACTTTTCCTTAGGCAGTACTGATCACTAAGAGTTTAGACTGGAGATTGCATTCATACATGCATTAATTTTCACTCATGTGGGGGATTGTTGGAATTAGTTATTAATTAAAGTGTAGATAAGACACTTTAATTAAATAATTAAGTGGTCGGAAGTTTAATTTTGTAGGTTGTTGGAATTAGTTATTAATTAAAGTGTAGATAAGACACTTTAATTAAATAATTAAGTGGTCGGAAGTTTAATTTTGTAGGAATTAAACTTCACACGATTAATCTATGGAGAAAGTAGATGATCGTAGGATTTTAATTTACTCAAAACCGATATGTGGTGAGTGAGAAATTAATACATAAAATTTACCACTTGATTATGTATTAAGTGTAGGATTAATAACTAAGAGTAGTTATTATCCCACATTGGTTTAAATGCTCTTTAAGTAAGTGTATATATATGAAAGCTCATTATTAAGGTATATCAATTATACATGTGAGGGAATCCAAAGGAAACCCACACGCGCGCTCGCTCGCTCGGCTCAGCACGGCCACGCCACGCCTCGCCTCGGGCTCGGGCTCGGGCCTTGGGCTTTGGGCTTTGGGGAATGCCTCGGCCGAGGCCCAAGTAACTTTTTGAAAGCCCAAAATCAACTTGGGTCCAAATTGGATTTGGGCTGACGGATGAGCTTTCAGGAGCCCATGGGTTTGAATTTAAATTCAAACTTGTAACAGATTAGGCTGTTAAAGAGTATTAAACATTGGGCTGTTACTAAGCCTGTAACTGCCAACAATTCAATGACAGAATTAATTCTGTTTTCCCTATAAATACATGCAAACAAGAATACAACATTTTTCACCTGAACTTTATTCTCTGCATTTTCATTTTCTCCAGCTTCTGAACTCGAACATCTGAAGTTCGCCGGAGCCTTTTCTGTTAGTGGTGCTACTACAGAAAAGGAGGTAAACCGTTATATCTTTGGGGTATATTACTTCTTTCCGTGAGCAATAGCCGGGAAGTAATTTATCTTAAGGACAGTGGGATTCCACGTCTCGGTTTTCTTTGTTTCTATATCATTCCTGATTTTCCAGAACCTTGCAAATTAACAGGGTGATGTTAGAGATAATCTCATGGGATGATGTTATTGATGTATGATGGTGCTCTGCTTTTACTCAAATGTCAATTAAGAAAATTGGGAAAATGGAGTGTTATAAGTGTATGATTGTGTTTGCTTTGGGTGGTGATGGGTTGTGGCATCGTTGGTTATAGCAAAATAATTGAGTGTGTCGGTTTTGATTGTAGTAATGGTTGTAGTTTGGTATTTAATTGTAAAAAGTGAGGTAATTATGTAAAAATTGTTAATTGATCGTTGTTAAATAATATTTAATTATAAAAAGTGATGTGATGTATATAAGTGATTGTATTAATGTTCCGTCTTTGTTCATTAGCAGAGACGAAAATATCTCAATGTTTCACTTAAGCATATTTTTTAATTATAGAAGGTGATGTGATGTCTGTAAGCTTTCTTGTCCAATGAGTATGAGCCCAAGTAAAATATAATGGCTACAAAATTAAAAATAATAAACATCAATAATTATCATGGACCAATTATATTATTATTTTATTTGAACTATATGTTTGTTTGTCCGACCCAACTTCACTTCACATCATTAATTGGTCCATGTTCCTCTTCCTTAGTTAAAAAATAATCCAAAATCATTGAAATAAACAAGTGTGAGCTAAGAATTGAGTGTGGCTTCACAACTCCTATGCTTTTGGAATTACTGGAATCAGAATGAAGCAAAAAAAAAAAAAAAAAAAAAAAAGAAGCTGGAAATAGCACAAAATCAGTTAAAACCGTTTTTGGTGGGAAAATCAGTTTCAGGATCAAAACCGTTGTTAAAGGGTTCCAAAACTGTTGTCAAAAGAGTCCAAAACCGTTGCAGACTGATGGTGACAGTTTTCAGATTTTGTTTTTCTTGTTTTTCTGTTTCAGAGCCATTAAGTGTAGATAGTCGGTTTCTGAGCTACATACATGATATATATACACATTTGTAACCACTCAAGAGTTCTCAATTGGTAGAGTTAGAGATATACAAGAGTTAGAGAAGTAGAGCTAGAAATAGTGGGGTTACTTTCTCTTGAGAGCTTGATTGTATAATTCTCTTGTAAAACAGTTGAGTGATTAGTGAATTGGTGAAGGCATTGTCACCCGTGGATGTAGGTTTAACAAACCGAACCACGTAAAGTCTTGTGCGCTGTTTGTTTTCAGTTTTAGATTCATTTTCATTTTCTAACACAAGTTGTGAATCTTGTAGTGTTGAGTGAGTTTTGTGTCTTGTTCTTGCTTGATTTCTGAGTCTTGATTAACAAGTGGCGCCGTCTGTGGGAAAAGACGATCACACGAGTTGAAGAATCTGCCAGAATGTCGATTGCAAAGCTGGAGACAGAAAAATTCACCGGTAAGAATGACTATGGACTATGGAAGCTGAAAATAAAGGCACTGCTAGTGCAACAAGGACTCTCAGCTGCTTTGAAGGAATCCAAATGAAGCTCCAGTAGCAGTGATCCAGGAAAGGAAATAGAAGATGATCCCAAGAAAGCTGATATTGATGAGAAAGCCCTGGAAATACAAGAAAGGGCTCATAGCATCATCATTCTCTGCCTCTCAGACAAGGTGTTAAGGGAAGTGGCAAGGGAAACAACTGCTATTGGGGTGATGAGAAAATTGGATCAATTATACATGGAAAAGTCAATGACAAATAGACTTTTCTTGAAACAGAAACTGTATGCATTCAGGTTTTCAGAAGAGAAACCAGTTGAAGATCAGTTAGAGGAGTTCAACAAGACACTGGATGATCTTGAATCTGTTGAAGTGACCATGGGAGATGAAGATAAAGCAATACTACTCCTAAATTCACTACCAGCATCTTTTGATCATCTAAAAGATGCCATGCTCTATGGCAGAACCACCACTGTTACATTTGCTGCTGTACAATCTGCATTAAGATCAAAGGAAATGCAAAGGCTAACCTTAGAAGGGAGAGAGTCTGCTGGAGATGGCTTGTTTGTAACAAAGGGGAAATTCCAGAAAGGGAAGAAAGTGGCAAGTTCTACAGATAACAAAAAGGTCCCTGGTCAAACTCAAAAAACAACTGAAGGGAAGGAAACCAGGAAGTGTTTCCACTGTAAGAAACCTGGACATCTGAAGAAAAACTGCTATGAATTTAAGAAGAAAAAACAATCCATGAAAGCAAGCAGCTCAACCAACAACAATGCTGACACAGTTGAAGCCATAAATGAAGATCCTCAAGTCTTGAACATAACTGAGTCTAATCCAGAATCACAGTGGATTCTAGACTCAGGATGTTCTTTCCATATGTGTCCAAAACTATCCTGGTTTGAAGACTTCAAGGAGATGGAATCTGGAACAGTGATGCTGGGGAACAATGAACTCTGTCCAGTAAAGGGAACAGGTGACATCAGACTAAGGATTCATGATGGCTCAATCAAAATACTGAAAAATGTCAGGTATATCCCTAATCTGAAGAGAAACTTAATTAGTCTTGGCACTTTAGAGACTAGAGGATGCAGTTTTAAGTCAGAAAAGGGATATTTGGTGGTCTGTAAAGGAAATCAAGTGGTCATGAAGGGCATCAAGAAAAATAGTTTATATTATCTTGATGGAGAGGTTGTGATAGGTGAAACTGCTATGGTCTCAAAGACAGATTATGATTTGTGACATGCCAGACTAGCTCATGCAGGGGAATCTAATATCCAACAGCTAGTCAAGCAAGGCTTGATAAATGCTTCAGGAAACTTGAAATCTGAAAAACCCTGTGAAGAATGCATATTAGGTAAATCCAAGAAGTTACCATATCCCACTGGCAAACACACTTCTCAAGGTGTGTTGGATTATGTTTATGCTGATCTGTGGGGGCCATCTAGAACACCAACTCTAGGTGGAGGAAGGTTTTTCCTCAGCATTATGGATGAGTACAGTAGGAAACTATGGTTGTATGTACTAAAGGCAAAATCAGAATGTTTTGGTCAGTTCAAAGAATGGTGTGCTGCAGTTGAGACAGAAAAGGATATTAAACTCAAGTGTCTTAGAACAGATAATGGACTGGAATTCATGTCAGAAGAATTCAAAACGTTCTGCAAGAACAAAGGAATTAAAAGGCACAACATTGTCCCAGGCAATCCTCAACAGAATGGAGTGATTGAAAGAATGAACAGAACAATACTGGAAAAAGTTAGGTGCATGCTATTAAGTTCTGGCCTGGAAAAGAGGTTTTGGGGAGAAGGAGCTGCTACAGCAGCTTATCTTATAAATAGAACCCCACCTGCTGCTCTGAATCACAAAACTCCAGAAGAACTCTGGACTGGAAAGTCACCAAGCTATTCACATTTGAGGGTGTTTGGTTGTAGAGCTTACTCTCATGTTAAGAATGATAAACTGGAAGCCAGGGCAGTAAAGTGTATCATGATAGGATATCCATATGGAATAAAAGGATATAGACTGTGGTGTACAGAGCCAAACTATAAGAAGATTATAGTGAGCAGAGATGTAGTATTCTGTGAAGAAGTCCTACCATTCAAGAAACAACAAGATGGAACAAAGTTGGTTCTGAATGATCCCTTAAATGTTCCACTTAAGGTGGAGTCATCTACCTCAGAAACTATATCTGATTCAGAAGACTCAGATGAAGAGACAAATCAATCAGAGGACTCAGAACCTCAGAGCTATCAACTTATTAGGGATAGAGGAAAGAGAGTTATCAAACCATCAACAAAATATGCTGAAGATTATCTCACAGCATATGCCTTAATAACTGCTGAAGAAGAAGTAGAGTTTGTTGAGCCTAGAAATTATACAGAAGCAATCACAAGTCCAGACAAAGATAAATGGATCTCTGCAATGCAAGAAGAACTTGAATCACTAGAGAAGAATCAGACCTGGGTGCTAGTTCAGAAACCTGAGAATCAAAAGTTGGTCAGCTGTAAATGGATTTTTAAGAGGAAAATTGAAGTGACTGAGACTGAAAAGATTAGGTTTAAAGCTAGGTTGGTTGCAAGAGGATTCACTCAAAGAGAAGGAGTGGATTTCAATGAGATATTTTCTCCAGTGGTAAAACACACTTCTATCAGAATTTTATTAGCCTTGGTAGCTCAGTTTGATCTTGAGTTGGAGCAGCTGGATGTAAAGACAGCTTTCCTGCATGGAGAGTTAAAGGAGAAAATTTATATGACTCAACCTGAAGGCTACATACTACCTGGAAATGAACACAAATGTTGTTTGCTTCAGAAATCACTCTATGGATTAAAACAAAGTCCTAGACAGTGGTATTTGAAATTTGATAGTCATATGAAGGTCATGGGATTTGAGAAATCAAGGTATGACAGCTGTGTCTATCTAAAAATTGCTGGAAAAGAAGTAGTGGTGTTTCTTCTCTTGTATGTGGATGATATGCTAGTAGCAAGCAGAAGCATGACAGAAATCTCTAAAGTAAAAGAACAATTGAAAGCAGAATTTGAGATGAAAGAGTTGGGACGAGCTAAGAGAATTCTTGGAATGGATATCCTGAGGGACAGGTCAAAAGGTCTTCTGTATCTCTGTCAAGCAGACTATGTAAATAAGGTGCTCAAAAAGTTTAACATGCATGAATGCAGAACAGTATCAGTTCCTCTTGGTCAGCAGTTCAAGCTATCTGAACAACAGAAGCCCAGAAATGAAGAAGAAGTCCTGGAGATGAGTAAGATTCCTTATTCAAATGCTGTAGGAAGCATTATGTACATCATGATATGCACAAGACCAGATGTATCTCATGCTATCAGTGTAGTGAGTAGATACATGTCCAATCCTGGAAAGTGTCATTGGGAAGCCTTGAAATGGGTGATGAGGTATCTTAAGGGAGCAGGAAATTATGGAATTGCATATCAGAAACTGGAAGGCAGTAAGGAAGATGCAGTGCAAGGATTTGTAGATTCAGATTTTGCTGCAAACATTGATTCAAGGAAATCTCAGACTGGGTATGTTTTTACATTGTATGGGGCAGCAGTTAGCTGGAAATCAATGCTACAACCCGTGGTAGCATTGTCAACAACTGAAGCTGAGTTTATAGCTTTAACAGAGGCAGTTAAGGAAGCTGTTTGGATCAGAGGGATACTTGCAGAGTTTGGCATAAAACAGGAAGTTGTGAAAGTACATTGTGATTCTCAAAGTGCTTTACATCTAGCAAAACATCATGTGTTTCATGAGAGGTGCAAACACATAGACGTTAAGCTACATTTTGTCAGAGATATTGTTGACAAGGGAGTTATAAGCTTGGTCAAGATCAGGACAGAAGAAAATGCTGCAGACATGCTGACAAAAGCACTACCTCGAGACAAATTTCAATATTGTCTTCAGTTGGTAGGCGTTAAACTGGTTTAATCAGAAGGTATAAGGAGGCCCTTACTTGACAAGGGCAGGTGGAGGTGTCTTTTGTATTCAATTCATGGATGAAGGGTTATATGTGTTGAATTGTTGATAGTTGAGAAGCCAAGGTGGAGATTGTGAGCTAAGAATTGAGTGTGGCTTCACAACTCCTATGCTTTTGGAATTACTGGAATCAGAATGAAGCAAAAAAAAAAAAAAAAAAAAGAAAAAAAAAAAGAAGCTGGAAATAGCACAAAATCAGTTAAAACCGTTTTTGGTGGGAAAATCAGTTTCAGGATCAAAACCGTTGTTAAAGGGTTCCAAAACTGTTGTCAAAAGAGTCCAAAACCGTTGCAGACTGATGGTGACAGTTTTCAGATTCTGTGTTTTCTTGTTTTTCTGTTTCAGAGCCATTAAGTGTAGATAGTCGGTTTCTGAGCTACATACATGATATATATACACATTTGTAACCACTCAAGAGTTCTCAATTGGTAGAGTTAGAGATATACAAGAGTTAGAGAAGTAGAGCTAGAAATAGTGGGGTTACTTTCTCTTGAGAGCTTGATTGTATAATTCTCTTGTAAAACAGTTGAGTGATTAGTGAATTGGTGAAGGCATTGTCACCCGCGGATGTAGGTTTAACAAACCGAACCACGTAAAGTCTTGTGCGCTGTTTGTTTTCAGTTTTAGATTCATTTTCATTTTCTAACACAAGTTGTGAATCTTGTAGTGTTGAGTGAGTTTTGTGTCTTGTTCTTGCTTGATTTCTGAGTCTTGATTAACAAGAAAACACAATCGGAGTATTTTTGAACTAGAAATAATAAGTAGAAAAATATATAGATGAAAATGATAAAAAATGTTAAAAATATATTATAATAATCAAGAAAAGTAATCCCTATTTTTCTACTTATCAATTTCTTTGTAGAATTATTTAGTCAATAGCAGGCATGTTTTACTTATCAATTTGTTCGTAGAATTATTTAGTCAATATCAGGCATGTTTGGAACGCCTCTATGAAATCTTTAGTTTATCCTCTTTCTTTATTCCTATCTTATAGGTACATAATTAATAGAGAATCTTTTCTTCTGTATGAATTGATAATTCTATTCCAATTTCTTTCCGATACCTCCAAAGAAAAATATCAATTAAATCTTAAATTGACAGATTTTTTGATCTAGTCACAAATTATGTTTCAGGTCACCTGAAGAACCTTGGATGGTATATGTTCCTCCAAATGCATCTGAACTTTCACCTGAATTGTTAAGTAATCAAAGATGCTACGTAAATCTTTGATGCTAAATATTACAACTATTTTTCCTAAGATACTATGGGTACTTCCTAGGGGTGGTTCGGTACGGTATACCGTACTGAATTGCCCATACCGTTATCGTACCGAAATTTTCGGTATTCCGAAAATTCATACCGTTATCGTACCGAAAATTTCGGTATACCGAAATTCGGCATACCAAAAATTCGGTATGATATCGGTAAATACCGATACCGTACCGAAAATTCGGTATACCGAATTTTGTATCGGTATCGGTATATACCGATCCATACCGTTGATTTTGGTGTACCGAAATTTCGGTATACCGAAAATTTACGGTATACCGTTAGAAATTTGGTATACCGAAATACCGAACTATCAAAATACCGAAAAAATTTCGGTATACCGACATATACCGAAAATACCGAACTTTTTTCGGTAATTCGGTATATACCGAAATACCGAAACTTTTAGATTATCATACCGTTACCATACCGAAAATTTCCGGTACAGTATCATACCGTATTGAAAATTTCGGTATTTTCGGTAATGGATGATATTTCGACATTTCGGTATTTTTCCCCACCCCTAGTACTTCCTCTTTTGACATTTCTTATTGAAATCATCCTTTTTTTCTAATACTATTCTTACAAAAAAAAAATTATAGGTATCTTTGAAGATCGAAATTTTTTAGTATGGAGATGATGTTCAACTGAGGTGTCGATTTTTCGCCTATAGAGACCCCCTTCAACTTTGATGATTTTCATCCACCGTTTGGTGGTTAGCTTTTCTTGAAAGTAAATATTTAAACAAGATCGTTTAATAAATTCGTCTCCGTCAGATGAAAGTTACTTATATTCTGAAAAGTGCTACATCTAATGCGAAAATTGTTACTTTAAATGTTAACTTTTAAATAAAAAAACAATAATTTTGAAAAGGTAAATCTTTTATGATAAAAGTACTATTTCTCAAGTCATAGGTAACAATTTATTAATTCACATCTTATGAAATATCCTCCAACACTATTGGTCTTTCTTAAAAACGTACTCCTCCGTCTCAGTTAACTTGTCCTACTTTTCATTTCGGTCCGTTTCACTTAACTTATAACACCCATAAATGACAATTAAATGCAACAATCTTTGCCCGCAAAATATCCACATTCAATCTCTACCTTTAAAAAAATCAAAGATTCCATAAAATATTTTTTTTTCTTAACATCCATGCTTGATCGATTGTGACAAGTTAACCGAGGCGGGGAGTACTTAATATGTGCATTTGAACGTATAAAAAGCAAAGCGACAAAAATATAAATGCCAATCTATGTCTGATCCATATAGCGGGCCCCACATAATGCGATTTACCATGCCAATTAAATATTAGTTTCTAAAATTAATACATTGATTTGTTACCGAAAATTGTTTCTTCAGGAAATTAGTACACTGAATTGGAAATTTTCATTATCGGAAATAAAGTTCGGAGATTTAAAAAAAATATCTCCAGATCCCCTCCACTTATCGATTCAGTTTTTTCTAAAGATCGGACTTGTTCGAACATACGAAGTATTCCAGAACTTTTTCATTTAAATTTTAAATTTTAAGCAAATATTGATATAAAACAAACTGCATAAATTTATTATAATATTGCAGGTCGAAGCGTCCCAAGAGTGCTATGTTCTTTTAAAATAAAAGATAGTGCAATATTAAAAAACTTGTAAATTATATCTTGAAACAAGTCATAAATGTTAATTTATAAAAGTAAATTTTACAAGTTAATAAAGTAGGTGTCTCATAAAATATAATAAGATTCTAGTTAAGAAATTATCTCTTTATGTGAGAGAATAATTAAATATTATATATATTGTAAATTTATTGGCTAGTTATACTTAAAAATATAGAGTTCGTATATTATTTTATATAAACTATAAACATATTAATCAATTCATATATAGTTACACTACAACAAAAGAAGTTTTTTGCATAAGATTTTTTGACACCACAATTGTGGTCACTAATAATAAGTTATTTGTGACCACTTGTTGTCACAAATCTCTCTACAAATTATTTGAGACAACTGTAAGACTACTTTTAGAGACAACTAGTTGTTGCAAAAAATATTTGAGACGCATTTGAGACCACTTTTGTGGTCACAAATATATTATTTGCGACCGAGTTATTGAGACGACAATAAAGTTGTGACAAATACTCATTATTTGAGACCACTTTGCTTAAGTTGTGGCAAATACTCATTATTTGAAACCACTTTTTTGTAGTCTCAAAAGACCATTTTTCTTGTAGTGTTAATAGATTTATATTTGTTTGAAGATTATTCATTATGAATATTTGACTCTATCATTAATTATGAATTCTTTTACGAAATTTTCAAATAGAGTAATATTATATACTGTTAAAATTCACTAAAATTTATAATTAGTTATTCAATGTCATAATATGAAAAATGAATCAAAATTATATACAAAAATAACACAATATCAATAATGATATTTTTGGTGGAATCAGTCAATCCATACCGTTCAATTTGACACAAAAGAAAAAAAATTCGAATTCAAATTAAGCTACATAATCAACAAATATTATTAATTTGGATGTCTTATGCTCGGAGTTGATACATATTAAATAATCTTCGAGAATCCTGCTCACTCCTAAGTGCACGCACCCCAAACTCGTACACATATATGCAAGTAGATTTTCTTTTCTTTTAATTTTTTCATATTTTCATATTTATGACAGATTGTGATGGAATCACATAGATAATTTGGGTACGTTGTTTATATAATGAGCGGCTTGAAAATTTTGATTTGCATGATTTTTAGATTTATTATTTGTTTAGAGAAATATTGTCAGATAATTTAAAACGTGATCAAAATATATTAAAAATTTAGATAATAATTACTAGGATTATTCAAATTAGATCGTCACGTACCCGTTCAGATAGGAAAATCCATAAACAAACATACCCTTTAGGATTATCAAAATTTTGCTATATATATAAGTGGATCAGTGTTCTAAAAAACGGGCTAGGCGGCCGCCTAGGCGCTAGGCGGCCCCAACCCGTCCCGTTTTTTACCTATTCAGTCGTTTTCGGCGCTGGGCGAGTTTGGCGCCGCCGAGCCCGATTAAGCGGCGCCTAACCCGCCTAGGCGCCTAGCCAGTATTTTTTTTTTTTTTTAATTTTTTAAGTTTTATATATATATATATATATATATATATATATATTTTTTTTTTTTTTGAATCACTTAATTGATTTGGATGACATATTTTGATTTTTGACTTATGGACTAATGCTTCACGTATTGCTTTATTCAGTATCGACTATTGAATTTTGCAGTATCCTTTGTTTTTTGTACATGTAAATATTGCACTATCCTTGATTATGTTAGCTAACATGCAAAATATAGTTTGTTTAGGATAGGTTGCTATTATTTTCAAATTTTTTATATATTATTTACTTATTGAATATTTATAAATAATTAAATTATTCGTCTAAGGTGGTGCCGCCTAGGCCCCGTCTAGGCGCCGCCTAGGCGCTCTAGGCGCTAGGCCCCAGTCGACCGACCGACTAGCGACTAGTGATTTTTAGAACATTGAAGTGGATAAACAAATTATACATAACCAGTTCGAACCTACCGAAATTCGAGATTACAAAAATATATAAATTCATTATTTCAAATACAAGGTTTATCGATTGAATTATATTCGTCGGTACATTTCCTTCACCAAATTAGTTGGCATATTTCAAATAAAACATTACCGACTAAATTATATTCATCAGGAGGATTTCGTCACTCGCTATTTTATCATATAGAATATTAACATATTATTTACTATTAGCTATGGTCAAGAAAAATCGATCGCTAAACTAATTAAAAAATTAACATATTATTTACTATTAGCTGTGGTCAAGAAAAATCGATCGCTAAACTAATTTGTTTAATCCGTAGGCATTCTGTCGGCAAATTTTATTTTTTAAACTTTTATGTTTTTCAACGTGTGGCTGCAAATCTGTTGATGTGATAAAAGAATAATTACAATTATGAGACTTTTGTTCTATATATAAGTGAAATATTGAATTAGTTGACGAGGCTAAATGCTCTTGCATGGATACGTGCCCATTTTCTTTCTCTATTCTCTACCTTTTTGTTGTTGTATATTATAAATATAGACATAAATTTAAATGTCTTGCGGGGATAGCTCAGTTGGGAGAGCGTCAGACTGAAGATCTGAAGGTCGCGTGTTCGATCCACGCTCACCGCATTTTATATATTTTTAATAATTATGTTTTATCATTTTATATATTTTTAATATGTTTTATCATTTTACACATTGCTCAAATTTGTTTGAAATATCTTATATATCCCAAATATTTTTTGAATATAATTAAAATTTTCGGCTCTATTTATACTTATGATCTTTTTATATAGAGAATTAGGATCCAATTTATCCTAATATAGAAAATTATTTCCTAGATTTTCTTTCCAATATGGCATTGTAGTATTTTGTAGATAAACTCACAAAATATTATATAGAAGCATAATTTCTATAGCAATATAGGTTTTTCCCTTATGAAGTTTTGTTAGTTTTTTTAAAAATATTATATATAAGCATCTACAATTTTAAAAATTTACTTCAACAAAATAATAGATACTTAATTAGTTGTTCTTATTACACACACGTGTATGTCATTCATTGCTACATTTTAAATAATTAAAAGATAACATCAAAACTCTTATGTATATGCTAATAATATATTGGTAATAATTGGCTGGAAATGAAATTAAAATATTACTCCATCCATTTTAAATTAATTAATTTTTTAACTTCTTAATAATTTTTTGAATCAATTGACTTTCTTGCTATTTTTCACGTTTCCTCTATTTTCGTCTTTATGTCAATTCTAAAATATCTCTTACTTTTCAATATTCCACTAATATTTCATTTCATCAAATCTTACCACTTTAGTATATTTGCCAATATATTTTTAATTCTTATTCTTCCAAAAAAATTCTAAAAGATTAGTTAATTGAGCTTTTTTTTTTTAATCAATTATTAAAAGTAAACATGTGATAAATAAGATAATTTTGTCTTTTCTTAATCATATATATGAAGCAGTCGCCTTAGAACTTACAAGCCTCGTATAAGTAGAAAAAATCACGAGGACAACAAGAGTATGGATGTAATCGAATCGTGTTGAACTGAATTAAGTAATTAAGTTTGATTCGTTAACTATTAAGTTGAACACGAGCTAACTTATCGAATATATTGGTTGTTCTTAATCAAGTGTAAGAGCCCAAATAAGTTAAACAAATAGAAATCATAAATACACTATCCATAATTTATAATTAAGAATTTCTAAAATTATAATATATATATATATATATTGAATTAGCTAATTAACACTACTAAATCATTTTATTTATATAGTTTTATACTAATGATAAGTATAATTATAATATTAGAATTAATTGTCGATATATAAATTTAATTTTTATGAACTAGTTCACGAGCCAATTAACAATTTTGCTTTTGAATTAACAAATTGAATATTATTAATTTTAAGTTTGGTTTAGTTTAAAGAGCAACATTTAGACAAACTCGATCAAACTTATTGAATAGGGCTCGAATAGTTCACGAACATCTTGGTAAACTAGAATTCCAGTCATATTTACTTGGTTTGTAAGTGGGCCTCTATGCATTCTAGTACCCAAATAGGGCGTTAGAAGTGTATGGGTGTGTTTGTTTCGTCGCGGGATGGTTGTGGTACTGTTGGTTAAAGTTAAATAGTTGGGTGTGTCAGTTTTGGTGGTTGTACCAATGGTTATAGTTGGAGAATGATATTTAATTGTAAGAAGTAATAATGATGTGTGTAAAAGGTTGTCGATAGGTTTAGATAAGAAAATTAAGATATATGAGTAATGGACAAATAAATCCTCAATTATATTTTATATATATATATATATGGGGTATGTTTTGATAATTAGAGATTATTTAGAAATAATTATAGGGCTAACATTGGAAAAAATATGAATAAAAAATTAAAAGGACAACTATTTATTAAACAAAGTATAAAATCTAAAAAAAAACATCTATAAAAGAAAACAAAAATAATATTTAATTGTGAAAGATGAAGTGATGCGTATAAAAGATTGTAATTAATATTAGAGATCGTATAACTTACTGTCGTTGTTCAGTAGCAAAGACGAAAATATCTCGATATTTCACTCTTTTTTAATTGTAAAAATATTATAGTAAGTCTTCTTAGTCGATGAGTATCAGCCCCAAGTAAAATACAATGGGCTACAATAATAAAAATAATAATCCATCATTAATTATCATTGGCCAATAATATTATTCTTTTATTTGGGATATATATTTGCTTTCTTCAGCCCAACTTCACTCGCACCATTAAATGGTTCATGGTCCTCTTCCTCAGGTAAAAAATATTCCAAATTTTTTGAAATAAACAAGAAAAACACTATTGGAGTATTTTGACCTAAAATAAAATAAGTAGAAAAAATATAGGTCCAAATGATAAAAAGAAATTAAAATATATTAGAATTGAGTAAAGTTATACCTATTTAGTCAATAAGACATGTTTGAAACACCTCTGTGAAATCTTTAATTTTTTCTCTTTCTCTATCCCTATCTCGTAGGTACATAATCAATAGAGAACCTTTTCTTCTGTATGAATCGATCATTTCATTCCAATTCCTTCCTGATATCTCAAATTGATAGATTTTTAGATCTAGTCACAAATTTTGTTTCAGGTCACTTGAGGAACCTTGGATGGTATATACACCTAGAGTTCCTCCAAATGCATCTGAACTTCTACCTGAATTGTTAAGTATTCAAAGATGCTACTTAAATCTTTGATGCTAAATATTACAATTATTTCCTAAGATAGGTTTGGGTACTTTCTATTTTGACATTTCTTATTGAAATCATTTTTTATCTCTTTTTTCTAATACTAACAAAAAATTATATAGGTGCCTTCGAAGATCGAAAAGGTATTGTGTGAAGATGGTGTTCAGCCGAAGTACTTATTTTTCGCCTATAAATTAGAGGCAATCCTTCAACTTTAATGATTTTCATCCATCGTTTGGTAGTTGGCTTTCTTTCATGGTAAATATTTAAATAAGATCGTCTAATAAATTCGTCTCCGTCAGGTGTCAGATGAAAGTTACTTTTATTTAAAAATGTGTTACCTCTTATACGAAAATGGTTACTTTAAGTTTACTTTTTTATATAAAAAACAATAGTTTTAGAAATATATTTTAAGTCATATTTGTAACAGTTTTTATTGATTCACATCATACGAAAAATCCTCTTACACTATTGCTCTTTCTTAAAACGTATTTAATATGATTATTTGAACGTATAAAAAGCAAAGCGACAAAAATATAAATGCCAACATATAGCGCGCCCCACATAATGCTATTTGTTTCATCCGAAAATTAATACACTTTGGAAATTTTAATAACCGAAATAAAGTTTGGAGATATTCGGAGATTTTAGAAAGAAAAAAAACTCTAGAACCTTTTAACTCATCGTTTCAGTTTCTTCCGGAGATCGAGTATGTTCGATGCGAATATTCGGAATGTTCTAGAGCTTTTTCATTTAAATTTTAAATTTAAAGTAAATATTAATATCAAACAAAATGCATAATTTAATTATAATATTGCAACGCCTAAGATTAATATAATCGCTTAAAAGAAAAGATAGTGCAATATTAAACATCTTGTTAGTTATATATTGAAACAAGTCATAAATCTTAATTTACAAAAATAAACTTTACAAGTTACTCAAGTAGGTGTCTCATTATAACATAACAATATTAAATTATAAAGTTATAAGCTTACTTTCAATAAGATTTGCCTCATATAAGGATTATCGTTTTTTTAGTTATAAATAATTATAAATAATATCAGGAAAATGGATTATGAAGCCGAAAAAATAATATTAATATGACTAACTATAAATTGACTTAAAGACAACATAAGAGACTTCACGAGAAAGGTGGAAAATCAAATAATAATTTGCAACAAGTCCTTTCTAGTCCTGTGTGCTTTAAGTATTAGAATTCAGGTTTATGAACTCTATCTTTATATGAGAGAATAATTAGATATAAGGTATACTTATAAATTTTATTGGTTAATTAGACTGAAAAATAGAGTTAAATTTAAACATATTATATATTCTGTATTACTTTATATAAACTATAAATGTATTAATTAATTAATATATATAGTTAATAGATCTATATTTTTTTTAAGATTATTCATTATACATCTTTTAATGTATCATTAAATTATGAATTCTTTTACGAAATTCTAAAATAGAGTAGTATCATACACCGATAAAATTCACTATAATTTATAATTAACTATTCAATGTTATAATATAGAAAAATGAATCAAAATGATATATAAAAATAACACAATATCAATGATGATATTTTCTGTGGAATCAGTTATGTTTTGGTTTTTCAAATCAGAATGGTACGGTTTGATAACAAAAAGGTTCGAATTGGTTTGGTCAGATTAAGTTACATAGTCAACGAATATTATTAGTTCGTCTATTTTATGCTCTGAGTTCGATACATATTGAATGATCTCCGAGACTCATGCTCACCCCTAAGTGCAAGCACCCCAAATTCGTACATATAAACGTGCAAGTAAAATTTCTTTTTAATTTTTCATATTTATGCCAGATTGTGATGGCACTAGATAAATAATTTGGGTATGTTTGTTTATATAATGAGTGGGGCATGAAAAATTTAAACGTGAAAATTCTGATTGCATGAATTTTAAATTTATATTTGTTTTAGAGAAGAATGTGATAGCATTGATACGATATTGTCAGATAATCTTTAAAAAGTGATCGAAATGTATTAAAAATTTAGATAATAATCAATAAAATCAATTAAATTAGATCGTCACGTCCCCGTCCCGATAGGACAATCATTAAACATACCATTTAGGATTATCATTTGTTTGCTCTATATATATATATATATGTGGACAAATCAATTGTACTTTGAACTTGCGAAATTCAAGAATACAAAAATATATAAAATTCATTATTTCAAATACAAAATTTATGACTGAATTATATTCGTCGGTACATTTCCTTCACTAAATTGGTCAGCATATTTAAAATAGAAAACTTACTTCTGTACTATGCTCGTGGCTAGAATTCTATTACTAAATCGATTGCTAATTTTTCGTATAAAATTTTTGCATGTTATTTACTATTAGCTAAAGTTAGGAAAAATCAATCTAAACTAATGTGTTTAATCAGTAGTTATTCTATCGTCAAAATTTATTTTTAAACTTTTATTTTTATCGCAATATAGCCGCAAATTTGTCGATTCGATAATAAATTTACGAATACAAGACTTTTGCTTTATATAAAAAGTGGATTCTGTTATTAGTTGATTGGGCTAAATGCTCTTGCAAAAGGACAGGACCCCTTTTCTTTCTTCATTCTCTATACTTGTATGGTTCATTTTAAATACATGCACAGATTTGAACATCTTGCGGGGATAGCTCAGTTGGGAGAGCGTCAGACTGAAGATCTGAAGGTCGCGTGTTCGATCCACGCTCACCGCATAATTAGATTTTTATTTTTTAACTCATATTTTTTTAATATACATAGTGTAATTTTTTTATTTTTTAACTCATATTTTTTCAATGTATTTGTAGTGTAATTTTTTTATTTTTTAACTCATTTTTTTAATTACATAGTGTAATTTTAACTCATATTTTTTTAATTACATAGTGTAAATATACATAGTGTAATTTTTATTTTAATTCATATATATAGTGTAATTTTTCTTTTAACTCATAATTTTTTAATTCAATTTTTTAACTAATATTTTTTCAATGTATGTGTATAGTGTAATTTTTTTATTTTTTAACTCATATTTTTTAATTACATAGGTAATTTTTATTTTACATATATATAGTGTAATTTTTCTTTTAACTCGTAAATTTTTTTAATTACATAGTGTAAATTTTTTTAATTCATATTTTTTTAATTACATAGTGTAATTTTTTTTAATTACATAGTGTAGTTTTTTTTAATTTTCTTTTTTAGTTATATAGTGTAATTTTTTATTTTTTTTTAATTCATATACATACACGGAAAGCTTAAAAATAAGAAATTTTTAAAGGAAGTGATATTAGTTCTTTTTTAGGGTAAACTTATCTATATTTTTAAAGTACCATATAGAAATGTGGAATAAGAATCCATGCATACATCCCACCTATTTTTTGAATATCATTAAACTTTTCAGCTCTACTTATACTTATAAGCTATTCATATAGACAATTGGGATCCAATTTATCCTAATATAGAAAATTATTTCCTAGTATTTTGTAGAAAAACTCATAAAAGATTATAAAGAAGCATAATTTCTATAGCAATATAATTTTTCCCTTTATAAATCTTTTGTTAGTTTTTTTTAACAACGTGTGAACATATATAAGCATTTATAATTTTAAAAATTTACTTCAACAAAATAATAGATACTTAATTAGTTGATCTAATTAAAAGTAATTAATATTACACACACGTGTACTTACTTCATTGCTAAATTTTTAATAATTAAAGATAATACCAAAACTCTTATGTTTATGCAAGGTTGTGAAAGTCGCTAGACGCTAATTAGACGGTGGATTGGGGCCTAACGACTAGTCGGGGTTTGGGCGTAACTAATTTGGGTATAAACATAGTTAAGCGGGGAGGAATCGAGAAATAAACATAAGCGATCAATGAAAGTCTATCGTTTAGACAGGAATTAATCGGAGCCGATTGAGAACTTTTACAACATAGTGTATATATATTCTAATAATATATTGATAATAATCGGTTTTTCAAACTGTGAACCTGAACCACACATTTAATTGCAAAATAGATAATTAATTTGGTTACCAACTGTAAACAAGATGTCAAAGTAGGAAACAAAATTCGGATACAAGTAACATTCGGTACTGCCAGATTATTCGTTATTTGAGTTCTATTCGTGAATATAACGGATAAAATTGAAAACATTTGGTTTGATCGACCAAATTTTGCGAATTATTTGGCAATAAACTAAGTCTAGCACTTTAATTAAAAATTTCATAATCTTAATTATATATCTTAAATTTATTAATTATCTTATTTTTAGATGTTAATTTTATTAATTTTTTCAGGTTGATCAATTATTACAAATGTTATTTGATTGTTGTAATTTTATGTTATTCGTTTTAGGTCCATTTTTTCAAACATAATTAGTGAAAAATTCTTTATAATTGTTGTACTTTGTTGTTAGAATCCCTGAGATTGTATTGTTAATAGTTATTGCTTAGTAATTATTATCTACTACTTGTGTTCTCGATATTTTACAAAAATATTTTGAGACCAAATATTTTCAAATGATCTACATGTATTACGATTAATTATTGTAAATATAGCTTCAAAGTTTATTAACATTGATTTTATTTAACAAATTATTCATTCTAAGATGTTATCCTTATTTTTATGATTTTTTAGAATATATTACTTCTAAATTGAGAATTAGAAGAAAGATTATATAAACAATAAAAGTAAAAGTATTAAAGAAAATCTCACATTTTATGGAAATTATACGGATATTATTCGCGATATATTCGTGTATAATGTTATATTTTGAAAACCTCGAATATTAAATGTAGCTTTTACTTTCATTAAAAAAAATGGGACAAATATAAGAGAAATTGAAAATTCAAAAAATTTTGTTACTATGAGAACATAAGTTAGAATTCAATGACATGGCAGAATAGGGGCATAATAAAAATGTTGAAATTGGCTGAAAATGAAATAAAAATATTATTTTATTGGTGTCAAATTAATTTAATTTTTAACTTCTTAATATATATTTTTAATTAATTGATCTTTTAGCTATTTTTCATCATTTTTTTTTGTTTTTGTTCCTATGTCAATCCTAAAATATCTCTTTGATTTCATCAAATCTTATCACTGTATATGTTTGGCAATATATTTAATTCTTTCACTTCTTTTCAAAAGACCGATTAATTGAGCTTTGCTTTTTATCAAGGATTGTAGTAATTATTAAAAGTAAACACGCGTAAATTATATAATTTTGTCTTTTCTTACTTAATCATATATATGAAGCAGTCATTTAGAACTTACAAGCCTTATAAGTTCACGAGCGCAACAAGAGTGGGGATGTAATCGAGCCGAGTTAAACTAAATTAAGTGATTACGTTTGGTTCGTTAATTATTAAGTCTAACACGAGCTAACTTATCGAATATATTGATGGTTCACGATCTTGCTCAAGTGTAAGTGAGCCCGAATGAGTTAAACAAATAGAAATCATAAATACACCATCCATAATTTATAATTAAAATTTTCTGAAATTATAATATACTCCCTCCATTTCATATTAATTGACATTTTAGGATGTTCTTCCCTTTTTCTATTAATTGACGTTTTACATATTTTTCATCAATTCTACCAATTTTCTCCCTGGACTCAATGTTAAAATATCGCTACCTTTCAATCTATCAGAGATATTTTGGTTTAGTCAAATCTTTAACTGAGGGTATCTGTCAAAATATTTCATCCTTAATTATTCCCTTTTATCCTAAAACGTCAATTAATATGGAATGGAGGGAATATTAATTAAATTAACTAATTTAATACTAATAAAATATTTAATTATATAATTCTATACTAATGATAAGTATAATTAATTGTCGATATATAAGTTTAATTTTTATGACCTAGCTCACGAGTCAGTTAACGATTTTGCTTTTGAACTAACAAATCGAATAGTATTAATTTTGAGTTTTATTTACTTTAAAGAGCAACATTAGACAAATTCAATCAAACTTATTGAATAAAACTTCGAATAGTTCACTAACAGTTTGATAAACTAGAGTTGAACTTCATATGTACTTGGTTTGTAATGGGCCTCTATGCATTGTAGTACCCAACTAGAATCTCATCAAGTTATACTGTTCTTGATTGGGCCTCAAAGCCCAATACTCAACAGATAATTCTTAAGCCCACTAATTAGCTCAATTACTAGAAAAACAAAATGAAAAAAACCACCTTTTTTTTTTCCCTCTGAATACTTAGCTCATTTGTATTAATTGCCTGGTAAACATTTAAACTCACACTGAGAAATGATGTAAGGCCCATCACTACAAGAAATTTTAATACTTGAGATGAATATTAGTAACTAATCATATATATTACTAAATAAAAGCCAAATAAAAATAGAATAAGTACGAAAAGTAGCAAAAAATTATTAGTATTTGATTAGTAACGAAATATCAACTGAATATTAAAGACGGATGTGGAGGTAATTTGATCTCTAATTTTCATAATTGAGATGGAAATTCTGTCACTAAATTTAGAGATAGAGTAAAACAATCTCTAAATTTTAAAGATGAGCATTATAAAGACCAAATATCTCGTCTTAAGTTCATCACTACTTTAGTTTAGAGACAAATATCATATGATTAGAAACGAAATTGTTCGTCTCTAATATATATATATATATATATATATTTTTTTTTTTTGTATCGACATACTTATCTCATGTGACTTTACTTTATGTGTATTGTAGTTCGATGATATCATTATTTGATTAGAATTAATAGCTTACGGGTTCTAACATATTCCCATTCAAAAGAAAGTTGATAACAACATATGTAATAGAACAACTCCTGTTGACGGCGGTGTTTGTACGGGTTCATTTTTCATTAAATATAGTGTTGTTATAACTCGATTGACAACCAAGCCTGTCTCACCACGATAATGTAGAGTAAGCTCATATTAGGGGTGAGAATAACTTAGCATAGATTGTCGATTGAGCCTATATTTTGACTGGTCTTATATTAATGCTTTGTCTTTAGCCAAATCTAGCTTGTTTCGAAAACAAGTCTAACCTATGATTTATTTAAATGTCTATTACATAACATCTATGCTATAAATGTATGTTTGATTGGGATCGAGGTAGTTTGGATACTGCTGACTGAATAAAGTGGTTGGAGAAGTGAAATTGTAGTGTTTGATATATTATTTAATTATAAAAGGTGATGGACGTATGTAGAATGTTGTTATTGATGATTGATTTAATATTAAAGTAGGATTGGGATAATTTGTTACAATTTATTTTTTTATAACAAAAACCCCATTTTCTCCTCCCCAAAACAAAAACTGCAATTTTCTCTCTTACCCCCATTTTCAGCACTCCAAGACATTCAAGTAAGTCAAACCCAAAATTTGCATCATTTCATGTATAAAATAAGGGAGGAGAGATGTTTTAATCGCTGCGGCAGACTCCTGTGGTTCCGGCGGCGGTTCAAGCGGCTGGAAGATGGAGTTTGAGCTACAAGGGGACGAGAAGAAGAAACGGTGGGCTGAAATCGGGGACAGGATCGTCGTCGGAGAAGTCGGTGGAAGAGAATAAGAAGTTGTCTTTGGTGGGACCGGCGGTGATGGATGAGAAGAAACTGAGGGATCGGAAGGTTGAGAATCAAAGTAGTTTGTGTCGTATAATGAGTTAAATTTTTTGAGAAGTATCGAATTGGCGGCGACCAGGATATGGTCGTGTTCGTCACATTGGTGGCGGCAGACAACGGAGGAAGTGATTGTGGGGAAGCACTTGAATTTGGAGAAGCAGAGGTTGAAGTTCTTCCAGAGAACATTAGATTTTTTTTTTTTTTTTTTTTTTTGTGATTTACATTAATGTGTGTGTGAAAGAGAGAAAGGGAAAGTAGAGAGTGAAAATGAGGATTTGAGGGTGGTTGGGGCAACTGATGTAAACAAACACCAATCGATTTGGATTTGGGTCAACTCCAACGAAACATACCCTAATTGTATCGCATTTGTACTTCGTAATTGAGTTTAAAACAAGCCCTACAATGTTGATATCTAGTACGAAAAATATAAAATGCTACGTTACTTTTTAGTCTTCATAAAAGATATATAGTACACAACAACGTCTACAATTGTACGAAAACAAAGCTAAGTATTTAATTGAAGTCGATCCATATATTGTTCTCCAAAGATGTGCTTTTAATTACAAATATATCATTAATTACTAACTAATTGTATAAGTGAATTATATATATGTATATATGTGTGCCTGCATACTATATGAACTTTAAAGGTCGACATAATAGGTCTAAAAACTTTAAAAATTATCTAAATACAAACTTAAATAGAGCTATAAAATGCTTAGATGTGACTTATTCGATAGCATGTCCTATTCCTACCCGTACTATGGAGAAAATTGAAACTTCTTATGTCTTTTAACATACATTTGATGTGGACTATAACATTTTCTTAACTATCACTCATTACTTTATGAAGTTGTGTTCTCGAAATAATAAGAAAATGTGTTTAGAAAGCAAGAAGCACTTTTTCATGGGTCCAAAGTGTTTACAATTATGACTTTATATTGCTTGTCATTTTCTGTCACAGTGTCACCACCTGATCTGAGTATTAAGACAATGTCTAAATTATTTATATTGAAAATCGGACCAAAATTCGAATTGAATATGTTTCGAATCAAAAAGAAATTATAGACCATTTATTTTTTTAATTGAACAAAATCGATTATTTTTTTAGTATGAATTTTGATATTTTCTAGTTTTTCAAACAAATAACTGTACAGAATTGTATCGAGCCGTACTTAAATGTACTAAAGCGAATACCTGAACAAAAATACAAATTATAAATTTAGAAATAAATTCTGTATAATTAGAGACTAGTTTACATAAGAAAAGGTTAAATCATCTATAATTTTATAATCAGTTAATATTAATAAAATTATTTATTTTGCTTAGATATTTATATATTTTGTTCAAAATAAATATGTTATTCAAAAGATAAAAAAATCTTCCATCATTCCAGTTGAACAAAATTGAATTGAACTGTTTTGTTAGATTCAAAATGACGATAGAATAAATTTCTTCGACTTGAGTTGGGTTGGTTCTCTTGAAAAAGTTGAAACGATTGACATCTACTTTGAGTCCTGTAATTATATAATTTCAAAACTGAAGTACCCAAAAAAAACAAAAATAACCGTGTTTACCGAGTACCAACCAATTTTAGGGATTGGTGCTCATTTTAAACACGATATTGTCTATCCAAATTCTGATTAGACCATTTTTTAAAATTAATTTTTAAGTTGAAAAATATATACAAGTTATTAATGATAAATATTTATGAACAGTAAACTAATTTTAATTGAAGGTAAAAAAACAAAAGAAAAAAGACGCCATAGTATTTAGAGTGATACAAACTAATAGTTAACATTTACAATAGTAGAACCCTATTTAAATTCCGAGGGTATGTTTATTTATGAATTTGTCCGTCTGGATGGGGGTATGTTTATTTATGAGTTTGTCCATCTGGATGGAGGACGTGTAATTCAAACTTACATTTTAACTAGGACATAAAATTAGGATCATTTAATCTTAATATATTCTACTATCTTTCCACTACTCTATCCCTCCCTCTATTTCCAGCATAATGATTGCACTCTTTTTTATAAATTTGACTCTATTCCGTTCTAGAACAAACACGAGATTTACATCATCATTTTAATTTAAATATCCTCACATTTGCACGTTTGAATTTTCTAAGCCCCACTTAATTCATAAATAAACGAAACCTAATTTATGATAGTGATAATACAATGTCAGTATCTGCGTAAATATATATCACATGATTAATGTGCGTGATTCTAATGCCACCACAACCTGCAAACGGTCACTTTCCATAACTCTCACCGCACACAACAACCATATCACTTTTCGTATATTCTACAAATCTTCAATCCCCAACACGCACAACACACACTCTGTCTTGATTACCTTGTTTTGGGCACGAAAGATAGAAATAAGGAGGAGGAGGAAGCCATTGTTGGCGAATCTTATTCGGACTTTTCAATGTCTGTTGCGGAATTGTTGCATCTCGATTAACAACCTTGTCCTTATTCTTTGCTCTCCCTGCTTTTGTTACAATGTACATTATTAATGTCGGCGTTTTCTTGTATGTATATGTATATCTATCTGCATGAATGTCAGTGTACCATTGTTATCCAGTGCAAAAGAGATTGAGCAGTGATCGGACGGTTAACAATGGCGGGGGAGGATGACGATTCTCGCAAGAAGATTACGATAGGAGTGTGTGTTATGGAAAAGAAGGTGAAATGTGGCTCTGAGGGTTTCTTTCAATTGTCGCACATTTCCCAATTTCACATCAAACCATGCACTACTGTTGATCACTACTGATATTTTGATCTCTCTCTCACTCTCTCTGTGATTGTATTCCTTTTTCAGGCTTTTTCCGGGCCGATGTTGCAGATTTTGGAGAGACTACAGTCTTTCGGAGAGTTCGATGTAATTAATGCATGCTTTAAGACAAAATAATCAAATCGATTTTTGGTTTCTGACTTGTGTTTTTTTGGATGTATTTTTGATGTTATATGGTTGTAGATTGTGCATTTTGGGGACAAGTTAATTCTTGAGGAGCCTATTGAGAGGTGAATTTCCCTGTTTGATGATTTTTTTTTTTTTGTGATAATTTTAGCCTTTTGTTTTTTCTTTCTTTTCAATATTCTGCAGATGGCCTATATGTGACTGCTTGATTGCCTTCTATTCCACCGGCTATCCTCTACAGAAGGCTGAAGCATATGCCGCTCTAAGAAAGTAACCTCGTTTTTCTTCTAATTCTCATGTACAGAATCTTATTGTGCTCTCACATTTCATAGGCAGTCATTTTTCACGCATTCTTTCTTATGTATGCTGCCTAAGGGATTGGAAATTCGTCTTGAGTACTTGAGTAGAGACCTTTTAAATAAGATCAACAATAATATACGTGATTTTGTTTTCTGTTTTTAATTATATCGATAGATCAAAAAAACAAAATGCAGTTCTTTGCTAATCGTGCATTCTTTTTGTAAAACGGGGCTACTATTAACCTTGATATGATTTTTTTTTTTATGCGACTGTTTTCTTGTCCACTACCTTTAATTGGATTTTGGTTGTCTCTGCATTTGGTTTATGTTATTAAGATCACTGTGAACTCAAAATAGCTTTTCATAAGTCGATTATACCTTAATGCTACTTATTGCCCTTAATAATTTAGAAGGATTAAACTAATTAAAGTTGGTTGCCCAATTTCCACTAAGGAATTTAACAAATATTATCAGAGAGGATTGGACGTACACTCATCCCCTTCACAAGTCACAGTTTGTGTACTAGTAGATCACATGAAGCATCACCAGCATTCGGAATGTAATAAGACTATCCGTCATGTAAAATTCGATGTTCCAAGTACTACTAAGGTTGACTATGCTATATTTTCTTGTCTAAGAGCAAAAGAGAATATTGTAAAAAGTAAAAGAGAGAGAGAGAGAGAGAGAGAGCAGGAGAGAGGGGGTAGTTGTAGTTGATTATTGCGTGCAATATTGAGGAAGGCTGGGGGGTGGATGGTGACAACTTATTACTTTTATGTGGTAATTTGGGGAGTCCAGAGTTCATTATTTTCCAATTCCTCTTTTTATTAAAAATTTAAAATAAATTACCTCGTCCCATTTCGTGATATCTGTAATGTAATTGATATCCACATTGTTGTGCATATAGGCAAGTGAGTGTTTAGCAAGTTCTTAAGGTGATATTATTTGTAACTGGAAATATGGTAATTTATCATGTTGCTGTTAATTTTATTTGTTGTAGGCCTTTTCTTGTAAATGAGTTGGGGCAACAACATCTTCTTCATGATAGGAGGAGTGTGTATGAGGTTTGCATCTTTAGTATTCAAGAGAAATTTTTATATACTTTATCCTCGGCCTCCCTTATTTCCACTCCTTTTTTCTTTTCCGGCCAACTGGGATGAGTAAGATATTTTTATCATTTGTGTGTGTGTTTTGGCAAGGACTGCCTATTCTCTCCTGTTTTATATTTACTGCCCCTGCTTCTCCCTAATCAAACAAGTGTCTTCTCATATATATTTATTGAATTGAAGCATTTTGTTGATTTCTAGTACTAGATTTTGTTTCTTGGCATAAGCTTTCATATTAATAACTGAAGTCAGTATTGCACAAAACAGTATATTTGCACGTTCACCTCTTTATTCTCCACTAATTCAACTTGATTGCCCAATAGAAAATATATATTGGTTAATTTATGTTTTTCCCTTGTCCATGATTATTACCATTTTCTCTGTAACATTAACTTCTGTGTTTATTGGCGATATGGGTTTATGTGATGACAGAGGCTTAAAATGTTTGGAATCAGCGTTCCAAGATTTGCATTAGTTAACCGGGAATTCCCTAATCAAGAGCTGGATTATTTTGTCGAGGAGGAGGATTTTGTTGAAGTCCTTGGCAATCGCTTCTGGAAGCCTTTTGTGGAGAAGCCTGTTCATGGTAACATGTCTGTAAATGAAATTGACTCCATCTTAGTGATCAATATAACTATGAAATGCCAAATGATACTTGATATCATAAGAAGAAAAGAAATAAGAAAGATGAGGAAAATATGGTACTGGTAACTTTGATCTGTGAACTCCTTATCCCTTACTGTTAGAAATGCAGGCTAACTGTCACTTTCTGTTTTATGAAGCTGATGATCACAGTATAATGATATATTACCCTAGTTCAGCTGGTGGAGGAATGAAGGAATTGTTTCGTAAGGTAAGGCCGTCGTAGATATTTTATTTTAGATCATGAACTTTGGCTTACTAAATGGATTATGGATGATGAAAATGCACCTCAAAAGCTTTCTATTGGCAAATAAAATTTGACTTGTACTTCCAGTTCATTTGATTATTATCAGTCCCTGCGCGATGGCTAATTGGGATTATCATAGTACTTGATAAAGTATTGCTGAATCAGTAGATAAAAAAGTAGTTCATTGATACCGTCATAAATTTGGATCATTCTTACAATTACAATGTCCTCACATTTTTTTCTCAGGTTGGTAATCGCTCGAGTGAATTCCATCCAGATGTCAGAAGAGTGAGACGTGAAGGGTCTTACATATATGAGGAATTTATGCCAACTGGGGGAACAGATGTGAAGGTTGCTGATCAACAGTTTGATTTTTTTTATTGAAGAAATCATTGATTAACCTTCCAGTAAATACGTACTCGCAAACTCTTGAAATACCAACAACATTAAGTAATTTGTATTGGCTCTGAATCGTTAAACCACACAAAAGAGATTAACAAGCGATATGTATATATATTTCAACAACTTGTTGTTTTAGGTATATACGGTGGGTCCCGAGTATGCTCATGCAGAGGCAAGGAAATCTCCTGTGGTTGATGGTGTTGTAATGAGAAACCTCGATGGTAAAGAAGTGAGTATATTTGACATGGCCTGAAAGTCTCATGTTAATGCTTCAACCATTCCAATGATCGTTGCTTCTTGTTCTATATTTGCACACTTCTTTTGGCCTATGAACTATGTTAAAATCTTGCTTATATGACCTTGCTTCTTTCTCTCCGAATTGGATATTCAATTTTCTCTATCCAATATCTTAACTTTGTACACGATCCACTGGCTTTAAGGCTTTCTGTACTTGCAGGTCAGATATCCCGTTCTACTTACTCCTCACGAGAAAGAAATGGCAAGAGAGGTGTGCATTGCGTTCAGGCAAGCTGTAAGAATCCATATACTTTGAGTTCTCAATTGGCCAGATTTTTCTACTTCATTTGTGTATCAAGCTTTTAGTCTTTGTGAAATTATGTCATCTCTATCTTTGGAATAAAAGAATAACATTTTTAATATGTATAGTCTTTCTCATTAAGGCTTCTAGTATGTTTGGAGGAAATATATATTGCATATTATAAAATCAGGCAAACTTTGTATAAGACATCATGTGACATATTCCGGTAAACAAATATGACTCTGTTAATGTTCTCTAGGTTTGTGGCTTTGATCTCTTGCGTTGTGAGGGGCGTTCCTATGTTTGTGATGTTAATGGGTGGAGCTTTGTCAAGAACTCTTACAAGTAAGTTTTTCCGTTTCCATTTTGTTTCTGACAATTGTTTGATATTATAAAAGATTTGGTGGACGGTTTCTGAATGTTTGTTTCTTATTAAATGCAGATATTATGATGACGCTGCGTGTGTTTTGAGGAAAATATTTCTTGATGCAAAAGCACCACATCTTTCATCAAGAATTCCTCCAACTTTACCTTGGAAGGTTAAAGAACCAGTTGAGCCCTCTGAAGGACTTACACGTCAGGGTAGTGGAATCATCGGTACATTTGGCCAAGCTGAAGAGCTGCGTTGTGTTATTGGCATTATTCGTCAGTAAGATGTTACACACTTTCTCTCTCTGTAAACTGTCATCATTAAGTTATTGACCCTTGAGAAATGTTTGTTTGCCGTCAGTGGCGACAGAACTCCAAAACAGAAAGTGAAGTTGAAAGTTACCCAGGAAAAGCTTTTAAACTTGATGTTAAAATATAATGGGGGAAAGCCTAGAGCAGAGGTGCTTATTAGTTCATGTAATCATCATTTTTTGTTCCTCTTATCATGTAATTTCTAAATTTGCCTTTACCTTTTAACCTTCTTTCATTTTCTTGTACAGACAAAGCTCAAAAGTGCTGTCCAATTGCAAGATCTTTTGGATGCTACTCGAATTTTGGTTCCTCGTACTAGGCAAGTCACAAAGTTTTTAATCTAGTTTGTTGAACAGTTCCATAACTTGTGTATATGGTGGCTGATGTACCAGTATCTTCATGTTTTTAGTGAAAAATATTGTGCATCAAAATCACCTGATCATATAAAAGCATGTGTAATCTGAACAAGTGTCCTCTTAAAACTTTGTTTTAAAAATATATGGAAACACACACACAAAAAAAGCACAAAAAAAGGATATTGTTCCTCTAAGAGTACCTACTTACTGTTTAAACATACTATTTTGGCTTGTCTTTATGCTGAAGTTTGCTCCATTTTCTTCCACCCATATATTGTGGAAAACAGCTGCTACAACAAAGTTTACTGGCTCGAAATCAGGAAATCTTACTTTCTCATGCAGAACCACATTGAAAAACTTGCAAATTCTACAGCACTTGTTATTCTCTATTTGTAGTTTGTTTTACATGTGCTTCTGTTTTTTTTTTTTTTGTGGCCTGATAATATAAGTTATCATCCAGATCTGGTCAAGAGAGTGATAGTGAAGCTGAAGGCATTGAGCATGCTGAAAAGCTTCGCCTTGTGAAAGCTGTACTTGAGGAGGTCCATCTACATACATTTTTCTTTCTGTCATTTGTAAATGGTTTTCTTCAGTTGTAAAATTTGTATGACTAAATTTGATTTCCTTACTGTATTTGGCTATTCTGATTTTCTAAAATCAATTCTTCGTAATGCTATGGTATCCAGGGGGGCCATTTCTCTGGCATTTACAGAAAAGTCCAACTTAAGCCATTAAAGTGGGCCAAAGTTGCAAAAAGTAATGGTGAAGGGGAGGAGGAAAGGCCTACCGAGGCCCTGATGGTTCTTAAATATGGTGGTGTTCTTACTCATGCTGGCCGAAAACAGGTGAAAATTTTCTTCTATCATGAACGCCTATGTTCATAATTAAGTTCTATTTTCTCTTTTTTTAACATAATAGTTTTGTGCATGTATTTTAGCTTATGTTCTATCAAAATATCTATTGATCCCTCAATTTTCTTGGCAGGCTGAAGAACTAGGAAGATATTTTCGGAACAAAATGTATCCAGGTTAGTTATTTCGCTCTGGTGACTCTCTCTCTCTCTCTCCCTCTCTCTCTTACTCTCTCTAAATTTATTTCGTGATGATTATTTCAGGCGAAGGCACTGGCCTGCTTCGCCTCCACAGTACGTATCGGCATGACCTAAAGATATACAGCTCAGATGAAGGCCGTGTACAGGTTACGCACTTATGCTCCAATTTACATTATTTGTTTATGTTTTTAGTTTCGTCTCTCGGACATCTTTGGGAGAATGATAATTGTCTGAATTCCAATCTGTTGCCTTCATCTTCGCATACTTGTTCACTTCAGTTACTGATTTATTACTGACAGATGTCAGCAGCTGCTTTCGCAAAAGGCCTTCTGGACTTAGAAGGACAATTGACTCCTATTTTGGTATGCTACTGAAATATTTAACATCGCCATTATTAGTCTTCTATTGTGTGTATTCTAAATCTTATGTTTCCTTAAATCTATCTGAGGTTTCGCTTGTGAGCAAAGACTCTTCTATGTTGGATGGACTTGAAAATGCCAGTTCCGAGATGGAAAAAGCTAAGGTTTGTCTTTTGAGCCGCATTTTGTTTCAATGGCGAATTTGCCAAACATGGTTGTAAAGATGGAATATAAACACAATTCGACATTTTGAAGCAGCAGCCAACCAGCTTGAGGCTTTACCAAAATAAACCAATATCATTTATGGGAGATGCCTTCTTGTCATGAGGTCTGACTTGAAAATTCCTTATTTGGATCTAATCACAAATTCTGTTACAGGCCAGGCTAAATGAGATCATAACTTCTGGAACAAAAATCGTCCATAGCAGTGACCCACCCGAAAAACCTTGGATGGTAGATGGGTGTGGAGTTCCTCCGAATGCCTCAGAACTTCTACCTCAATTGGTAATTACTAATATGCTTCATGACAGTAGTTGAATCTTTGCTGCTAATTTTTTCCATGTTTTAAGTTAAATTATTACTAATTTGATGGTCTCTGTAATGTGCTTGACAAAACTAATTAGGTTAAGCTAACAAAGAAGGTTACGGAGCAAGTACAACTCCTAGCCAAGGACGAGTACGAGGCACTTCCGGAGAGAAGCTCCTATGATGTAATTCCTCCATATGATCAAGCTAAGGCACTTGGAAAGACGAATATTGACGTCGACCGAATTGCTGCTGGCTTACCTTGTGGTAGTGAGGGATTTCTACTCATGCTTGCTAGGTGGAGAAAGCTCGAGAGGGATTTGTATAATGAACGTAAAGGGTATGTTCATTTTGGTCATTTTTCACTGACCTTTTGTGCTTAATAAATGTAAGTGTTAATTCTCATCTTGCTGGCATTATTGCAGGCGGTTTGATGTAACGCAAATTCCTGATGTTTACGACTCTTGCAAGTAAGGAATATACTAATTTCATTTGTAGGGGATCTCGTATTATGTTACTATAAAGTGCATAATTAAGTTTTTTTTCTTTTTTTGAAATTAACTTTGCAATTGGTAAGCAATAAGGACTAGTTACTATTCTTGATCATCATGTGCCGCTAATGCATTTGGATATTTTGTCTTTGTGGATTCACAAATCCGTCTTTGAGAAGACATATAAATAATGTTAATGGAGTTTATTTGTTCACTATTCTCTCTCGATTTGACAGGTACGATCTCTTGCACAATGCACATCTAAATCTAGAAGGCTTATACGAACTTTTCAAATTAGCTCAGGTATGAAATAACCAATCTGTGTTCTGCAATTTCTCCCCTTTGCCACTTGCATGCAAGAAAAACTTCAAGAAACGAAAATGGAAACTTATAAATTTAGAAAAAGTAGATTTGTGATATTAATCGAACTCTTCAAATCTGCAGTTACTTGCAGATGGTGTTGTTCCAAATGAGTATGGTATCAATCCAAAACAAAAATTGAAGATTGGATCGAAGGTAAATCAACTGCTATATTTTTCCTTTTCGGTTTTTCCTCAAGATGAACTTCTATCAAGTTTACTTACTATCAATTTATTTATTCAGGTTGCTCGTCGTTTGTTGGGGAAACTCTTGATTGATCTGAGAAATACGCGGGAAGAAGCCATCAGCATTGCAGAATTGAAGAGTAAACTGGATAGTAATTCAGAAGCTTTTAGTAATGCAAGAGAAGATACAGATCACCAATCCAAACCTCAAAGTAAGATTGAAGATACTAAAAAGACCAGTGAAAAGTCGATTGATCAAGATGATGATGACGATAAAGAACCCAAATACCGTCTGGACCCCAAGTAAAGACTGCAATTTTGATTTTCCATCCTCACTCTACAGACAATAACTTGAAATTATATTAGAATATGTGTGTTTAATTCCATTAGGTATGCGAATGTGAAAACGCCAGAGAGGCATGTCCGGACGAGGCTATATTTTACATCAGTGAGCAGACAATTTTCTCTTTCCCCCCCTATTTTTGTTATTCTATATTTTTATGTTAACTGACTTAATTTGATTTTCCGATTTACAGGAATCCCATATCCATTCTTTGATGAACGTTCTTCGTTATTGCAACCTGGATGAATCTCTTCAAGGAGAACCTGGCCTCGTGTGTGATGCTACTTTGGAGCGGTTATGTAAGACGAAGGAGCTCGATTACATGAGTTACATTGTGTTGAGGCTATTCGAGAACACAGAGGTTGGTACTCCTAACCCGATATTATGCGATCAATTTTTTTATGTTATCTTTTGTAATAGTTTTCTTACAAAAAATAATGCAGGTGGCTTTGGAAGATCCGAAAAGATTTCGCGTGGAGATGATGTTTAGCCGAGGTGCTGATTTATCGCCTTTAGAGGTAAACTTTCATCTCTAACCGATTTTCATAATCCGTCAGGTTGTTGGCTTTTCTTGAATGCAAACACTCAATAAGACCATCCATCTCCGAGAGATGAGTTACTTTTATCTTTATCATAAAAAGTGTTACTTTTAATGTAAAAACTGTTATTTTGAGCGTTTACCTTTATATAACAGCAACAATGCAGGAAAAGTAACAGTTTTCTAATGATAAAATAAAAAAGAATTAGGTCAAAAGCAACACTTTTTATTAACTCTCGTTTTACAGAACGGTCCTACAGAAGTGCTACTCTTTCTTGAAAATGTATTTAAGATGGGTATCCGAACAAATAGAAAGTAGAGCGACAAAAATGTAAATGCCGACATATATGTGATCCATATAGCGGACTACACATAATGCGATTTGTGAAGAGGCAACCATTTTTGTTGGTGTAGGGAAATGAGGATAGTGCGGCGACTGCATTGCGTCACGAGCACACGTTGCCTATAAATGGTCCGGAGAGGCTGCAAGAAGTAGAATCGTATCTGACGCTAGAGAGGATGGAGAAGATGATCCGTTTATTCGCGATGCCGGCGGAAGATTTCCCGCCCCCAACCGTTCCGCAGGCATTCTCAGGCTACTTCTCCAAAAGCGCTGCCGTTTTAGAACGCCTTGTCAATCTTTGGCCCTTTCATAGGCACTCTAAGTCCACACCACATCAAGATTGACCTTTCTTCTAGTTATAACATAGTGTTTTTATTTAGAATTTGAATTTTGTTTTGAATTAACGTAGCTTAGAATATTTTTTTACTACTTTTCTTCCAATTTTATCATACTTATTCTAAGAAATCAAGTCAGATTATTTAGTATGACAATTATGAGGGGGGAGAGTGACAATATTGATTAGGAATATTGTTAATTGATTATGGATACATTTAGTCAAACTTTCTATTCTTTGATTTTTATCAAAACTCAAGAAAGATTCAGAAAGAATTGGAGGGAGTTCTTTTTGCAATTTTTTTAACAACATGCACACAGCACACACGCATGATATGTTAGCTAACTACACTCAGTCGCTCCTAGGGATGACAGTCGGGTGAGTTTTAGCAGGTTCCTTCATAAAGTCTAAATGAGTTTGGAAAGGGTTTGGTGAACAAATCTAAATTCCATTACTATTTGGTTAGAGTTCGGATTTTAATGCTAGGGTGCCCGCACTACCCCAACTTGTTTGTCTTTTAATATATTTTCCATTTTCGAAATAGTAGACATATTGTGATTTTTTTTTTTATTAGTGCTTGAATATATTGATGGTTAGTGTCCTGTTCAATACCCGCTTAAATAATCTGTGAAATATAATAATTTTTAAAATTTAAATATATATTGGGTGGGTTAGAGTACCCGATTGGTATTAGTAAATGGGTTGAAGTGGGTTTGGTTATTGTAAGTATTTTTCTAAATGGTTTTGGATAGCTTGGGTAATATAAATTTTTTTAATGGTTAAGGTTTAGGTACCCTTAATTCTACGGATACCCACCCAACTGTCATCCCTAGTTACTACCCTTCTTTTCTTTGGTAGGAACACCAATATTGTGTTTAAATTTACTAAGGTTGTCTTTGGATGGAGATATATATTTGGAAATCAAGGTTTGTAGATTCTTCCAACTCATATTTATAACCCTACAATCGAGGAAAATCCCCTAGCTATAAAATAGCAGGTTGATTGTTACACAATAAATTTATGAGTAAAAATAGTTTACATTTATGATCGTAAGTTAAGGTTAAATAAGTAAATCATCGTATAAAATTGGATTGCATTAATCAGTGCCAAGAAAACAATGATTAACACATATCTAACAAAGTAGCACCTTTTAACTTCTCATGATATTATTTATCCGAAAGTCTCAAATATTAATATAATTCTCGTGACAAAATATAAGATAAATTAGAGGAGTTTCACGTAACATTAAGTATATACTAGAATAAAATAATATAGGGAAAATGTGTTTTTTATCATTATTATGTTGAACATATGTTTTGGATGCAAATTTCAGTTCAAAATTGAGAGCAAGTATGAAGTGATCAAAGCTACAATAATAATGTTATTACTCTAGATAGAAAATAAATAGATTCACAAATTGAACATATATGCAAATTGCTGATCGACTCAAACGCAGATAGAATTGTCATATTTTTCGTTTATACTAAAACGGCGGCGTTTTGGTAGTAGTACAGACTCTGTTGTAAAAATCTCCGATTAGCTTCGATTAATCCTGCCTAGGCGTTAGGTTCTCATTGGCTGCCTACCTTTATTTTCCGATTCCTCCCGGGCTAACTACATTTATGCCCCCGATTAATCCTCCCAAACCGCGACTAATCGCTAGACCTCAGTCCACCACCTAACTAGTGCCTAGCAACTTTTACAACCTTGATTACCGAATTGTGACTAGAAGATCCATCTGCCAGCAACCATAGTTCTAAAATATTGTACGAAACTAAAACAAATATCCTATTTTGTCCTGATATGTTAATACATGATAAAGTAGGAATTAGAGATGGAATCCTATTCATTAAAAAATTTAAAATCCTATTTGGAATAGGAGATAGAATCGTATATGTTATCTAATTATCTGTATATATGTTCATCATATTTCCCATATTCCATATGCATTTGTTCATCATATTCCTATTCGTATAGCGCCAGTCCCTTAGTAAATCACCACCGTTTTCTGTTCCGTTCCGCAGCCGCAGACTCTTTACAGCCATGTCTTATCGTCCATATTACAGTCATCGCTTCCCGTTTAGTTTTCATTTCCTTCCACCACCGCAATACGCAATGCTTCGGCCGCCAGTCGTGCAGCAGCACTACAGGCCGCCTCGGCCGGTCGGACCAGCTTTTGATCGAGAATGGGAGTATCAGGAACCACGGCTGCCTCCTCACTGTGACCGCTTCAGTGTTCTATCATTAAACATTCTAGCCGACAGGTTGATCAACGAACACTGGGATAATGTTTACTCTTATATTCCTCGATCTATGGTGGATTGGAATTGGCGCAAGAGAAATCTAAAGTTGGAGCTTGGACTGTGCTCCGCTGATATCATGTGTTTTCAAGAGATTGATAAATTTCATGACGTAGAGGCGGAGCTGAGGCCTTGGGGATACAGCGGCGTTTGGAAGAAGCGAGCTGATCATGCTGATGGTTGTGCTGTATTTTGGCGTCGTTCGAGGTTTCAGTTGCTGCATGAAGAATCTCTTGAATACGATAAGCTTGGTCTCCGAGACAATGTTGCCCAAATATGTGTGTTTGAGGGCCGGTTGAATGGGGTAAACAATAGAGTTGTTGTTTGCAACATTCATGTCCTATATAATCCTAAAAGAGGAGATGTCAAACTTGGACAGGTTAGGGCGCTTCTCGATAGAGCACATGCAGTTTCTAAGCTTTGGAATGACGCCCCTATAGTTATATGTGGAGACTTCAACTGCACTCCTAAGAGTCCCTTGTACAACTTCATCAAAGGCGAGAACTTACAGTTGTCCGAGCTGGCCCGTGATAAAGTCTCTGGACAAGGCTCTGCTGCTGATACGAGTGTAGGCAATCCATCATCATCAGTTTGGACTCGAGCTGAAATAGAAACTGCAACAGTTATGGCAGATTGCAATGTATTGGAGCATCCTTTGCAGTTGAGGAGTGCCTATGCAGAAGTTGGGAGCTCTTCAGCATCAAGAGATTCGACTAGTGGTGAGCCAATCGCCACATGCTACAACAAGCGTTTCAAAGGCACAGTTGACTACATATGGCACACTGGAGGTTTACTGGAGGTTTACAAACAGTTAAGGTTCTTGCTCCTATTCCTCAGCATGTTATGCAGCAGTTTCAAGGATTTCCCACAAGAAAATGGCCAAGTGATCACATCGCGCTCGTTTCACATTTTGCTTTCTCTAGAAATATTATCTCTTCTCACATTTCCAACCAATGAGTAGGGGCTTTTGTTTTTTTTGGAAGAATCTGCCGTATACTCAACAAGTGTTTGTTTGTTCGTTTGTCTTTTTTTTTGTTGCATGGAATATTCATTGAATTTTAGTTCATTATCAGAAAATTATTGTGTTCCAGTGACTAATTTGTTATGCATTGCAATTTAATTTTATTTTTACCATCGCCAGTAATCTGTTTTGAGGGGGAATGATGTTGCGTAAAGGGATCTTTGCTGCCCTCCTTTGTTACAATGTGGTGTTTATGCACAAAACAGCTCTGTCGCCGGATAAGTATTACCTCCATCACTTGCCATTAATACGACCAAAAACTGTACTTGAATTAAATTCCTTATTAGCAACCATGGGTCATTCTATCATGTAATGACTTTTGCTATCTGTTTGCACAATCTTCCTTTTTGCTATTGTCCACGAGAAAGGTACTGTGGCCTAGAGAGCTTTGTGGATTGCTCGTTTTCTGGATTTCGTAGCCTCTGCTTGTTTCTTTTCTGCCCAATTGGATTCGGGGTGAAAGAATAATGTTCATTCTTGCTGTAATAAGCATTCAGCATATTCAGTTATGTCGAACCATTTCTCGAACCTAAGACCACCAAACATTGAATAGCCATGGTTGAGCAAGAAGGAGGTGGTGATTCTTATGTATTGCTTTTGTTTTGATGATTTTTTAGGTTTGGGTGATAATTCCTACAGTTGTTTTTCCGTTGGTACGTAGAACTAATTAGCTAGTTGTTTTTTGTTTGCCTATTTCATTGTTGTACTAATTTCATATTGTGTTGGGATGAGTATTTTTTCGCTGAATTCTTCAAAGGAGTGGAGTTGGGGTGGCAATATTAACATGCCCGAACCGCCCCGCCCTGAGGGGGTTTGGCGCAGGTCGACCCTGGCAAGTCGGATGTAGTTTTCTGTGTCCGATTAACTATGAAAAATTAGACGAGACAGGAGGGAGTATTTTCTAGTTTAACTTTGCAATACTTACCGGCAAAAGAAGTTGACTTTTTGTGCTAGCTAGTAGAAACTTAAGGCTGCTTACAACTAGCATCAAAGAGCCGTAATTTATCATAAGTTTGTGATTTGTACGTAGAAATGATATGGGAATTCAATGATCATTCCCAATGTTATTCTGATTCAATTGATTGGTTAGGGTCGTGCAGATTGGATCGTTGCCGTACAAATTCGATAGAACTCAAATCAATAAGAACAAAACCAATTCCGTCTATAAAATTTAGTGGGTTGAAAACCTCAACTCAAACACAAACTGATAAAACTTCATAATCCAATCCGATCGGATAAGTTTCATCAATACTCTCATACCTATTTATTTCTTATTGTTTTGTTAAGGTTCACTAAAACTTATTCCTACTATTAGTCGTAATAGTAATTTTGTTGCCCTTGAATTAGTTCAATTTGCTAAGTCTAGTCCTCTTGATCATGTTATGTGGCGTTCGCCACCAACTTTTCTTTGTCAATCAGTGCTGGCTGATTAAAGCTAAGTTAATGAATTTTCATTTTCAAAGATAAAACTTATTACTATTATTGATCTTTGTAAAAATACAAATTTAAACATTCAAATAAGTAACACATCTATTCTATAGTTAATCGTCATTCACATCATAAATGAACAAAAAAAAAAAACAACAAAGAAAGAAAAAAAAAAAAAAAACCACAGTGCGCGAACTTCTATAACATAGACATATTCATTAAACAAATATCCTTTCAAATTCTGTAATCAACGTTTTCTCAATAGGCGGCTAGATCTCATATCTTCAAAGTCTTCTTCAAGTAAATTTCTCCATTAGATCAATCAACTCCTTCCTTTCCAAATTGATTATTACTAATAAGTAATGTTTTTTTTAAATGTTATCGGGTCATTATCGGGTTTCATTGTGTTATTCCGATATGATCCGAATTTTATCGTGTCTTATCGTATTGACCCAATAACAAGTCGAACCCGATAGACCTCAGTACAAACTCAAAATTATTGGGCGAACTCGTATCATACTATCGGTTCATGCTGAGTTTTGCCACCACAAAGTATATTGTATTATCAGGAATAATGATTCCAATCTATATATATATAACAACAATTAAGTCCCAAAATAGAAATATTAAAATTTTCCCGCCCAAATCCCTATCCATTTATGGAAAAATTATTTTTGGTAGATAAATCTTGACAAAAATGAAGTACGTTCTAATTGGAGATAATTCGCCGTATATTTTCCTAAAATATAATAAGTCACCATTATCCCATTCAATATTAACTCTCCCACATTCAGTATAAGTTGTCCGAGTCTCTAAATACATTCACGCAACTTTCCAAAATTTTTCCGAAATCAATATATTTAGGCATAATTTAAGTATACTAATTGATGTTGATGTAAATCAATTAGTATATATTCAGCATATTTGTTGATACATTTACATCTTAGGTTTCCAATAATGCCAGTAAAAAATAAGAAGTATATTAACCACTGTGAGTTGTTAATTCTTTTTTTTTTTTTTTTTTTTTTTTTTTTTTTGTGAGTTGTTAAATTAATTTATTTGTTTTGATAGTTTTCCAACCAACAATTATTACTATTATTAAAAATCTAAAAATTATTTCTAAAAAATGCAAAATAAATTTGGTTGATTATTTGTCTTATATTTAAGTCGTTGATTCTCTATTTATTTGTTAAACTATTATAAACATCCTTAAAAAATTGTAAATTTCTATTGGTTAGATATTTTTTTCTTAAATAAGTATAAATTAGGAATTATTCTTCAATCATCTCATATTGGAAGTACTTTTTTCAGCGAATTTCAATAAATACCATAGTCTGGTGCATTTCCAATAAATTGTCTTATATGTGGTGAAATCATTCTCGGCAGCTTTTATGAATTGATATGTAGCACCTGTTAATTAGTTTATTTATTTGAAAACATTTTGGAATTTCTTATGACATAATTATTTTTTAATTATAATCCAATTTAATTACAATATCTCAAATTAATATTTTGTCAATATATTAAAATTGACACCTAATCAAATATTATGTTATAAAAATGTTATTTTTTTATTGATTAGTTGTATTAGACGTGAGTCATTTATCGTGGGAGAAATATTTGTATTGTTTTAGTAAATAAAATTAATTAATTTTTTATGCAAATAATTTAATTACAGTACAAAGTCATTTGCCAAAAAATGTGTAGTCCAAAGACAACAGGGCATAAAGAACAATTTAATTTTTTCAAACTTTTATGTGTTCCCATGTTATCTAGATGTCTAATACATTAAGGATAACTTTGATGATGTGTTATATGACATGTTTTTTTATTATCATTTATATTATATTGCTTTTTATATTGATCAGAAGAGGTTAAATTTGTTACACTTAATTTTTACAATATATTAATTATTATCTTACTAATATTATAATCTAATAATGACTCAAATCTACTCAAAAAATTTAATTCTTTTCAAATCGTGCACTGCACGGGTACAATACTAGTAAGAATAACAACTCCTCTAAATTAGAGGAATTATAATTCTTCCCCTCCTCCTAGAGGTGTGGATTCTTTCTATTTCATATTAGTTAATTTCTTGTCAAATTAAAGAGAGAAAAACACATATTAGTAAAATAAATAAAAAATTAAGTATGATAAAATAAACATTTTTAATATGTTCTTTAACATGGAAAAGGAGAAGTTGGTTAGAACCATCCTATACAGTGATGTTTGAGGACATATGCTCCTGCTATTATTAGATTAGTTTTTTTTTTTTTAAGAATGGATTGTAGTAATTTGTTTCGTTATCTACTAAGTTTAACTTTAATTTTAATGATGATATTTGAGCTTGATCTGGAAACAATTACTGACGTAGATTGAACCTAAATATTCATAAATTCTTTTTTTTGTTTATTATTATTATAATTATTATTCATTTTTAGTAAAATATATTATATTATTCTTTTATTTATATTTATTTACTTCGATTCTTCATATGATATTTTGTTCAATTAATGACGTAAAACCTAAATATTCATAATATCTTATATTATTATTATTATTATTATTATTATTATTATTATTATTATTATTATTATTATTATTATTATTTATTTTTAGTGAAATTTTCTATCACCATTCATACGATATTTAGTTCAACTATATCAACTAATGACGTAAGCCGAACCTAAAATTCATAATATCTTATAAATTATATTATTCTTTTTATTTATTTTATTTTATTTTCTTCGATTGTTCACTAAATTTATTTCTTATAATTTTTCAAATTGGGTTCTTCTATATTTGTAGAGAAAGGAGAAAGGCCGATTAGCAAAAATCTAATATATATATATATATATATATATATATATATATATATATATATAATTGTAAACTTTAGAATACAAAAGTTCTATTTTAATCTATTATAGGTTTAATTTACTATAAATTTTGATAAAATATTTATTGTTAATATTAGGCGATCAGATATTATAAATTTTTATATAAAGTGGCAAATAGAATCTCATATATGATAAGACTATAACTGCCCTGACAATATTTTTTTATTATATACAGTTAGTAAAATAGTATATGGATACTATTGTTGTAAAACTTTAAAAAACAAACAAATCTTTTTTTCTTGAGAATGATAAATAAAATTAGTAAGGGCTCTTAATTTTAATAAACATTCATCCAATTTTTAATTATATGTTTTATCTTACAAATCCTAAAAGAAATCATACATTTTATTCATTAACTTAATTAGTTTTCAGACCTTAACAATACCTAAACAACTTTTTTGTATTTATTAATTATCTTTTGCTAACTTCAGTATTATAGTTTTAAATATTTTTATAAGAACTTCACATAAAATGATAAACCAAATCTCATATATGATATAGACTGTAGCCGTCTTCTTTATATTTTTCTATTATAATTAGTGGAATAAGTATATAGATATTGTAGTTGCAAAACTTTACAAATTAAACAAAAACAAAATACATCTTTTTGTTTCTCGAAAATGAGAAGAAATAAAATTAGTAAGGGTTTTGATCTTTAATATTATAAATTGTTTCGATTTTTAATTATATGTTTTAATTTACTAATCATTGTCGCTCTTCACTATCGTTATTACCTTCTTTTAGGGATCACTTGGGTTGGACTTACCCACGTACTATCAGATATAGGAAATACGATACCCGCATATAACCATTTAAGTACCCCTTTTCTAACTACTTCTTGCATCATGGGGTTAAGTCTACGCTGATTTTGAAGATTTTGAACACATGATTTATATTTTTCCTCCATTAAGATTTTATGCAAATAGGTAAAGTCAAAGGACATTTTGTGCAATTTTTCCTATTGTTAATTAATTCTTGTACATTAATAAAATTTTTAATCAAATTTGAAAAGTGAAAGATACAGAAGAATAATTTGTGTTTTACGTTGTGAAATAATAAAACAATTCTTGCCAAATTTATGTTAATCGCTGAGGAACAAATTTCTGAGATGTAAAATCAACAAAAGAAACTATATTCAGCAAATATCGGAGCAATATATTGAATTGAAAATCAATACCATGTAATTTTATTTGTAAAATATTATGTCTGGATTTCTATTTTGTAATTTGTTTTTTTCTGCTAGAGTGGGTCGGGGCTTGGGGAGGTGCAGGGCAAATTTTAGTGATCTGTAGTAGGGCACAGAGGCAGGCATGATTTTTCAAATATCCTCTCTGATTTGCCCTATTGCCATCCTTAAAAGAAGTCATTATATTATGTAATTCTAACTCTATGTAGTGACATCTTGGAGGAAGTTTGTCTTAGCTTATAAATTTCTCAAAATAACTATAATATGGTTGAGAGCTTATAAATTTTTGAAATATGTTTGCAAATAAAAATGTTAAACAACTTACAATTTGTAAAATTAAGCTTTTAGAATTTATAAACTCCAAAATAAATAAGTTCAGTTAGTTTTTATTTTTTTAAGATCTTAATAATTACTTAAATTACACGCATTAAACACATTACGCACACTTCAGACACACTTCACACACACTACACACATACCACACACCACGCACACCCCCATACTACACACAGTACATACACTACACACACTTCACACGCACACCACACTTTCTACACACCACATACCATACACACACTTCCACATGACTAGTCAAAATGTGTATTTGATAGTAGTTTTCAAATTAGTCCTCCAAATTCATGCTAAATTACTCCATTCAATTGCCAGCTTATAAGCTATTTATTCAAACACTTTATTAATTTATAAGCTCTTGAAAAATCACTATCTATCTTAAAACAATTTATAAGATGTTTGAGTTTATATGAGGTTTGAAATCTGCTTAGCCAAACACCCGCCAAATTACACGCATTGTCAGTCTGGCTTCAAAATGTATGTTGGTCGAGCATAGTGAGAGACCAAAAAATTTAGTTGAGAGGGTCTCTTTGTACACGGATCTAGGAGTTCATTCCACGGGATAACTTTTTTTAACTAAGCTCATCTGACAAAGTTTTACAGGGCAAATTCTGAGTAGGCTAGAAATCAAATTATTTTATATTAGGCCATAAACTTAAAATATTCTATATATTACATTAAAAATTAATATCTTAGAAAATTTAAAGGAAAACTACCGTTATGCGCTCCTAAATATAATTAACTGTATAAATAAAATTAGAAAAATACTAACAATTTAGATAAGTTAATTATTTGTTTTAATTACAACAAGAAAAAAATCTAGATGTAATTTTCTATATTCATCATTATTTTATAACATCTTTATCTTTATTGCTTATACTTTAACAATACATCCATCTACTTCAAGTTAAGCTATAAAATTATTGATTTTATTTAGTTAAATTATATTAAAATCTACTAAAATATACATAAACACATTACGACAGCTGAGAACATATATAATAACACATTATGACAGGATCAGGACACCCAGTGCCCCTTTGATCCCAACGTACGTCTGTCAATTGATTGAGCGCTTTGTAATCTTGGTTGGCCAAGGATTAGATCATATTGATCCAGCCCCCATCATGATATGTGCTAAAAAATGGGCTTCAAAATTTATGTTGGTAACATGCATGTAAACGAAATGTAATTTTCGCATCGCGATTGAAAAAATATCTTCCAATCATTCGCTAGTCTTAACGAGTCAATCTCAAGTTTACTTTCAAGCATGAAAAAACATTCAACTTAAACTTAAGCCCTATTAATATTTGGTTCATAAACTCATGAGATTGTTCGCAGATTTTAATTAAGGTCCGCTTGGTTGTAAATCATCAATTACAATGGTAATGAGTATGAATGAAGGGTCAATTATACTATGGAATGAAATGAGGGAAATTGTTAATAGAATGAGGTAATGATTAACTTATTTATTATGTACCAAACATATTAAATGGAAATGAATCCTCTTTCATTTTCATTCCTTATCCAACCAAGCGGGCCCCAAGTAGCTAACTCAATCATACATAGACGTTTTGCCAGTTTAATGAAATTTATAGCTGGGTGCGATATGCGGGCTAATGGTCTAGCCATAAACTTTCTCGATTTATTTTTTATGCCCGCTTGATTGTAAATCATCAATGATAATGACAATGAGTATGAATGAGGGGTCAATCATATTATGGAATGAAATGGAGGTAATTGTTAATAAAATAAAGTAATAATTTACTTATTTATTATGTACCAAGCACCATAAATGAAAATGAGTCTTCATTCATTCTCATTTCTTATCCCTATACCCCGAACTAAGCGGACCCTTGATTCTTCTTTGAACTGTTTTAATGCGGGGTTTGGTTCCTTCTTAATTAAGTGACTATTGTTATCTAGGAGACGATTGTCTGTAATTTGCCATATTTCATTTTCTGAAAGAAAAGAAAAACATTTGCAATTATTTTTTATTCTAGTCAATTCCTTTAATTTCTGTCAATTGATCCATAATTGTGAAAATTGGTTGTGATTTTGACCAATTTTTTGAATTCAGATAAAATGAATTGTGAGTTTAACCAACTCCGGAAACTGAACAAATTATCATTTCAAATAAACTTTTTCATAATTGCAACACATAAAAATTTCTGTTAATTGGTCAATTGATAAAAATCATAACTAATTCGCAAGATTGTAATAAATTAATAAAATTAAAAGAATCGAGCAAAATGACAGCTTGAAAAAGTTTACCAACCAATTGAACTACAGAGGGCAAATCAGAGATTTCACCACCCCCCGTCCCCTGCAAATCTGTAACTTGGGTGGCTCCATACGTTTCACATTTGAAAATATTTCAAACCATCAACGGTCCTCTCCTTCCCCCAAACCCTCTCTCCATCTCTCCCTCATTCTCTCTCTTCTTCAAATTCACCATCTCCACCCAGATTTTCCGATCAAACTTCACAATGCCGGTGTACCCCTCCAATTCCGAATCTACGGCGGCCCCCGCGAGTAGAAGCAGGTTTGGATACCACCAAAATCGGCAACCGGAGCAGGCAGATTCGGCCCTCACGCTAATGAAGAGCTCCAGCAGCAGTCCGGAGTTTTTGCTCAAATCAGTTTCCAGAAATATTCTCTCACTTCAATCGTCTTCTTACAAAGAAAGGTCATCTGAACCCGATGACGGAGAAACCACATCCAGTGGTAGTAGTCGGATTTTTGAGTTTTGCGTCGATCCTAACTTTTGGAAAGAGCATAATGTTCAGGTATCTTCTTATTTGGCTTTGTCCTTTAGTTAGGGTTTTGGCGTGACTTTATATGGTAGTTTAGTATGTTAATTGGGTAAGCTAGCACAAAAATGCAGAGTTGAAGTAATTCATGTGTATTGTGGAAACAGTCTCCAATAGTTTCTAGTATATATAATTTGATGACATTGATTAGACGGTATTGTGTTTTGTGCTGTGTATTTGGTAATTTTCAGGTTATTATACGTGTACGGCCTTTGAGCAGCTCCGAGATATCAGTTCAAGGCCAAACTAAATGCGTTAGGCAAGAAAGTTCCCAGACAATTACGTGGACGGGGCATCCAGAATCCAGATTTACCTTTGACATAGTGGCTGATGAAAATGTTACCCAGGTGCATACGGTGCCCTGAATACTTATCTTTGGGTTAATGTTTCTTTATTTCATGATTTTCATGTTTGTGTTACTTTACAGGAAATGCTCTTTAAAGCTGCTGGAGTTCCGATGGTAGAGAATTGCATGGAAGGATACAATAGCTGCATGTTTGCTTATGGACAAGTGAGTTGCATGTGTTCTTTAGAATTCAAAATTTTGATCTTCGTTATATATGAATTATAATTTATTGTTTTTTGTAGTTTGGTAGAGATATATTTAATCCATAGCCGAGAGAGCCCACAAAATGTTTTATATTAATTGCTTCTGTTGTTAGTCAAATGTTCTATGATTGTGGAAGTTCTTGATAGTAGGCTACTAGGTTTTTTACCTAATGCTTCTTTCCAATTGAATTTCTTAGACTGGCAGCGGGAAAACTCACACCATGCTTGGAGATATTGAGGGAGGAACTCGGCGACACAGTGTCAATTGTGGGATGACACCTAGAGTTTTCGAGTACTTATTTTCCAGAATTCAAAAGGTTTGATTTTGAGTATATTATTCATATTCAAACAAGATGAATTCCTGCCATCACGTAATCAGCCTGAAATCATCAAAATATTTGGTTAAGCTTTTAATCTTTGCAACATTAGCCAGTAAGCCTAAATATTATTTAATGTTAAAAGTTGCCAAATCTGACAAATCCTCAAACAATCGTTCTTGTGTTATGAAAGTTTTGTGGCCGTAGTTTCATTTTTCTAGCCTTTGTTCTGTATAATAACTGATCAACTGATTTCCCCCAAGACTTGCTGCATATTTGCCATTCAACATATTATAACAACACCTAATGTTGCATATTGTGGTCCCATTTTGTATTATTCTATTACAGGACAAAGATGCTCGCAGGGAGGAGAAAGTAAAATTTACTTGCAGGTGTTCTTTCATAGAAATCTACAATGAACAGATTCTGGATTTGCTGGATCCTTCATCTGCTAATTTACAGGTGTTATTCTTGGGCACTAAACTGAGGTCATGTTCATTGTTTATTATAATTTTTTTATCAATCTCTATCTCTATTTTGACAAATTAAACCACACTTCAAGGGTAAGGCACCTATTAATACTTCACATCAATTTGTCATTTTGTTGGAAAAATTATGAACACCTATTCCTTATATATAGTGGTCATTTGGAATTTGGATATCTTTGAGGGAGGAAGATTCAAGTCCTGGTGATTACTTGGATGAAATTACAATCGGACCTGTTAGAGTTCAACCATATTTAATCAGTTCATACTGTGACTTCTACAAGCAATTTATTTACCTCCAGAAAATGTTGAATAACTAGTCTGAATTGAGAGAATAGAGATTCATCATAAATTTTCTATAACTTGTAACAAGTTGCTGTCTCATTTTCTTGAATTGCTGGAAACTGCCTTGAATATGCCCCCAAGTTCTATTGTTTCCGTTCCTTGTAGAAACTCAATTGGAAAGCTGATTGACTCAATAACATGTTCTTTGCAGATAAGAGAAGACACCAAGAAAGGTATTTATGTAGAAAATGCCACTGAGGTAGAAGTCACAAGTGCTCGTGATGTGATCCAACAACTCATTCAGGTTTTTAATTGCTTCTATGCAAATCTTCCTCGTTTCTTTAATTTTGTAGGGTGGAGTATTACAATGTAAGGAAATGTGATTATATCACTTTGGATAATGATTTTTCCTTCTTTAATATTTCGTTAACTGAATAGATCATGTCATTTGGTTAAGATCTATGATTAAAGGAACAGATTGTAGGCTTGAAGGGTCTCATAAGTGGACTTACATAATACTGCCTCATCATTCCCCAGGCATACAATGTGCCATTCTTATGATGTTAAAATCTGCTAAAATCTTACTATTCGTGTATTATCTGGTTTACATGGATTGATGTCATTTTGTAGGGTGCGGCCAACAGAAAAGTAGCTGCTACAAACATGAATCGTGCTAGTAGTCGTTCTCATAGTGTATTCACATGCTGCGTAGAGAGTAAGGTAAAAACAATAAATCCTTGTTGTTCTTGTCAAGAGTACTTCAAAGTCTAACTTGAACTATTGACATGTTGTTCCCTTACAGTGGGAATCCCAGGGTGTAACTCATCATAGGTTTGCTCGACTTAATCTGGTGGATTTAGCAGGATCTGAAAGGTAAAGTGGAATCATTGGTATGAAAAAGCAGACGATTAATATTGAATGCAGACTGCACCGAACAATTTAAAATACTCGTGGTTTTTTCTTTTCTTTTTCTTGTGTTCCAATGCAGGCAAAAGAGCTCTGGTGCAGAAGGTGAGCGTTTGAAAGAAGCTACTAACATCAACAAATCTCTTTCTACATTAGGGTATGTTTGCTTTTGGTTTTTAATGTTCTGCAAACGAAATATCTTCACCTAGTCAGTCATCCTTAATTTTATCTTGTGCCTCTGGATTTAAAACCATGACTGTATATTCTCTGGTGTGCAGACTTGTGATAATGAATCTCGTGAACATGTCCAATGGGAGGTCACTTCATGTTCCTTACAGGGATTCCAAGCTCACTTTTTTGCTTCAGGTAGATGATCAGGCCTTCAGATCATCAAGAAACTCTTTTGGCTATATAAAGATATCTGTTGCATACATGATGTGCTTGATTTATTAAGATTCACATGTTATAGTGCCAGTCCCTATAGGGCAGCCCTGTGTTCTTAAGTCGTTCGCCTGATTGGCAGTCGTAGGCTGCTGCAAGTATCCTTATGTCAATGCTGTGTTAGCGGTGCTTTCTGTTTGATTTCCTGTCACAATTATCAAATGCAATTGTCAACTTTACTGTTTTCTTTGAGTCCTAAAATTTGGAAATACTGAAGATTGAAGAATTAGTCTTCCTTGGAGTACATGAATCAGAAAGTCTACACGTCAACAGTGCTGATATATAAACTGAACTTCTTTCTAATTTTCGATATTTAGGACGTAACTCTCTGTTTCTAACTAATATTATGCAGGATTCGCTGGGAGGAAATGCCAAAACGATCATCATTGCAAACATTAGTCCCTCTAGTTGGTTAGTGCTTCATGATCTGAATTAGTTTGTGATATTTTTCCACATGGATATTTCCCCTAAATTGTATTAGAAGGTTATTGCCAAATAAATTCTGGGAAGTTATCAAATACATATTCCAACACAATCAAATTCATTAAGTTTCCACTGTTTCCTTGCAGCTGCTCGCTGGAGACACTGAGCACATTAAAGTTTGCCCAACGTGCCAAATTTATAAAGAATCATGTAAGTAGTTTTTCTTTTGTCAATAATATCGATCAACTCACCTAATTTCAAACTGATGGATGACTCATTCAGAATGCTCTCTGAGTGAACTTCAGGAATTTGTACAGCCAATGTGGAACAATGAGAAACAGGAATCCATATGTGACCTTGACCTTAATCCTTTGAATTTCACTAATGCTATTTTTCTTCAACTTTTAGCTCAATTGAATGATTTAGTGTTTTAAAATTGCTATTCATTTCTTTAATGTACTCTCTGTTTTGTTACTTCACTAGGCTATTGTTAATGAAGACGCTTCTGGAGATGTGCTGGCTTTGAGGCTTGAGAATCAAAACCTCAAGGTAACAATTTTACGTTGACCATGGATCACTCATCAGCCTCTCTCCCCCCAGACACACACACACAAATGGAGAATAATGTTGAGTGTTCTACAGGAGACGCAACTCAGCTAAAGACAGCCAAATATTGTTTTCATCCACAAATTTTGTAAATCTGGATATTGATAAAGATATGGTGCTAATAAACTAATGACTCTCATATCATCTAAACTTAACTATTGCTGCTTTCTTTAGGGAGAAATCGTTAGGGCATCCTATACTGATGGAAACCTTGTATAAGACAAATAAATATCTGTTGTTCACGTGGAGCATTGATAATAATGAGTTTGATGACTCTTCAGGATTTTTCACTCATGTCTAGACGTGACTAAACAGATCAGTATTTTTGTTTAAAGTTCAGAATATCCATGCCATTCAAGTGGTATACACTATTTTGAGATATTGAAGTAATGCTATAAGTACCCATAAGATAAAGCACCAATTGGTAATGCCATTGTAATTTTTCACGGTGCCAACCTCTTCCCACCTGTCATTTCCACTGTCTTTTCATCATACAAATGTTTTGCCGGTGGATATTTTGAGTCAGTGTTTAGTTTAGGTACTACTACTTTCCCCTTTATTTATCTGCATTGTTTTTATTGACTTTCATTTGGAGATGAACCACCTAGTGCTCGGGTCTATATTTTACAAGGATTTAACCATTGCATTTTTCTTTTTTGTTTCCTGCGACTATTGGTTATTAATAAGTTCGGTAATGCCATTTTTAGAAAGAAGTATCTCGTTTGAGGAGCCTAGTCGGTGGAGGTGCTGAGAGCCATGATGAAGATGCTCTATCAATGACATTTCCAGGATCTCCAGGAACCTTTAAATGGGATGGAGATCAAGGATTTTCCAGTCCAATTAAATGGGGGAAGAAGATATCACATGTATGCTGAGCCGACTCTACGTATGAGAGTATTTTACATATTTTGTATGTTTTAACTTAATTTTCTTTTATTTAGCTGCAGAAAAAAGAGTATGAAGTTGCCCTTGTCGGAGCTCTTCGGAGGGAAAAGGATAAAGACTCAGCCCTGCAAGCTTTGGCAGCAGAAAACCAGGCAGCACTGCAGCTGGTAATTTCAATGAAATTGTGGTGCTTTCAGTTTCTTATCTGATTGTATAAATTGAGAATTTGAGAGTTCAGAATTTAGGATTCTGCTTACGCTTTACGCTATGCAATTGAAGTCGTACTTTGATCTATGCAATTGACATAACCATGAGAAGGTTATTCTTTTAGCAGTACTTGTGAGGATTGGGGTTCTGGACGTGTCAATCCCATCAATATTATTTTCCCAGATTGCTATATTTCCTTTTATTATAATTTGTGGTGCTTGGTGAGCCTAATATCATCAGCAGAAGTGCCACAGAGAAAAACTAAAGATTACAAAGAAGAAGAGAAATTCTAAACAGAAACTACAGAAAATCTTAGTTCGTCACATATGGAATATGAAAACCTCAATTAAAAGCATCAGATTTTTTACCTCCCGCCTCCTGAAAATGTAAATTATTTTCTTTTTCTGGTATTTTGTTTTAAATCTTTGGGGGTTGTTTCCTGCCTTAGATTGGATAGGTGTATATAAGGTATGCAAAATCTCTACCATTTATCCTGGAATCAATTTGCTTGATTATTCACTTGTGCATTTTAAGGCCAAACAAAGAGAGGATGAGATCCAAGGTTTGAAGATGCGATTGAGATTTCGAGAAGCAGGAATAAGGAGATTAGAATCTATTGCTTCTGGGAAGATCTCTGCTGAGACTCACTTGCTTAAAGAAAGAGAGGAGCTTTTGAAGGAAATAGATGTATTGCGTGGTCAGGTAGATCGTAACCAGGAAGTAACAAGATTCGCTATGGAGAATTTGCGACTGAAAGAAGAGATTAAAAGGCAAGTCTGCACTTTCTTGTTTGTTCTTTTCTTCACTTATGATTAAAATATATATATATATCGTCAGCTATGTAAGTTTCTCAACATGCACAAATCTTTAATTTCAAAAAGGTCTATTTATCAGTTAACCATAAAAAACCAGAGTTTGAGAGTTGCCGTGTATGGTGTTTCTTAAAACCACAACTTTTACCAGCTGTTTGTAGATTATCTCAAGCTATACGCGTCCTATGAAGTTAGTCTGCTAATTGAATTTGTAATTGGGTTTTGCACATTCAGATTAAAGCCATTCTGTGAGGAAGGTGAACGAGAAAGACTTAATGAACAGATAATGACATTACATAACCAGGTAATATTTTCTTTTGCTTGCAACTGTTCAGTTTCGGATCCTATTGCAAATTACTCTAATGTTGTAGGAACTAAAGTGAATATATTCTTGTCTTCAACTATCAGCTCACACCATAGATTCACCTTTTGAACATTTCTGTTTTCTGCAGTTACTTGAAGCTCTTGATTGGAAACTCATGCATGAGTCAGATTGTGCAAAAATTCAGGTTCTTGTCTTTTGCACAAGTTGGGCTTGTAAGATTAAATGAAGATGTAATTTGTGAGTTAACGATGCTTCTTCTTGATATTACAGAAAGAAAGCAGTGATCTCATAATGGGTACTCCACGACGTGACAGTAATTTTCTGAGTTCCGATCAGGTAATGGGCAAAACTATCACTGCAGTCAATACACTGGTTCATTTCCTTTTCGTCAATATATATTAGGTTTGGCTTCCAAAATTAATAAAAAGGATAAGGATAAGCTGCAAGTATCAGAAACATTTCCTTATTATGTTAAATCTTTACTGCAGCTATCTGCATCACCCTGGCGCACATCAATAAACGAGGAGAATGAGTTCCTCCGCATGCAGGTATTAATCATCTGTTATCTCTTCTCCCTCTCTCTCTCTCTCTCTTTCTGGGTGTGTATAACTTTGCTATCGAGAAACATGCCTCATATTTATATGATCATCCCAGGCCATTCAGAACCAATCAGAGCTTGATTCACTTCACAAAAAACTTGACTTCTTGGTTGCTGAGAACGAAAAGATAGAAAGGTAATATCATCGCGATCATTAAAATTCCTAAAATTTTCATATTTGCCATTAGTTGGTGTCATATTTTTGAATAATTTGGATGTTAATGGCAGAAATTAAGCATGCCACTGAATCAAGGACTTGATCTCCTGAAGAGTTGTCTACTTGTGATTTTTTTTGACAGGCATGCGCATAACTTGACAAAAGAGCTCGAGGCCGAGCGAATGTCGAAAGAAGCCATAGCTGAAGAGATGCAGAAGGAACAAAGCAAATTTCCTCTAATGAATATTAGCATAAGTGATCAAACAGAGCTCAAAACAATGGTCGATGCCATTGCCTCTGCCAGCCAACGAGAGGCAGAAGCACACGAAATGGCAATTTTCTTGTCCAAAGAAAATGATGAATTGAGGACGAAGCTCAAGGTCTTAATTGAGGATAATAACAAACTGATTGATTTGTATGAAAGGGCAGTTTCTGACAGCCGTGCGATGCAGATCTCTGATGATACCCCTGGAAATCCTTCAGAAGATGCTACCAAAGAACATAAAGACCGCATAGCTCAAGTCAAGGAACTGGAGATGGAAAGAGAAGTCGAGGGGCTGAAATGTCAACTTACAGAAATGCATGAAGAAAACGATAAGTTATTGAGCCTATATGAGAAGGCCATGCAAGAGAGAGATGAGTTGAAAAAGGTACTTGATGACAAAGGAAATGATATTAGCTGTCCAGAAAAGCTCGTTGAAATAGATGGAGGCCAATGTGTAAGCTTTGGGGAAGCTTCTATGTGCTTCGACAATGAACACTTGGAGAAGAGTTTTGGCTCAGATTCAATTGAAGAGAACTCAATGGAAATAGATGAGCCAAACAAAGAAGAGAAAATGGGGATGCAGGAAAACTCACCGAATAAAATTCCTTCGCACGTGTCTGAAAATCTCAAGTTAATGAGAGAAAAAATAGCAGAAGCACAAGAAAAGCTTTCATACTCTTCTGAAACAGTAAACATTTTCGGTTCATTTGAAAGAGCAATGGTTGAGATTGAATCACTATCAGAAAAGATTGAAAAACTGGAAAACAATGTTCAAGCAAAACAGCAGGAGTGTGAAGATCTCAAACTACTTTCTTCAGAACTGCAGGAAAGAAAAGATGTCGCTAACAAGAAATTATCGGCCCTAAGGCACTCTCTGAAGAATTTCTCGTCTGCAATGAATTACTTTGATCAGCGTGAGGCTCGAGCACAATTAAGACTGAATGCTTCTTCTCAACGTCTAAACCAGAGGAAAGAGGAGTTGAATTCTCTTCAGTTGTCCAAGAATGAACTGGCGAATGCCCTTTTAAAGGCCAAAGAAACTGAAACAGAATTGAGAACCTTCATGGAAGTTTTGAGATCAAAATTGGAGGAAGAGAATCAGAAACTGGATAGTGAGAGAGTTCTCTTTGCAATAGATAATGTTGAGAAACCATCTGGTAACAAGAATTGGCAAGTGAGTGGGAAAGCCATGGCCTTGCTCGAATCTGAGGAAAACAAAACCAAGCTACAAAATCAGATAAAACTGAAGCGAGAGAAACTTGGGGACGTGAAGAAGGAAACAGAAGATATCAACAGGAGACTGCGCAAAATTGAGAGCGAAATACAAGTTGTTGAAGTGGACGTGCAGAAACACACATCATCTGTTGAAGAAATGAATCAGAAGCTTCAAAATATAATGAAGGAGAAAGAGATGCTTCTGGAAGTTGAACAAAACGGAATAGAGGAATTCGAGAGCATGATCATTGAGTACCACCAAAGCTTGTTTGAAGCAGAGTTGAAGGAAGAAGAGATGAAAGCAATGCATGAGGAACTGTTGGTAGAATCGAAGAAGACAGAAGAGTTACGGAGAGTGAAAGGTGAAGTTGTTAGTAGGAAGACACGGTTGCTAGAATCCTTCTCATGCGACACGTCCTTTGTGTCCGACAAGGTGGAGGCCGATCTTCATAGTTTACGAACATCGATTGTGGAGTTGAATTCTTTGATAAATGCCATATACACTTGATTTGTGTAAGTAAACTTTGCCTGAATCCTATTGAACCTGTCATGTGGGAGAAAAGTTGTCTGGGTAATGCCTAATTATCAATGAGATCTACTATATGGTTTGAAATTTGTATAAAAAGTAAAGATCCAAACGTTATCACAGGTTCATTTTGATGATCCTTGTTTAAAAGTTCGAAAGGAAGGTGGGACCAAGCGAATTCAATTTGTGATACATAAATTTGAGAAGTGCTGTTTGTATTTTTTTAAGAATTTGTGCACTGATTTTTATTATTTATTCTAATCTGTAAAATGAGGGGTTTAGTATGATCAGTTGCCCTAGGTTTGGCAACAAGTTTGAAACTTCAATAAAAATTTAAAACCAAGAAAAAAATTGTTCCATTGTGCTTTCTCATTTTCCACATTGGTGTGATTTTTATTATTTCTAAACTTAGACTAACTTGGCACAAGCTTATTTGCCTCTTATTTCTACCACGATTCCACGAACAATTCACAGTCAAAAAGTAACCTGATTTTTATTACTGCTTGACCCACGTTTTGCTTTGCCTCTGCTTTTTTATTTATTTAGTTACTAGTCTAATTTATAAAATTTACTTAAAAAAAATATAATGTTAAGTTTCTAGTTAGATAATCTTAAAAATTAAAAAAAATAAAAATATGTATATATATGAACACAGATTTCTAATCAATTAAAATATACTCTTCTTAACATAAATATATGGGTATCAGCGTCTTGTATAATCTGATCAAATATTTTAAATGCTTAATTGATAAATGGAAAAAAAAAAAATAAGTACATATAAACATTTATGATATTTATTTACCAAAGTAAAAGTTGATCTTTATAATTACCACATATTTTTCGTAAAAAGATCCTTGTCTCAAAAATACTTTGTATCCCAAGAAAAGAGTCAAGATTGAAATGAATCACTGCGTTGTTTTATTAGTCAAAGTAAAAATATTAAAATTATAATTTTAATAGTCAATTAAAATACAATAAAGTAATCATATAAAAGAGAATTCACCGTTTTTAGAGGGTTGACCTTCATCTTGTTGACAAAAAAATAAAAAGTTGTGCATTTATCAGACATGACTGTTTATTAGGGAATGACGAGTATAAGTCATTAATTTTAATAAATACAAAAATAAATGTTTCAAATATATTACTTCAAGTTTACTCTCACTTGTCTCTTTTAATATTTTTTATATTATAAATATATTTTGAAAATTATTTAAATTAGTAATGAAATATAGTCGTGAATGGCAGGCTAAAGAGTCATCTTATCTCATCTCATCTCATTCTTTTTTTCATTTCTCGCTCTATACTTATTAAAGTTCACATTTTTATACCGATATTATATATTTGGTCAAGATATTATATGTTAAAAAAGAATTAAACTAGTAATGAAATCATATACGCTGCTAAAGGTTATAGAACATAATCATTATTTTATAAAAATCTAAATTTAGATAACAATTCTTTTATTTGTTTGAAAAAAAGATAACAATTCTTTTATTCCAAGTTTCAACAATTTTATCGTGTTACTTATCTTAAAACCATCTTTTTTTAAACTTAGCATCAAAATTACAATGCATGTTATTTTCCTTTATTTGTTCTTTGCATAATTATTTTATCTTTTTCTCAACTAAAATATTATATTAGAAGTACCTTGTAATTTATACTAAAATGTATATCAAAATTTAATTTACTGGCCGTCCCAAATTTTACTCTATATGAAGTAGTGAATGAGCATACATTTTAAAAAATTTATCATGTCAATTAATATATTTAAGCCAAATAAATCTTATGAGAATTTGATGAAATATAAAATTAATGCTACCTTCTACAAGTTCAACTAAATTATAGCCCTAAAGTTAAAATATAAATATATTACCTATAATTAAAAGTTTTGTATATTTTTAAATAATATAAATACATAATATAAAATTAAGTAGTAAACGAAATAATTAATTCTCGCAATTATGCATATTAGTAATACGGTAAGTTACATAATTATCCTTACATATTTTCTTATAGATATTATATGGTGGAAGGGCATTTTTATCATTGCATTAATGCACAAGAAACCTTTACATATTTGAGTGAGTTTTATGTATGCTGATCTCACGTGTGACGAAATACTCTTTTATAGGAAAAAATAATATTTACAGGAAAAAATGATACTTTACAAATAACAGTGATACTTTTATTACAGTGATATTTTTGCTACAAAAAATGATACTTGGTAAACGTGTTTATGCATGCATAATAGGTCGAGTTAAGTGTTGATTTAATGATATTTGCATGCGTAATTGACCGTGTATTGCTCGTATTTACATTATTGGGCAATTTGATGTTTGTGGCTTGTTTTGAAGTTATTTAGATGAATTTAGACCAAAAAAGTCGAACTCGACTAAGAATTGATGTTGAGAGCAAGTCCCACAAGTCAAAAACCAAGAAAAATGGCCCCAAAAGCTGTAGAAAACTGAGCTCGGCCGAGCTAGTAAGTCTGGGTCGAGCTAGAAGGTCAAAGAATTCGGATTTCTGGCTGTAGAAGAGTCTCGGGCGAGACAGTAATTCTCGGCCGAGACAGATTGACACACCTCTAGTATTTTAGTCATATCTTGAGATATACAACTCCGATTGAGGTGAAATTGGTGGCGTTGGAAAGCTGATTCGAAGAGCTACAACTTTGTGTGAAATAAGAAAAACCCAAAAATAACCATAAGACCCTAAAAAACAGCTTTGAAGTTGGCCCATTGCTTGGCCCACAAGCTCAAAAACGAGTTTTAGACTTATTTTCCTATTCCAATGAGGTTTTCTCCTTCTTTATACTAGAGAGACACTCCTATAAATATCTCAAGGCTCTAGACATCAACGTAGAACACTTTTACATGGATTCAAGAGCTCAGACTCGGGAATTCTGAAGAACACGAAGACTCAAGATTCGGCGACTCGGATTTTTTTAGTTTTATGTTTTCTTTTATTAGTTTGTTCTTAGCGATCGCTATGATCGGCTAAGCTTTTACTTTTCCATCTTTAACTATGTTGAACCCTAGACTGTTATTTATGTAATTAATTCGGTAATTGTTTGACTTAATTATGTTCTGAGATTACTTGTGTTATTGGATTACTCTATCTTTTATATGTTTGTTATGTGGACTTATCACCCTAATAATAGGCATATAGTTGTCGCTAGATCATAAATTCATAATCCGTAATTATTATGCTTTTGTGCCCAAAAGTAGCAAAAAGTGGTTACTCGCTAGGATAACATAAAGTCGCGGTCACTTGTACCGAGCTTGTGAGTACAACACCGTACCTACTCCATTACCTTAGTTCCCTATGCGTTTGATTAATATTGTTCTAGCGAGCGTAACCTAGGACTACTTAATTGGATAAGATTACTTACTAAGCCTTCTTATAATTAATTATACTTAAGGGGTAACAAGGGTTAGCTAAGCGTACCTGTTAATTCTTGGAGTAGGGGTCTCAGAACTAATTAGTCAATTAGTTGCATTAGTTACATGGATATTCAGGCTAGGGGATACTGGGTTAAAGGCGGGAATACCTTTTATTCATATTTAAATTCATCTTAATTTGCTAGTTTAATTATTAAGTTTTTAGTCAATTTGCATCAAAACAACCCCCCCCATTATAGTTATATTATTATAAGTACTTATATAAAATTAGTTAATACGATTATTTGATTAATTCCTGTTCTCTGTGGGATCGACCCTGACTTGCTCTAGCTACTGTTAGGAGAGTTAGGTATTAAACAAAAATAAATCTAATTTGACTACACCCGACAGAGTGGTTAAATTTTGGCGCCGTTGCCGGGGAACGGTTGAATTAATTGTGTTTCTTGTGTTAATCATATTCTCTACTATTTTAGATACATATTTTCTTCTATTAATTAGTATTATTTATTTTCATTACTATTCGCAATCTTTGGGTCATCATATGTGCTTGTCGAAGTGCTACTTTTTGCAGGACTGTTACTGTTTCTTCTGATGTTATGACGGAACGAAGTTCTAATATGTTAACCAAACTGTTACTGTTTCTTGTTTGCATGTCCCTTTGCCTGATTCTGATACCGCTCCTTTTGAGGTGGAGCAATTACCTATTGTTAACCAAACTGAAAATACTCTTAAATTTCATGATAACTTTGATAATTTACATATGGAAAATCAAGATGAGAATGCTTGTAATGAGGTGGAGCATGATATGCATGAGTGGCATGATGAACATGAGTTGCATGGTATGCATGATTTTCATGATAAGCATGATGATTTACATGACTATCAACTTACTAGGGATAGAGTTAGAAGAACCATTAAAAAACCCGGGAGATATGATGTTTGCAATGTGTCTATGTGCAATATGCCTATGTGGGATATCTCTGAGTTTGCCTTTAATGTGTTTGAGTCCCTTGAATGCAATGAACCTAAGACGTATCGTGAAGCCTTATAATCTAAATATTTTGATAAATGGCTTGAGGTAATGAAAAGTGAGATGAATTCCTTGCATGTAAATCAAACATGGAGCCTTGTACCTAAACCTGCAAATTGTTCTGGTGTGGACTATAAATGGTTATTTAAGATCAAGGAAGAATATGAAAATGTTAGATTTAAAGCTAGGTTTGTTGCTAAGGGATTTACTCAAAAAGAGGGAATTGATTATGCTGAAATCTTTGCTCCTATTGTTAAATTCACCACTATTCACATTATGCTTGCATTAGTTGCGCATTTTGATTTGGAATTGAAACAGATGGATGTGACTACTGCTTTCTTGCATGGTGATCTTGATAAAAAGATTTATATGAAACAGCCTGAGAGATTTGTTGACCCTCAGAAATGTGACTGTGTTTGTTTGTTAAAAAAGGCTTTGTATGGTCTCAAACAGTCGCCTAGGCAATGGAATATTAGATTTGATAAGCATGCAATCTTTGAACTTTGTGAGAAGTGATGCTGATCATTGCTTATATTTCAAGAATATTATTTTCGTGCCTGTGTTTCTATTGATCTATATGGATGACATGTTGATTATTAGTCCGTGTCTTAAGTCTATTATGCATGTGCAAAAACGTCTATGTGAAAATTTTGAAATGAAAGACTTAGGTGATTGAAAAAGGATTCTTGGAAAAATATTGTTAGGGATAGAAAGAAGTCTTCTCTTATTTTAAATCATATTTCTTATGTTGAAAAGATTTTGAGTAAATTTCACATGTCGAATGCTAAAACTGTGAATGTGCCTCTTGCTTTTCACTTTGTGCTAAGTAAGGATCAGTCTCCCAAGACTGAAACTGAAATAAATAACATGAAGAAGGTGCCATATTCTAGTGCTATAGGTCCGGTCATGTATCTCATGGTTAGTTCTAGACCTGACATTGCATACTCTGTGAGTTGCTTGAGTAGATATATGTCTAATCCCGGTTTGCCTCATTGGAATGCTTTGAAGTGGCTTCTTAAATATTTGAAATCCTCTGTGGATGTTGGTTTAACTTTCTCTAAGTGCTCTGAAGGTGGTAAACTTGTTGTCTATGTGGATTCTAATTATGCAAATGATAGGGATAATAGAAAGTCTACTACTTCCTATGTGTTTACCTTGTGTGGTTCTTGCATAAGTTGGAAATCCCAACTTCAATCTATTTGTTGCATTGTCCACTACTGAGTCTGAATATGTGGCTGTCACTGAGGCTTTTAAAGAAGCGATTTGGTTAAGAGGTCTTTTATCTGAAATTGATTTTCTAAATAAAGACGTAGTTGTGTTTTCGGACAGTCAATCTGCCATTCAACTTTGTAAGAACATTGTGTTTCATGATAGAACTAAACACATTGATGTGAGATTTCATTATATACGTGATATTGTTGAAAAAGGGATTGTTAAATTGAACAAAATTCCATCTGAATTTAATCCCGCTGATATGGGTACTAAGTGCTTGCCTGTTGAAAAACTTCTTTCGTGTTAAAGGATTTTAAATTTCAAAGTTGGATGAATTTTGGTTCCATGTTCGATTATTAGCTTGCTTTGTGCTTTCCATTGGTGATTTACATTTGGACTTTGTGTCATCTTCTACTTCGGTAGATTCTTGTTCTTTGTGAACTCGGGATGCTTTGTGGTTAATTTCAGTTTTTTATCTTTGTGATCATGAGTTTACTTTGTGTATTCTCTTACACTTGTTACTTTCTTTGTGAACTTACATGTGTGTCGGCGATGATGAGTCCTCCGGTTCCCCTCATTCCTTAGTGCACCGACTTGGGCCAAAGGTGGAGATTGTTAATATATTATTGACCCAACTTAGTGGTGACTCATATATTATTAGTCTCCTAAGGCCCCTTGAGCTCCCCACTAAACCCTAGCCCAACACCTATATATGTGTGTGTGTGTGTGTGTGTATTATATGTGGCTGTCCTAAGCAAGCAACAAGAGTGAGACAACAATAGAGAGTAAGAGAGGCAAAAAATAAGCCTAGTGCTTAAGAGCTTTGTGCTCTATTTCTTCTTCTTTCTTTCTTGTGGCTTTGTGCCTATAGTGTGGGACTTAAGGTTTGGTGTATCTTTGTGGTCTTGGTGGTGCAAAATTAAGGAGTAGGGTTCCGACTCGAGGTGTTCTGAGCTCGGCCAACATTTAGATTAAAGATAAAAAGAATGAAAAGAGGTGCAGTTTTTGATTGGTTGAATGAGAACATATAATTAATGGATAATTTCTCCAAATCATACGTCCATAATTTTTCTTTTTTCCTTCACATGAAGAGAACACTTGCTTTCTAAGCAGAATCGCTGATCGTTTATGCTTTAGTACTAAAGGCGTATTAAGCTATGTTCTAAACTTTTCGTCTACCTTCAACTACACACCATTTAGGTGTTAGACAATCTTCGGTCGTCTATGTCTTTTTCCCAATTCCTCCCGGCTTAATCTTGCCTAAGCCCGATTAATGCGTCTAAACCCTAAATAAATGCTAGAGCATAATCTATTGTCTGACTAGTACTTAACATCTTTTTAAAAGATTGATATTAAATAGGGATGAAATAATAAACTGACAAAAATAACACTCTTCTGTAAGCGGAAGTTATATGTTGTCTTATGAGTCAGTGTATTAACTATTAACTCATTTAATATGTACCATATTATACATTGCTATAAATTAATGGCTACATTTGTTTTTTCTAATGGGATTAAGTTACTACGAGGAATTTCAAGTTTTACATGCAAATGAAAGGGGACATGCCGTGTCTAGATAAAGTTGGAAGGGTTAGTTTTAAATTTCCATTCTTCTGTAAGAGCTTTAATAAGACTTATTAGTAGGCTTAAAACAGTGAGTCAACGCTACATTGCTATTCGAGCACATGAAATAGTTTATGTCCAACTATTGGGGTGTAAATGAATCGAGTTGAGCTGAGTATCGGCAGGCTCGAATTCAACCGAGTTTATTTTTGTCAAACTAGAGCCGATGGAAACTCGTTAAACTCGAGATTGACTTGACTCGACTAGACTCGATTTATGCAAAAATAAAATATAAAAAATATAAAAATACATTTAAATTGAAAACATTAATGATACTACAAACCGTTGTTAATGAAGACCTTATAAAATTAGAATATATCTATAATTATGTTAACTCTAAAGGATACACTAGTAATTTAACATAAGCTCTAAGCTCAAAGTTGAACTTGACATCCACTCAAGTAACTCAAGCTCGAACTCGGCTCATTTTTCTCGAGTCGATTTTAATTTTTTTACGAATCGATCCCGAATAACTTACGAATTGTCTCGACTCACTTATACCTCTACCAACTATACTTGAAACTACCACTAAAATGTAGTTCACATGGGAGGTGCTATTGACTGGTAATAAACAAACTCATTATTTGTAAGATGCCACGATATTCGAGAAATTAAATATATTTTTTTAAATACTGGCCGGCTGCTGTTGATTTTTTTGGCCATTACAACATGATCAATAATAATTGGCAAATATACATCTTGAAGTCCTTAAAGTATTGATGTTTGTTTTAAATAGTCCTTAAAGTATTATTTTGTTTTAATTGGTCCTTAAAGTTCTAGTTTTTTTATTCAATTGGTCTCCTGAAGTATTTTTTATTTTAATTAGTCCCTTATGTTTTGGAATTATTTCAATTAGTCCTTAAACGATTACAAAAATATATTTAAGGTCCCTAGAAGAAAAAAATACATAAAATATGTGAAATCACCGATTTAATTCAAAATGATATTGTAGCATATTTTTTATTAAATAGATGTTTTGTAATTTATCATTATGATGCTTTCCCCCTGAAACGAAGGTGAATTATACTAAAATATCTATTTGAATAAAACTCCAAGATTATATTTTTTCAAGAATTTCATCCAAACATTGAGAAAATACTTTGTGCTACTTTATTTTAGTTAGAAACGTGCTAATTTGATCCAGATATTTTGAACTCTAACTATATTGAATTTAAAGTAAAATTGAACATTATCAACGAAATAAATTTAATTTTTTTAAATATTGTAAAGACCTTCAAACATAAAATTTCAAAGTCCTTTCGTTAATAATGTTCAGTTTTACATTAAATTCAAGATAGATAGAGTTCAAAATATCTCAACTAAATTATCACTAAAATTAAAGTACCACAAAGTATTTCTCAAAGTTTGGATAAAATTATTGAGAAATTATAATCTCGAACTTTTGTTCAAATCCTATTATAGTATAATTCACCTCGTTTGATGGTAAAAGTATCATAAACAAATAACACAATATTTATTTAATAAAAGATATGTTATAATATTATTTTGAATTAAATCGACGATTTCACATATTTTATGTATCTTTTTTTCTTTTAGGGGGCCTTAAGATAGAATTTCGTAATAGTTTAAGGATCAATTGAAATAATTGTAAAACATAAGGGACCAATTGAAACAAAAATACTTCAGGGACTAATTGATTTAAAAATTTATAACTTCAAGGACCAATTAAAATAAAATGATACTTTAAGGACCATTTAAAACAAACATTAATACTTTAAGGACCTTAAGATGTATAATGCCATAATAATTTATACATCAAGTTGTACATTGACTATTGCTGGACATCATTTGATATTGTTAAAGAGTTTTTCCATTTGGTTGAGAGTAAAAAGCGAGATCAAATCAGATCAGATTGAGGAAGATGGCATATGCTTCTTTGATTTCTCTTACAAACACAATTGAGCGTCTAGTAAATTCTTCTCGCATTTCGCTTGTTCCCCCCTCTGCAGAAATCGTAGAATCTGCATACATGGAGGTGAAGTCCTTGCGAGAAATTCTTGAAAGATTGGATAGTACGAGCAAGAGTAGGAGCAGGAAGAAGGTGAATGCTTTGGATGGACGAATTAGAGAGGCCGTCTCCACATTTGAAGACGTGCTCGAATTTCATGTCTTGAATCAGAGCAATGCATTTTCCATAGATCTGCAGGGTATAAAGCAAGCCGTTGATTCCTTCACTGAAGAAGTGAAGAAGATGAAGGATGAATACATTAATCTATTAGACAGCGAAGATGAAGATGAAGAAGAAGAAGAAGGAGAAGAAGAAGAATCGAAAACTGACGGCAGTGGAAAGATGGTTGGATTGTCCGATGTATTGAGCGATATCAGAGATGATCTTACACCGTATTGCTATTTCGTTGTTGGAGCTCTTACTGGGATGGCAGGTGTTGGGAAGACTGCTGTTGCTAAGGAAATGTTTGAAGATCCAGAAATTGTAAGAAACTATGTGTGTCGTGCTTGGGCGAAAGTTGGCAGAAAATATCGGTTAAGTGAAATCGCCCGAGACATTCTAGCTCAACTGGATGCTGATACGGACAAGGTGATGCTTCCCGAAGGAGATGAAGAAGTAGCTCAGAAATTGAAAGAAATTTTGAAGGCAAAGACATGCTTAGTTGTATTGGATGATATCTGGGATACGAGTGTATGGGACACCTTGAAAAGTGCTTTTCCAGACAACCATGAAGGAAGAAGTCATATCCTGCTTACAACTAGGTTGGAAGAAGTTGCTACACATTGTACCCCATCTATCGGGTATGATTTTAGACACAAAATGCGGTTGCTAGACAAAGAAGAAAGTTGGGATCTTCTTCGCAAGAAGGTGTTTGGTGAAGATTCATGCCCTTCTGAACTTGAGAAAGATGGAAAGGAGATTGCTGAGATATGTGATGGCCTTCCTCTTACGATCATCACGATTGCTGGCCACCTATCCAAAGCTGACAAGACTCCCGAGTACTGGAACAAAGTAGCACAAAATCAAAACTCTGTTTTCATGGATGCATATGATGAAATATCAAAGGTACTACTTCCAAGCTACGAGTACTTACCTCAACATTTAAAACCATTGTTTCTTTATATGGGTGTTTTTCCTCTAAAATATGATATTACCGCACCTAAGCTCAACAGTTTGTGCGTTGCCGAGGGGTTTATTGAACAACATATTGCAACTAATCCAGAAGACCGAGTTGAGAGTTGTTTAGAGGAGCTCGATTCTAATAGTCTTGTTGTCATTTGCCAAAAGAGCACTGGTTGTTGGAGTCCATACGACTCTAGTTATATAAAAACTTGCCGCCTTCATTCTTCAATGTGGCACTTGTGCCATAAAGAAGCTAGGAAGATCAAGTTCTTTCATGCATTGAAGAAATGTGTTGATGGCGTAGAAAACAATATAATTAGCCAACGCCGATTGTGCTTTCACAATAACGTCTTATTGAACATCAATCACATCTCCGATGTACTTCGAAGTGAGTGTGCATCCACAACACGTTCTTTTCTATGTTTTGGTCCATATAATCAATATCCAGCACCAGTTTCTTTCGGTTTGAAGTTGCTTAGGGTATTTGACGCTCTTCAAATTCGCCTCCATGAGTTTCCAGTTGAATTACTAGAACTAGTTCAGTTGCGATACCTTGCCCTCACTTACAACGGCAAGCTTCCTGCTTCCATATCCAAACTCTGGAACCTTCAGTTCTTAATTATCCATCGGCATTCAAGAATAAATTCTTCTAGAGCTCAATCATACATGCCGATTGAGATATGGGATATGAAAGAACTGAAGCATCTTAAGATCATTGGAAGCAACTTGGTGAATTCAGAACGTGGCCCTCCCTTGGAGAACCTCCTAACACTTTTAGGTGTGAGCCCTCGCATGTGTACCAGAGGTGTTCTAAGAAAAATGGCCAATTTGAAGAAGTTAGGAATTCAAATAGAACTGATGCCTAGTGGTGATAGTGAGTTCTTCAGCTCCTTGAATCGTATTTCCCGTCTCAGTAAACTAGAATCACTTAAATGCGTCGTCATAAATCCCAAATTTGAGATCGTTGCCCCGCCCACATTTGTTCCCAAGTTCCCATCTAACCTCACAAAGGTGCATTTGAGTGGCTTAGGGTATCCCTGGGAATATATGGATATAATAGCTGAATTACCAAATCTTGAAGTGCTGAAATTGCGACACTACGCTTGTCGAGGTTCCAAGTGGGAAGTAAAAGGCCTAGTGTTTCAAAGACTCAGATTTCTCCAAATTGAGGATACTGATTTGGTGGAATGGAAAGTGGGATTTCATTGCTTCAACTGGCTTAACTGCCTAAGCCTTAAACACTGCTACAAATTACAACAACTGCAATGGACTAAATTTCCAACCAGAGTTGAAGTAATTGATTGCCACCCTTCAGTTATGGCTTTTGCAAACCAGATGAAATTCAATGATCACTTCAGCGCTATCAAAGAACTTTGTCTCCAATCTTCATGGAATGATGTCAACATCAATGAACGACTCCCACATTGGTCAAAAAGGTTAGTCTTTCAATTGTGAGAAGTTACATTAACGTGATCAAGTATATTTAAATCAGTTGTGCTGTCTAGCCAGACAGGCAGAATATTTTTTTATTTTTCATTTTTAAAGTTGTTAAAATATAAAAATGTTAATGCAAGATTAAGTGTGAAGAACGTAACTAAAATCAGAACATTAATGTTAGATTAGTGGTAAGAAAAAGTCGACTATTTTATTCCATCCAAAATGATAATTAATATTTGAATGTTTTTTTGATAATTTTTCATCATGATAATAATCTAATATCAGAGTCACTCACAATTTAAAAAATGAATTTAAAAGAAAAAAATCTGCCACGAAAAATTTGCCTGTAGAGCACTGTCATATTTAAATTCCAAGGAATCCAAATTTAATTTTATTTATGTTACACTTTAACGTGATGAAGATGTTACACCCTGATTGTAAAGATTTTGTTAGAATATTTTGTTGGCAATATTTTTGTGAAAATCCTTTTAATTTACTTTATTCAGTTTAGTAAATATATTATCCTTATTATTATAATGTTCGATTATTTTATTGTAGGTAAATCTTAATTATTGATTTAGTATCTTGAAGATATGGATTCGAATAACTTGAGCAACAAAATTACATGAAATCAAGGAATTCAGTAGATAAGGTGGGAAGAAGCCGCGTTTACATAAACAAGAAGATATACGCAGGAGGAGGGGGAAGCAATTTACGTGTACAATTTCATATAAGTAAAGCAATTCATTAGTTCTTCAAGTGTAGTAGGCATGTGATAATGTTGGTGTTATATGTCGGTATGTGAATGTATAGACGAAGATGTAAATTCAGACAAAGTTTAGGCTAGAGTTTGACTCTATATCCGTAAGACGAATTTGCCACGTACTCTGGTGTAATACGTTTAATAGCAAAACGCCTCCAAGATACAACGACTTTAAAACTTCAGACCGCTGCACTACGAGTCGGAAGTTATCGGCGAACGTACTCAGATATTTGAAACTTTCGGACTCTTCTAATGCAGAATTTAGAAAGCTTTTGAATTTTAAAGAACTTGTGAATTCGAATGAATGAAATGAAATGTGGAGGGGCCTATTTATATATGTTGAAGAGTTGTGGTGCCTTTTTGGAAAGGCACCTCTTCACCCCTTGGTTGCTCCCTTTGGACTGGACCCACCAGTTCGCTGGGCGATCGCACCCGTAGGCTGATCCGCGCCCTGGCGGGCGACGGGTCGCACTGGTTCGACCCGGCCGGCCTACTGGCGGGTCGGTTCGACCCACTGCCCCGGTCCGGTCCGATTGGTCCTAGCCGCCGACCCGGTTCGACCCGGTTCCTGGCCGGACCCGGTCCACGTCACCGCACCGTCTGTCTCGAACCGCCACGAACCCGCGAGCCATCCATCTGGACCACCTGGCCAAAACTTTAAGGCTCCTCCAGCTCCTCGCGACGACGCGTACGTGCGAAGTGCAAAGTGCGCCTCTAAAGCGACTCAATGCGACATGTGCGACGTGCGCATGCGGGCCCGGGCGCACCATCCTCGGGCCGCTAAAATCCCACTAGGATCCACCATAAGGTCCACCATAGGGGAACACACTTGATAACTACTTATCAAGTGCTCTACTAAATAAGGAGTATCCACTTACTCCAATTTTTCTATGAGGGACAAGTTCCCATATGTTTCCTTCATAAACTCTTCAACTTCCATGTTTAAGTTGCAACCTTTGACATTAATATCTCATTCACCCGAAATTGGTTTTGAACATATTAATACATTAAATTCATCTACTCGAAGTGTAGATTATGAATTTGCAACTTGTTTCCATTTTTAACAAATGGATTGAATTAATTAAATTGGTCAATTTTGAGTCAAAACCCAAAATTCCAAATCAATTTCCAACAGTTGGTGGTATAATTCTTATTTGTATTAGTTGATTATTCCTCAGGTTTTCAATCTTTGAGTCCTGCTTTTGGACATGTTTTGTAAGTCCTTCAATGGCCTTAGTTAGACTTGCAAGTTGTTCTTCAAGAGTTTAAGCATTCGTTGTCATGAGTCATGACGTGTGCTACTTCTAAACTTGAGGAAGAACGAGGAGTGGAGCACGTAGAATCGTCTTCCTTATTTGCGATGTTAGTGACGAGCTGCTTCGGATCCTCCTCGACAGCTTCAAGAGATGACGATTGTGATTGTAGTGTCTTGGACATGCTTCTTCTGATAACCCCAACACTAGTACTTGGAGCACTTGAAGACTTGGAGGAAATTATCTTGACCGTCAGAGCCTTTTGAGTGGCCATTGCAAAGGTTCGAGGCCTTTGTCAAGGAGAGAGATGAGAGGTAGAGACTGTCCCACTAGGCGTGCCAAATTTGTAACAACAAATTTCGTGTATAAATAAATAAACACAAAAAAGAATTACAAGATCGAATTTCTTGGATCAAATAGATAATATTTACAATTTGTGAGTTCCTATCTCTAGTTCTCCTCTGATTCTTCTCTTTGATTGATTGATGTCAGAGTTGACTTTGATTTTCCCTGATTTTGGACTTTGACTTGAGTAATAATTCAAAGGCTTGTGAGCTTGATTTTGAATTAAACGATACTTTTGATTCAATATGCGAAGAACGTCTTCGAAGATCTTGACGAACGACGAAGTACACCTTCGAAGTTTTGACTTGAAAACTCCGATTGAAGGGGCTTAGCACCTTGATCTCGAATCAAACGTTGAAAATTTTGAGATTGGCTTTGTAACGCCTTGAAAATCTCAAGATTGGTTTCGTAACACCGGATTGTAATACCGGATTGGCTTCGTAAAGCCGAATTTTGGCTTTGTACCGCCTTAATCACAAGATTGGTTTTGTACCACCTTTCTTGAGCTTGTATTGTTGTAATTTTTGGTGGAGAATGAGGCCCTATTTATAGTTGTAGGATGGGAAAACTCTAATGGGCTTGAGTCTGAATGAAGCGATATGATTGGTCCTTCACAATATCATTATTCACAAGATAATTATTAAATTAATTGTATTTAATTTAATAATTACTGCAACAACTTGACACATAGAGCATTCTGATTTGTCCGCCATGACTTGATGTTTACCCTCATCTTCTTGTATAATTACTAAATTAATTTAATTTAATTTAGTAATATCTGCATCATCTTGACACGTGGTGGCATCCCATAGGTCAATAAAATATATAGTAAATCACCAATTAAATTGACTATTTAACTTAGGAATTTTATTTACTTTCTTAATATTAAAAATAATCAATATAAAATTGATATTCAACATATATTTTATTACGTGACACATTTTAATTGAATACGAAATTTGCGTAACAACACAATGCATGATGAAATGTTGGTAGAATCGAAGAAGACAGAAGAGTTACGGAGAGTGAAAGGTGAAGTTGCAACTTTCACCGGTATTGGTTTGAACATAGCTTCTCCATCCCTCTAAAAGGTTACCTTCTACCATCAACAATTCACTCAAAACCTGAAAATATTATTTCTTAATATAAATAAAATGATACATTTACTGCTTCACCCACGTTTGCTTTGCCTCTTGCTTTATTTATTTATATACTAGTTAGAAAAACGTGCAACTTATATTTACTAAAAAAATATACTGCTTTAAGTTAGATAATTTTATAAATTTTAAAAAATTATATATATACACAAATAGATTTCTAATCGATTAAATATACTTCATAACATAAATGTATCGGTATCAGTGTCTTGTATAATTTAATTAAATATTTTAAATGCTTAATTTTGATAATTTAAAAAAAAAAGTACGTATAAAAATTAAATAATATTTATATACTCTCTCCCACCTTATCTTACACAGGGAGGATGCACAAATATTAAGAAAAATTATTTTTTGAGATTTTCTTGACTTTTCAAAGATTGATTGAGGGTGGAGATTTTAAGGATGAAGATTGTGTTATAGCTCTCTTTTTTAAAGGCTGTACAAGTTCGCCTCAAAACGAAAAATGTGTAAGATAAGGTGGGACGGAGAGAGTATTGTTTATAATTACCACATATGTTCCGTAGAAAGATACCTTGTTTCAAAAACATTTTGTATCCCAATAAAAGAGTCAAGTTTAAAAAGAATTATTGCGTTGTTTACTAGTCAAAGTAAAAATATTAAAATTTTAATTTTACAAAAGTTTATATTGAATAGTCAAATAAAAAAACTAAAAAGTCGTATAAAAGAGAGTACACTGTTTTTAGAAGATTGATCTTCATCTTGTTGACAAAAAATTAAAAGTTATGTATTTGTCAAACATGACATTTTTTTAGGGACCGACGAGTTTAAGTCATTAATTTTGATAAATCCAAAAATAAATGTTGCAAATATACTACTTCAAGTTTACACCCACTTGTCTCTTTTAATAATTCTTACACTATAAATATATTGTGAAAATTATTTAAATTAGTAATGAAATATAGTTATGAGTGGCAGGCTGCCTCTTATCTTATCTCATTACTTTGCAAAAAATATTATGTGTTTTCAAATTAGTATGAAAAACATTTCATTCTTTTTCATTTCTCACTTTATAATTATTAAAGTTCACATTTTTGTACCAATATTATATACTTGATAAAAAATTATATATTTAAAATAAAATTAAACTAATACTAAAATTTTATACGATGCTAAAGGTTATAGAACATAATCATCATTGGATAAAAATTTAAATCTAAATTTAGATAAAAATTCTTTTATTCCAAGTTTCAAGAATTTTAGACACGTTGCTTATCTTAAAACCGTTTTTAACAAAACTTAGCATCAAAACTACAATGGGCGTTTTTTCCTTTCTTTGTCTTTGCATCACAATTTTATCTTTTTTTCTCAATAAAAATATTATATTAGGATTACCTTGTAATTTATACTAAAAAGTATATTAATATTTAATTTATTGATCGTCCCAAATTTTACTCCATATGAATTAGCGAATGAACATACATTTAAAAAATATGATCAGGTCAATTAATATATTTAAACAAAACAAATCTTATGAGACTTTGATAAAATACAAAATTAGTGCTATCTCATTCAACTAAATTCTAGCCCTAAAATGAAAATAAAAATATATTATATATAATTAAAAGTTTCATACTTTATAAATAAAATAAACACATAATATAAAATTAAGTAGTGAATGAAACTATTAATTCTTGCAATGATACATATTATTAATGCGATAACTTACGTAAGAAATCACTACATTAATGTAAGAAATCATTCACACTTTTAAAGGTAAAATAAGGAGATTAAATTTTACCTTCTTCTTTTTTTTCTATGGAAATCTTTTACTTTCTTTACATAGATGGTACTCCCTTTGTCCCACTTAAATTTGCATATTTTTCTTTTCGATTCGTCCTACTTAACTTTGCACATCCTTAAAAATAAAATTTCTCTCACAATCTTCACTTTGAAAAAGTTAAAGATTCTCAAAATCTGTTTTTTTTTTTTTAACATTCGTATTCGATCAACCATGCAAAATTAAGTGGGACGGAGGTAGTATTTTGTATTAGATGGTTCTATACCATATTGTCGTTTTCCCTACATTGCCACTGACAGGTAATTTTTTTACGATGCATGAGGCCAAGCTGCAAAGAAATGGTCAGACAAATTTCCATTTTAAAAAATATAAAAATAAAAATTGTTTATCCTAAATGGAGCAATGTAGTGAGCCCAACATAATCTCTATAGGCCTATTTTGCTTAAACCAACCAGGGCAAAAAAATAAGGGAAAAACACAGATATCCCCGAATTGTGGTTTTGTTAAAGGTAAAAATGAAGGCAGCATTATGATCTAGACCACACACCCATTCTTAGGGTTGTATCAAATCAAACTGCTCGTAAGTTATTCGAATCTCGATTTGTCAAAACTTAATTGAGCTCGTTTAATATGACTTGTTAAAACAAACGAAACAAACTCAACATTAGTAATATTCGGTTTGTTAGCTCGCGAATAAGTTTATTAGTAGGTTCGTGAGCTAGTTCGTAAAAACTGAACCAAAAAATTGAAAGTTCAATCATAATTTGTATAATTGTACTTATCATAAGAATTAATTGTACACTTAAAATCATTTTTCATATTTAATTAATTTAAGAGTTTGTAACTTATTTTTAATTAATTAATTATGAGTAACATATTTATAATTTATATTTAATGAATTCTTTTGGACTCGATCAAGCTCGAGTAAGCAAGCCGTTAATATATTCAATAACTTAAGCATGAATTTTGCTCGATAGTTAACGAACCAAATGCAAACTCTTAGTTATTCGGTTTGACTCGATAGTTAATGAACCAGAAGCAAGCTCTTAGTTATTCGGTTTGGCTCAATCCGATTATATTCCTACCCGCTCTCATTGGCCTTCTCTCCATCTAGTTGAGGTCTACTGCCTAGTTAGAAGTGGTAATTGATACGGTCCAATGGGGTGGCACAGCTTGACTCTTTAGATTAACTCGGCCATAAAAATAGACCCAAAGTTTATCGGGTCCAACAGATTCAATCCGATTGACCACGAACATTAAAAAAATATATATATATATAGTATATTATAAGAGATAGATTGAATGGATTAATTTCTGACCCGATTAAATCTTGGCTGGCCCAGCTCAACCACACCTATGGCATTGACTCAATGGGTCAGACTGGACCGCGCAAATTGCACCTCTACACCGAACCGACACATTCATATATTCTAGCAGATTGTGCCAACATCACAGCCGGCTATGGTGCAATTCGAGTGTTGAAACAACAAAGATAGAAACCATGCATAATATGAGATTGTAGAGGCAGAAAATTGTAAAGAATATGACATCAAATTCTCAGAAACATAAAGTAACATGATGATGCTTTTAAAATCCTTTGGAACAAATATGTGAACCATCTTGAGATGTGTAAAAAGTGATTGTGCTGGTAGGAACATAGACGGAAGAAAGGTCGCAAACGAGTCAAGCAACAACAGGTTCGGTAGCTTTCTTCAGCCATTCTGCCTCGGAAGCATCCATATATGGACCCAATATTTCCCTGCATCTCGAGTGGTACTTGTTCAACCATTCGATTTCTTCCGGCACCAGGAGGCTCACGTCTATCAACTTCTTTTGATATGGTGCCTAACATTAAGGAAAAAAGGATCAGTTTCCCAGCATAAGCTTTAGATGTCATCAGCAAACACAAAGTATACGGTATGTTGTCGGCTGTAGAAAAGCACCTACTCATTGTGGACACAACTTAATAAATCCCTAGCACATCTACAGAAAAGCACCAAAATTTACCACCATTTCCAGAGAGTGTTTTATATGGTACACCCAGTGTACAACACTGACGATGATAATCATCACAAATCCACACAATTAACACATTTACATGAATGTGTAAAAATGTATGTTATGTGAATGTGGTGTTTCCCACACCTGGCGCCAAGTGTAGGGTCTGGAGGGCCCAACTTCAGATGAGGGATTTAGTGTTCCTTAGCTGATGTGGCACAGTGTGCATACTTAGTTCTGCTCTACAGTGGGTAGGTGATCATTTCAACATTTCCCTACTATAAAATCACAAGGATGATCGAGTAATATATAGTATCATTTCATCTTTTACTCAGAGAACGAAATTGGGTGACGAACAATATATGGACCTTAAGGCGATCTAATAAATCATAGGGTAATTTTTATTCATTCAAACAAGACATGAACAGCAGACCCGTAAAACTTTTTTTTCTCACTCATCATAGATGCTTACATATACATAATGATAAAAGAGGATTTGCATTTGCCAACCAAAAAATGGAACTGATGTGAGTTCTTTTCTATACCTCATAATTATTGTGCAAGGATGGTTGGTCAATATTGCCAGTATAAAATACACAATGCAAGAACATTCACCCATAACAGGAAATTGAAATGCTCTAGTGTGAACAGTTATAATTTTAAGTTGCATCCCCAAACCCCAAATCCAAACCCAAGAAACATAAGATTATATATGTTTCTCAAGTTTACTAAGGGTCCATTTGCTTAAGACTGGGAAATGCTGGGCCAAACCTGACTGAGGGAGTTAATGAGTGTGCTTTATTGGGATTCGGTCCTCTAAATCTACTAAGCCCAATCTTAAGCAAAATGACCCTAACAAATTATGATGTTATTTTAAACACAATTTAAATGCATACAAACAAGGCACACAATATATAGTTGAAAATTTTACCCATGTTATATGCTCAAAAGTTAAGTAACCCTTGTCGGCAAAATTGAACTTGGTATTAGCTTCTTTTACGATAAGCACATTCTCCAATCGTATGCCAAATTTTCCATCCTCATAGTAACCAGGTTCTGGAAAACCAAGTTAACAAGTTAAAGCCTGAGTTGTGAAAAAGATAATTGGACACCTTGGCATAAAAAAATAGAACACAGAAAACCTTCCATCAAGAAGCAAAACAAAATGTGATCCTTTACCCAATCCACGACACACAAAAAGAAAGAATGAACCGATAAAAGTCCCCTAATAACTTACTCTCTCCCGCAACCACTGGGGACTTAGATGCCCTGAACCTCGAGGCAAATTTGTCGAATGCTTGAGACATTTAATGAATGTGGACAGGAGATAATTTAATTCATTAAGGGTATGAGGTAAATTAAGTAGATTCCGGTTTTTATGAACATGTGGTTTTCTGTTTCCTTTGCAATAGCCGATATCTAAAGTTGATTTTTCTCCAGAAGTGCATACAAGGAAGAATTATAATGTAACAGGTGAAGATACTTTAGCAGCTTAGCATTCACCTGGCTTGACCAGAGAACGATACGCTCAAGCAGTACAGTAGAAAGAAACAGAGGATGGAAAGCATGATTTTCAAATTATTACTTCACTAAAATCCTAGAGAATTTGACTTAAATTGCACGTAAAAAAGCAAATAATGTAGCGCCGTGGACATACAAAAGAAAATAAAACGAGAACAAACGGTGGAGCAATTACCATCTGTTACTGTCATTGAAGGTTGTAATGCAACGTTCCGAGCAGCTGGTCTGAAACTGATTTGATGAGGTCCTACAACCGAAACTTGTGGGAATCAGACACACTGCAACCTGATTCGTTGTAGCTATTGTCCTATAGAATGGCAAGTCACAGTCCCTATCTTTTCATGTCTAAACGTTACTTCTTCCTAATACCATAGAAAACGATAATAATGAACGTCGTCTTTTCGAATGACCCATCTTTTGTAAGGAAGTAGAGTGGTCTTACTTGGTGTACTTATTTGCATTTACATGATGGGAGATTTTTTTAATGAAAATCTCACTGCACTTGCTTAGTGCTATGATCTAAAGAAAGTTCAATGGACGTATGTTCAAGAAATAACTTAGTCTCTGGCAAAATTGAAAGACACTGTAGTACCAACTTACCCTCATGAACATTTAGGTATGACCCTATCCCATGTCCAGTACCGTGCCTGTAATCAAGACCATCCTTCCACAAAGGAGCTCGTGCAAGAATATCAAGTACATGACCTGGTAGAAATAACAATAATTACGAAGTTTCTGAATATTTTCAAGAGATAACAGAAGTTCTAGATGAATATGTTTGGCACGATTTTTAAAAAGGAAGAATCTTAGTCCAAACATTTTGAAGCTCACAAGCACACGAAAACATTTTATTCACAAGAAGATTATACAGTTGAGAGAACTAATCTTTACCAGTTGTTCCATTGGGAAATCGAGCATTGCCCAAGCCGATGTGGCCCTTGAGAACCTATAAGCACATAAAATTGGAAAATTGGTGTAAATAATTTACTTTTTAGTAACTCTGCAACAAAATCTCATACGGGAGAGACATTCTCGTTAAATGCAAGCTCTAAGCACCACTCCAATGATATAAATGAATTAAAAAATAAAGTAAATCATCCATAGAGATAAGGATGATAGTAAGAGCAACAGCACGTAAAGTTTCTTATTTTCCCAGAAGTTGGTGCAAAATATGTTTTGCTGCGAATCTACTATGTTTCAGACATCATTAAGAAGATCTAAGACAATGATGCATGAAAAAATGATAATACGAGGAATGTTGGGCTGACATGAAAATTGTCAGAGGTTGTCCAAAACAACACCACAACATTATCCCTTTGTCTTTCTCTTCTTTTTCCAGTTAGAATCAATGCATTCTGGACACCATAGCATAAACGCATTTCTAGACTCACGATTAGGTTGGATATCAATTGGCCATTGATTAGAAAGCAATTAAAGCCAAGCAACAAGGTGACATTGAAAAGACACAGAAAATAATTGATATGTCATCTCCTTTATTGCTGAAGCATGTATGCAATTATTCTCATTTACTTCTTCTAAAACTTAACTGGTTTGCATTGTATTAGACTTAAAACACATAAAACGTTGAGAAAACCAAATTTAACAAGTACAAGAATTCAGGCTCTTGGAACGTGGGCTCATTGGATTCTCAGCGATAAGTACCACTGATCAAACTTGCGTGGCTTAATGCAGATGACTATTTGTCACTCAAATCTGGCTACAAACTCGATTAGCTTTTTTAAATTACTAGCTTTGATACATCACTCAACACATTATATAATTAACTAATCTTAACTCTTGACCCAATGGATTGAGGAGCGCGAACAGATGCAAAAGATTTTCCTCATTCACCCGTAACATGTGATTGCAAAAATCCACCTCTGAAACAGATATCCAACATTCCTTTTGTCTAAAATGATATGGAACTTTGGATAAAGAAAGAACTTCTTACCGCAGTATAACAGGCTTTCTCATGTGAAGTAGGTTGTCCGAAATGTACAGTCCGTGTAATATCAGTTGTTCCATCTAGATACTTTAGACAAACCATTGAGATTAAGTTTGGGAATCAAGATGCAGAAAAGGCTCGAGTAAGAGGAAAAGACTGAGGAGAAGGATAGCTTGTTTACCTGTGCTCCTGAATCAAATAGGTACATAGAATCGGGATCAAGTTCGGCACATGTTTCAGGTTCTGGACCATAATGTATAATTGCACCATTTGGGCCAACAGATGAGATAGTAGGAAAACTCAAACCCCTAAAATGCTGTTAGTGATACATGCATGGAGTTAATTATGACGGCAGAAGGTCTTTAAAGCAAAGAAACCTATGCTTTGCATAAGTTTATTTGGGAAATTCCAACCAGAAGAAAATAAACATAAAGGAATGGGGAACAGAAGAAACTGTAATGTTTCTCAATAAACTACGATTAATCATTGAAGCAAGAGCTCTATCAGCATCCCGTGATGCAGAGTGAAAACAAGATAGCAACTTGTTTAGAGCTCCACCTGTCACTTATCGGACAAAAGTTAAGCTATTACCTCTTTAGATGCACGGAACTCCTCTAGCTTATCACTTACAGACACTTCAGTAAGTTTTGTTGTTCTTCTGCAACTTGAAAAAAATAACACATAAGAGATATTTCTTATTATCCTCTTTTCCTTTCTTTTTTACTTTTTCTTAATATAGCATAATTCCAGAAAAGAAAAGAAACCAGTATGTTCTGAAGCTCAGAGAACTCCTACAATCCCATCATCTTCTAGTAACATTATAACACTCTTTTCTTTCTAATTAGAGAGCAGCACCTGGCCTAGAACTTACATATCAAATTGAATGCTCTATATGACATTTAAAAGCTAATCCTTGACAGAACTTCTATTACATGACCATTGTCAAGGCATTGGGAAAATAAAAACTGGTACAACAAACTTACGGTTGATCCTTCTTGCTGACACTCTCCACAAAGTAACCAGAAGCCCCATAAATTTCCTGCATCTGATGGCACAGAATGGTAAAACTTATTTTTTCTATTTACAACATAGTACTAAAATCCTAAATGAATAGTATGATAGTTAATGCCCATCAACAGAGCGTCTAAAGAGACTGAATACATTAGATCCTAATGGGAGAATGCAGGTATAATTGCAGTACAATCCATTAATTAATGTTGCAAAGCAAATGGACAATAGCTTACATCTACAATAGATGAAAGACCTTCTGGAATAACTATGGATAGAAAATCACTCTTGGCTTAAATAAGTAACAGGTGAAATGAATTTTTTAGGAAAAATATCAAGAAAATTAGTACCAATAAAGATATGATTATTATCCTCAAAATCCGATTCCATTTTGAAACTAAAGAAGGCAAAGAGAGTTTAATTAAATGATTACCAAATACAAGTATCAATTAATACTACCGAGCTAGATAATCAACATTTAAGTGGTTTTAGTACCTGTTTGTCCAGCCAAACAAGATATTGCACCACGGCTGCGCCATCCCGTATGTGTGCATTCTTCAATCCTTCTAACTCAACAGGATTCTGAAAGCAATGGTCAGAATATAATAAACAGAGATAACTTCATAGATAATGAATGATGGCAGATAGTTTTGGCTTACATTATACCCCAAAAAATCATGAAAACTGAACTATGAAAAAGAGTACCTATATTTTGATTACACAGCTAAAACACCAGTATCTTATTAACAAAAAGGAGTCAACTAATAAAGGGGGATAAGTCCTGGACTTTCTGAATGACTAGGGGAAGAAGATATGGCAAACAGCAAACAATGAAATTTAAGATAATTTGGTTTGATGAAAAGGTAATATATTTGGATGTCCAAATATATTAGCCTGTTCCTATATTTAATAGAATTCATCATTTTTACTAATGTACCCCTATCTAATATTTACAGTTATATTGTACTTTTAAATAGGGTTAAAGTAGAGAATGTATGTGCATAAATGTCATTTCCAATACTTTTCTTAATCTGTTTCAAAAAGTAAACAAGCCTATATATTTGGGACAAAGGGAGTAACAAAGAGCATCATATATCCAATTGACGGACGTAAAGGGCGTTTTCCTTTCCTTCAACTCTTGAACAAGTGGATAAAATAAGAGATTGCCGAAAATTACTTATAATAAAACGTAGGTTATGTATGAGAGTGTAAGTGATTCCGGTCAAATTAAAAGTGGGGCTGTGTAAGAAGCTTTTAGTTTATGAGTGAAAAAAGAACTTCCAATTATTCACCAACCAAAAACCTGAATAAAGCAACCCTGAACCAACTTTTAGCTTTTGGCTTGAAGCTGCTTAGTTTAAAGTGGAAGTTGCAGCCTGAACATTCAAAATAGCTTTTTTCAAGCCAAAACCCAAAAAACATTCGGGAAAAAGCAAGGGAAAACACCCGCATAAGGAGTTGAAATGGGAAACCACTGAAAGGCAATAAAAGTTCATATATTTCAGAGACAAAAATACCTTTAGAGCTTTTGCAAGGGCTAAAGGTGATGTTTGCAGGAGAACTTTATCAAGGTTCAATTTTGAATACAAAGCAAAGCAACATGATCCAGGATCAACCCATATGAGGTCGCCGCTTTTATCTTCAGTAGAATTATGGGACCCTCCTGAATTGCTAGAAGTAAGCTGGCCGGATGCAAGCAACGCTGCATCGGAACTCACTTGAGAATAATCGCGTAATTCGATACCATTTGTCTCCACGAAAGAGCTGGCCTGAATAATTGTATGAAATTAAGGCCAAGGAATCAACATGATAAGAAAAACGAAGTACTTAACAGTACGATATCTAACCTCAGAAGACACCTTTCGCTTGTCCACATAAAAGAAAGCAGCAGTTAATGTTACTATCGCATATGCATGAACTACAGGACTATAGGAAACGTCAGACCCACGAATATTATACAGCCAGGCAACCTGACATAGCAACAGTCCAGGTCAAATAGAGATAGAAAAAATTATAATTTCAATAATGTTTAGGAAAAACTTAAATGCCAATATTGCATGATACCACAGGCTTGCCTCGTCTAGTGCAGTAAGTATAATAGCACAGGCTTTTTCCTGCTTAAGCTCTTCCCTCAAATCCTTTAGCTTGTCTTCAACAGAACGACCAGAAAATTCAATTGGGTGCACAACAACAGGATTTGCTTCAGCTGGAGGTCTACTTTTCCAAACCTCATCTACCAAGTTCGTAGTCGTTTGAATCAACTTCTGCTGTTTTTTAGAAAAAGCACGCTCCCATTTCTGTGCAGTTTCAACTGATATGCACCAAGTATCAACACCGACAGCGGCATCACTTGGAAGATTCTAGTATAGCATATCAAGATTCAGTTATTGTAATCAACAGGAATAATTAACAAAACAAAACAAAACAAAATAAAGCAAATAACAAAAATTCAGTATTAGTGACAGAGCAGTCATAACTTTGGGTATCACCAAAAGTTAGGAACACAACCAATCTTAAAAATTTAGCATACAACCATCAATAAATTTGATAGTGCAATGACAGGTAAAATACACAAGTGTTATTTATGCTCACAACAGGGAAAGGGATAATAGTCGAACAGGATCCTTATGAACGGGAGCCATTTTTTGTTCATAGTGAGCGAGTCTTCAGGTTCAAGTAATTAAGAGTAGGTGGTTGCCACGACTAGTGGCATCTGGAGTTGTATTCAGGAGTACAGAAACCTAAATGTGTGCCTAAGATGTTCTTCTGGTATTACAAAAAAGCATGTATAATCTCTGTCAAATAAGAATTTTCAGAACGTTAGCCACAAATGCACTTTTTCTGAACGGGAGTCAAAGGGGTGAGTGGTTTCAGTTCAAACTTTTGAAAATATATATCATACAAGAATAGGTTCGCTCTAGCCACGGTGCTTCAATTAAGTGACAAGAAACAGATTCTGGGACAGCTTATTGGTTAGTTAATGAAATGAACTAAAGCCACAAAGTTATCTCACATCAGCCATCCAGACATCAACTGCCGGGTCTTCTCCTATACGCATGAGCTTCCACTGATTGCTAAGCTGTTGCTCTGCCTGCAAGAAGTAACGCCCATCTGTCCAAAGGAATGCCTCATTCGCTGTTATAAGTGCCAACCCTGCAAGATATAAATATTTACAAAAATACACTTTATTAGAAAACATAGAATTATAACACAGTAAAATGTGCAATTGAATATAGTCATCCATGTCCAATTGGAAAAAACAGTACCAAGTTTTGGAAGGAATTAGCTACTACAGCAACAATAATCACAAGTGTCCACAAAACAAATCATCTTAGAAGTAGCTTAGAAACCCATAACATTTTAACACCAACCTCAATACATATCTAGTTCACGTAAATTACCATTTCTTTGTAAGGATGAAAAGTCAATAGCAAACCATATCTAAATTAACTCTAGAGAATCATACCTATCACATCACATGCTTAACTTGGACCACAAAAATGAAAAACAAAAATTTGAAAAAAGTACAAGTTTCCACACCAGGCAAAAGTACACGAATCGTCCCCGTCCCCACCATCAAAAGGAGGGAGAATATGGAGCAATCAATCAGAAAAAATAAAAATAACAAAGGTATGGATTAGTAAAAAGAAACAAACCAGCACTGCCGGTGAATCCAGATACAAATGCGCGCCGTTTGTCCCTCGCGGATACATATTCACTCTGCCACCAATTACCGAATACAAAGTCGAAATCAAAATTAAGAGACCAGCAGAAAACGGAGAACAGCAGAATTGAACAAATAAGGATAAGATAATCAGTAAGGAACATCAATCACTACTTCAATCACATGAAAAAACAGCGATCGCATCAGTAACAAATCCAGAAACAGGAAGGTGTCTGTGGAGAGTGATGAGACACCTGGTGATAATCTTCGGAAGGGACGACTAAAGCGTCAAGTGGAGGAGAGTGAGAGGCCATTAGAGACCTCAGGGAAGCCAGTATTTCCTCGGCCATTCTCGACACCTCTCTCTCTAGGATTTCAGCTTGAAGGACTGTGACTTGCTATGAACAAAGCCGGATTTGGTGAGATGCTTTTTCACGGAATTCTCCTCATAATATATAGTGGGTTGAAAATCGGCATAATTAGGCTCCAATAAATTATTTGCATAAATAAATTTGTCCAATCAACATTCTGAACTATATATACGTATTATTCATATAATATAAAATAGTAGAAGCTAATTGTATATTAAATAAATAATATGTTGTGTTTAAATATTATGTTGTGCAATATGGCTAAATTACAAATGTCTTTTTATAATGGACTGATTAACTCTAATTATACCCCTCATTTAAAAGAAAAATAAAATAAAATAAAAAAAATGTCTAATTTTTTAGCCGAACTCGAGTCTGCGGGTATTTGGTTCGTAAGTTCGCGAGCTTGTTCACGAACCCAAGCTTGCGAGCCGACCTCGCGAGCGTAGCTCGAGTATATATATTAATTCAAAAAAAAATATACTTGTATTCAGTGTGATTCGAATACTAGATCAACAATGACCAGCATGTTTCACAAACTCAAGCTCAAACTATGCTATTGAGCTTTTTGAATCAAGCTCAAACTATATGCAAGCTTAGTAATTACACTTTTAAGGCTCGAACTTTGTTCGTTTATTACGTTATCGAGTTTTCGAACCGAGCCCAAACTATTCACGAGCTTAGTGATTATGAAACGAATCAAACTCGAACATAATTTTAGAAGTTTGAGCCAAACTCGAGAAAATTAAAAAATCAAATGAGCCAAACTCGAGCCTTGTATTGTTCGACTTGATTCGGCGTGTTTACATTCCTAAACGTATCTTGGGGCTCAATTGATCATGCATCAAGTGAAATACATTTAATATATTATTCACTACACATTTAATGAAATACACTTTCATGTTACTACTTATGTCTCGTTAAAGTCACGGTATGATGTAGGTTTACATCTTTCGTAGGCAAGAATCCATCGTGACTTTTACAAAACATAAATCCTCTTGTATTTCAGGTGCATTGTTCTTAAATCCATGCAATTCGAATTGTGAGTTAATCCACGGATTATGTTAAATTTTTTTATGAAAATGTGTCGTTGTTTATAATGACATGTATTATTTATTTTGAAAATATATTATCTTTCAACATAATATTTTGTCCAGGATTTATTAGATAAGCCCAATTCTTATTATCCAAGCCCAAACTATTGTTGAAACAATTTGGGTCCCAAATTACATCTGGATTTTGCAATAATTAATGCAACTCCTTCTCAGATCCAGAATTCTAAAAAAAAGATGTACTCATAATTAATAGAAAATTTATGAGCTTAAGCAATACTTACTATTTAAAATCATACAACTAAATATTCAAACAAATAAGATAATACATAAAAATAAATAAAGAAAACTTGCTATTATCATCGTAGTTGTGAAGTATATTAAAATTCTACATATGTATATATGTATGTAAATATGTATATCTATAAAGACAAATTTAGATTTACCAAAAAGAATTAATTAAGTTGTCAAGAATCTTGTAATTCGATGGCATCGGTCTGTCTCTTGGTCTTGTAATTAAGAGGTCAAAAGTTCTAGACCTATTTCACATTCATAATTCCTCAAATGTACTAAAAAAATTAATTAATTTCATCATCTATAGTTTGGATATTAATTAGTATTTAACTCAATACGACGCATACTTATTTAAATTAATAAAAATAAAATACCTGAATGATAACTACAGACAATAGCTTATTTGTCTTTTTTATTAAAAAATATAATATGTTTAATTATCGTCGTATTCTAGGACTCATAATTGGACTACACAAGTGTTTTATTATTCACTATGTAAAATCATGGATTTGAATTTGAATTCTAGAACATGGTCTTTAATAATAAACTATAATATAATCTAAAAAAATTAATTAGACCATAAAATATTATGGAACTCAATCTAATAATAATATTTTACGGATGTTACATGACGGAGATTTTTGCACTTTTGGTCCCATAGGACATCTGATTTTTTCATTTTGGTCCCAAAAGTTGCAAAATGACCCCATTCGACTGGTCAGTTGCAAGAATAGTCATTTTCTGCAAATATAGTCCCAAAAAAATGCAAAAATAGTCCCAAACCGTTTCCACCTAACGTTTACGGCACGTGTGTGACACGTGCTCGTTTGCTGACGTCATAATCATTTTAAAAATATTAATAATGACGTCATAATTTCGAATTTTTTGCAGTTTTGGTCCCATTGGACACGCTTTATTTTTTGGTCCCAACTCTCTCACTTTTGATCCCATTAGACTTAAAAATTATTTAAAAATTATAAAAAAATCTAAAAAATCTGAAATTAATGTAAAAATAAAAATAAATTTATTCTAAAATTTATTTAAAATATCACAACAGTAACCGAAAATATTAAATTTAGGAAAATTTGTTTCCGAAAAATTGAATTTTTATAAAAAAAATTAAAAAATGAAAATTTTAAGTTTATTTTTATAAAATTTTAAAAAATGAAAATTCAACTTGTTTTATAAAATTAGATTTTCTAAAAAAATTATTTTCTAAATTCTAAATAATTTTATATGTTTCATAAATTATTTTAAACTGTTTTAAGAACATTAATTTCTTCCTAAAAATACTTCCAACATTTCATAGATACTTTTACATATCTTAAATAAATTTTTTTAGATTTCAAACTATTTTCTTTTAATTATTTATCAATCTATTGTTCGAATAGGGAGAAAAATCTCAGGTTGACGATAGGTTAATTATTTACAAATGCTATTAATTATTTGTGACATACGCACGTTAATTAGCAACTACTCCTGGGGTACAACTTTAACCCGTTTTATTTGAATTATTATTATGTAAATTATCCAAATAGGGTTGACAAAATCTGTAAATTATTTTGAAATCTAAAAACAAAAATATTTAAAATATCTATGTAATGTCGGAAGTATATTTTTTTTAAAAATAAGTGAATTATCTTAAAATAATTTAGAATAATTTAAGAAATATATATAAAAATTATTTAGAACTTAGAAAATATTTTTTAAGAAAATCTAATTTTAATTGATCCAACACGTTATTTCCAACCGATCACATATTCCGAAATTCGAAGCCATGATAATACTAATAATAAAATGACAACAAGATTAACACGTGAAAGAGAACAAAATGTAGACAATTGATTTTAATTCATATAAAATCATAAAGCAGATCATTGATTTCAATTCATAATTTTCTAGTTTTTACATAATTTTCTAGTTTTTCATAATTTTCAGATTTTAGTTCAGAATTTAAAAACATTTTTCTAGTTTTTACATAATATTTATAATTTTCAGATATTAATTCAGAATTTAAAAATGTTTTCTAGTTTTTACATAATTTTCAGATTTTAATTTAGAATTTAAAAATATTTTTCTAGTGTTTACATAATTTTCATAATTTTCAGATTTTAATTCAGAATTTAAAAAATATTTTTCTAGTTTTACATAATTTTCAGAATTTAAAAATATTTTTCTAGTGTTTACATAATTTTCATAAGTTTCAGATTTTAATTCAGAATTTAAAAAATATTTTTCTAGTTTTTACATAATTTTCAGATTTGGTACCAAAAGTGCCAATTTTTTGGGACTAATTCTGCAAGTGTAACAGGGGACCAACATGCATATAACGTTTGGGACTAAATTTGCAAAAAACTTAACAGTTTCCGTAACAGAAGGACTATTCTTGCAACTGTCTAATCGAATGGGGTCAGTTTTGCAACTCTTGGGACCAAAATGAAAAACTGAGATGTCCTGTGGGACCAAAAATGCAAAAATCTCTTACATCACGCTTACTAAACTTTTGCTAGTGGCTACATCAACATAATTACCGGGAATTTGCATCGGTTAAATTGTATAATAATAATAATAATAATAATAATAATAATAATAATAATAATAATAATAATAATAATAAGTGTGAATGAAATTACTCGTAGTTTAGTTAAAATTTGACTAAAGAGTCTATATCAAGTCGTAGGAATTCAGGAAGTGTCTAAACGTATTATTAAAGAAAGAAAAATCCAACTCATCACTTGACGGTTGATTGGAGTCACTGGACTTTGTTTTGTGGCTACACCAACGTAAAATTGCTGGATTTTGCATAAAATTGTATAAAATAAAGATTATGAATAAAATTGTCAACTTTTAAAGTTTATGTTATAATTGTAAATTAAGGTATAATTTGCGATTTTTTTACAACGAGCCCTTTATAAGACATAGATGAGACCACATAAGATTTAGTTGTGAATAATTATTTGAAGAAAAAAGTTGTAGAGATGATTTAGATCTGTTCAAAAGTATAGTGAAAAATAAAAGACCATTGGAGGTTACGGTTTCTGAAAAGCCCATTTTTAGAATAATAATCCAGTCAACGGTTAATAGAAATGTCAACCATTAGAGCTACTTGATATTTAATTTGTGAACGTTTGTTAAAAGTTCGTTTGAATTATGTTTGATTAAGGATATCAAATAATCTTGAATATACTTTTACGTTTGATAAAATCTAAAGCTCGACTCAAGCTTGAGCTCGATAAGTTAAAGATGTTAAAACAAGGGTAAAAATATCAAACTACTTGAACTCGACTTGTGTTCGACTCGATTGAAACTCGTTCAAGCTCGATTAGATTAATAATCAAACAAGCTCAAACATTATATTGAAAGTTCGATAATATTTTAAACAAACTTGAACAACAATACACTCGGCTCTACTCGGCCTATTCACGGTCCTATTAACCGTTGGCTGATTCCAATTTCTGCCTTCCAGATTCATTTACCCACCTATATAGTTAAATAATGTCAAATTATATAAATTTCAGAATTAACCGTGCAATGCACTTCAATTACTAGCTCGACAAGTAATAAAATAGATATAATTAAAGTATATCAAATAGAGAAAGAGTATATCCCCGTACATCTCATGGTGCAACAACTAAAAAATATAATTATCCTAAAATTTTACTACCTCCGCCCCGACCTAATTTGTCTATCTTAATCAGGCACGAAACTTAAGAAAAAATAAATTTTGGGAATTTCAAATTTTTTCAAAGATGGAGATTGAGAGTAGAGATTTTGAGGATGAAGATTGTGAGAGAAATTTATCATTCATGGGATGACAAATTAAGTTGAGACAAAAAAAAAAAATAGACAAATTAAAACGGGATGGAGGTATTACAACATTGAAAGTTGCTACTGCATATGCACACAAGCCATAAAAAAGAGAGACGGAGGAGCATGCCAGCACCGCCATTGCCTCCTCCTTATGGTCGTATTCATCTTCGTCGTCGTTGTCAGAATCATCGTCATAATAGATATTCACAAGGAATAAAATATTATTTTATTAAATTTATAATACATAATAAATTGTATAACACCATTACCTCGTCATCGTCTTAGTACTAGGTCTGGACAATAACTTTTAAAAATTGTTCGAACTATTCAAGTCGTAAGCACCGCTATACATATTTTTTGAGATAAATCGTGTTAGTTATTCCAAGTAAAATTGCAACACAAAGGCGGTGCAATTGAAAATTTGGTGCACAACCGCACCGACCAAACCGCCAAATTGCCGAATGGTCACATAATACTTATTAGTATAAGTTATAGTATTCGACATACTATCAATAAATTATGTTATTCCACTTAATTAGTTATAATATTCCTTTCCAAGTTTTGAGTGGTGAATCATATTTATTTTTTTCCAAGTGAGAATTTAGACTAATAATTTTTATTTTTTGGACACTAAATTTATTTTATTAGGTTGGTGTTTTGTGAAAATGGAATTGAATTTTGTTAACATTTACTTAAATCGTCAAACCGCCCCGAATCGTTTCAAATTGTACAATTAATTTTCTTTGATAAATTGTAATTGAAAATATATAATTAACCGATCACAAAAAATAATGCAATTGAAATTTTGTGAAAAAAAATCGCATAATCGCAGCATGAGCACCACTGACTACTACTACGCCAAACAGCGAGGATATTGACAAATTCTGTTCTCTTTAAATTTTGTTTGTCCAAATGGAGCAATTAAATAAGCCTAACATGATCCTTATGGGCCCATTTTGTTTGATCTAGACCCGTGGGAGCCCATTATTAGTAGTGACTTTTTGTCTATAATATGGTGGGCCAGTGTGCTGTAGACGTTTCATTATTGGGCCCATTTTTCCTTCTTTTTTCATCACATTGACACGCATACACGCATGAAATTTTAGCCCAGATTTTTTTTTTTATTACTTTGTTGGAATTAACTAATATTGGATGACAAAAAAACTAGTAATATCAAATAGTTGAAGTAAAAAACTACTAAATTTAAATATATACAGATGTAAATCCATCAAAACAACAAAATTACAAGTTTTATATTACAACTAGGATTAGTTACTGATATTAGGTAAAAGCTGAGGAAATGAACTAAGTTAAAGTTGAAAAACTAAATGATGATTGAATCTTCAAATTACATACCGAACAAAATCAAGCTCACATTATTATGGAGACAAATAACAAAAACACCAACTTATTGAGCAATTCAGATTTTGTGTAACATTATATGTTGCGTCTTCTTTTACACGATATTTAATACACAACACGTGTTAGTTAATTCCATCACTCGTTACACGTATTGTGGATGAATAAAATATAACTAAGATGAATCATACAAATAGAAATAGGTGACTTCACGAGCTTATTGAGGGGAAAATGAAACTTTCATAAAGTAAAACATAAAAACTCGCATATAGAAATACAAAATAAAAAAACAAAATAAAGATCATATATGAAGCCGTTCCCATATTCGTATACAAGAAGATAGGGAAGAAGACAACGACTAGTTATATGGTTTAGAAAAGGAGGGACAAAGAAGATAACACATTTCATCTCTAAGTACCTCATTTTCCTCGGCCTCGGTAGGATTGTCCAAATTTACTTATATATAAAGTTCGGAAAATATACAAATTTATCTTTAAATTTATACTTGCGGTTAAATTTAAACCTTAAATTATATTTTTGTGCAAGTAAATACTGGGACTTTTTAAATAGAATAAATACATCACTGAACTTTTATATTCAAGATAAATAGAATCCTCTCAAATATTAAAATAACTAAATACATTTTAAAAATATATGATAAATATGAAAAATCATATTTAAAAAACAAGAAATAACAACATAAAGTTTAAAAATTATTTGATAACTTAAAATCAATCTAAAATCATTCATGTTTAGAAAATATCTAAGAAATTATGCATTTGAATATAAAAATTATTTAATTTATTTAAATAATTTTATTGAATTCTATTAAATAAATTTAAATATTTTTTTCTTATTTTTTATATACATCTTTCATTTAATTTGCTACTTTTAGATTTATTGAACATTTTTCAAATGTATTTAGTTACTTTTATATTTAGGAAGGTTCTATTTATCTTGAGTTTGGAAGTTTAGGGATTTATTTGCCTTACTTAAAAAGTTCAAGTGCTTACTTGGACAAAAAAGATAGTTTAGAATCTATACTTAATATAATAACAAAATCCGTCGAAATTAGTAACTTTGAAGTTTTCCCGTCCAAAATTTATTACCAATTTTGGAAATCACAATATTTGATATATAAAATTCAACCTCAATATAATACACAATTATTGACAATAACTTGCCATATATTAGCCTAAATAAATAGGATAAAGCTATTTGGGCTGATTTCGTCCGGGTAAAAAAAAACATATTTTCTTAAAATTAATTTTTTTAATAAATTTATTAAATATTATTAATGAAAAATTATTTATGAAAACGGTAACTAAATTTTTAACATTATAAATATATCCCCTGTCAACCGCATATTGCAATTACAGCCCCATTCATCAACATGACTTTTATGGAAGGATGCTAGAGGTATTCATACATTAAGAAAAATAAATATTTATACTAATATATATTTTAGTTTTTAATACTTTTCACTGCACTATTTTTTCATTAACATATAATTTTTCATATCTTATTATTCATCGATTGTAATATTTTATTATATTATAATTATATAAAAATGTAAAAAGTATTAATTTATTCATTTACACTTATAATTGTGCATCGCACGAGGATACTACTAGTTCTAACATAAACTTGAAGTATAAATTAAGGTGCAAAATTTGTAACTTTTCCCTATAAAGTTTGAAAAAGGAAATTATTTTTTTGTAAAGCAACACATAAACATTTATTGATTTGTTTATATATGTAAAGGGTTCTAGAATTATTACTCAGGTTTCGTGTGGGTCTTTCATGATTTCTTATTTTGATCTCGAATAAATCATGGAATGTGTTTAAATCAACAGGATACCTCCAACTACACGTCATATTCCTTTTTGGGGTTACATAAGAAAATGATACAATTATTGTTATTATTATTATTATTCTTTTTTATTTGATAAAAGTACAACTATTTGAGATATATACCGTACAATTAGAACATATTACTTTTAGGAAGGACATGATATTTTGAGCGTCTCCTCCTTATCATTAGGACAAGTGTTCATTGACTACAAATCGTCATTCCTTAATTTCTACGGGTTGATTAAGTATCGATTTCATTTTTCCCCTTTCTATAATACAAATTAATATTTATGAGAGATAATATTGAATGGCAAAGTTGAACCATAAAGTATTGTGCAATCATTTTCAATCATTATCAAAAGAAGATAGTGAAGGTGCCTAGTTGATAGAGATTGATCAAGTACTTGAATGCAATGTAGTTTAAATGTTGTAAGTGTTGCATGGAATATTCGATAATATGAAATCCCAATCATGCAAATTTGTAATATATATACACACACACATTCAAATTTCGGATCCTTTTCTATATAATTTTCTTACATATTTTGCTGCATGACCATATTACTGTCATGTGAAGATAATTTTCTTGTGTGTAGTTTGTCATTTCTTTAATTTTATTTTAATTGAAGACATATTCATACTTTCTATATAACTTATTTCTATATAACTTAGCCAATATGCTCACGTGATAACAATTTAATAATACAGTAAGAAATGTAGAAAAATTATGCAGAGTTTTAGGTTGGAGTCGAAATTCAAAACCCTATATATCAAGAATTCAAAGGATCATAACTCTCCCCTACAATGACAAATTGATATAACTTTAGGAAATCTAAAGATGTTAGTAATGACAAATATGACAACTATAACCTTTTTTTTCTTTCTATTTTTTATTTTAGGAGTGGGGGTGGGAGCTTTGTATGTGACATCGGTGGTGTTGGGAATTTGAGACCTGCTAAAAATATATTCATGTGATTTCATGGAGCAACTTTTAAAAGAATAAGTTGATCCCGAAATTAGGTAGACGTAAATCTAAATTTTTAGTTAAAAAAAATGTATTCTGCAGGATTGTCTACTGTAATTGTAGAGAAGTGGCCCACTCCATTAACTACATATTGTTCTTAGTAATGTTTTTCAAAACTTATCTTTAAATTACTTTTCCATTTTCTCATAAAATGATTATTCTTTCAACTATTCTTAAATTGAAAGGTTAGAGAAATCAAATTCGAGAAAGTTACGAAACCTTATTCTAAATTTCTAGTAAGTCTTGAAGATGATGAAATTGCAACGTGATTCTCTATTTTTAGTGTTGGGTTGAAGTTATGGAATGAGATAGTTGGATGTGAATAAGTCTAGAACAAATTGTCATACTCAAGACCAAATTCCCTGAAAATTTGCAAAAAGACAAAAACTAATAAATGAAAGAAGTAAATGTAAGAAGAAAATAAGAGAACATTAAACACTGAAAAGCTGACTAATAAAAAAAAAATTCAAAGAAAAACATTGAAAATGAAAATCTTAAAGATATTCTAAGGTAAACATTTTAAAGCAACTTTTTAACTTTTCAAACATCTTATGTTGGATTTAGTGCCGGGTACCTTGATTAGCAGCGAAATTAAACTCCGAATTGTATACGGACCGAACCACGGTTTCTTCTAAAAGATCTGTAATACTCTTGGTAGGGGAAGAAATCACAATCAGAAATCCACCAAGATTCACAATCCAAGAGCAATTTCCGACGGCTTGGAAAAATCACTTTTTGATTTCTCTCTTTCTGCACTTCTCTAATACTAAGTGTACCCGGTACACTTTATAATATTAGTAAAGGGGGAGAAGTGGACCTATGTTATGTTATGGGAGATGGGTCTCTCATAATTACCCACTTTTAGTAATTAGGTCAGCTCACATGAGCGACCTTGAATCGGACCCAATAAACCTATAGAGTATATTGCTTTTACCAAAATAAGCAATTTTTTTTGCCTAATTTTAATAAATTAAGTTACAATACCAATGTTTTCTTTATAAAACTCGTGTAACATTGATACTACATTAACTTATTGTCTTCTTCAAATTGTTACATATCATATACTCCTTCCGTCCCGCTTTAATTTGGCTATCTTTCATTTTTATTTGTCTCAATTTAATTTATCAGTTCATAAATGACAAAGAAATTTATCAGTTCATAAATGACAAAGAAAGTCAACACATAAAACCCCTACTTTAATTTTCATAATACTACAAAAATGACATGCCGTTAATATTAATAAAATTTGGTTAATTAAACAAAAAAACTTAATTATCCTAATACCCTAACCCAACAAATTAAACACACACAGCCCACTTGAAACCCATCCTCCAACCCAACCCAACCATACTCACCTGTTGTCTAGCCAATTCCATTCCCTATCATCTCGTTCTTATCTCAATCTCCATCTCTCTAGAAAGTTAGAAATTAACCCTAGTTTTTGGGTTTCACTGTCTTCAAACTCTCTAATGCGATTCCTCATCTCCATGGATATCTTCTCCAACCTTCCCTATTTACCTCACTCCCTCTCTACAAACCCTAATTTCTAGGTTTAATCTCCCTCTCTCTTTCACCTCACTGATTTCTATCTCACCATTCCCATCTTTGACAAATCCTAGTTTCTCACAAAAAATGACGATTCTTCCAGATCCACGCCAGATCTGGTCGAATCTCGCGATATTATTTGATAAAACCGTATTTTTCACGTTCGCGGCTCATTCTGAAACAAATATGTCCTTCCATGGAGGTTTATTTCCATGAATTTGAAGAGGGATTCGTGTACGACTCTGAGGAATATTTCGTTGTTGAGACGCAGTTCGAAGAAGAGGGAGTGGACGCTCTCCCTCTTGGGATCGAGGAGGCCCCCCCAAAACTCTGTCTGGCTTGCTTTTCCAGAAATGCAAAGGCATTTCTATGAATGTCTTTCCACTTGGGTTCCTTTGGTGACCAAGTTTTCCTCTTTTCTATGATTCGGATATTTTCTGGTGTTATTTGAGCAATTTTTGTGTAAAAGCCCCAAAATTTTAACCTGATATATTAGGGCTTTTGGTGTGAACTGCCTGTAAATAATGATATGGGGCTCATACGGGTTAATTTCAGTACTAATTGTGGTTTTGTGAAAACCCTAACTCTATGTGTTGTATGTTGCCATTTGTGGACTTGAATTGGGGTTTAGTGGCTTGTGAAATCCCATAATTCTGCTTTTTGTTGTCTTTGATGATTGTGAAATTGAATTAGTGAATTGAATTTGTTGATTGTAGGTGGCTTCTTCAAAATGATGCGTTATGTGATTCTGATTGAATTATGCTGCTCAGTTGAATGAGTAAAATGGTGTTGATTGTGAATGTGAAGTATGTTGCATGTATAATGATTGTGATGTGAATTTCTGATTTGTTGAATGGTAGCCTAATCAAAATGATGATGATATGCTTGCTGATTGATTTGTAGTTGCCCAACTCTAAGTCAGTTTCAACACATTTAATGTGAAATTGAATTGATTAGTTCAGCATATGAGTTGCTTAAGTTGGTCATTTAATCTGACCAACTTAATATTGTCATTACTGAGCAGTGGGTAATTAGGTGTTTCCCAGTGATGAAATTATTCTGAGGGAAAAATAAATAAATAAATAAATATATACATATATATATAAACTTGAATTAATTGATTTCATTTGATTCAATTATTTACAGTTTAAGCAAAATGAACAATTTCATAAGTGTTTACGCTATAAACAAAAGATAAAAAAAACCAGTTTTCCTATTACTGATATACATGTACCCCAATTCTGCCATTATCCATTCAATGTCATAAGTTGTTGTTGTTTGTTCTTGTTCTATTAAGTGCTCAACTGATTGCCATAGAAGCTGCTCTTCAACTTCTAATGCTTGTGGCAATGTTTCAGTCCTTGCTATAGCAGCTTTTTCCATGTGGGGCAGTTTGTAATTATTCCCTCATTTTGCTTTCATTATCTACGTCAAGCATGCTTGTAAACTATAAAAAAAAAAAATGTGGTCTAATTTGACTGGTTCAAGGTCCTCAAAGGATTTGAGAACATTTGACACCAAATCATCCACATTATAGCTCCTTGTTTCAATCTGCAAAGACTAAATGGCTCTAAAATATCCCAAATCCAGCACATTTGTGTCTGGTATATTGGTGGTTGACACATCAATCTAATGTCAAACCCATCAGTTGAAGCAGCCCTTCTGAAATCTTGATGCATGTTGCTTAAATGTGGTCTTGCATTATCTTGTTGAATGATGATTGATTTAGTTGTATGTGTTGGCCATTTGGCCTTAATTGCTAGAAGAACCTCATTTAAGAAGTCATATGATGAAACAATTTGCATGTTATGAGGTTTAAGTGTTAGTAATGTCACCAATTTTGCCATATTTGTTTACCTTAATAAATGTGTTAAAATTTGGAGACTTCCTAACACTAAAACACTAAATGATGATTTTTTATTTTTTTCCTGATAGTGAGTAGTTACCTTTTTTAATAGGCAGCTCTTAATCACATCACTATTTATAGAGTCGATTAGTTTTGTAACCATTGTGCCTCTAACTCTATTTACACTGATTCTGATGGCTGGTTCTTGCTTTGTGAATGAAAAATTTTCAATTCTTCCATCGAAAATAAGTTCCCCTGCCTCTGAATATTGTGGTCGAGCCACTGCACACATAAACATAACTTTCGGGATGAAGCGTTTGCTTTTACAGGCCCGGTATGGGTCTTCTTCTGCCTCAAGCTTGTATGCTCTCTCAGTTGCCCTTTGCATGTAGAACAATTTTTCCTCTATGTGTACAATGTTATGCATGCTTTCGCATTTGCACTTTTGGCTGTTTGTGTCTTGATGCAAATAACAAAGGCTGAAGTTAATCTATTTGCATCAGTGAAAGATGGTTTAATTGAGTTAGTATGGGATTTGATCTTACCTGCCTTGACCCATCTGCCTATTTGTGACTTGCTGACCTCTAATTCCTTAGCAAGTTGCCTGATTGTACCCCTCTTTTCAAACAGTACCGCCTTCATGGCTTCTTCGTCTAATTTTTGAATGCTAGATGAAGGTTGTCGGGGCCTTACCTTCGAAAACGAGATGGTATGTCTGCTGAAACCTATTTTTTTGGCAACTTGTCAAATGCACCGTATTGTCCGATTGAACTCCATATGATGTTGCGACTTCACTGGTGATGCCGTAATTCAAAACATCGTCTTTATTGTTTGAAAGAATGCATTGAGCTATGCGAAGCCGATCTGATGGAGCAAGATTATTGCCTTTTTTGTGATTTGTCATTGTAATTAGTCTTCTGTGTCCAATGTTGTAAAAACTTAGTCCAAAATGCATTGAATGCATTTTGGACTCTATTATATAGAGATAGGTGATTTTTAGTTAAGAAAATTGATTAAAAATGTCCTTTAATTTTTGCGTAATAAAAAAATTACACTGTAACTTAAGTAATTAAAAAAATTGTCTTGTAACTTACAAAATGTTGATAAAAATGCCCGCTACCGGCAATTGCCTGTAACCCAACAGGTAACCTGTTGAGGTGACGTGGGTCTGCTGATGTGTTCCAAATTTTTGGACACATTGCCAATGACGTGGCTTGTTTAGGAGAGAAAACTAAACCATGTGATAGTCACATGCCCAAATTAGGGTTGAACTCATCCCCTCCTCCCTAATTGTATTTTTGCGTCTTCAAGCTAAAGAAAATTCCAGAAAACAGCGACCAAATTGCTCACTCTCAAAACCCTACCACTGTTGGTTTTTACCTAATAAAATATATAAATCCCATCCCCAAATAGTTGTCTGTTTTGCATATATAATTTTGGGGTAAAATAATTTGCCTACAGCTATCTTTCTTGAATCAAGTATATAGCTGTATAATAAAGTAAACTCTGAAGATTGAGCTTTTGGTGTTCACTTCATGAGAGTGTAAATGGGTTTCACTTGAAACTGGGCTACCATTGAAGAGGGATCACAACTTACTGCGTTCTTCACCTGTCAAGAGGACTAATAGTAGTATTAGTTCTAACTGATTTTTGGGCCAACGGAGCATATCAAGATTTGCAAGAGTTGTTTTGTTCAAGAAGATTGACTATCTACAGTTGATTTGTGCAGTGGCTGTTGTTTTCATCTTTGTTTTCCTCTTCCAAATTTTCTTCCCGCCTGGCTCCGTAATTGAAGATGGAATTGAATCAGATAATAACCACGATTCGTTTAGGAGCAGTGATGAAGTAAATATTGAAGATTGTTTTTCATTCGTGAAAGAGTTCGATTTCAGCGAAGATATAAGTTTTGAGCCTTTGAAAATCGTGGAGGAGTTCCAAAAGGAAGGTAATATCAAATATGTTGAATGCAAGTAATGTTGTGAGATTTGGGAATTGCAGACATTTATGTTTTTGGAACACATCAGCAGACCCACGCCATCTCAACAGGTTACCTACTGGGTTACAGGCAATTGCCGGTAGCGTGGCATTTTTATCAACATTTTATAAGTTACAGGACAATTTTTTAAATTGCCTAAGTTACAGGGTAATTTTTTAATTACGCAAAAGTTAAAGGGCATTTTTACAAATTTTTCCTTTTTAGTTTATGTTGAAGTTTAAATTTTTGGGGGCAAAATTCAAATGTAATCCCAAATTTTGGGACTTTTTTACTATTGTAAGTCAACTTTTTTGCAGGGCATTTTCACCCAAAAAAAATTCATTGAGAAATTCAACATTTTCAAGTTTATTTTGTTAAATTCATCTGTTTTACTTTTCTTTTTTTTAATAATTGTTCAATCAGGCAGAAATATATTAAGGAAAGGTCCCTTTAAAAATTAATGGAATTCAAAAAAGTCAACAAAACATCACACTCAACTGTTTTTTCTTAAGTTTCGTGTCCGACCAAGATAATCAAATTAAGTCGGGACGGAGAGAGTATCATATAGGTACATGGATATTAAAGTGAAAATAAGAAGTAAAACAGAATTTCGTGATAAATTTAAACTCAAGCCAACCCCTAAAAATTTAGGGGTCTATAGTCGTATGTTATGAATTATGATTTACACAAACTTGCATAAATAGTGTAGGCCCGGTGAATCTATAGGATTTGGTTTGAATTTAATTTTAATATAATGAATATATTATGTTTGCTCTACGTAGGGTTGGCCCTCACTGTTTGAAGGCCCACAATAAAAGAAAATGAAAAAGTCATACAATTTTGTATACACACAATTTTGAATATTATTCAATAAAAATACGTGAACAAAAAAGTATTTTAATTTGAATAGTAAAATATTTGGCTACAGAAATTTGTTTCATAACTGTTAAAAAAACTATTACTCCCTCTATCCCGCTCTAATTTACCTACTTTCCTTTTGGATTTGTCCAACCTAATTTGCCAGTGCATAAATGACAAATTTCTCTCACAATCTCCATCTTCAATCTCCACCATTTAAAAAGTCAAAGATTCCACAAAATTTATTTTTTCTTAAGTTTTATGCCGATTAAGATAGGCAAATTGGGCCAGGACGAAGAGAGTACTTCATTTTTTCCAAAAAATCACATTTGGTAAGTGTAACTTTTATTTTTTATTTTTTGTCAGATTCATAAAGAATTTTTCTAAAAACCATGAACCTTCGTTTATATGACTTATTTATCTATTTGATTATTGAACGACATGTACCTTATTTATAAATGGGTATGCCTAAACAGACACATTGTGTCTGGACATATTTTTTTTTCATTTTGTGTATTTTTTTTTTGTTTCGATCATCTACTAATTACAATCAGAAATATAATTGATAAATACTACAAGACGGAAAATAAACGTTAACTATCATTTTAAAGCAATTTAAAAAAATCACATCTTTTTTATTCTTTTATTGACCCGTAGTCGAGCTTTATTGTTAAAAAATGAATTATCGTCTTTATAAATAATTTTTCATACATTTATAAAGAAAAAGTAAATAAAAGAAATCGGCCTGAGAACAATGTGTCTGGGTAACTTTATCGTTTATAAATAATTTTTTTAACTATTTACTTTAATCACTAAAATAAGATGCTGACTTTTAAAACTTCATTTCTTTTTGGATAAAAATAAATATATCTCTTTTGTGGACGATAGAAGTATCGATCAGACTTCAATGTCACAAACCTTGTAAAATGTGTATTTATATGTGTGTGTTTTTTTCGTAAAAGCCTATTGAAAAGTTACGGCCACCAAAATCGCTCGATTAATGGGGAAAGTCTATGCTAGCTTTGTAGGTAATACATTCACTAACATTCTATGTGTCTTGTGTAGATAATTAATAACAATGAAAAAAAAAATTCGTTGATTTTAAGTGGTGTTCCACATGACACACATTCAATGCAGTATTTTTTTCTTTAAAATTGCACAAGGTCTAAATCTAATATTTATTTTAGGGTGAATATGATAAGGTCGATAAGATGTTGTCAATACATCATTAAAAAGTGATAAAAATATATTAAAAAGTTAAATAATAATTAATAAAATTAATTGAATTAAATCATCACGTCTCCCCTCAGACAATGAAATCCGTAACATACATATCCTATATGTACTAGATTAGGCCCGTGCGGAATGAGATACTCTCGTCTCATCATCGAAGAGTTGCGAATCTCCTTTTTATATGTTTATATGATACTCCTTCCATTTTTCAGAAAAATGTCCTTTAGTATTTTCTGAAAAAATAAGGGTGAGTGGAAATGACAATTATATCCATGCAAAATTAAGTAGGTTATTTAGGGTAAGATTATATTAAAAAAATTATGATATTTTTTATAAAACGACATTTTTTTGTTTGAAATATTTTATCTTTTCTGAAACGACATTTTTTGTAAAACGAAGGGAGTATATATATAGGTAGATGTGAGTACTTAATGAGAGAGGGACCATGCATGAACTCTATTTGGCCAAAAAAATAAAAATAACAGACACTAACGAGTTTTTTTGCGGTGAATATAGGTGCTATGTTGACAATTACATCTAGTTGAGATGTACATCTCCGATCTACATCGTAGAACAAAAATCATATCAGATGGATACGCCCTAATTCGGAACAAATATCGCCGCACGTAAGCTCCTTAAAAGAGACCTAAGGAATAAATCATACTTCCTCCATTCCGGCTTAATTTACATGTCTGATCCGGCGCGTATATTAAGAAAAAACTGTTTTTCGTTTTTTAGTTGATTTTTTCAAATATGGAGATTGATGATGAAGATTTTAAGGATAGAAATTGTAAAATTTCTTTTTATTTAAAGAGTGTGCAAAATAAAGTTAAACGATCGAAAAAAAAAAAATGCAAATTAATACGGGACGGATGAATTATATGTGAATAATTCATGGAGCCATGAGCACTAGATGAATTTGGGCATGCAGTTATTTGGAATATTATGATTATGATGTGCTCATTCATCATAGCCTAGGTTCGCTTATCACTACCAAAAGCAATGCAGTTGCTTAGTACTTTCTAACTTAAATATATATAAAGCTTCATAATAATGCTCATCTCCTACCAACCAACCAATTTTTTTAATTAAAAAGAAAATAAAGTGGTCTCTTTTTTTCATTTCTTTATCATTTACCTAATTTTCCTCGTGTACTTGCATCCCACGTGCAGCAATACTGATGAAGGGCATCAAGGTAAATTGTTCAAAGGAAAAAATCAAATATTCTAGGGGTCCAGATCAATTTATCATTATATTGTAGGGTATGTTTGTTTATAGATTTAGTTGATTGTTGTAAATCTGAACGTGTATATTATAGGACGTGTGAATTTTAAATGATGATGTAAATCCTGTGTTTTTTCTAAAACGTGTATTTCATAATAATGTTTTTTTTTTTTACTTCTTTCATCCCCTGCCCCCCCACCCCCTCCCCCAAGCAATTCTTTTTATGCTCTCATTCCCTGGCCTCCAGCCCCACATAATCTCTGTCACATGTGACATATCTGCGTCACATGTGGCAGATCCGTGAAAATTGTGCAACGACAGTAAAAATTTGTAGAATTACACAAATTCGCACAACACAAGATTTGTGACAATTGTGTATCCTATCAAATGAAGATTATGTTGAATATGGAGCCTAAAGTGGTGCATATCACGGTCGCGGCCGCAACCAAGGGAGCAAGAAGCAGAGACCTTGGTCGAACAAACAGTCGCGGGCGCGACTAGCTATCGCGGGCGTAAACATTGTTTTTGACGATAGCCTCGCGGGCGTGAGCCATAACGACGGCTGAAACTTGGGGGACAAGTTTTATAGTTATTTTTACTATTATAAATAGTTGTATCCTTCTCCACTCATTGTATTATGAAAATCATCATATTTAGTGCATATTCTGGCTTGGTATCGCCCCTAGACGTAGTTACGCTTCGTAACAAGTTGGGTTACCAAATTTATATGTCCTTCTGCAATTAATTATTCTTTTCTCCTCTCATTTATCTTGTCGTTTTGTAATTGTGTGTAGGTCCAATTCTCAACAGATTCGTGCTAATTATGCGTCGTGACAAATGTGTATCTTGCCAAATGTATGTGATAAGTGCCTCGTGGTAATATTACCACGACAGTAAGAAAGACTAATACAAAGTCGTGATAATTGCGTATCTTGACAAATGTATTAGAATTCGTGATAAGTGGTTGTCGTGGCAAATGTAGCAGATCTATGACACATGTGGCAGATCCGTGTCAATAATGACACGACCGTACGAAAGGATAAAACTATACAAATCTGTGGCAAGTGTGTATAGGGGGCAGCTTCGGGGAGATGGGGGATAATGGGGGAAGAGGGGTTGGGGTTGTAATTTGGGGGTGATGTGATTGAATAAGGGAGATTGAATTGGATAAGAGATATAGATTGGATATGGATTCACTTTGTTGGTTATCCAAGAAGGATAATGATATGCTAAAATTATACTACTATTTTTACAAGGTGATTAGAATTATACTAAAAGTTGTATAAAAGATCATTTTAACTTTTCTCCCAGATAAGTTTACGTGGATAAATAAGGTATCATTTTATTGGATTGCGATATTTGATTTTAAATCCAAAATAAATACGGATAAAATATTTTAGCATTCAAAATTCGTTCAAACTAAGCTAGAACGAAATATGCCCTTGCAAACTCAATTTAAATATCAAGTAAGATACTTAGAAAAAAAGCAATACATAGAATATTAAAATGAGTAGTTAAAGAGTCACATTTGAAAATGTACAATTTTTTTCTTTTTGCTAAATTGATGGAGGTATAACCCTCAAAACATTGTTAATTTTAACTTACACAATTTATTTTATTTTTATTTGATATACTCAATCCTTATAAGTTATTACATGACTCTATTCATGAGACCATGAGAGTAACATATAAGAAATATTCTCCCATGCTCAAACGATGAGAGAAAGGAACAAAGAAGATATATATGATGTACTATCTTCGTCCCGGCTAATTTTACACTGGGAGGGTTGACACAAGTATTAAGAAAGTTTTTTGAGATTTTGTTGACTTTTTAAAAGTGAATTAAAGGTGAAGATTTTGAGGGTACAGAGTGTATTATAACTTTTCTTTTAAGGGTTGTGTAAATTTACCTGAGACGAACTGTGCAACGTGAACAGAAACGAAAGTATGTTTATGTTGTGTCTAATCGAATGTAAGTTTGGCCATACAACCCGTGGAAATATTTAATGAAGAAGGTTCTGAACAACTCTACAACCCGTGGAAATGCCTCTAATATGAATAATGGTACAAAGGCAAAGTTGGGTCAAACCTTGATTTTCTATTTGGACCGGTACTTCGTTTCATCAAAATTTCCGCCGCCGACCAATGACTGACTGGCTGCTATTTTGTTAAGCTTAATAATTATTCCTCCTTCCCAACTTAATTTATTTAGTTGTAAATGATAAATTTTTTACACAATCTTCACCCTCAATCTCCATTTTTAAAAAAAATCAAAGATTCCATAAAATTTATTTTTTCTCAACCTCCAAATTCGGTCAAAATAAAAAGTTAAACCGAGACGAAGGGAGTACTACGTATAGAAGAAATTTCCAGTAATTTTCACTTCCCCAACAAATTGAGTCCCATAATGAGACCAACCTGGCCAATAAGTTATCAACCTTAACTTACAATTGTAAGCAAAACTAGTAACGCCTCCTTTGATGGTCATGTCTATTCCATTCTTAATCTGTCAATCTGCAAAGGATACACCGAAAAAGCCTCAATGTTGTGACTCTAACGCTCAAGTTAGACGAGGGAAGCTATAAAACCCGAAGCCAGTAAAATAAGAAAAAAGAGTCTACCTTAACAAAAGGACATGAGACATATTTATAGTTTTATACCTGTGGGCATAATTGTAATAATTCCATAAATAAGGCTAACTTCCGGTTGGGACCTAATGGGCTAAAAAGAAATTATAAGGGCAAGGTTCAACTCTGAACGACGCTAACCCCAGAACTAAAAAGTTCGGCAAAATTACTATTTAATGTAGCTTCTAAGCAAATGTTAGAGCTAGAATTTCTGAAATGACATAATTGGCGTTGCAGTGGACTAATTTATCTATATTCAACTCTGAAAATACATTGTCTTTATAAATAATAGACATATATTGTCCATTTTTTACTTAAGAGATGTCATAGACATCATGTATTATTTAAAGTTTGTTAAAATATTCTAAACGAATTAAATTAAATCAAATTTAAAATGAATTAATATCGAATTTGGAATTTCAATGTCCATCAACATTTGTGGGTTTGAATTCTATTTCTTATTATTATTAGTTAAATTTAAGGGGGATTATTACAAGATATCATCCTAATTTTACGTGTTTTTATAGTTTGCTATATAAACTTTTTTTTATTACAAGGTGTTATATTGAACGAATTTGAATCATTGATTGTCTAATTATGGACTACTAATATTTCTCTCAAATGATAATTTACAATAAAATTATCAGTTCAGATGGTAAACTTTAACAAAAATACTTTTTTATTAAATACTCCCGTCGTCCCACTCAAATTTGCACACTTTTCTTTTCGGTCTGTCTCACTCAGATTTGCACACTCTTAAAAAGAAAATTTTGCAAATAATCTCCACCCTCAAAATCTCCACATTTGAAAAAGTCAACAAAAAAGAAAAAAACAATTTTTTCTTAACTTCCGTATCCGTTTCTACGTGCAAATCTGAGCGGGACGGAGGTACTAGTACAAAAACACAAAAAGCTTGATGTAAAATCTACTCTCTCCGTCCCGAATGAACTTGCACACTTTCTAAATTCGTCCGTCCCAAGCAAACCTGCACACTTTCTAATAAGAAAATTTATAACACAATCTCCACCTTCAAAATCTCCACCATCAGTCCACCTTTAAAAAGTCAACAAAATCCTCAAAAAATAATTTTTCTTAATATCTGTGTCGATCCTTGTATGCAAGTTCATTTGGGACGGAGCGAGTATAATTTTCCTATTTACAAGTCTGCTCAACAACTTCCCGAGTTTGAGGGCACATTTGTCTTTTTATACGAAACACGTGAATAAGTGCGGTAGTGGGAGTAATAATTAGGACGTATAGAGTGGCGCCAAAAAACGTGGCAACAGAAAACAAATATAAAATTGAACACGGTGTCTTGGACTTGGTGGAAGTATGTATCGGGCCGGAGATTTTTTGTTTTAAGCGAAACGACGCAGTTTCGACACTCGGCAGGGTTCGTTCAAAAGGACAATTCCGTACGTCACAGTCAATTCATATATAGTAGTATTTTTTTAATTTAGGAAAAGTAGGACAAAAGAGAAAATAAAGCAGACAAGTCAGAAAGAAGACGAGAAAGCCCAAACGTGGACTCCATATTGTCTTTCCCGACTTCTAGTGATGTCTTTGGGCCGGTTTTACTTCAATTTTTGCCCTCTTCAACGACTTCAAAATAAATTGTTTAATATTATTATCGTCCGAGCTATGATAGTTTAAAGGTATCATCTCATAAGTTTATGATAAAGATCAGGGCTTTGATAATTATGGTGTTAATGTATGTTTAGATGATGTTAAGAGCGTGCATAGTGTGAGATTTTATGGGGATCCTCAACGTAGCATTCAAGCGTTGTGGATCTGACCAATCAATTGTCCATGCTCTGTTTTGCATAGATCTCTCCTTGAAATGTCTGGTTATGTTTTTGAACTTATTAGTAACCTTATTTAGGTCATTAAGGAAATATTAAAAATGCAATGTTGTGGTCCTTGTGGAGCGTATTAGCAACCCATGGTGTTTGGGAATCATGCATCTCAAGTAGCTAATGTCGTAGCTCATTCGCTAGCTAACTTTGATTTTTATCCTCTATAAGATCTTGTATTATACATTGTGCTACAACTCATCGTCTATCTTCGATTAGACTCCATATAAACGATAAATTATCATTGCACGCTTTTGTTTTTTATCCAATTCTTCCCTGCTCTATTTCACCCAAATCTCATTTCTCCATCTAAGTCCCAAATAAGCGCAACACCCTAATCTATCGTATAATCAACATCTAGCGTCTTCGAATATTGATATTAAAAGAGCATTGGCAACTGAATAATTTCACTTGGGAATGACTAAATGGGCATATTCTGCCATGGCTATAATTTTTTCATTTTGTTTGTTAACATTTTTTTTTTCCGATCATCTTCTATTAAAATTCCAAATGTAATTAATAACTATCACAAGACGAAATTTGAATGTTAACTATCATTTTGAAGTATTTTAGAAATTATCATTCTTTTTTTAATCCGTAATCGAACGTTAATGTTAAAAAACTTAAATACCGCCTTCATAAATAAATTTTAATACATTTACAAAAATCATTTGATTTTTTTTTTGTTTCCTGCCCGAACAGCATAATCTATTTCAATTTGTATGAATATCATATGACGTAAACAAATGTGAGCAGGATTGTTTCAAAAGAAGCAATATCATAATTAGTTGCTGAGTTTGAGCCTATAATATTCTAACAATTGGCATGAAGAAATTTGCTCAACTAACACGAATATACAATTATTTAATTATTATTATTTTTCAAATATACAATTATTTACCTCTTATTTGCCAAGTTTTTCTATGTTGGAACTTGCATGTAAGAAGCGATGGGGTGGTTGATCAGAAAAAAATGCCATTTTAGAGGACTTCATTTATTCTTTGTTTAAAAAAACATGAAGTTTGAATATTCTAAAAGTAACCAAACTCTTAATGTGCACCAATTACACGGTGTAATTTAAAATGGATATCATAATTTTTTATACTTAAAGGTATCACATGTTTTGGGTAAAGGTATTATAATAGATTTATCCAGAACATGTAATACTTTCAAGCACAATTCGTGATACATTTTAATCATGATATCTTTACCCAAATTATGTAATACATCTAGGCATAAATAGTACTCTCTCATTCCCACCTTATCTTTCACACTTTCCTTAAACGACCATCTCATCTTATCCCCGTTCCACCTTATCTTGCACACTTTCCTTAAAAAAAGAAAGTCATAACATAATCTCCACCCTCAATTCACCTTTGAAAAGTCAACAAACAACCAAAAACAACTTTTCTTAATACCCGTGCTGACCCCATGTACAAGATAAGCCGGGACGGAGAGAATAATATCTTTTAACCCATAACAGATTGAACGGATCTAAAATCCGTACAACTGATGTACAAGAGACCTCCCCTTAAACCTACCAATCCATTTTTTGGGTAATGGAAGTCCTTGTCAACGAAAAAATCCACGACATTAGCCATAATAAGCAAAAGAAAAAAAGTTAGTACACTTGAAAAAAATATCATAAAATGTTTCAAGAAATAGTAATTCAAACCGCCCAAATTTGCAATTTAATTTGAAGATTTAAAATTTTGTCCAAATCGAACAAAAAAAAAAAAAAACAGTTTAAAAAGCATGATTTATTTTATTATAATTAAAAAGGTTGGGTTTAGATTGCAACCTCAAAAGAATTAATGATTTTTCAGCAATTAGGCATATTATTTTATTGTGGAATATTTGTTTTCTTTACGTTTTCTCTGTCAAACTTGGAAGCTTCAAGGAAATATCTCAAGGGGAAAAAAGAAAAGAATGAAAAGAGAATTACTCAACAAAAAGATTGATATTTTTTCTTCTTCCTTTTTAAGATTCTTATCCAAACACATCCTTCTCCTTTGCGTATCTTATATGTAACATGATACTACCTCCGTTCTTTTAGATGTCTTTTTAGTTTTGAGTGAATCTTGTGTGTAATCGTTTCCACTTAGAATCCTTTAGTCCACTTTTATCCTATTTCATTCGTGTCCCACTTCAAAATCGAGCCAATTGTAATTATCTTTTTTGCAATTTATGAATTTAAAGTTCATTATTTAGGTTCAGGATTTAAGATTCATGTTTAGATTTCATGTTTAAAGTTTAGGGTTCGACTTTTTTGGACTAGGGTATATTTTCTATTGTAAACTTACGATGTCACGATTTATGGTTCATGATTTAATGGTTTAGTGTTTATAATTCAATAGGTCATAGTTTAGAGTTCATGATTCATGTGTTCGTAATTCACGATTTATGTTGTATGACTCGATTTTGGAGTGGGATAGGTTTGGGACAGGGTAATTGTGGGATAGAGGATCATTTCCCAACGGTTTCACGTGTGACGGAATAAACTTTTATAGGAAACATTGATATTTTTATAGGAAAAAGTGATACTTTTACAGATAAAAGTGATATTATTTTTGTTAAAAAGAAGTGATACTTTTACTACAAAAAGTAATATTTTTTTCCCGTCACACCGTGTGACGGTCTCATATAAGTTTTTGCCTTTAGGTTTTATGTTTTGTTTATAAATAGTTGTTCTTTTAACTTTTTTTTCTACATTTTTTCCAATAGCACCCTTATAATTTGATTCCTACAAAAACTCTAATTATCTAATTTACTATATCTATATAATTTAATTGATAACTTATTTGTCCATTTTTCATACCTCTTAATTTTATTATCAAAACCTAAAAGAACATCTAAAGAAATGGAGTTAGTAATATTTTTCCTATTTTTCTGGTCCATTTTCAGTATAACAGCACACTAGATTTGGTAACATGATTATTAGAGCTGAAACAGATCAATTTCAGAAATTTTATAAATCAATAATGTAGTAAGAAACTAAGAACAAACATATATTGCATACTTAGACATTTTATTAAATAGTTAATTACCAAAATAAATTACGACCATTGATTTAATTTTTAACTACAATATGATCTTTAAAACTTAGAAATATTGATCACTACTATAATTTTTTTTTTTCAATTACAATATCGGTCGAATTTTGTACGTTTAGTTGTGTCACCATGATCATCATTAGATATGTGATGTCGGAATTGTCCTACATCTATAATCTATTTTTGTCATGTATTGCTATAGTTTTAGTAAATCAGTGATTTAAGTAACTATGTCAACCTTCAATTCCCAATTAACGACAGCGAAAGTGATGAGTTATGAAAATAGTAGAGGATAAATAAATGTCTTGTCAAAAAACATCTAACGATGGTGGTAACAACACAATTTGATGTCAAAAAATATAGTTGATATTATAATTGATAGAAACTTCATAGTTGATGACCAACATATTAATAAATTTTAAAAATCGTGTTGCAATTAAAAAATTAAACCAAATATCGGTTATTCTGTAGCTAATCATTTACTAAAAGATGACTCCGTTAGAACTCTCTTTCCCCTTAAAAATAAAATCTAATTGAATTTTATCTCCAAATTTTCAAAATAACAAAAGAAATTAAAGTAGGGTTTCGTTGCTTTAAACACTTATCTTGCGAACAAGATTTAGGTTATGTTTGTTTATGAATTCTCCCGTCAGGATGGAGGATGCGACAATTTCTTTCAAATAATTTTATAAATTATTATCTAAAATTTTAATACATTATGGTCACTTTTTAATGATTATTTGATAATATCTTATTAATTTTCCCACATTCATTATATTTAAAATTTATACAGTTAAAATTTTTCACGTCCCACTCTATACCTAAACAAACATACCCTTATGGACGTTCTATCACGTCAATATCCTTGATTAGATAAAGAATACTAAATTGAGGACTATAATTACTAAAAAAATTACTGTTTTAATAGAAAACCTATTACAAATTAATTAATAAATTCAGCATAAACCCAAATTATTAATTTGTAAAGGTTGTTTTATGTGAACACACTGGAGGATATAATAATATACTCCCTCCGTCCCACCTTATCTTATATATGGGAGATTGACACAAATATTAAGAAAAAATATTTTTTAAAATTTTGTTGACTTTTCAAAGGTTGATTCATGGTGAAAATTCTTATAACTTTTCTTTAAAGAATGTGTAAATTATTTGGAACGAATGAAAATGAAAAATGTGCAAAATAGAATGAAACGGAGGGAGTCGTAGTGTTGCATGATGCAAACTAACTGTTTAATTTAATGTGAACATAAAAATCTTTCAGCCGGTTTCAAGGAAAAATGTTTTGTTGTATTAAATAATTCACGCAATCTCATGACTTATATGGTCAAATAATAGTAACCAAACATATTCGGTCAAAACAAAAGACAAAAAATCACATCTACAAATTATATTGAGTGGTATGTACCAATTCAACTATAATTTTTCTGATCTTAATACAAATTGAAATTGAATATTAAGAAATTGAATTCGAAATTTTAAAATATTTATTAATATTGCTTCGTCCTGTTCAAATTTGCACATTTTTCTTTTTAGTTCGTCCCACTTAGATTTGTATATCCTTAAAAAGAAAATTTCCCAAATAATCTCCACCCTCAAAATTTTCATCTTCAATCTCCACTTTTGAAAAAGTCAACCAAAAAGCAAAAAACAGCTTTTTTTTAACCTCCATGCCCGTCCCTACGTGCAAATTTTTGCGGGACGGAGGTAATACTATTCAAATTCAAATATTAATAAGCTTTTAACTGTGATATTAAATTTGGTTCGTGTAAAATATTCAAGTATTTGAGTTGAAATTTGTTAGCATAAGCCGTCACCTCATGCTAACAAATTTTAAAATAGTGAAACATTTTACTTTTAAAAAAATTAAATTTAATTAAACCTTTTAAATAATATATTTATTCTAATATATATAATATTTTTAGAGCTTATCAATATATTTTAAATATATAATATTCTAAATACATATATTATATAAAAGGTTAATTTAAATTAATAATTATTAACAAGTCAGATATTCTCATAATTAAATCAAATACATCGGCATTTATATTTGAATACCAAAATTATAGGTGAAACCTAATTTTATATATTAAAAATAGAAATGTTTATGGGTAAAGTATGATACGGATAAAACTCGTCGCATAAGCGAATACCTGTGGATAATCGAGCTACCTAAGAAAAAAATTCAAACGGATGACTTAATTTACCATAAAGTCAAAGCATTGCAGTGAAATAGTTCTTACTTTTTCTTCAGATTTTTTCATTTTACTTGATGCACATTTCTTCATTTTCTAATTTGTAGGGAGTAGGCTAATTTCAAATTTGCTTCGTAGTTCTCAATTTCTGTCTATTTTATATTACGTGAGTTATACTAATTTATTTTACATATTTATTTATTGAATATTAATATTATATATATTATATAAAAGAAATTATATATATATTGAGTAAACGGATAAGGTATACGGGTCCGGTAGCCGAGTATGATACTAAACTTATATCCTACCCTTACCCTATCAAAATTTAATCGGTGTGGATAATGCACTACCGTTATCCTAAAACTAGGATAATGTCCTATCCATTTATGATTTTACCCGCGAATAATAATACCCATTTAGTAAAGGGTAAATCTACTTGGCTAGAATCTATCTAGTTAGAAACATTAAAAATAATTCCAACTTCTTTTCTTTTATTAGTTCATCTCTGCAACTTGAAACTCAGGATTAGAAACTCATACTCTTATTATTATTTTATTGTTGAAAGCACATTACAATAAAGGATGCAAACGCATAAATTCTAGTAGAAATATTTCTAATAGATTCGTCTTCTATCCGAAACTATCTAAAGATGCGATTTTTGATTCATTGAACATTTGATATGTCTTATCTCTATAACCTTTCAAAGTTTTTTTCTTAAAAAATGATGAAACTTGACTTTATTTTTCATGAAAAACCTTCGTAAAAATAAATTTATTTTAAATTTATCTTTTTTCATACGAATAGATTCTAGCCAAATAACAGTTTTGTCCAGTAAAACTAACATCTCTAGAAAGACAAAAGTTCTGTAATGTAATTTGAATAATCTGAGTCCTTGTTAATAAATAAAAATTAGCACCAACCATTGTGTACCCGCCAGGTACACACATGATCTTCTTAGACTGCTTCACCTGCCTCATTCTAGTCACGCGCCCTATCTCTAGGAACGTGGCGCGTGGAAGCAAAACAGATATATATATAGGGGATACGGAAAGCTGCTGCTTTTTCATTCCTACTCCATCTCTTAACTCACCGCAATTTTGCCGCTACTGGCAACTGAGTTCATCTCTACGGTAGGTTTACTTTTGTTTATGCTTGTATATATATGCACATATATGTATATATACATGTACACACACGTCTGTGAGCGTTTGTGAAGTAATTGTCTGTGTTTTTTTAGAGATGGCGGCGAAGGATGAAGCTATGGAGGCTCTCAAGAGAGAAGCAGTTGATTTGGTACTTTTTTTTTTTCCGCAATTCTGGTCATCGTTTTCGTCTCTGTTATTTTACTTTAAAAAAAAAATGAAAAAAAATTACTCTCTGTTTTTTTGGTTTGAAGTTGAACTCGATTACGAACTTTTTTGGTAGGAAAATATACCGATAGAGGAGGTTTTTGAGAATTTGAGATGCACAAAGGAAGGACTTTCGACGGAGGACGCTAACAAGAGGCTAGAAGCTTTTGGTCTGAACAAGCTTGAAGAGAAGGAGGTGAATTTTCGGCTATATTCCATCGGATTCTGTTTTTTTTTTCTTTTCGTTTTCTGGTTGTAGTTTTCAAATTTCCATGTAATACAATTGCAGGAGAGTAAGGTTCTCAAGTTCTTAGGATTTATGTGGAATCCTCTGTCATGGGTGATGGAAGCTGCGGCAATTATGGCTATCGCTCTCGCTAATGGAGGAGTGAGTTCATATTTAGTTATTGTTTCTCTGGTTTTCTGTCCCCATAGCTGATCTAGGGGTTACTTTTATTTCTTTTGCTCTGGGTAACTGGAACAACATGGTACTGAAATTGTTTATTTATGGTATCTGTAGTTTTGGTAAGTGCTTTAATAGATAACTTGACAAAAGTTATCTATTTGATTAAATTTTTTAGGAAACAAATTTATTAGTTTTAGTGTCTTGCTTGTTCTTAATAGTTTCGTGTATGTGTGTGTGTGCAGAACAAACCACCAGATTGGCAGGATTTCGTTGGGATCATTACTCTTCTTGTAATAAACTCAACCATAAGTTTCATAGAGGAGAACAATGCTGGGAACGCTGCAGCTTCTCTCATGGCGCGCCTTGCTCCCAAAGCAAAGGTGCTTGTCTCATTCTAGTTGCATCTGAATTTTAGGAATTTCTTGTTACTTAGTGAATTCATGATTTCATACTTAATATGTTATCTTCAGGTTCTTCGAGATGGGCACTGGACTGAGGAAGATGCAGCAATTCTCGTTCCCGGTGACATAATTAGTATAAAGTTGGGTGATATTATTCCAGCGGATGCTCGTCTTCTAGAAGGCGATCCATTGAAAATAGACCAGGTCCTTTCTTTAACTCATTGTTCTCTTGGTTGTGGAATATTTGATTTGTTTCTTGCAAGTTGATTTTATTTGATTGTTGAATGCTGAAATATTTTCTTTTCTTGTCTACAGTCGGCTCTAACGGGAGAATCTCTCCCTGCATCAAAAGGCCCTGGAGATGGTGTATACTCAGGTTCTACTGTCAAACAAGGGGAGATTGAGGCTGTGGTCTTTGCAACAGGTGTTCATACCTTCTTTGGGAAAGCTGCTCACCTAGTAGACTCTACTAATCAAATGGGCCATTTTCAGAAGGTGAGCACCTTAAATGTTTTGATGGAATCACCATTATTAGAAGCATAGATTCACTTGGAGGTTTAATGAGTTACTCCATTTTGTTTATGTTTTAGAAACATGATGGAATTGTATTGAATGAAAAGTGACTTCTCTAATCACACTTTTCCCCATATTTGTTGTTGGGATGCTTCTTTCTCCCTAACAAATTGCGTATGATTGTCTTCAAGGTGTTGACTGCAATTGGAAATTTCTGCATATGTTCGATCGCCGTGGGGATGGTCATTGAGATCATCGTAATGTACCCCATTCAACACCGTCCTTATCGTGCAGGAATTGATAACTTGCTTGTGCTTCTTATTGGAGGAATTCCAATTGCGATGCCAACAGTATTGTCTGTTACTATGGCAATTGGTTCTCACCGTTTGTCACAGCAGGTAGAATCTTATTAGTATGTTGAAACTGCTCTAGTTTGATTTTTTTTCAATTACTAATGTTCTTGGTAATTTCTCAGGGTGCCATCACAAAAAGAATGACAGCAATAGAAGAAATGGCTGGCATGGATGTCCTTTGCAGTGACAAAACTGGAACTTTGACATTGAACAAACTAACTGTTGACAAAGCTCTTATTGAGGTTGATAGTGGGCTGCAGATTGTATATAAGTTTGTGGTTGGGCATTTGGCTATTCAATCTTGCTCTAACTCCTGATGTTTCTAACTGTAGGTCTTTACTAAAGGAGTTGAAGTTGATACTGTTGTTCTAATGGCTGCCCGAGCCTCTCGATTGGAAAACCAAGATGCTATTGATGCTGCAATAGTAGGGATGTTGGCGGACCCCAAGGAGGTATGATGAACTTCGTGATAATTTCGTGATTTGTTTTACAAAGTTACATGCTAATACACATTGATTATTCAAACATCTCTCTTTTAGTTTTAGATTACCCTCTTATACGAGTTGCTTTGTGTTTTTACACTGCCATGTCTACTCAATTACAGGCAAGGGCTGGAATTCAAGAGGTTCATTTCTTACCATTCAATCCGACTGACAAGCGTACAGCTTTGACTTACATAGATAATGAAGGTAAAATGCACAGAGTCAGCAAAGGCGCCCCTGAACAGGTATGCTGCAATTGTGACAACTGATTATTACGGTGTTGCCAAGTCGTTGTCTTAATCTGTCAAAATACTTGGTTTGCAGATATTAAACCTTGCACACAACAGATCTGAGATTGAGCGCAGAGTTCACGCTATCATTGACAAGTATGCAGAGCGTGGATTACGATCACTTGCAGTAGCATACCAGGTGATGTCTTGCTTCAAGCTTGATACCCAAACTAGGTGTGACATGGAACTTACTGCTTTGCAATGATCTTGTACTGCAGGAAGTTCCAGAAGGAAGGAAGGAGAGTCCTGGAGGTCCATGGAGCTTTATTGGACTCTTGCCTCTTTTTGATCCTCCTAGACATGACAGTGCAGAGACCATTAGAAGGGCTCTGAATCTGGGTGTGAACGTCAAAATGATTACTGGTGAGCATGTGACAGTTGATGCATTTTGCGTACTTAATTCCCGTAAACTGCTTCCCATATGAAAGGTGAACTGACTGAAAATAAGAGAAATTGAATCGGCTTGACCATTTTCAAGTTCAGCATGTCAATCCTTCTGCCAGATTTGATCTTGTATTCTTTATTTGCCTATGATTTTTCTGGCTTGCTCTCGCAAATTGTGTGTCCACTCCTTGAATGTGAATTATAATGCTGATGAAACAACCATATAATGCTTATAAAAGTTTAAAGTCATTTCACGATAGCATCTCCAGTAATTCGTATGCAATGAAGATAAAGGTGAACCCATCTTATATAATGTACAGAATGTTATAAACTCAAGGGGTAATGAAAAGGTGACTGCAAAAGGACACAATTGGATCCACTTTGTTCTGTAAGACTGATAGAATTCTTGGGACTTCAGTATATTTGAATCTTGAGGAAGAAATTAGGGAATTGATTTCAGTCTCAAAGTTCTTCCACGCACCCCTTTTAATTTAAAAATGAGGTTGTTGACAATGACAAAATGCTCATACTTTGTGTTATTGCCTATAGCTAATTTTCTTTTTCAGAAAGTTTAGTTTGCTTAAACCGCCCTTTGTTAGTTAACATAAACCCTGTAATTCCTGATTGGGTTTATGCTGAAAATTCTGAGCTCATAATTTCTGTGTGAATTTCTTAGAATCTTCGATGTTTTCTCACTTTTAAGTTTCAGATGCTGATTTTTACTTTCAGAACTTAGTTATTTTATCTTCCACTTGTGCAATTTTGCCTCTCCTTACACGGCCTCGGTCCATATTTAATCTTTCTCAGGTGATCAGCTAGCAATAGGAAAGGAAACTGGGCGCCGTTTAGGTATGGGTACCAACATGTATCCTTCATCTGCTTTATTAGGACATGACAAAGACGAGTCTATTATTGCTCTGCCCGTCGATGAGTTGATTGAAAAGGCTGATGGTTTTGCTGGTGTTTTTCCTGGTATGACTATTCTTTATTTACTTTTGCCATAACATTATTTTTGTACAGATGTATTGTATATATAAGTTTAGCCTGAAATGATTCAAATACAATTCTTAACTGGCTTGAAAGTGGTTACCTTGTTTGTCCATCAATAAGATCCACCGGTCATCCCTGAGCAGGGAGTCCTTTATATCTTCCTCTTTTGTACATTTAATATGTTATATATTTAGAAAATTTCTTCCTCATTCTCAGAGCACAAGTATGAAATTGTCAAGCGCTTGCAAGCTCGGAAACATATATGTGGGATGACTGGTGATGGGGTGAATGATGCCCCTGCTCTCAAGAAGGCTGATATTGGAATTGCTGTTGCTGATGCAACTGATGCAGCCCGAAGTGCATCTGACATTGTACTAACTGAACCCGGTCTAAGCGTTATCATCAGTGCTGTGCTTACTAGTCGAGCAATCTTTCAGAGGATGAAGAATTATACGGTAAGTCTTCATGAGTACCATGACCAGAGGATTATCGCAATTTTCTTAGCCATGGTCATGGTGTTTTTGTTGGTTCTTTTTTTCTTCTCTTTTTTTGGTGTGTTGTGGGGATGCTGGTGGTGGTGATATGTCATCCTTACCCCGGCAAGTCTTTGTGAAATAACTCCCCACAGGAATGCAGCTGTAATTTATTAGAAATTCATGAGACTCTTATTACATTATATTAGGGAATTGTTAATTCTTCCCAAAACCAAATGCCACCTAGACAGCTTGGTGAAAGTTGATGCCTACACTGTTTAGAACTTCAAGACATACATTTAACTTAGTTAAAGCATGCAGATTAATATCACAAAATTGTGGACTTATCTTACCTCCTGAAAATCTTTGTTAATTTGCTTGCACATAATTGTTTGACTCCTTTTTTTAGTAGTTGACTGCGCTGATTAGTTTCTCTAAACATGCAGATATATGCTGTTTCCATCACAATCCGTATTGTGGTAAGTCTGCAAGATAGTTGTTTATTTTATACATAATGCAAATAATTCTTGTCAAGAATTGCAAAAAACTCCTGGTCTACTCTGCTTAAAAGGTTTACTCTCGTTTTGTTTCTCACTGATTATGTTTGTTACATTGGTGCAGCTTGGTTTTATGTTGCTTGCACTCATATGGAAGTTTGATTTCCCACCATTTATGGTTCTGATAATTGCCATACTAAATGATGGTAAGCAGTTGTGGCTTGTATACATGCTTCATCTCCATATTTAGAAGCTGCTTAAATCTGACTGATAAATCCTTTCCTTCAGCATGCACTTATTCAGCGTCTTTTCTTCTTATTGTTCTTAAATATACATTGTCTTGCAGGTACCATCATGACAATATCGAAGGACAGGGTGAAACCGTCTCCTTTACCTGACAGCTGGAAGCTTGCTGAGATTTTTGCTACAGGAGTTGTTCTTGGAGGGTACTTAGCAATGATGACGGTGATTTTCTTCTGGGCTGCATATGATACAGATTTCTTCCCAGTAAGTATTTCTGATGTAATTTTAGTCGCACATGTAACCATGCTTACTCATAAGTTGTCCATCACGGTCACAAACTGCCAGCTTAAATGAATCCAAATTCTTGCATTTTCCCACTTAATTAGAATTCCATCCTTGAAGCAGCATATTGGAAGGCAGTTTTATCCATCACAGTTTGAACCCATTGATAATTAGTTCCTCCTGGGATCTGGTTTCTTGAACAGGGAAAATGTTGACACTATGAAATATTTAGTTTCGTGGAAGAAATAAAAAAGCTTTATTAACCACGCTGTTTTGATTTATCTCCCATTTGCAGCGGGTATTTGGAGTAAGGTCTCTTGAGAAAGGAGTGCGCCCTGATAACTTCAAAATGCTTGCCTCAGCTATATACTTGCAAGTGAGTATAGTTAGCCAGGCTCTCATCTTTGTGACAAGGTCTAGAAGTTGGTCTTTTGTCGAGCGCCCTGGACTTCTGCTTGGAGGGGCTTTCCTCATTGCTCAGCTCGTAAGCAATCTTTTTCTCTCCCCCTCTCCCTCCCTCTGTCAATTCTTTCATTGAACACTATCAAGTATATATCTGACTTATGGTTTGTTGGCAGATTGCTACCCTGATTGCGGTATACGCAAACTGGAATTTTGCAGCAATAGAAGGGATAGGATGGGGTTGGGCTGGTGTTATATGGCTGTACAATATCGTATTCTACTTCCCACTCGATTTGATCAAGTTCTTCATCAGATATGCACTGAGTGGAAAGGCTTGGGATCTAGTCATTGAGCAAAGGGTAAGGAGATAGTGAAAACTCAAATGCCATTTCATAATTTCACTTATGAAGGTTTCCACTTTAATCCTTTCTCTGAATGTCCACTTCTGCAGATTGCCTTTACAAGGAAAAAGGATTTCGGAAAGGAAGATCGTGAACGACAATGGGCACAGGCTCAAAGGACCCTCCATGGGCTTCATCCACCAGAGACTGAGTTTAGGGAACGGAACAACTACACAGAACTCAATCAGATAGCTGAAGAGGCAAAACGACGAGCGGAGATTGCAAGGTATTGAACGTTTACGTCTTAGCATTTGACATGCAAAATATGGCTATGATGAGATGGCTGTTATTGTGCATTAACCCTTGGTGACAGTATCATAACATGGTTTTTCAGTTGGCATTTGTTTAAGAATTCGTTTATATTGTTGCAGGCTGAGAGAGTTGCATACACTGAAGGGACACGTTGAATCGGTTATAAAGATGAAGAATCTTGACATAGACACGATTCAACAATCCTACACCGTTTAAGTTCAACAATCGCGTTGTTGGTTGTGTCTTCATCTCTTTCCCCCCTTCTCTTCGTCTCTTTGTGGGTTATTAGTTAGATAGATGCGGTGTGTATATAGAAACAAAAGAAGCAAAATTTTGGAAATATATGAGAAAAATGAGTGGCCTGTTATGAAACAGTGCCCAACTATCATACGATTCATACTGCGAAATTATGCCTTAGTTTTGTTTTGTTAGAACATATCAGTCTACATATTGATTTACACCGTTCATCATCGTTTTCAGGTTTCTTTCTTTTGTATATATATAAATCTTCGCCTGTGATTTACTTTTCGGTTTATTGCATTATGTTCAGACATTTGCTACGATAGTGGATTTGAGTTGATAAGAGAATTGATAATGCATTTTTTGAATTTACATTATAGTGTGTGTGATGATCACGAGAATTTCTTTACCAAACTTCTTTAAAATGATTGTGATTCATCTTATTGATGTTACATAAAACTTATAAATTGTCTTCGAACTTTTAAAGTTCATGACAATTTACTAGTCACTGCACGATCAACGGTTACAAATAAATATTATCAACTTTGCAACACAGATTACAAGGGTCAACAAAAGGTTCGAAACGGTATACTTGCTGCCATAAGAATGTAAAGCTGAAATATACTACTCCTGATATGGAACTGGAATACCCTGCTTTTTGTTAACAATTGCCATAGCCAAATATCGCGAACCCATCCCAACAGGAGCTTCATCATCAGGGCCCTCCCAAAATGGGGCTTCCCCTTCACCAACCAAACGCCAATACCCTGTCCTAAGAGATTCAGCCTGTGCCTCATTACAGTTCTGTAACAGGGCTTCGGCCCGAAAATTGATTCCTAGAGAACCAAGAAACTGCGATTGAGTCATGGGACCATGGACAGAAACATCTGCATCCAGATGAATAGTAGTTAGAAATCCTCCATTATGGGGAGAGCACAGCAGAGCTGGCAATTCGAGCCTAGTAGCACGGGTTCATTAATTATTTGAATTTATACTTTGGACCGGCTCAAGAAACACCAGGTCATGTATGCCTAGTTTTCGGGCAGCAGAAAGGACTACAGCCCAATGGGCTGCACCCAGATTACCAGTTCTAAATTTCTATGCTCTCCTATTTTCCATTTTCTTTTTACCAAACAAAAAACCATCAGCAATATGATATAGGCACATAGCAAACCTGGAACTTCTTCAGCAGAACGCCTGACTGCTTCAAAATCAACATATGCACTGAGATCAGCAGTGCCTGGATTGTCCAGTATGTCGACGAACTTATGCTTCCTTATTGCCTGAATCATTTAACTACGAAGTCAAAACTACATTTTGTAATCCAAACCTCCAGGTGTACTATAAAGAATGATGGGTTCCAAACAGGTTAAGATTCGGAGGAAGTACGAAGTCAAGAGAAGGATAATATCCACAGTACAGTATTTTACATTCTACATAACCACAGGAAAGCAGTCTTATAACAAGTTCAATCTTCATACAGAAACTATACCACGAATCAGAAATCCAATAATATGCAAGGGCCAACTCTGCATCTTCATAGAAGTCGTACTTGAAATACTTACAAACAGAAGGGAGCATTATTATCGCGTATAGTTTTTCATATAAGTAGGTCTCTGGCTTTATAGGATTAGATAAATTACAATATTCCTAGTAGATATAAATAACAACGTAGTTCTCATTTGCAGATTTAAATTGGGGCGTTAAAGGTGTAAGGTTGAGCAGAAGCAAACCTGTAGACTGTCTGAGACTATTCCATTGAGGCCATAATCAATTATGAGAGCCCCACCACCATCAGCACTTATTCTATTAGCGATTTCTTGAGTTAAATCGATTGCTTTGGGGCAAATCTCGATCTGATTGACCTTAGCAATTTCTTCAGCCTTAGCCCATTGGCAGCGCTTCATGAGATAGAGAGCTGCAGGTGTGGGTTGTGGAGATAAAACAAAGCGGAACCTACCCAATGAATTTACAATTATATGAATAAGTAGATCAATTTATCTGGAAGGCCAGCAGCAAACAAGAAGATGAAAAGAGGGTTAAAACCTTACGATGAATTTTCAGCGACATCAACCATCTTCTCGCACCAACCACGAGAAGCTTTCTGCAGGAAATTATGAATAAGTAATAGACTCGTGCTAATACTAACTAATTCCTAAACTAGATATAAAAGATAATTTGTTTAAATACCAATCCAAAAGATGATCCTTTAACCATTTGTCAGCAAATTATATTCACACTAAACTTTCCAATGCCAGATTTGACAATTTGAACTATGAGGGTAACAGAATGGTGCTCTCTCATAAAGCCTATAAAGAAACTGAAACAACACATTTTAAGGGTAAGACACTAAACCTGGAATTGATGCACTGGCAAAGCATCATAAAACTCATGGGCAATGATGATGATGGGCACTGTAAGAACAAAGAAAATTTACATCACCATGAGATAACCTCTTTAAAATTCATTAGCAGTTTGGCGCTGTAAAAATCTCATTGTATGCACTTAATGCAGATCAATCTTATTTCTACACTTCAATGTATGCCCTCTCATCCTAGGCCTTCCGAAGGTTATTAGAAAGTCATTTTTCTTTCCAGAAGCTGACTATACATTGTTCATTTCCTAAGAAAAAACAGATCATGCCATGAATAATTGTAGACTCCCCTTCAAACAAAAAAAAAAAAAAAAAGAAAAGAAAAGCAAAACACGCACACACAGACACACAGAAACTTGAATATTCATTTACTGTGTATTATACCAAATAGACTTAAGAGTGTTCTCAATCTGACTTTTTCTCGTCCAAGTAGTACTGTCTTAATTAGCATATAGCATCTTTTTCAGTCATCTGGGCTCTGGGGTCACCATATATGAAGGACAATCTCAAAAGATTCCAATGTGATTCATGTAGCAGTTGGGCAGAAATAAGCTAGTTTCCATTACATTTTTGTTATGTCATTCAAAGAAGCAGCTGAAGAACCTATGTACTTTGTAGGGCATCTACTAGAATCGGTAAATATAGGTTTTGTATATAAGCAAAGGAGAAATAGGTTTTAGGATCCCTCCAAGCTACATCTAACTGAGCTTCACTAGTAGGAAATATACACTTTCCATGATCCTGTTGCCCTAGATTATCACAGAAGCAAGAGTCTGAAGTTTAAATGGGACTCCTTACATCCTGTAGGAACCTGCTCAAGTGTCGGATGCCATGACACGGGAGCCCCAGCTAACGTGCTAATGCAACATTTATCGGCATTTCCGGCAGCAGGATCTTCCGTCGTACACTTTAAATTCTGATACTGGAGTTTCTGCAGAGCTGGGCTACATTCAACCAAATGTATTTGCAGAGAGCCCACAAAATTCTTGAACTTCGATGCACCCTTAAGAACAAGATACAGCTCAAAACTGTCAAATGCGATCAACAAAGTTGCTGACAACAGAAAAACACACATAAGAGTCGAAGACATACACGTAGAAGATCAGCCATGAGAGTTCCTCTGCCTGGTCCAAGCTCAACTAAGTTAACCTTATCAGGCCGACCCATTTGCTCCCAGAGACACATCACCCAAACACCAACCATCTGAAGGTACAATGCCAGATTGATCAACACAACATATTCAAAATTCAAATTTCCATAAAAAAACAAGAATTTAGGATATCAAAGTGGCAGCAAGAGGAGTAACCTCCCCAAACATCTGGCTCACTTCCGGAGACGTAATGAAATCGCCTTCAGCTCCAAAGACATCCCTATTGATGTAAAATCCGGCTTTCGGATTTGTCAAAACTTCCTCCATGTACTCAGCAACTGTAATAGGACCCCCTCTGAACTAAAAACAACACCAAACAATCTCACAAAACCACTACAATACAGAAACAAACCAAACCAAAATCAATAAAACTACCTTGATGATGTTCTTGAGGTGCTTAACAAGCTCTGAGTCCAAAGACGGTTCGTGCCAATGCTCTGCACATAACCAAACCTGATTCAAAATACAATCACCCAAAAAGAAGGCTAATTACACAACATTTAGAATAAGATGGTACCGGGAGGATGGTACAAAGTGGAGCGGTCGATGGAGATAGTGGCGGAAGGCGGCGGTTGAGAGGTGTCCTCCAACTGTTCGATGAAATGACCGTGTGGGGTTTGAGGGGAGGAAGAAGAACATTGTCGAAGGGATGCAAACGGCAAGCGTGAGGAGGAAGAGAAGTCCAGGAGGCGGCGCGTGGAAGCTCGTAACACCACTCTTCCCAACATTTCTCTACGCACTTCGTCCAGCTGATGCTGCCTCGAGCTGCAGCTGCTCATTATAGTACATTGTTTCTTGATTATTTAATATATTTATTAGATATCACATCGCAAATTTAACAAATGGGGATGTAGCTCAGATGGTAGAGCGCTCGCTTAGCATGCGAGAGGTACGGGGATCGATACCCCGCATCTCCATCTTTTTTGGGTTTTTTTTTTTAAATTATTTTTTATTTTCCTTTCTGGGATTTTTTTAATTTATATATATTCAGTTATTTTTTAAATTATTTTTTATTTTCCTTTCTGGGATTTTTTTAATTTATATATATTCAGTTATTTTTTATTTTCCTAACCGGAAAAAAGAAGCCATCTTTTCTTAATTATATTTTATTTTCCTTTCTGGGATTTTTTTAATTTATATATATTCAGTTAATTTTTATTTTCCTAACCGGAAAAAAGAAGCCATCTTTTCTTAATTACTTTTTTATTTTCCTTTCTGGGATTTTTTTAATTATATCTCCGATTTTCCTTTATGGGATTTTTTAATTATATCTCCGTGCAATGCACGGTTTGAAAGTGTAAATAAATAAATTATTCTCTCCGTCCCGGCTAATTTTGTGGATTTTTGACTTTTTTAAAGGTGGAGATTGAGAATGGAGATTTTGAGGGTGGAAATTGTGAAAGAAATTTGCCATTTATGGGGCTGGCAGGTTAAGGTGGGACAAACCAAAATGACAAGTAGGCAGGTTAAGCTGGGACGAAGATAGTAATATTTTTTCATATATTTATATAATTTTAATATAATAAAATATTACAATCAATAAATAAACACACATGAAAAATTATATGTAATGAAAAAAGAGTGCAGTGAAAAGTATTAAAGACTAAAAAATATATTAGTATGGATATATATATATTTTTTAATGTATCTATGGAAATCATGTTGATGATTGGGGCTGGAATTGCAATATGCGATTGACAAGAGATATATTTGTAATGTTAAAAATTTAGCTACCGTTTTCTTAAATATTTTTTCATTAATAATATTCAATAAATTTATTAAATAATAGTAATAATTTTAAGAAAATATGTATTTTTCGGCCCGGGCAGAATTAGCTCAAATAGCTTTATCCTATTTATTTTAGGCTAATATATGGCAAGTTATTGCCAATAATTGTATTTTATGTTGGGATTGAATTTTATATACCAAAAGTTGTGATTTCCAGATTTGGTAATAAATTTTAGGCGGAAAAACTTCAAAGTTACTAATTTCGACGGATTTTATTACTCCCTCCGTTTAATAAAGAATGTCATTTTAGACACTCTAAAAGATTTCACAATAAATGTCACTTTACCAAAAAAACTATAATTCTTCCAATATTATCTTAAACAACCTACTTAATTTAGTTGATTATTTCCTTATTTCACAAAGCATACCAATTAAATACTAATCCTTAATTTCTCAAAAAATAGTTAAAATGACATTCTTTATGAAACGGAGGGAGTATTATATTAAGTATAGATTACCTTACTCTCTATTTTGAAATCCAATCAATGAAAATAGTTGCATTAAATTTTTTTGAGGAAAATAGTTGCATTATTTTTATAAGGGAAAATGTAATTTTAATCTCGTATGTTTTGACCAGTTAAATTTCCACTCATTTTTATCTTTTACCTTACAATAGTTGCATTATTTTTTGTAAGGAAAAAATTTTTTTTTACCATCTCCCGAGGCCAGCCCCAGTCTCCCTCTTCCAAAAGATTTTTTTTTGTTAAAAATAAATATTATACTTCCTCCGTTTTAAAATAAGTGACGTTTTAGACAAAACGAAAATTTTCAATATAAGTATCGCTTTAGAAAAAAAAACTATAATTCTTCCAATTTAACTCTAAACAACTTACTTAATTTAATTGACTATTTTCTTATTTGAAAAATTATTCCTAATTAAAGGAATTTTGTATAGATATATTTATCATATTTACTCATTCTTAATTTCTCAAAAAATAGCTAAAACTATCTTTTTTTTTTTAAACGAAGGGAGTAATAATTTGTTATAAAACTTTCTTTTCTGGGATAAGGTTGGGGAAGGCCCGGGGTAAGTGGAGGTAGGGAGAGGAGGAAAGAGGTGGGAGGAATTGGGGGAAATTTAACAAAATATTGTATTGTTTACGAATTTTTTAAATAGTTATTTCAACTTTTTTTACCTCTAAAAAAATAAGCTAAATCACCTTCGCTAATTCGATATTATCAAAGACGCCGCTGTCATTGGCGACAATGGGTGGAATGTGATTGCTTTAATTCAGTGTCGCCCTTTGTATAGACGATTCTGAATTCCATTTTTTCTTTTCTCGTAATTCATGTGTACTTGTCAATTTGTCGTTGGTCACCCCGACGGTCTTCACAATGTTGAGAAAATATTTTTTCGCGTATTCTTCATTGTTTGTAAAGGAAAATACTCTGCTCGAAGAACTTTAAATGCGAAAAATAATTTACATGGATGGAGAGAAAAACTTGGAAATCTTACTAGAAATGAGTGATTTATATGAAAGAATTGCATGAAATTTATAAACTTGTTCACCAGCATACTACTGTATATTTCGATCAAAGGCTGAAATTACATTGACAGGTTTGATGTTCGCGTATGTTGTTTCAATTTCAGAAAGGTTAGGACAAATATTGGTAAGACCTCACCACACTCACAAGCTATTTCCTGAAAATCCACGTCTATCGTTCAATTAGCATCTAGCGTCTTTTTTAATATTGCTCACAACTTTCATAAATCCGGGCAAAACTTTAGACAAGACGTCACATGCATTTGAATTAATAATAAAATGAATGGCTAGGGACAAATGCCGCTCTCCGGGTGAGATGAAAGGCAGCAGTCTTCAATTATGTGCCATCTTGCTTAGTCCATTAGCGGATTAAAAGAAAGGCAAAAACTTGTATGTGACCGTCACACGATGTGACGGGAAAAGTATAATTTTTTGTGGTAAAAGTATCACGTTTATCTGTAAAAGTATTACTTTTTTTTTTTTAAAAAAAGTATCACTTTTTGTAGCAAAAGTATCACCTTTATCCGTAAAAGTATCAATGTAGTAAAAATATCACTTTTTCCTGTAAAAGTATCAATATTTTCTGTAAAAGTGTATTCCGTCACACGTGTGACCGTTCACACACAAGACTCACTCTAAAAGAAATAGGTTAGAGACTCACTCTAAAAGAAATAGGTTAGGTTTGCTTAAGGCTGGGGAGCGCTGAGCTCAATCTGACTGAGAAAATTAATGAGTGTGCTTTATTAAAATTTGATCCCCTAAATCTACTGAGTCAAACCTTAAACAAACACCCCCATAGAGAATTTAGTGTCATATAGAAGGCGAAACGAAATAAAAGAAAGTTAATTAGAAGTCGTTGATGGATGTCAAATCGCCAGATTAAATTATCTATTTTTAAAATAACGAGTATAATGATGAACATGGTCGATTGAAACCACGGGGAACGAAAATTAATTTCTTTTGATAGCAAAAAAAGAAATAAACCGGGGGGTTTTTTAGATTGGTTTTATCTAACTAAACTAAGATCCTAATATTTAACTAAAACATGCAAATAGAATAATTAAAATATAAAGAATAGTCAAATACTACCTGACTCTGATCCAAGGGTATTGATATTCAATTATATTATTGATCATAAAGTCACAAATATATTTTATTGCAATTCAAATAGTTTAACCAAAGATTTATTAGGATAGACATAATAAATCTTGTGTTTTCCTAAATTAATTGACCAATCCCAGCAGCCGGTCAACTCTTATCATTAACGAGTTGGCCACGATAGCGTTCCATAACACATTATTGATAGTATAATGATTTATGAAAACAGTTAAACCTAATTACTAATAGCCGAAATAGTTGCAACTATCAATAATGAGCTTATAGATTCAATTAGTTTAAATTAATTATGATAGCACGATTAATTCAATCTATTGTTCATAGGGTTAATCTTTCATGACAATTACGGATCGTGAATTCATGAATAATAGTAAGAAATTGAATAATTAATTAAGTTGTCAATTCAATCAAATAAACAATTCATATACAAATAAACTTGAATCTACAAATATTTGAATTAAACAAGAACAATTAAATCACATAGCCTCACAATAATATACTGTAATTGAAATCAACCCTTGAACCAGAAAATACCATTAATTAATGGCGGTGAAGTCCAATGTCTTAATAAAAAAGTAGAGAAGAGAATATGAAAAACTAGAAGAAAAAGGAATAAGTTGCGTTGATTGTTTTTGGAGAGGAGAGAGAGAGCCCGCGTATTGGAATAATGATTCGAAATGTTGTGCGCCTCTCATCTCTTTATACACGCTAATAACTATTCTTCTTTTTCTCCCCAAATCTTATCTCTAAAAGAAAAATATCTAGATAAATAAAAAAAGAAATAATTTTTTTAGTAGGAATTAAACTCTCATGGGCTTCTTCCATTTAATTGGTCTTCTCGATAATCCAAGCACATCTTCTCTCCATCTCGATCCACTTCTTCACTTTTCAGCACAAAATATCAATTTAAGCTCAAATTTGCTCGAGATCCAATTATTATTCTCCTACTTAAATGTTGCCAAAACAGATTCAAAACTCCACAAAATAGTCACTCAATTAATCAAACACCTAGCAAGCAATTCAAAGATTTAACTCATGCAAGCTAAAAAACGAATCAAGAACACAAAGTTTACGTGGTTCAGCATGAATGCCTACATCCACGGGCAAGACCAGAAGCTAATTCACTAATTTGAACGTAAAGATTACAAGGAAACACTCAAGAAATGATGTTCACAGCTTGAACTCATTCTTCCCTCTCAAGCTTTCTATTTCCTCTCTTTAGATCCTCAATTTTGTGTGTTACAAGTTGTGTATCTTCTCTCTTAATATGTAGAGATACAAAACGGAATGAAAATGTGGAATAACTGCTGCAGAAAACTGAAAAAAAAACTGATCAAAAACCGAGCTGAAAAACTGGCTGGAAACTGTAAAAGACAACGATTTATTTTTGGCAGCTATTGTGTTAAAACCGTTGTCTTTTATCTTGCAAAAAAGAAACTGAATCTGCCTTGCTTTTCTTAAGCAATTTTCACCAGCTTTCTTCAGCTTATTGATCTCCTTTTCCTTTAGTGCACCAAACCAGCTTTTAGTTCATACCATCAACAACATTTTGACACCCACATTTCACATTCTCCACCTTGTCAAAATGTTACAAAGATCAAGATCAACACTTCATCCCAAAAATAATGAATGCTTCTGTCCTCACCAGCCAGCTCCTATCTTGGAGCTAAATCATTTCATTTGAATCACCTGCACCAGCTGCAGACACAGATAAAACTTTTCTGCAGTTAAGGCCTTTGTAAGCATGTCTGATGGATTTTCTTCAGGCTTAATTTTCAATAATGCAACCGTTCCTCTTTTAGTGATATCTCTGACAAAATGAAACTTTACATCTATGTGTTTACTGCGATCATGAAACATCTAATGTTTAGATAAGTGTAATGCACTTTGTGAATAACTAACCTCTGACTTAAACCAAACTCTCCTAAAATCCCTTTCAACCAGCAAGCTTCTTTGATTGCTTCTGTAATGTCCATGAATTCAGCTTCTTTGGTTGACAAAGCAACTACAGGCTGTAACATAGACTTCCAACTCACAGCAACACCAAATAAAGTAAAGATGTATCCAGATTGAGATTTCCTGGAATCCAAAATAGCAGCAAAGTCAAAGTCACAATAACCATTTAACATATCAGCATCAATTATGTCATATCTTCTGAAAAATACTCCAAAACCACTTGTACACTTCAGATATCTGAGTAACCACTTCAAAGCACTCCAATATGCTCCACCTGGATCAACCATGTATCTGCTAACTACTGATATGGCATGAGCCACATCCGGCCTTGTACATATCATGGTATACATGACACTTCCCATTGCATTAGCATATGGAATCTTCTTCATCTCAATTATCTCTTCTTTTGTCTGTGGTTTCTGCATTTCACTCAGCTTAAATTGTTGTCCCAGTAGCACTGACACAGGTTTTGAGTCTTGCATATTAAATCTGGATAGCACCTTTAGTATATAACTCTGTTGATTCAGCCATAATACTCCAGCAACTCTGTTTCTTACAATGTCCATACCCAAAATTCTTCTTGCATTTCCCAGCACCTTCATGTTAAATACAGCTTGAAGCTCTTTCTTCAAACTCTTGATTTCTTCTTTGCTTTTGCTAGCCACTAGCATATCATCAACATACAGTAACAAAAACACCATAACATCCTTGCCTTTGAACTTCAAATAAACACAACTGTCATATTTTGATCTTTCAAAACCAATATTTTTCATGTGACTGTTGAACTTTAAGTACCACTGCCTAGGACTTTGTTTAAGCCCATATAAGGATTTCTGTAAGAGACACACCTTATTTTCAGTCCCTAGAACAGTAAAGCCTTCTGGTTGTGCCATATAAATCTTTCCTTTCAAATCACCATGAAGAAATGCTGTCTTCACATCTAGCTGTTCCAATTCAAGATCATATTGAGTGACAATGGCTAACAGAATCCTTATTAAAGAATGCTTGACTAAAGGAGAGAAAATCTTAGTGTAATCTATCCCTTCCTTTTGAGTGAAACCCCTTGCAACTAGTCTAGCTTTGAACCTTACTGTTTCTGTTTGTGCTACTTCAAATTTCTTTTTGAAAATCCACTTGCAACTGACCAACCTTTGATTTCTTGGTCTTTCTACTAGAATCCATGTTTGATTCTTCTCCAAAGAGTCAAACTCCTCTCTCATTGCAAGCATCCACTGAACCCTCTCATCACTTTCAATGGCTTCTTTATAGTTTCTAGGTTCAAAACACTCAATATCTTCTGCAGTAACTAATGCATATGTTGTAATATATTTATGAGCATATCTTGTGGAGGGTTTTGGAATTCTCCTTTCTCTGTCTCTTACAAGTTGGTAGTCTTGTAAGTCTTGCTAATCACTGTGTCCTAGATCATCATCACCTTCAAAGTCATCATATTCTTCTGTAACTGGCTCCACCTTGACTGATGATCTCTTATTTGTATCATCGGTCTAAATTTTTAGCTTCTGACTTTCTTTCAAAGTCATGTCTTCTTCTGAAAACACTACATCTCTGCTTATAATGATTTTACCAGCTCCAGGCTTAGTATTCCAAAGCCTATACCCTTTTACTCCATCAGGGTATCCAAGCATTAAGCATTTTATGGCTCTAGCTTCCAACTTGTCTTGTTTCAGATGTGCATAGGCCCTGCATCCAAAAATCCTTAAGTGATTGTAATTTGGAGGCTTTCCTGACCATTTTTCCTCAGGAGTAAGATTTTCAATAGCAGCAGATGGGCATCTGTTAATCAAATATGCAACAGTAGATGCTGCTTCCCCCCCCCCCCCCCCCCCCCGGACCTTCTGTCTAATCCTGAACTGGATAACATACATCTAACTCTTTCCAATATAGTTCTGTTCATCCTCTCAATGACACCATTCTGTTGGGGATTAGATGGCACTGTTCTATGTCTCTTAATTCCTTTACTGTTGCAGAAAACATTGAATTCCTCAGAAACAAATTCAAGGCCATTGGCAGTCTTTAAACACTTAACTGTTGAATTTCTTTCATTTTCCACCTGCTTGCACCAGATCTTAAATCTGTCTAGAGCTTCTGATTTTGATTTCAAGACATATACCCATAGTTTTCTGGAAAAATCATCCATGATACTGAGGAAATATCTTCCTCCACCTAAGGTCTGTGTTCTGGATGGACCCCAAAGATCAGCATGTATGTATTCCAGTGGAGCATTTGAACATTTCTTGCCTTCAAGATATGGAAGCTTCTTACTCTTACTAAGAACACAGTCTTCACACAATCTTTGCTGATTCTCATCTTTAAAACTTATTAAATGCTGCTTTGATAATTGTCTCAAACCAGATTCACTGACATGCCCCATTCTTGCATGCCATGTATCTAAACTATCCTTCTCAATGACTTCAGCTTCTCCAAGAACAACTGTTCCCAACAGATAATATAGGCTAGCTCTTCTTACACCCCTTAATACTACAGTTTGATTTTCAATAACATCTAGGAAACCATTTTCTGATTTGAACCAGCAACCCCTTTTCTCCAATGTTCCAAGTCTTATTAGATTCCTCTTCAATTGGGGTATGTATAATTGTCTTATTTTCATGTGTTCTCAGTTTCAAGTCACCTATCCCCTTTACACTGCACATTTGATCATTTCCAAGCAGAACAGTTCTAGCATTTTGTTCTTTAAAGTTTTCAAACCAGTCCAAATGGTGTGTCATATGGAAACAACAGCCTGAATCTAATATCCATTCATTTATAGACTTAGAATCAGTAATGTTCAGTACCTGGGGATCTTCATTTGAGGCTTCTGCAATTTCTGCAGCATGTGAAACAGATGTACTCTTCTGATTTTGCTTCTTTTTCCACTCATAGCAGTTCTTCTTTAAATGGTTTGGTTTCTTACAGAAGAAACACTTTCTTGACTCCTTCTGATCAGTGAATTTTGGTTTTAGGTTTGGAGTTCTCTTAAAAATTTCCCCAGACTGAAACTGCCTTTGATTGTTGAATCTCCCTTTCTTTATGTTAAGGCCTTCAGAGATGACTTCTTGCTTATTTTGCTTCATCTTCTGTAATTCCTTTCCCTTCAATACTGACTGAACTTCTGCCAAAGTAATCTTGGAATCTCTACCATAGAGCATAACATCCCTCAAGTGATCAAAGGACTGAGGTAGAAAATTTAGAAGCAACACAACCTTGTCCTCATCCTCCATTTTGACTTCTATGGCTTCAAGATCATCCAATGTTTTGTTAAACTCATCCAATTGGTCCTCTACACCTTTATCTTCTAGAAACTTGAAAGAAAACAACTTCTATTTTAAGTATAGTCTGTTTGCCATAGACTTGATAAGATAAATCTTGTCAAGTCTGTCAATCACCCCTTCTACATTCGTTTCTTTTGATACCTCACTGTAACAGCCCGATTTTCTAATCTAATTTAAGAAATTATAAAATAGAAAAAAATGTTTATTTTATTTATTTAGAAATAATTATTTTGTTCAATTAAGCAATTACTAAATTACTACGCGTATAAAATTTTCACTTTTGCTATATCGTAATATAATATATATTAAGGTACATTAAAATAAATTATATATATGCATTACTTTAAAATCTTTGATTATTTAAGGCATAATATCAATTATTTGCAGCGGAATTAAATAAGACTAGTTGGAATAACACAACTTAACATGCAATTTAATTAAATTAGATGTCTAGCATAAATCTCTATTATTAATATTATTATTATTATTATTATTTATTTATTTCAATAACTATAACAAGTAATAACTTAATCAAAATTAATTCCTAAGTATGCACCTATTATGAGAATTCATTAATGAAATTCAAACATGCCATCAACTATATTTTAAAATTTTAGTAACTCCAAATATACTAATCACTCACATTATTCACCTATTAATTGTTCAAACATACGAAATAAATTGACTTAAAGTAACATAACAATCTAGTTCAAATATCAAATTTGAATAAAATCTCATTAATTAATAGATACCACCATATGCTTCCCCGGCTCCGTCTCAGCTTCAATCACTCTCTCCATTTCTACCTGGGGATCAATAATAGGCTGGAGTGAGCTTCTTTTAGCTCGTGGGAGTCACAATTTATTACAATAATCATAAAGACAAAGAAGCATACAATGTAACATTTATTAAAATGATGCGCTTGTATTGGCAAGACACATAGAACTAACTTGTATGGGCAAGTAGTGTATTGATAATGGGCTAAACTTGTATTGGCAAGTAGTGTATTGATAATGGGCTAAACTTGTATTGGTAAGTAGCATAATGACAATAAGCAAAACTTGTATTGGCAAGTAGCGAATTGTAAATCACTTGTATTGGCAAGTAATAATAAAATAAAAGCACACGTATACAATCAAGCAATTATAATTAAAGCAATAAACAGTTAGGACCCCCACCTGGAAAAGTGCGATGCGTGATATGCAAATGCTTGTATTAGTCTAAAGTCCTAGGCCCGTACTCACACTCCTCGGTTTCTACATTTAATAAAGATAAAAAGAAAATATTAATAACTACCGTTATAATATATATATATATATATATATATATATATATAATATATATATATATATATATATATATATATATATAGGGTTAATTTGGAGAAATAAGGCTGAGATGATTTTGGAACTAGGTGATGATGGGCTTGGTTAGGAAATAAAAGAAGCCTTTGGGCTAGTTTATTAAATGAATAATGGGTTGGGTATTAAGCCCTTTAGGGAATTCTAGACTTCCTCTTTCACTCCAGTAAGTAAGATTCACACTCCTCTTCTTCCCAATACCCACATGGACGCCCCCATCTCTGCATCTCCGAGATCTTTTCTCTCTCTCTCTCTCTTTGTTTTTTCCTACTTCCGTACAATACCTCGACCCCATCACCCACATTCAATTCTCCAGCAGTCCCACACTAGCCGGAGTTCGTGACGGTAGTCTAATATTTACACTCCATCACCCAACAAAAACTATCGACCTCGACACAAATCGAGTAGCGGCGACGTCACACCTCCACCTGATCACGACTGGAACGCGTGTGGCCAACTGCAGGGACACATGTACGAGCAACATTTCCTTCTCCTTTCTTTTTCTTCCCAAGTCGGACAGAATTGGAAGTTTTACAAAAAAAATATATGTACAGGCTGAAATCGGGATTTTATGTTTGGGTGAAGAATTGTGGCTCACAAGGCTGGAATATTTGGTGTGACAGAGGTGGAGAGGTTCGGAGATGATTGACGCCGGAAAACTGAATTTAATTACTGGCCAATCTTCCTACTAAGAAGAACGAGAGTATTTTACCTTTCTTTCAGAAATTGGGTTTTGCGTGTAGACCAAAAATGTTTCAGGTTTAAGAATGTCTCTCTCTATATATAATTAGTAGACGGTTTACCAATTTCCACTATCCCATGATTTCCCCCACCAACACACACACACGTTCTCAACTGCTATAGAAGAAAACTGACGTACCTAAAAATTTATCTATTCTCTACTGGGTTTAGACTCAAATGGATTTGGGCTCAATTGTTTAGGCCATCTATTGTCATAAGGGTATAATTTATTGGGCCTAGATGTAGATATGGATGAAATGAATGTATGTAAACGGGCCTATAATAATTAAAATGAATGGGTCTAAATCACCATAAATGGGTCGGCCCAATATATATGAAATGATAATTAAAATTCACAAAATATTTAAATAAATAGACGAAAAAAATTTCCCGGGCGTTACACTCACGTAAACCTTGTCTGAGAGACAGAGAATTACCAGAATATGAGCTTTTTCCTGAATCTCCAAATTCAGCTCAGGCGTGATTGATGTAGAAAAACCTTTTTCACCCTTGAGAGCAGCCCCCAGTCCTTGTAGGATCAACATGGCTTTTATCTTCAGTTTCCAAAGACCATAGTCATTCTTCCCGTTAAATTTCTCCGCTTCAAATTTAGAGATCGACATTCTGATGAGTTAGAATCCTCCCAATCTTGCACTTCCCACAGACAGCGCCACTTGTTGCCAAAACAGATTCAAAACTCCACAAAATAATCACTCAAACAAGATATCAACCACGTAGCAAGCAATTCAAAGATTTAACTCATGCAAGCTAAAAAACGAATCAAGAACACAAAGTTTACGTGGTTCAGCATGAATGCCTACATCCACGGGCAAGACCAGAAGCTAACTCACTAATTTGAACGTAAAGATTACAAGGAAACACTCAAGAAATGATGTTCACAGCTTGAACTCATTCTTCCCTCTCAAGCTTTCTATTTCCTCTCTCTAGATCCTCAATTTTGTGTGTTACAAGTTGTGTATCTTCTCTCTTAATATGTAGAGATACAAAATAGAATGAAAATGTGGAATAACTGATGTAGAAAACTGAAAAAAAACTGATAAAAAACCGAGCTGAAAAACTGACTGGAAATTGTAAAAGACAACGGTTTTTTTTTTTGCAGTTATTCTGTTAAAACCGTTGTCTTTATCCTGCAAAAAAGAAACTAAATCTGCCTTGCTTTTTCTTAAGCACTTTTCACCAGCTTTCTTCAGCTTATTGATCTCCTTTTCCTTCAGCGCACCAAACCAACTTTTAGTTCATACCATCAACAACTATTGTCACCCACATTTCACAATAAAAAAATAATTGATTAAGATCAATAAAGAATAATAATCATCTAAGAATAAAGAAATATGAATATAAAATATGAAATAATATATGCACATCAGTCGCGAATACAAAGGGCGACAATGAATTAAAGAAATCACACTGCAACCATTACTGCCACTGTAAGTGGCGTCTTTGATAATGTCGCATCAGTCGAAGGCGACTTAAACTATTTTCTTAAAGATAAAAAAGATTCAATAACTAATTAAAAATGCGTGAAAGTTTATATTGCGTTAAATTTGCCCGGGGGAAGAGGGGTTAAAATATTTTTTTGTTATTTTTTTTTGGAACAGACAGGGTTGGGTGATGGTGGGGAGGAGTAAAAAATTTGTTATAAGAAAAGGGATTTTTTTTTTTTTAATTTTAATTTCTAACTTTTCTTTTTCTGTTATTTACTTTAAAAAATATGATGGGAAGAGTATTTTTTTTTTATATATCTTAAATGGAGTAGTTTTCTTGTGCATCAATTACACGAATCTTAGATTCGCATAATTTAGATTACAGGTAGTTTGGATATTAGTGTTTATGCTGAAATATCTCTTATTTATTCAGAAGAAATAAATCAATGTTTATGTTGAACGAGTATTACTTGTTGTGATAGTGTTTGCGCTGAAATTTTTACTTGTGAAAAAAATGTTTTATGCTGAAAGACAATACATTTCTTCAGAATAAGTAATACATTTCAGTATAACTAGCAATACCTTTCTATTAACTTGAAAATTAGTGTCTTAAGGTGTACATGAGCATTAGTGCCTTAAGAGTCTAGATGTTGCCATGTGTCGTAAATTGACGAAGTTGCACAAATTTTCAACGAAAATAACCCTCAAATTATAAAAAATTAAATAAAAATTGAATGATGCAGCGATCATGTAACTAGACAAAGAAACTCGAACGAGCATTTTTCGTTGATACTACATATACTGGAGCAAACATTAATATGAAGGGAATAAACACAAACTTTAATTCAGTAATACTTCAATGACTAAAATAATACAAATATGTCCTATTTATACTAAGAGAGTTCTAGCATACCACAAAGCATAACGTAATGTGGGAAAAAATATATACTTATTTATAAAGGATTCTATCACACCACAACAAAAAACAATGTAAGACATAGAAAAATAAAGCTAATAAATTTTTCAAAAACTAAAACAAACGTGACTTTATTTATCAAGTATGAGCAGGTCATGTTCCAAGAACATCAGCACAGTTTCTTCTCCATCATTCTCCCAGCTGTAGGAACAATTCACCCTTGAATCAGAAGTTACGTCTCCAAAAAACTTATCTTCATGTAAGGAATGAGGTGCTTAACATTAAACACATCAACTGTATGAATACGACTGGGCAAGTGATACCATCAATGGGTGTTCTTCGAGCGAACACAAGCTCCAGAGAAGAGAAAAGAGAGAAGATGAAGGATTCTTGATTAAAGGGGAAGAAGACAGGATATAAGGACTCGATTACAATATGCTGAATTGAAAATGGTTGTGCCTTCCTGCTACTACTATATTCTTCCCCTGAGGGTATCTATTTCTTAGTATTGAAAAAGATGGGAAATTAATTAGGGCAGTCCCCTGTTTTGAGTGGCCGTTATACTCTGTCGCCACTACAACCTGATGTACTCTATTGTATGAAATCACCCATCCATACTGGTGCTCTTCTTGTTCTTGATGGTCGTCGTCTGTCTTCATTTGCGGATGCTTTTGGGCCTTTCTGAGTAGCTGGGTTTTGGTTTAGAGTATTGGGTTCGTTTTGGGCTTCTTGAGTGGACTCTGTGGGAATGGGCTGCGTATTCCCCCCCCTCCCCCCCCTCCCCCATTCTTCGAGAATTGCCTTGTCCTCAAGGCAGGTGTTGGGATGGTGACGGTGGAACCAGGCTAAATCTTCCTAGGTTGAGTCTTTCGGTGGAGTGTGAGATCATTGAACGAGGACTTGGGGAATAAGGTTGCCATGACGGAGTATAGTTCGGCGGCCGCAGACGGCCAATGGTTCAATTATCGGGAAGTTGTCGAGGGAGTCTTTGGGAAGGTCCGGGGGCTGGGAAGGCATGTCCCCTCGGAAACGGTTGAGCACGGAGATGTGGAAGACGGGGTGAATGCGACTGTCGGCGGGGAGTTGAAGGCGATAAGCAACTGCTAATACGTTCCGGGATTTTGAAAGGGCCGAAAAAACGTTTGGAGAGTTTCTGAGTGCCGCCTTTAGAGACTGAAACCTGGCGGTGTGGTCGGAGCTTAACCCAAACCCAATCGCCGACTGCGAATTGGGCATCCGTCCGGTGCTTGTTGGCTTGTTGAGCCATGCGATGTTGCGCTTGCTGCAGATGAGCCTTGAGGTCACGAAGGAGGAGTGTGCGTTCGTGGAGAAGGTCGTCCAGGGCTTGGAGTTGGGTGGTGGCAGGCTGGTATGGGGGAATGGTTGGGGGTAAGCGGCTGTATAGGGCCTGGAATGGTGACATACGGATGCTAGAATTGTAGCTGGTGTTACAGCTGAATTCTGCCCATGGGAGGAGGCGAACCCAGTTGGTTGGTTGGTGTTGTATGAAAGCACGGATGTATTGCTCGAGGCTGCGGTTGATGACTTTCGTTTGTCCATCGGTTTGGGGGTGGTAAGCTGTGCTATGTTTTAGTTGTGTGCCACTTAATTCGAATAATTTTTTCCAGAAGTCACTGAGGAAGATTGGGTCTCGGTCTGACACGATGGAGCTCGGGAAACCGTGAAGTTTGACCACGATGTCGGTGAATAATTTGGCTATTTTGGCTGCTGTAAAGTGGGTGGGAAGGGGGCCGAAGTGGGCTGATTTGGTCAAGCGATCGACAACGACGAGAATGGCCGAGAATCCTTTGGAAAGAGGTAGGTGGGTGATGAAGTCCATAGTCAGTGCGTCCCAAATGGATGCTGGGATTGGTAGAGGTTGGAGGAGGCCGGGGGGAGGGGGGTTGGGTAGAGCTCTTGATTTGCTGACAAATAGCACAGTTTTTTACGAACGAATCAACATCCTTGCGCATCCGGGCCAGTAGAAGGTTGTTGCTAGACGGATCAAGGTGCGATGGATACCTGTATGACCTGCAAAAAGAAAAGAGTGAAATTATGTTAAGAGTTTATGCCGGAGGGGTGACTGTAGCCCCACGACATACCGTTGACGGTATAAAATGTAACCATTGCGGACAGAATAATCAAGGGGAGATGAGTGATTCATGGAATTGAGAATGGAGGTAGAGGAGATCCGGGTCGGATGAATTTTCCGAGAGAAGTTGGGTGAGTAAGTCGGATTATGGGGAAGAGGAGAGAGGGAAACATGTACTGGTGGGGATGATGGGATTAAGGATTTGGGAGCGTTGGTCGCCGACGCGTGTGTCGAGGGTGGAGAGGTATTGTTGGAAGGAGTTGAATTTTCTATCGACTTTGGATTTAAGGACCTTTAGGGCAGCGATGATATCAGATTCGGCTATGGGAAAGGGAGAGGGAGGAAGAGGAAGCAATGAAAGCACCAATTGATACCGTCAACGGGTGTTCTTTGAGGGAACACAAGCTCCAGAGAAGAGAAAAGAGAGAAGATGAAGGATTCTTGATTAAAGGGGAAGAAGACAGGATAAAAAGACTCGATTACAATATGCTGAATTGAAAATGGTTGTGCCTTCCCGCTACTACTATACTCTTCCCCTGAGGGTATTCTAGTCTATTTCTTAGTACTGAAAAAGATGGGAAATTAATTAGGGCAGTCCCATGTTCTGATTGACCGTTATACTCTGTCGCCACTACAACCTGATGTACTATATTGTACGAAATCACCCATCCATACTGGTGCTCTTCTTGTTCTTGATGGTCGCCGTCTGTCTTCATTTGCGAATGCTTTTGGGCCTTTCTAAGTAGCTGGGTTTTGATTTAGAGTATTGGGCTCGTTTTGGGCTTCTTGAGTGGACTTTGTGGGAATGGGCTGCGAAAATGGTAAACATTAGGATTGATTCTCTCCAAAACTCCAAGTGGACCAATCTTCTAAAATGACAACTTGTTACACTCATGAGCGGGGAAACAGTCTTTAGCCACGCCAACCCGCACATAATCACCAACGTTAAATTAAATGTTCTTACAACGTGCATTTACCCGCTACCTAATAGTGTGTGTTAATAAAGAATAACATTGTAAATTAAACAAATGGGATGTAGCTTAGATGGTAGATTTTCCTCGGCACAATTTCTTCTCCACCATTCTCCCCGCTATAGGAACAAGTCGCCCTCGAATCGGAAGTTACGTCTCCAAAAACATTATCATCATGTTACGAATAATAATTGTAAATTAAATAAATGGGGATGTAGCTCAGATGGTAGAGCGCTCGCTTAGCATGCGAGAGGTACGGGGATTGATACCCCGCATCTCCAATTTTTATTATTATTTCTTTTTATTTTTTTCATTACCCCTAAAATGTGTCCGAAATAATGGGTCCATGTTTTTATTATTATTATTTCTTTTAATTTTTTTCATTTTCCCCTGAAACGAGTCCGAATAATGGGCAGTTCTATAACCAGGGAAAAAAAGTGTTCGTAAAATATATACAGATATCTCTCACTTTTTCTTTTCATAGTTATTTTGTTTTTCTTTTGAAACCAATAATGAAAATGTATTATTAAATTTTAGATATTTGCGTTTTTAATTGGAATTTTACATGATAAAATTAGGGGGGTGTTTGCGCTTTTAGAAAAGTAATTTAAATTGATTTTATGATGAAATTAGAATTTGGTAGTGTTTGGAGAAAAAGTGATTCTAAACAAATAAAAAATAATAAATAAAATAAAAAATAATTCCATTTATTTGTAAAAAAAGTCAAAAGCACCCAAAAGTTAGGAGTTTGGGGATCCTCAAAATCACTTCTAGAAAGTGATAATAGTGTTGAAATAAGAGTTTGCAAACACTCCTTTACATCAAAGTGCTTTTCAAAAGCAATTTTAATGTTGATAATGAGTTTGCAAACACCCTCTTAGTCTCAGTCAACACGTCAATAATGGGGCAGTTCTATAACCGGAAAAAAATCTACTTAATATAATAACAAAATTCGTCGAAATTAGAAACCAAACTTATTTCCCGCCCACATAAATTTTACTAATAGTGAAAGCTACGATTTTTAGTTTTAATTGGTCGTGTGAGATTTTGAGAGAATCATGAATGATTTGATTAAGAGTTAATCCACTAATTATAGTGGAAATTACAACAGATTTCCATAACTAACGGAAATCATATACAAGAATTATGCTAATCTATAATTTGACTAAATCTATACAATTAATGATTAGGCAATACATAATAAAGATACAATCATTTATTTACGTAATTATTTATGCTTAACACCCCCCGTCAAGCGTTGCGTGGGATGGAGACAGACGCAAAGCTTGGAACGTAAGAACTCGAAGGCTGGGCGAGGAAGACTTTTGGTAAAAATGTCCGCAAGCTGAAGATGTGTAGGAACAAACTGAGTATGAAGCTTTCCTGCGGAAACAAGTTCACGGATGAAGTGACAATCAATGTCGATGTGTTTCGCCCGCTTGTGGGCAATCGGATTCTGACTGAGGAAGATAGCACTCTTGTTGTCGCAGAGAAGAAGAGGACAGGTCGATGGAAGTTCTTTCAACTCACGTAAAAGATTTGTTAACCAAACGAGCTCCGATGCGGTGTTGGCCAAAGCTCTATACTCGGATTCACAGCTGGAACGGGCCACTGTGGGTTGTTTCTTCGCACTCCAAGAAATAAGATTTCCACCCAAGAAAATGGAGAAGCCATAAGTGGAGCGTCGTGTCTCAACACAACGAGCCCAATCTGCATCTGAATAACCAACAATAGCCTTTTCCGGACGATGAGTAAAGGAGAGACCATAATGAATCGTCCCTTTTACGTAACGAAGAATTCGTTTAACAGCAAAAAAGTGATCTTCCGAAGGAGACTGCAAAAACTGACTGACAGAGTTCACGGCATATGATAAATCGGGACGAGTGACAGTCAAATATTGGAGGGCACCCACCAAAGAACGATATAAGGTTGGGTCATGAAAAGGAGTGCCTGAACTTATGAGAGACTCACCGGCAATTAACGGAGTGGCAATAGGCTTGGAATCGAGCATATCTGCACGCTCTAATATATCATGAGCATATTTAGCTTGTCCAACAAACAAGCCATCAGAGGTGTAGGTAATCTCGAGGCCAAGAAAGTAATGTAGCTTACCAAGATCCTTAATAGCAAATTCAGTGTGAGTACGAGTGATAAAACGACGTAGTATGTCCGGATCATTTCCTGTAATAATAATATCATCCACATAAAGTAAGAGATAGATGATAGAGTTACCCTGATGAAGGTAAAAGAGAGATGAGTCCGATCGCGACTGATGGAAGCCGAGAGTCAGCAAGAAAGAGCTGAACCGCTGAAACCAAGCCAAGGGAGCCTGACGAAGACCATACAATGCCTTTTTTAGGCGACAGACATGATCAGGAAAACGTGGATCAACAAAACCGGGAGGCTGAGCCATAAAGACCGGTTTGGGAAGAATGCCATTCAGAAACGCATTTTTCACATCAAGCTGGTGAAGAGGCCACCGATGATGAACCGAAAGAGCAAGAACAACTCGAACTGTGGCAGCTTTAACAACTGGGCTAAATGTGTGATGAAAATCAGAACCAGGTACTTGAGTGAAACCCTGAGCCACAAGACGAGCCTTGTGGCGTTCAATGGAGCCATCAGAATGATACTTAGTCCGAAAAACCCATTTGGATCCAACAATATTAGTATTCCGAGGACGAGGCACAAGATCCCAAGTTTGGTTGGATCGAAGGGCGTCAATCTCCTCTTGCATAGCAGAAACCCAATGAGGTGATTTTGAAGCAGATTTAAAACCCTTGGGCTCAGAAGCAGTAATTAGAGCCGAGAGTAGAGCAGTGGAGGTGATATTAACTGGATAACGAGGTTTAAATATGCCAGCACGTGCACGAGTCACCATCGGATGAGCAGGTGGAGCAGGTGGAGGTACGGGTTCGACCTCGGGGGCATCAGGAACCGGATCAGTCAAGGGGGCAGGAGCATGATCCGGGACAGGCTGCACAGCAACTGGAGGTAGGGGAGTCGGATCATCAGGCAATAGTGGCGAGACTCGAGAAACGGGAGACTGCTCAGGCAAAGATGGCAAGAGAGTGGGCGGAGCAAGAGGTACATCATCCAAAAAATGAGACGTACTCAATTCAGTGGGCAGGGAAGCATTCTTGTCAGAAAAAGGAAAGGTACGTTCATCAAACTGAGCATGTCGAGTGATGAACACCTTTGATGAGGCAGGATCGAAACACCGAAAACCTTTATGAGCACTACTGTACCCTAAGAAGATGCAAGGACGACTGCGAGGGGCCAACTTGTTGTCTGCATAATCCCGAAGACATGGAAAAACCCTACAGCCAAAAGGTTTGAACAAGGCATAATTTGGTGCAAAACCAAATAGTACTTCGAATGGAGACTTGTTATCCAAGACGGATGAAGGAATACGATTAATGACATAAACGGCTGTGGCAAAAGCATCAAACCACAAAGAGGCAGGAGAATACGCATGAAACATCATGGATAAACCTGTTTCAGAAATATGACGATGCTTACGCTCAGCGCGACCATTTTGCTGCGGAGTATACGGACAGGATATACGATGATGAATGCCATTTTTAATAAAAAAAATCATTAACCCGGTTGTTCACAAACTCAATGCCCCCATCAGACTGAAACACTTTCACAGTTGTAGAAAATTGGGTGCATACAAAACTGTGAAACCTCGTCAGCACATCATAAAATTCAGACTTTGCACGTAATGGGTAAATCCAAGAAAAACGAGAAAAATCATCAACAAAGGCCCCATAATAACGATAACCATCAGATGTCACAATGGGGGCAGGTCCCCACAAATCACAATGAACCATATCAAGAACAGCAGAGGCACGTTTGTCATTTAATGGAAAACATAATTTCTTGCTCTTAGCTAATTGGCAAGGCGAGCAAACACCAGGATTTGGTAAAAGAGAGGTGACAGATAAATGTCCTAATTTATTCAATAAAGAAATAACAGAATAAGGAACATGTCCAAGGCGTAAATGCCATAAATCATAACTAGCTCGTAAATCTTTGGTTCGTAAAGCTGCAACTAAAGCTGAGCTACCTCGCTCCAAAATGTAAAGACCTTGCTCACACCTTCCCTGAGCCAGAATTGCCTTTGTGACCCGATTCTGAATGGCAAAACGCTTATTAGAGAACACAACATCAACATTATAATCGGACGTCAATTTGCTGATAGACAATAAATTTTTGGTTATATGAGGAACGACCAAAACATCCAATAAACTGACATCAGGAGTAAGTTTACTGGTTCCAATGTGAGAAATAGACAACGCATTACCATTACCAACAATAACAGAACCATTACCAGAATAAGGCTCAAACGAGTCCAATGTAGATGTCTGTGAGGTCATATGAGCCAAGGCGCCAGAATCAACATACCAATCAGGGCCGGAATTTGTGTCTGTAACGTTGCACGAAGCCCGGAATGCTTCAGCAAGATTAGCCGTCGATTGTGGGGGTCTTGAAGAACCGGATGAGCGAGCGTTAAGGTATTGCGGGCACTTATCGGCATAATGCTCGCCTTTGCAAATCTGACAGCGTGGAACGTAGGGTTTACGACCCCCACGTCCACCCGAATTATTTCGACCACTTGAAGACTGACCGCGGACCGAATCCAACGCACCTGACCGGCCAGAATGTCCGGAATGCTGCGAACCAGAACCTGCAGAACCTGGGATTGAAGCCGTGAAAGCTGCTGGAGCCGTGACCGTCCCCTCCATCGTCTTGTTCAGAAGGTCGAACTGAATGGCCTGATGGAGAAGATCACGAAAAGAAGGGATTGGCGTCATTGCCATGCGGGTGTCGGCGAAATTTGCGAACTGAATGCCGAGTCCGCGAAGAAACCAATGACTTTTGTCATTGTCATCGACCGGCTTTCCGATAGCAGCAAGCTGGTCGCAGATGGCCTTGAAATTTTTTCCGTAATCAGCAACGGAGAGAGAATCACGCCGGAGAGAGAGGAGAGCCTCGAGAAGCTGATTGGCCCTAGAGGTCGATGCATTGGCGTACGCCGCCTCGAGCGCAAGCCATGCCGAGCGCGACGTCAAACAGTCCAGTGTTTCAGCCATGGCTTCTTCTGTAAGAGTAGCAAAGAGGACGCCGAGGAGTTTCTGATCCTTGAGATGCTAGGCGGCATACGCTGGATTCGGGGAGGAGCCGCCGGCGTCCGTGGTGATTGTCGTCGGCGGAGGAGCGGTAGTACCGTGTAACATGTCCAACATATCAAACGTTGTTGCCATAGAGAGAAACTGACGCTTCCACATCAGATAGGTGGCGGTGGAGAGCCTGATGGGGACGAGATTGATCATGGCGGTGGTGGGGATGGTTTCTGATGAAGCAGCCATGGAAGACAAGAAGAGGTATGGGAGCGTAATGAGAGGAGAGTGAGAAGAAAATAATATTTCAGAAAAGAGGCAGAAAAAGGAGACCAGTTTTTCTGCACTGTAGATGCGCCGCTGCTGTGGTGTTGCAGAAAAGATGAGAAAGAAAGGAACAGCGGTGGAAAAAAAATTAGGTGTAATGGCTTTGATACCATGTGAGATTTTGAGAGAATCATGAATGATTTGATTAAGAGTTAATCCACTAATTATAGTGGAAATTACAACAGATTTCCATAACTAACGGAAATCATATACAAGAATTATGCTAATCTATAATTTGACTAAATCTATACAATTAATGATTAGGCAATACATAATAAAGATACAATCATTTATTTACGTAATTATTTATGCTTAACAGGTCGGTTGATTAAATAAAACACGAATTCTGCTTATTCACTAATTATGAAATATAACATTTGTGCTTAAATTAGGAATCATTATATAGTAAAAACCTTATTTTGTATAAGAAAATATTCCTTTATATATAATAAATTTATAGGTCATTGTATTATATATTAATAAGCCTGGCTAATCCTGCGTTGTTTACTTAATTAAAAATGATAAGTATAGATATCCAAGAACTCACGGCAATAAACGTGCACAAAAGTATAACATGCCATAGTTACGCCCAAACCAATCGCACCATATTGCGTTAAAATCCGTCTAATATTTTGTGCCAAATCTGCGGAAACAAATTAATCCGTCTAATATCTTCTGCTCCCCCAATTGGAGATATCCTGGCCGAGGTTTGTGGATATTTATTTCTTGCAAAAATAAATAAATAAACGAATGTCGGTTAATTAAGAATATTTGTTAGTGTTTTTTGTAAAAAACTAATTTGTAAATAGGTATTATGGTACAAATTAAGTCAAAATTTACGTGATAATGTAATGAATGATAAACTTTCTACTCTATTACTAACCTCTGAATCATTGGGTATATAACTAACTAACTAATGTGGAACTGTGTGATGAACACCGTTTCTCATTGAACTATTCAGGATTGCATAGTCGTTTCTTTTGTGGATTCGAGAAAAAGTTCAGCGTCTTCCAATCGAATGACGCGTACAACTTATGTGTAGGACCGCATTTTTTCAGCTTCAATTTTGGTTTATGTCGCTTTTCAGGATTATCGGATAACATATGCAAAAACTTTGTGATCTGTTTCTTTATAACTAGTATTGAAAATCAAAATGAAATATTAGGATGTCTAACCTTATCGTGTATCTAGCCGAAAATTGAACGAATGATGGAAGAATCATCGGAGGGAGTATTGAAGGAGGCCGAACGTGTGAGCCAATTTATACCGAGATCTTGGACGTCCCTCTTAATCTTGAAACTTGAGTTGTGTCTTTTCATGTAATGAGATTTTTGTAGTCTAAGAGTTACTTTCTTGCACAATATATCTAACACATTAGTTGCACTATTTTCTTTTTGAGGTGAAAATGTAATTTCAGTCCCGTATGTTTTGATAGCTACATTTTTACTCCTTTTCAGTTCCATTTCTGCAAATTTAGTACTTGAAATTTTAAATTTTAGCGACTTGAGAACTTTTTATCTCTGAAATTCTGGCCCTAGCTGCAAAACGCACGTGAGTCTGATGAGTGCATCAAATTTGGACATCTTCGTCGGTTTGTTTTAATCCGAATTCTCTATTATAGTAGGTATTTCATCCTCATGGGTGTTTGTAGCAAGTGGCCACATCTAAACCATACAATTTAGATTCTCTGTTACAGTAAGTGTTTCATCATCTGTTACACTCAATTCACTACGTGACACATATTAATTTGTGACATCTTATCATATATGTGCCGGTTAGTGAATGTAGTGAAATACAAGATGTAACATCAAAGTGTAACAGATGATCTCATGGCTTCAATTTAGGAAAAAAATTCCGCATCAATTTAATATATATATATATATATATATATATAATACTTACGAATTGAAAATAAAACAGTTCTTTCATAACAAAATTTTCACCCCTCCCCAGCCCTCCGATGGCCACGGTTCCCCAAAGATTGTTTTTTGTTAAAAATAAATATTATAACAAACATTCTACTCCCTCCGTCCCGAATGAACTTACATTGATTTCTCGATAAACATATTAAGAAAAGTTGTTTTTTGATAAATATTGACTTAGCCAAATCTGTTTTTATCTTTATGTGATGACAGATTTGTAATTATGTGATTAATGTGGGGTAGAAATGTAAAATTTTATTTCCTAAAATGGAAAATGTGCAAAAGGAATGGAACATCCCAATTAGAAAAATATGCAAGTTTATTTGGGATCGAGGAAGTATAATTTTGTGGAGGTGGTACATATATCTTTTGTCATAATTTTTTGGGATAAGGGACAAATACACACTCGAACTCTACCCTTAGATACAAATAGACACCTCAACTTTTTTTGTGTCCAATTACACACTTTTTATTTTAAAAGTGGACAAATAAACACTTTAACTTTTGGATTTGGAGCAAATACACATTTTCGTTAATTTTTTGCAAACGCTGTTTATCTTTCTGCTGGCTTGGCAGTGAGGGTCATTCACGTACACAAAGTCAGCAGGAAGATAAACGGCGTTTGCAAAAAATTAACGAAAATGTGTATTTGCTCCAAATCCAAAAGTTAAAGTGTTTATTTGTCCACTTTTAAAATAAAAAGTGTGTAATTAGACACAAAAAAAGTTGAGGTGTCTACTTGTACCTAAGGGTAGAGTTCGAGTGTTTATTTGTCCCTTATCCCTAATTTTTTTATTAGGGGGAGGGGTTGTTGCTGGAGGCTGGGGTAAGTGGGGAAAGGGATTCTGAACTATAGTTGCCTTAATATAATTTTCGAATCGCAAAAAAACCTCGCATTCTTCCCGATCAACATCACACCTTCAACCTTTCATCGACTGATCAAATTCATCACATCAGTCTTAAGAGAATAAAAAGGTTAAACAAAGAGAGGAAGAGAGAAAAAAATTGAAAGCAGAAATTATGAATTTAGAGCAACTCCATGGCATCGATGCTCACCACTTCTATTTTGAAAGGCTCCCCACCACCTTCCCTACCCTACTTTAAGAAAAGAATGGGACTGGACTTACATATTCGAAGTCAAATTTCAGACCCTTGAACTGAGGGTCATACTGATCTGTGTTGTTCCAGAAAGAGGTCGATGCAGCCAAAAGCGTACTCGATAAGCTTAGAATCGAGAGTCGTATTTGCAAGTTCTTCTGGACAGAGGCTTCGAAAAAGACCATCTCTGGCGATTTTGAGAAGTTGTGATTTTAGATTTAACTCCAAAACCAGATCTATTACATTGTTTATTTGCATTGTCGGGGGGCCATTTCCGCAATCGAGTTTGAGATCAGAGAAGCCGCATTCTTCCCCTGTCGCCGCCCCAAATCGAAAAGCGATTCTAGTGAATTTTTTGCAGTTGAACGGAACCTTGCACTTTGTGTACGATTCCTCGTAAATGCATAAACATGAATGAATATTAACGGTCGATGGAATAATTATGCCAACCAAAAGTAGTGTGAAACTTTTCGCCCTCGGAGAATTTTTTATGGTTACACTCCGCGATTTGGTGTTAAAAGTGTTATAATGTATGTAGCAGACTGAAAGAGAGCAAATAAGAATTGACGATTTGGAATAAAAAAAGAAACATTCGTAGTTTATAGAAATAAATTCACATGAATCAATAGAGCTACGAACTACCTACACAATTTATATAAGTCAATCATATAACTGGTAGTAAGCATGTAGTAAGATATAATATTTTTATTGAATATTGCAACAAATTTGAAAATGTAATGAGAATCAAGAGAAAAAAGGAATTTCTAATCGGACTACTGTATTAAAATAAGCAAGTCTATGCAAAACTATTGGAAAAGAATGAGACATCAAATAACCAAGATTAATTCAGAGCAAATTATCCGTCAAGAAGCAGTTCATCATATCTTTCTCCGACAAAAATGTGTAGATATCTTGAGTTGAATACTTGATGCCTTTAACTTTACTAAATCCTCTGCCCCAAGACGAAAAGACAAGTCCTCCATGACCAACTTTATCTGCAAATCACGAGATAACTGATAAGTCCGATCAAAACATTTGCACTTATTACATTAAAAGCATATACATAAAAACACTTGTACTATAATTGACAGACACACCATTGTCTATCATTTTTTTTAGTAAAATAATAAAATTAACAAATGGACGTCACCATTATTTTTTGCAAGTGAAGCCAATGATTTTGGAGAAGCCTTGGGAAAAGAGAAAGAAAGAACTATAATGAGTGGTAACTTAGAGTGGAATAGATAATTACGTAGTTATATAGAGTATACTTAGGGTTATTCATTCAAGGTCCTTAGAATTTTCAGTGTATATCTGTATACCCAATTTTTGTTTGGTATTTTGGTAGTTCGATATTTCGGTATACCAAAGTCCTAACGATATACCGTAAATTTTCGGTATACCAAAATTTGGATATACCAAAATCAACGGTATGGATCGGTATATACCGATACTATACCAAATTTTCAGTATACCGAATTTTCGGTACAGTATCGGTATTTACCGATATCATACCGAATTTTCAGTATGCTGGATTACGATATATCAAATTTTCGGTACATTAACAATATGGATTTTCTACGTACCGAAAATTTCAGAAAATATTCGATTCGAAATCAAATTTCAAAAATTGGAAATAGTATGTTTTACTAAGGCCCCATTTTGATGGAGGGATTTGATTTGTCAGGAGATTTAAAATGAATAGATTTCAAAATCCTTAGATTTGAAATCCATGGACTTAAAATCCCTTGTTTGGATTTATGGTGGATTTGTGAAAGGATTTTGAAATCCAAAATTTTCAAATCCATTATTTGGCAAAAAACTGATACAATATTTGTAAAATTCAATTTTTTTTCTTTAAAGTTTAAACTAACAATTTATATTTTTTATTAAATAAAATAATGTTTCCTACATCAAAATTAACCGAATATTTTTTTTTCTAAATATATATATACACACATATATATATTATGTATTTTATATCCCAAAAATTTATTGGGGGCATTTCATTGGAGATAAAAGGAAAAAAAAGAATTAAAAAAAATATTAGGAGCATTTTATTGGAGAACGGGAGGAAGAGATAGCGATAGGGAAAAGAGAAGAAGAGAAAGAGAGGGGGAGGACAGAGGGAGGAGGATAGAGATAGAGATAGAGAGAGGACGAGAGAGAGAGAGAGAGAGAGAGAGAGGGGAGAGAAGTGTGAGTTAGGAGGAACTTGTAAATGACTACCTTTGTCAAAGGATTTGAAATCCACCCAAATATAGCGTAAAATGGAGAATTTCAAATCCTGGATTTCTAAATGAGTTGATTTAAAAATCCCTCAATCCAAATGGAGCCTAAGGGCCTCTCATCAGTTTGGCCAATTCCACCTCATGTTTGTTTGGGCTGGTTTGGCCAAGCCACGATATTAGGGTTTGGTGGGGGACATCAATCACAAATCAAAAAATTATTTTAATTATTCTCCCAGTCATTAATAACTACCTCTTACTCATATTACATCACATTTTACAATTAATAATTAAATTTCCCACCCAACCAAACATCACTCTCTAACATCCCCAACCATTAACTCCAGCCATTTCTCCCAGCCCAGCCACCCCAGCCCCAACCAAACATAGTCTAAGAGAATTTGTATATATTTACTATTAAATATATTTATATAAACGAATATAAAATATGATTTGAATTCGAAATTTAAAATTTACCGAATCGAATCATCCTAAACGAATCCGAATCACGAATCGAATCGGTACAATTTAATTTGACTTGCATTCCTACTTGACTATGCTTCTTCTCTCTCCATTACTTGCTACTTTCTCACTCTAAACACACACAGTACCATATACGACGGCATTCCATCCAAACCGGCGGCTCTCCGCTGAGTGCTTACCTGCATCTTCACAAGTAAGCTCTGCTGCTACATTTACTTAATGATTTTGCAACAGATTTTAATTTCATATGGTTTTCAGTAGCCAAATGTATTTAGGAAACAGTTTTGATTTTAATTACATATGATTTCCTTGTGTTTCTCTGCGACCTGTGTTGGAAATTTTCAGTTATTGTAATTCTAGATCTGCATTCATGATTTTAGCAGAAACTATTCCTAATTGTGACGGTTTGTATTTACGGTTTTGCTCTCGTATTTTACTTTAACTTGTTATATGTGAAGTAATTTTCCCGTTGTTTGATTTGTTTCTTTTTATTATCCAATTAAAGGTTGACCGTATGGTGGAACTGAATTGATAAGGCCTTATGGAAAGCCCTAGCTATGGTAATTTGCCACCTGAAATTATAATGGAGATTTTGTTGAGGTTGCCCGTGAAGACACTTTTGCGATTTAAATGTGTGTGTAAAAAGTGGTACACTCTCATCGGAAGTGCGCGTTTCATATACCAGCATTTTGGGCATGAGAGCAATCGAGGGAGCCTACTGTTTTGGCATTGGAGACCTCATATGCGGGTTGAATTGAAGTTTGCCTTTTATGTTGATGAGACGTATTCTGTGTATGAAGAGCCACATCCTCTGGATGGTCTTGGAGGAGTTCTTTTGGGACCTTCGAATGGCGTATTTTGCATATGTAGCTGTAAGAATTCACAGGCAACGATGGCATTGTTGAACCTTGCCACGAGGCAGGTTAAGCTTCTCCCTTCACTTCATTTGAATGTAGAACCACATTTAATCTTCCATATCACTGCATTCGGGTTTGGATTGGACCCAGTTAGTGGGGATTACAAGGTTGTTTGGATTCAGTACTTATGGAACAAGGAGACGGGTGAACGACACCCCCATCCTATTGTTAATGTTTATGACTCACGTAGTAATTCTTCGAGACGTTTAGAGGATGTGGATTTGCTTTCTTCAATATCTTATGTAAGTAAGGACGGCACATACTTGGATGGAGTTTACTATTGGCCGATGGAGTCCAAAGACTCTTGTGTTATTATTGCTTTTGACATGAGGAGCGAGAAGTTTCGAGAGATCCTGGTTCCAGATTATATAGCATCACCAGATTCGTATCTTCATCTTGTCCTAAATGGTGATTCACTAGCTTTGATATCAGTTCGTTATTCAAAGCAAACTGATAGATGTGCCAATGTGTGGGTGATGCAAAATGAAAGATGTTGGGCTAGAATTTTAACTCTCAGTCCTTTGGGGGACGTAAGCCCATTTGGTTTCTGGAAGAAAAATGAGCTTATACTAGGAGGATCAACTTCAATCTTTGCTCTTGATGGCGCGAAGGAGAGATTATGGACTGCTGAAACTCCAGTAATATGCAATAGGAAAATACGTGTTCGTGCTTATAAAGAGTCTCTTGTTTCAATAAACCGCGAGGGGGACAATTGCATGGCATGGGATACTTCCTAGGATTTTGTTCAAGATTTCTTCCGACAAGCATGAACCAGCAAGGCGCAAGTGTTAGTTGTATTGTTTCTGGGGGCAGCAAAATCTAGAAGTTTGGGCTCTTTCATTTTGTTACATGTTGATCTCCGTGATTTCTGGAAAAACTATTTGATTTCTTGCATGAACATTTCCTAAGTTTTATGTCCAAATTCACTTGGAAAATCATGAGAAATTTGGTGGGAAGGTCACTTTGTGTAATGTTTGATTCTAGCAATTTGTGCAGTAAGATAGTTAAGTATAATCATTCAAATCTTTTTTGTCTTTGGAGGAAGTATTTGATTTTTCTCTTGGTAAAACATATTGAACTTTTATGATCAACATATAGGCCGTTTAATCACTTAGAATAGTGTCATTCTATTTACTTTATTCGAAAAAAACAATTGGGATATCCTTTCTACCCAGTAAAAGCTCCTCAAATCCGGATAAATGGGTGGATATTTATCAATACAACTGGCCAGTTCGATTGGTTCAACGGAACCGGGCTTGTGTCTGGTCTGTTAGTGCTAAATAACTGGAAATGAGCAGAAACCGATGAGAACCGGTTATATCGGCGGACTGCTGGAACAATTTGTTCTCTCTCTTTTCTTTAACTTTTTTTCATTTTTTTTTACATAAATTAGCTGTTGTAGAAAGCTTGAAATGCTGATTTTAGGATTAATAATTACTCTTTCCGTTCCGAGATAATTTGCACACTTTTTTTTCGGGATGTTCCGAGATAATTTGCACACGCTTAAAAATGAAATTTTTCTAACAATCCATCCTTAAAATCTTCACCCTTTCGATTAAAATGTAAAAAACAGCTATTTTTTATTTCACGTGTTAGGAGGAGTGTGTAAATTATCTCGGGACGGAGGGACTAGCTTTTCACTTCATTAACTCTTTTCTAGCTGTTATTCTTCCCCCTCCCAAGACTTTAGTTTTTAAGTTCTCTCACTACATATTCTCCATTTTCTTGTCTGTAAAATTCAATATATTTATAGTCTCTCACATGTTGGATTTGGCGTAATTATTTTTGCTGCACTTTTTATTCAGTTCGATTTGTCCTTGTTAATCTATTATAGCTTTTGTTGGTTAGTTTAGTTATGGGTTTTTTGTTTCTATTTTAATTTTCTTTTTTTATTGTGTTTCATATTTTTTTGTTCCGAAAGAATACGTTTAAAGTACTCCAACTAAATAATAGTTTAATACTACAATTTATGAGTAATAATAATTTATATTGATTTTTTTTTATATAAACTTGATAAGAATTGTACTGAGTCGGCCATTATACACAAGAACATGCATATAGGGTACATAAGCCATACTCATAATTGAAAAACTTAGGGTCCGTTTGCTTAAGATTGGGGAGTGTTAAAATTTATAGAGTGTGCAGGAAACACATATCAAACATAATAAATGAAACAAGCAGAAATGATGACAACCGCAATATCTGGTTTCATTGAATGAACTTCATAAATGAAGAGCTGAAGAATGCGGCCACTAGCTTGTTACAAGATGAGCTGCAGATAAATGTGTTTATATATGACACATTGCAGCAAAACCTAGCTAATTAATGCTGAAGACAAAAGACATAAATGTGTGCTTATAAGAAGCAACACTAGCTAACACCTTTCCTAAGCTAGAATGCTTTATTACTAAATATGGTAATAAGCATTAACATGTCTAGCTGGTCTAGTCAAATCAAAAGAGATTAATCAGAATACATGCATTAATGACTTAATACATACTATAATCCAATGTGTATTAATATATCAATCCATGTAAAATCTATAATCCAACACTCCCCCCTCAAGCTGGATGTGTGGATGAACACAATCCAAGCTTGGAAAGGAGTCCAGCAAATGGTCCGGGAGGTAGCTGTTTGGTGAAGATATCTGCCAATTGATTCTTGGAAGATAATGACTGGAAGGTGAGAAATCCATCCTTGAATTGATTGCGCACAACATGACAATCAATGTCCAAATGCTTCGTACGTTCATGAAAGACTGGGTTTTCAGCTATGTGGACAGCAGCTTGATTGTCACATCCAAGGAGCAGTGGCTTTGGCACCTCAATCTGCAGGTCTGAGGAAATATAATTCAACCACATCAATTCACAAGTGGTGGAAGCCATGGCCCTATACTCAGCCTCCGCTGAACTTCTAGAAACAGTGGTTTGTTTCTTAGATTTCCAGGAGATAAGGCATCTGTCCAGAAAGACACAATAACCAGTAACTGATTTCCTGATGTCTTGGCATGCACCCCAATCAGAATCACAGAAGGCTTGAATGGATAATTCACCTGTTTTTGGATAAAAAAGACCAAAATTGGAAGTGCCCTTTAGATATCTGAGCAGGTGTAAGGCAGCATTCCAGTGAGAGCTTCTTGGTGAGCTGACAAACTGACTTAACTGTTGTGTAGCAAACGTTAAGTCTGGCCTTGTGAGATTCAGATACAATAACCTTCCTATCAATCTTCTGTAGGATTCAGTGTCTGCAAAAGGCAATCCATCTGAATGATTGAGCTTCTGACCATAAGGAAGTGGTGTAGAAGTGGGCTTAGAGTTGTCCAATCCTACATCATTGATAATGTCCAGAATGTACTTTCTTTGGCAAAGGAAAGTACCTGTGTCATTCTTACTCAGTTCCATGCCTAGAAAATAAGTAGCCTCTCCTAGATGTTTGATGCTAAAGCTAGCATCCATGAACTGCTTTACAGCACATAAAAGATCAGGATTATTCCCAGTAATCAGAACATCATCAACATAAACTAATAAAGCCAAAAAATCATCATCTCCAGTCAATGTGAACAAGCAATGATCATGTGCAGATTGTATGAAACCAAAATGAAGCAATTTGGTGCATAATTCTGCATTCCACTGTCTAGAGGCTTGTTTAAGTCCATATAGACTCTTCTTAAGTCTACATACCTGTCCAGGACCAGCCTTGGTATATCCATCTGGTGGTTGTAGGTATACTTCTCTGTCCAGAAAGCCATGCAAGAAGGCATTGTTGATGTCTATGTGATGCAATGGCCATCCTTTCATAGTGGCAAGTGCTATGAGATATCTCACAGTCACTGGCTTGGCAACTGGAGAAAAACTTTCCTCATAATCCTCTCCCAGAATCTGATTATACCCCTTGGCAACCAACCTTGCTTTATACCTTTCAATTAGACCATCTGGTTTGAGTTTGATCTTGTAAACCCATTTGCTACCAATGAGTTTCTTTCCTTCTGGTAAATCTGTTATTTCCCATGTATCATTGGCTTCCAGTGCATCAAGTTCCTGATCCATGGCCTCCCTCCATTCTGATAGGTGATAGCTTCCTTGTAGTTCTTAGGTTCTGGCACAATTAAGTGATTGGCATGAAAAGCTGCATGAGATTGTGGATGCTTGAACATGGATGTTACAAAATCCTGCAGACGAGCTGGTTTTTGTATTTGCCTAGTGCTTCTTCTGAGTGGTGTTGGGTCTGCACTCGGTTGACCTGCTCCTTCCTCTGATTCAGATGTGTGTCTGATATCTCTTCTTGTTGGTGTTGTTTCTGTATGAATTTGATCTCTTTGTGTTAACCTGGCACTCCTTCTGAGTGGTGTTGGGCTTGCATGAATCTCATCTGCTTCCCTTTCTGATTCAATTGACTCCTCTGATGGGTCAGGTGTGTTAGATGGAACAGGTACAGCTAAAGGATTTGAGATAGGTGTTGAAGAGCTTTCCTCATCATTTAGAAATGACATTGGCATTGGAGATGATTCTGTCTTGTTTTCAAAATCAGGATCAGCATATGGATAAGTGTTCTCAAGGCAAATAAGATCTCTTGAAGTAATCACTTGCTTGCTAGCAATGTGATAGACTCTGTAAGCCTTTTGGTGAGGAGCATATCCCAAGAAGATGCATTTCTTGGCTCTTTGATCAAACTTATTTTTGTGTGGACTGGTATCAGTGGCATATGCAAGACAACCAAAGGGCTTCCTCATTGCATATGTTGGTATTCTTTGAAACATTACTGTAAATGGGACTTGCCAGTTTAAGACTCTGGTGGGTAATCTGTTTATGATGTGTGTGGCAGTAAGGATGGAGTATGGCCATAAATAGTGCGGAATTGAAGACTCCTTCATCAGGGCTCTGGCCATTTCAAGTAAATGTCTGTGTTTTCTCTCCACTACTCCATTTTGTTGTGGAGTATAGACACAGCTTCTTTGGTGTATTATTCCCTGGTCCTTGAGAAACTGCTGGCAATCTCCACTTAAGAACTCTGCTCCATTATCTGTTCTAACCATCTTCACTGTCTTCTCCAGTTGTCTTGTGATCATGTGGATAAATTCCTTAAGTGAGCTCACTGCTTGCTTCTTGCTTGCCATAAGATTCACCCAGGTCATCCTACTGTAATCATCCACAATGGTTAGAAAATAGGAAGTGTTGGTGATGCTGGGTTGACTATATGGTCCCCAGATATCCACATGCAGAAGTTCTAGCACCCTGGTGGTGCTAATTGTACTGGTAGGAAAATTGAGCCTGGTTTGCTTTGAGATATGGCAGATTTCACAATGCTTATGCATTTCCAGAACAGGTGGAGTGCACATGTGCTCCAGGAAGTGTAGATGCTGCATAGAAACCGGTGATGCATGTCCCAATCTTCTATGCCATGTTTTGAACAACTTGTTATAGTGTTCTGCATTAGCTGCATATGCTGCTAAAGCCTCTTCTGAGTATGCTGGCTTGGCAATATACAGCTTTCCAACAAGATGTCCAGTGAGAATAATGCTTCCATCTATTGCACTTTTGACAGTGCAAGATCCATTGTCAAATACAGCCTTTGCTCCTGACTGAGGGAGTTAATGAGTGTTGCTTTATTGAGATTCAATCTTCTAAATTTACTGAGCCAAATCTTAAGTAAACGGACCCTTATAGCTTCATATAATATGATGGGGTACGAGCATAGTACCCACACAATCTTTACCAAGAAATCATGCATAGATTTGACATCTTGCTACATCTCATTTTGATTTAATAGTAACCTATATATCCTACTATTCAACGTGATAGAGGTGGTTTGTAATTCACCTCTCAACGGTGTTTGAATATTCAATGGAACACCTGTGAATTATCCCAAAAAGAATCCGTGAGCTAGGTGCAAATTCCCTCTCCTCTGCTGCTTCTTCCACGTGCCTACAAAACAGAGCCGGGAGTTACCCCGGCGAAAACCCTCCGACGATCAAGTCAGTGCTCTGCTTGAAGATTGATATTCAAGCAAGAAGAATAGTGAGTTAAGAGTGTGTCACCTTTTTGAAGAAGAATGAACCCCTATTTATACTTGAGGTTTACTGGGGTAAAGGGGCAAAAATGTCATATTGGGCGGCCCAATAAAATCGTGACAACTGTCCCTCTGTACCCGGCGGCGGTGTCAGAGGGTACAGTACTTTTTCAGTATGACTCATAGTTGTCTGTACTTGTTGTCGGAGTTAGAGGAGTGCATATCTTGGTCCCCAAGTAACCAATGCAGGCCCCTCCATCTACAGAGCTCCGGTCCTGTTTCAGCACTTCTCACTGGTGCACCTGGAGGGTCACATTGAATCTTCCCGTTCAAGGCCAATGACCCAATTAAGGGATCATCAGAGCTGAATCGCTGCCGGACCAGCCCTTCAGAGATGATACTAACAACAGTCACGACACAAAGGTTCAACCCTGCAGGGCCGAACCATACCGGCTCGGCCCTGAGACTTAGCCCTGCAGGGGTGACACAGCTCTGTTGTTCTCCCGAGGCACCAGAGCTGGCGAGATCTCAAGTCCTCGGGTCAGGAGCACCGTCCTTGACCCATATCCTCAGTGGCCCAACTCCCGTGCAAGGGTAAAGTATATTTCTCCCCTATCAACTCCTCCCCCCTACTCTGGATAGTATGGGAGCAAACTAATTCAGAGTAGGTCTCTCCTCAGCTCTGGAGAAGAGATGCTGGACTGAGGAGATATGGTTCCATTCCTTTACTAATTTTTTCCCGCTCATAATTTTTCAAACTTGTGAAGGAGTGATCTCAGCAGTCCACGTGTCCTGCCCTTTGGGCTTCCGCTGATCGTGACCCGTACACGTGTCGAGCTCTGGCATAGTCGGTTATTTTTTAGGGTTTTACCCCTCCTATAAATACCCTCACTTGCCTCACTTTACAAACTTTTACCCTCCTTCACTGTTTACCTCCGGCAATCTTCAGGTGCTTTCAGAGGTTTCCGGCGATCTTCAAGCTACTTCTTCCTTCGATCTTTGTTTTTCTTCCAAACTATCCAGGTATTCTCTCTCTCTTCCTGGATTTCGCGTTTATTCTCCATACCCTATTCTTTTTCCGGGAATTTTCTTTTTGAAAACTCATGTCTTCATCCAAATCTTCATCCACCTCTGAGGATTCTTCCTCTCACATTCATTCAGAGCAGGAGTCTGCGGAGCAATCCTCTGCTTCTGCTTCTGGCTCTTCTGGTAGCGAAACAACCCTTTCTGCATCGCTGGGGGGGGGGGGGGGCGTTAGGTCAAAGCTCCTCCCCCCTGCACCCTTCCAGAGCTGAAACGAGCTCCCATGCCTTAGTCCCATATACCTCCATAGATACCCCCGTAGATGCCCCGTCCTCCAGCTCTGATACTGATGAGGGGATTTCCCTTCGCCGTAGTAGGCACATACATAATGTTCCTGCTGCGCAGAGACAAGATTGGGACTTAGTAACTAGGGCCTCCACCTTTTCCGAGGAGGATATGACTTTCCTTAGGGACCACCATGCCCTGCACCGCAAATTTCTCTTTGACATCCCCGGCCCTGATGAGCGACCAAACTGGCTTTCTCCTCCCTCCATGGCTCTCTGGAGAGCTCACGTAGATGCAGGGCTGAGATTTCCTGTTCACTTCTTCATTGTCGGGGTGTGTAACCGTCTTAGGATCCCCGTTTGTCAAATCAACCCCTCATCTCTGAGAATTCTAATATCCTTCTTCATTTTGATGAGACCCAACGGAGGTCAGTGCACCCCTGATTACTTCCTGTCCTGCCATGATTTTAAGAAGGGGGGAAATGGCTTCTTCTACTTCAGCTCTAGGCCTAGTAGCCCTGCACACTTTGTAGGAAAACCCTCCAGCTGTTACGGGAATTGGAAACCCCGTTGGGCTGTAGTTACCCCTCGCCTTGCTGGCTGGCCCTTCCCCTGCGAATGGGTAAACTCTGCACCTCGCTACTCTCGTCCCTCCATCACCTGCATCTCTGAGGAGGACAGGGAAGTCATGAGAAAACTGAACTCCCACGTCAGGAGGAAAGGATCTCACTTCCCCGTAATATCCCTCCTCAGAGACGATGCAGTGCTAGCAAAGTTTGGCCTGCTGGGGAATGAGGATAAACCTGTTACGGCCCCTGGTAAATATCAGCTCTGATAATTCCCAGCTCTGTTCCCCTGTTATCTTCTTTAATACTTATTTTCTGTGCGCAGATATGGATTTCAACTTTCTGCTGGCTGAAGACGAGGGGGCTGAGGTTCAGGATCAGCCTTCTTTCTGGAGGAGCGGAAGATGATACATCTGACACTGTCCAGATCATCGAGCGGGATCCAACTCTTCCCTCCGCAACTCTGACCTCCACTCCCGCCCGCTCTGGACAGAAGGGCACTGCCAAAGGCAAGAGTGCGGGCTCCTCCACAGCTGCAACCGCTTGGGCACCCTCCAAGGATAAGGGGAAGAGACCAGCCCCTTCCAGCGCTGATCTCCCTCCTTCCAAGAAGTCTAAAGGCAGCTCTGATAAGGCCGCGTAAAAGCATCGTGGCAAAGGCAGGGGAGACGTTCGCAGAGCTGCGAACGACTATTACACCCTGAGTTTGCCTAAAGGGTTCCTGGCACTCTCCAAGGCTCAGTGCACTACCTTTCTGAAGGAGATCCCGACGGTGGAGGACAACGCGACCATGAGCGCTGACAGCGACGAGCGCAATGACGAGATCATGGATCAGCACCTCGTCCAGGTGCTTTAGACTTCTATTTATTCATCTGTGTCTCATCTTTTATAAAACGTTCACCTTCCTCTTGTTAATGCAGTTCTTAGCCCGCTATGGCCGTCACAGAAGCCGCACAAGCTCCTCAGCGTTTAAAGACCTCAGAGCTGATTTTGACAAGTCTCAGGAGCAATTGACCAGGCTCACTGAAGACTACTCAGTGCTGAAGCTTGAGCAGTCAGAGCTGCAAAGACACAACACCGTTCTCACTACTGAGAACGAGAAACTGAAAACCGAGCTCGCCACTGCAGAGGCCAATCACCGAGAGGCCCTAAGAAATCTGAGGGGGAGGGAAGCCGAAGCCTTATCCCGAGGCAGAGCTGAGGGGATCGAGGAGTGTCGCCGACGCCTACTCTCCAGTGAGTTGGGCCAGTCTTTTTTGAAAGAGTTGCAGCAGAAGCTCATTGAAGATTATCGGAACAGCTCTGCCTATATCCGAGACATGGCCCCCTTCCTGAGGGGCTTTATCCGTGCTGGATTCAACGCTGCTGCTGCTGACGCCGAAGCCAAGGGCTTTGCAGGGGAGCTACCCTTTGAGCTGTCGAAGATCACCCCAACTCTGCAGCTCCCCGCCAGCTTCAAAGGTGATCCCTCTCAACCGGCCACCGCTCCCTGGTGGGTCCCTGCTATCCGCGCCGCTGCATCCATGGTGACTGCCGAGGATGTAGAGCCGGCAGCGTTGAGGGAGGCAGAAGAACCTTTCGTTGACCTCTTCAATGCAACGGAAGATGCCTCTGTTCCCCCTGCACCGTCGACAACGGGACCATCCTCTTCAACTGTCCCAGCGCCGGCATCAGGCGCTGATCAGAGCAGAGGTGATGTCGAGGAGGAAGACTTAGAAGCTGAGGATTCGCCCTGAATGCCTTAGTATTTTTTCTCATTTTGTAATAGATCAGGGCTTGTACATTTTGTAAATCTCTTACATCTTAATGAAATCGACTTCCTTTTGCAATGCCTTAGCGTATATGCTATTTTTTTTTTTTTTTTGGCTGGACTTCACTCCAGAGCTGCTGAACACCGGAACGCGTAGCGTTCTCCCTCTGAGTTCTCTTCAGGGCATCTGAAGGGAATTCTTGTCAGGACCAGGGCGAGGTTCGTTCTCGAACCCTTAGCTTGCATCATTTTGAGTCAGGGCTGGGACAACCCCATGCCCTGAGAACTCAGCTCTGGGGCCAAGGGCGAGGTTCGTTCTCGAACCCTTAGCTTGCATCATTTTGAGTCAGGGCTGGGACAACCCCATGCCCTGAGAACTCAGCTCTGGGGCCAAGGGCGAGGTTCGTTCTCGAACCCTTAGCTTGCATCATTTTGAGTCAGGGCTGGGACAACCCCATGCCCTGAGAACTCAGCTCTTGTGGAGTGCTCATAAGCCAACACCCCTCAAGATTATTCTCCTGTTCAAGTAACACATTCATATCTTTCCTCCAACGGAGAGGCCCTTATAACTTGGACCCCCCTCTTTCATTAAACTTGAAAGATTTTACAACTTTGGTTTCTCAACCTTAATAAAAAACATGAAAACACCCTGTGCCCCCTTATACATAGTATTTTTTCAGGTTACTCACGTTCCAAGGCCTCAGCACCGGCCTTCCTTCTTCGTTCTGCAGCTCATAAGCTCCACCTCCTAACACTTTGGCAATGATATATGGGCCCTCCCAATTAGGTTCCAACTTCCCTGTTGCTTTGAGAGCATCCGCCCTCCTCAGCACCAGGTCCCCCACTTCGAATCTTCTGGGCCTCACTCTCTTATTGTAAGCGGCACGTATTTGCCCCTTGTATTTATCAGCTCTGACTCTGGCCTTCTCTCTCACCTCCTCCAACATGTCCAGGTTCTCTCTCATTAGAACCTCATTCTGGACTTCGTCATAATTTGTTATGCGGTGCGTTTCTATCCCCACCTCTGCCGGGATCACCGCTGATGCTCCATAGACCAAATTGAAGGGAGTTTCTCCTGTGGCGGTTTTAGGGCCTGTTCGATAAGACCATAAGACAGAATCCAGCTCCTCGGCCCACTTTCCACCGGCCTTCTCCAGTCGAGTCCTTATGCCCTCCAACAGTGTACGGTTTGTGACTTCCACTTGCCCATTTGCTTGAGGATGGGCCACTGACGTGAAGCGCTGTCTGATCTTCATCTCTTTGCACCAACCCTACACCTTCGATCCGCAGAACTGGGTTCCGTTGTCTGATACAAGGATTCTCGGGATGCCATACCTGCAGCAAATATTTTTCCACAAGAACCTTAAGATATTATTCTCTTCAATTTTGGCCACTGCCTCAGCCTCCACCCATTTGGTGAAGTAATCCACTGCAACTATCAAAAACACCTTCCTCCCTGGAGCAGCAGTAAATTTTCCAACTATGTCTATCCCCCATTTATCAAAAGGGCACGGGGAATACATAACCCCCATTTCTTCCGCCGGTGTGTGAATCAGTGGTCCATGCCTCTGGCACTTGTCACACCTTCGAATCAACTCCTCTGCGTCGTGGACCATTGTGGGCCAGTAATATCCAGCTCTGGTGACCCTTCTCACAATATCCCGTGGGCCGGTGTGGCTGCCAGCGCAGCCCTCATGGAGTTCACGGAGGACGTAACTCCCTTCTTCTCTGGACAAGCACCTTGCATGCGGCTGAGCGAACAACCTTTTGTACAATTGATCGCCTATGAGACAGTACCTAGCATACACCGAGCTTCGTGGTCCTCCCACCTCACTTCTCCCAGTTCTGAGGTATCGTATGATGGGTGTTCTCCAATCGTCCTGCTCCTCCACGGCAGCCACGTTCATCTCTAATGTTCCTCTCTCCAGTGTGACAAGGGTGATCTTGCCCTTTGCCCCCTCAGTCATCGCTCCCGCCATCTTGGCCAGCGCATCCGCTTTGCCGTTCTCCTCCCTTGGGATTTGCACAATGTTCAGCTCTGTGAACTTGTCCTTCATTTTCTCCACCAGCTCTGCGTACTGAATCATTTTCACGCCTCGCCTCTCGTACGTCCCCAGGACCTGCTGGGCTACCAATTGTGAGTCCGAATGGACAACCACCCTTTGCGCTCCCAACTCTGAAGCTATGGTGAGCCCCTGGATTAAAGCCTCGTATTCTGCCTCGTTGTTAGAGGTTCGAAACTCAAATCTCACGGCAAACTGGAGCTCCTCTCCTGCTGGGCAATTCACCACTACCCCTGCACCGCATCCCGCTTGGGAAACCGATCCGTCCACAAATACCTTCCATAATTCCAACTCTGGACCCCGAGTTGTTTCTTGTATGAAGTCGGCCAGAGCTTGAGCTTTGATGGCCACCCTAGGCTCAAATTCCACATCATATTCCCCCAGCTCCACTGCCCACTTCACCATCCTCCCTGACAGATCTGGACGACTGAGTGTTTGTCGGAGTTGAGTGTTTGTCCTCACAATAACTCTGTGGGACAAAAAGTAGGGCCTCAACCTCCTAGCAGCGATCATAACAGCCAGAGCTGACTTTTCTATCTCGGAATACCTCACCTCCGGTCCTTGTATCATTTTACTAACATAATAGATAGGATGCTGCACCCCTGCATCTTCCCTGAGAAGCACCGAACTCAGGGCTGTATCTCCGACAGAGAAATACAGGTATAACACTTCTCCCTGCACCGGCTTGGTAAGCAGGGGCAACGTGGCGAGATGATCCTTCAGCTCCTGAAAGGCCTTCTCACACTCCTCCGTCCATTCAAATTTCGACCCCTTTCTCAATATTTTGAAGAAAGGGAGACCCCGTTCTGCTGACTTTGAGATGAATCGGCTCAGAGCTGCAATACGTCCATTCAACCTTTGGATTTCCTTTATGTTTCTCGGGGACTGCATTTCCCGAACAGCCCTGACTTTGGAGGGGTTCACCTCGATCCCTTGCCTAGTAACCATATACCCTAGAAATTTTCCGGTTTGCACTCCAAAGGAGCATTTTGCGGGATTCAGCCTCATTCCACATCGTCGGATTACTCCAAAGACCTCCTCCAGGTCTGCAGGGTGGTCCATTGCTGCAACGCTCTTGACCAGCATATCATCCACATAAGCCTCCATGTTACGACCCAACTGTGCTTGGAACACTGTATCCACCATCCTCTGGTAGGTAGCTCCGGCGTTCTTCAGTCCGAAAGGCATCTTCACATACCCATACGTTCCACATGATACGACGAAGCAGGCTCTAGGGATATCCTCCGTGGAGAGCTGAATCTGGTGGTAGCCCTGATAAGCATCCATCATGGACAACAATTCACATCCAGAGGTGGAGTCGACCAACTGGTCGATCCTAGGTAGCGGATAATGGTCCTTAGGGCACGCCTTATTGAGGTCCCTAAAATCAATACACATCCTCCACGAACCTGATTCCTTGGCTACCATGACAGCGTTGGAAAGCCATTCCGGGAACTGCACCTCCACTATGTGCCCTGCTTCCGACAGCTTTACCACCTCCTCCTTTATAGCCCTGTCCTTCTCCGGACCGAATTGCCGCATCTTTTGTTTGACTGGCCTGGCCAGTGGGTCCACGTTCAGCTTGTGGAGCGCTACTTTTGGGTCGATTCCGATCATATCTCTTGGTTCAAAGGCGAACAAATCCGCATTCCTCCTGAGGCTCTGCACCACTGCCTCGGCCACTTCATGACTCATTTGAGTCCCAATCCGGGTGGTGAAACCCACCTTGTTAGGATACAGCTCCACCTGCATTAACTCCTCCTCGGGTCTAACCCTCATTTCTCGGTCGAGTTCCTCCTTCTCCGTCATCCTCATCCTCTTCTCTCGGCCTCTGCCCTGCTGATCCGGCACTCCCTGCACCAGATGAGTGGATTTCTTGACAATGTCAGCGTAGCACCTCCTTGCGGTAAGCTGGTCACCACTGACCTCCCCCACTCTTGTTCCTACCGGGAACTTCAACTTCATGTGTGTCAGAGAGATGATAGCCGCGAAGCAGTTTAGCATAGGTCTTCCAAAGATAACATTGTAAGAACTGGGGGCTTCCACTACCAGGAAGTTCAGCATCTGCACCCGCCGCAGCGGCTCTTTGCCCAGCTCCACTTGCAGAGTCACCTGCCCCAGTGGCTGCACCGATCCTCCAGCGAACCCATACAGGGCCGTGTTTACAGGGGTCAGCTTCACATTTAACCCCATCTTCGAAAAACAATCTTGGAAAAGGATATTGGCAGAGCTCCCTGTGTCTACAAAGATTCGGGCTACTGTGGCCCCTCCTATATCAGCGGTGATTACTAGCGCATCATTGTGAGGATTCTTCGTTAACCCCGCGTCGCCAGGGCCGAACTCGATACGGGGGAACTCTCTTCCCCCAGTGGCCACCTCCGAGACCTCACCTCTGGGAAACCAGGCCATTTCTCGTGCAGAGGCTTTCTTGGCCCGATGGGTGTCACCATCCTCCGGTCCTCCGACGATCATTTGGATATATGCCTTCTTTTGGCCAGAATCCTCCCTAGCCCTGGGCTCCTCTGCCGGCTCTTTGCCCTTCTCCTCACGGTCCCTGCGCTTATAGTTTCTCCCCCTGTCTCTTTCCTTCTTAACATACTCCACCAGATGCCCCTCTTTTATTAGTCTTTCTATCATATCCTTTAAGTGACGACACTTGTCCGTCTCATGGCCGTAGTCGTTATGGTATCGACAATACATCTCCGACCTCGGGTGCTTGGGGCCCGTATATGCAGTGGCAGGGTATTTGAACTCTGGGATCTCCGCTGCTATCTCCAACAGTTCCGAAGGTCTCAGAGTTAATGGGGTGTAATTCTCGAAGCGGGGCCCCCCTGCGGACCTGCTCTTCTCTCCGGGCTTACGCTCCTTCTCCATCGTATCCCTTTTCCTTTCCACTGCCTTTTCTTCCCTCTTTCGACCACTGCAGGCCTCCTCCAAATTGATGTACTTATCCGCTCTCTCCAGGAGCTCGTCAAAGGTTCGCGGCGTGCGCTTTGCCAAAGATCGGAAAAAGTCTCCATCCACCAAGCCTTGTGCCAATGCATTAATTTTAACCTCTGAGGTGGCGGATGGCACCTCCAGAGCTGCAGCGTTAAACCTTCCCACGTATCTCCTGAGGCTCTCTGATTGTCCCTGTTTCAGGCTCATCAATGTCAGGGCCGACTTTTGTTGCCTCCTTGCACTAGCGAATTGATGTACAAACAAGGAACTCAACTCTCCAAAAGAAGTCACCGATCCCGCTGGTAACTGGCTGAACCACTGTTGAGCTAGGTGCAAATTCCCTCTCCTCTGCTGCTTCTTCCACGTGCCTACAAAACAGAGCCGGGAGTTACCCCGGCGAAAACCCTCCGACGATCAAGTCAGTGCTCTGCTTGAAGATTGATATTCAAGCAAGAAGAATAGTGAGTTAAGAGTGTGTCACCTTTTTGAAGAAGAATGAACCCCTATTTATACTTGAGGTTTACTGGGGTAAAGGGGCAAAAATGTCATATTGGGCGGCCCAATAAAATCGTGACAACTGTCCCTCTGTACCCGGTGGCGGTGTCAGAGGGTACAGTACTTTTTCAGTATGACTCATAGTTGTCTGTACTTGTTGTCGGAGTTAGAGGAGTGCATATCTTGGTCCCCAAGTAACCAATGCAGGCCCCTCCATCTACAGAGCTCCGGTCCTGTTTCAGCACTTCTCACTGGTGCACCTGGAGGGTCACATTGAATCTTCCCGTTCAAGGCCAATGACCCAATTAAGGGATCATCAGAGCTGAATCGCTACCGGACCAGCCCTTCAGAGATGATACTAACAACAGTCACGACACAAAGGTTCAACCCTGCAGGGCCGAACCATACCGGCTCGGCCCTGAGACTTAGCCCTGCAGGGGTGACACAGCTCTATTGTTCTCCCGAGGCACCAGAGCTGGCGAGATCTCAAGTCCTCGGGTCAGGAGCACCGTCCTTGACCCATATCCTCAGTGGCCCAACTCCCGTGCAAGGGTAAAGTATATTTCTCCCCTATTACAACGGCTAAATCACAGAAGCACTAAATTGATTATTGAATTTTTCTGCTCTTACTTTGTTTCCCTTTTTGGTCAATTAAGTTAGATGAGGTCGATCGAGAATTGAATGTAAGCGGAATAAGAGTAAGGGTATATTGAGAAATTTATGAGTTGCAAATAGTCTGTCTTAATTTTATTTGTTGCCAATTTTCATTAGCTCTCAAACAAAAACTTTAGTGCGTCGACAATAGTTTCATGATTATCAACAGAGAAGCAACTCCAATGCCAAGACTTATAAACCGACAATTGACCCAATTTTTTATGGAAGAGTAATTTATGGGTATTGATTGTGGAGTAAGGCGTGTAATGTTTTTAGGAGTTAGAAATGTAAAAGGTCTCTTATCTTTTATAATCATATAAACAAACGAGTTCAACTTCTGCGCAATCGTTGAATTCATGTAACCCTTATTTTTTCACTGTTAGATTTATTTCATTTCGATCTGAACGTTCATTTAATCTATATATATATAAAAGTAAAATGGGGGTTACTTTTGTAATTTTAACTTTCCCTCCTAATTTTTACTCCAAAATTTGGTAAGTTGTTGTAACTTTTTTTTTTTTTTTTTTCGAAAACCATCAGTCGATGGGGGGATTAGGCTGATCCCCGACCTATATATTACTCAATGCTTAAGGAATTTACAACTGTTTGAGGGAATGTACAAAAGGTATTAGTAATAACCTCAAGGGAATCTAAAATTAGGCAAGCCTAAGGCGTCTAATAAAATATAGCCTCGCAAACTATTACATTTTGAGATCTCAAAAAATTCACATGAGCTAGCTTCTTGAACTGCTTTGTTTGCCAAATGGTCGGCTGCCTTGTTCCCCTCTCTGTGGATGTGGGAGATACGAATATCTAATTCCCGACTGCTTTTAAAAAATTCAGCAATTAGTCCCTGATGCTTCCATCCTCCAACCCCATTTTGCTTGAGCATCCTCATTACGGACTTAGCATCCACTTCTAGCCAAATTCTGGCAATCCTCAGCTTTTTGCAAAGCCGGATTCCCTCAACTATAGCGGTTAGTTCAGCTGTATAATTATTAGTAATCTGCAAAAATTTCCAAAATCCCGCAACAAAGTTGCTGTTTTTGTCACGGATCAGACCACCTGCCCCAGCTAAGCCGGGATTACCTTTACTCGCCCCATCAGTATTCAGCTTGAAATAATCATCATTTGGGGGTAACCATCGGACCAAAATCGGTTTTTTTTCTTTCCTTATTCTTAATGGAATTTGCCAAGTAGCAGCTAAGTTCCAGCTGCCCTTCCAAAATCCAACGGGCAGCAAATCAGCTGCAGAAGCAATTCTGAGCTTGTTCACTACCAAACATTGGATTTTGTTAGCTGGCAGGAGCTTATTCTGAAACTTTGACATATTCCGAGCATACCAGATGAACCAAAAAATGAGGAAAGGAAGAACAGATCTGATATGCTCAGACCCACAACTTTGGGTAAACCAGATTTCAAACATGCGCTTTATTGAACAATTCAAGGGGATTTCAATCTGAAATAAATGAGCAAAGTGCTGCCAGATTGAATCAGAGTATGGGCAGGCTATCAGGGTATGAGCAGCCTCTTCACATGCATTGAGACAAAGTGGACAAACAGACACAAGCACAAATCCGCGTTTTTTCAGGTTATCATCAAAGGATACAAATGAATTTAATAACCTCCAAACAAAAATAGCATGTGAACTCAAGACGGATTTGGGCCACATCATTGAGTGCCAAACCATTAAGGGTTTACGCACTCTCAGGGCATTCCAGGCCGAAGAAAATGTGAAGAGACCATTAGTTGTAAGTTTCCAAACCGGTTTATCAGGATTATGGCAATCAATAGACAAACAACAGATTTTCTCAATCACATGCCCAGGCAAGACAGTAGACAATTCTGCAATTTTCCAACCATTAGAATCCCAATAGTCTTTCACAAGAGCATTGCAATCAAAAACACCAGCAAATTTACATAGGGGGGATTCACACATCCAATTATCAAACCAGAAAGACAATTTACCTTGTCCCAGTCTCCAATAGATATTCTGCTCAGCAAATTCCTGCACTTTAAGCAACCTTCTCCAAAAGTGGGACTGATTCCTATCCATATCAGCATTAAAGGGATGTGTATTTTTAAGATATTTTTGCTTTAGGAACTGGCACCACAAAGAATTAGAAGTTCTAAATTTCCACCATGCATGAACAGCAAATGCAATATTGATATCATTTAGTCTTCTTAACCCGAGACCACCCTCAGATTTAGGAAAACACACTTTGTCCCAAGAGGCCCAGTGTATTTTCCTATCATCTGATTTTGAACCCCACAAAAATCCATTAAACAGCCTATGAATTCTATCAATAACAGATTTAGTAGGCCCAACCACCCTAAGGGTGTACAGTGGAATGGAAGCAAGAATGCTTTTTATCAATTCCACCCTGCCCCCCATGCTCAAAAAAAGCTTATCCCAGCCAGATAATTTGCTCTGGATTTTCTCAATCATTTCTTGAAAAAGACTGTTTTTCACTCTTCCTCTATATAAAGGAACACCCAGGTATTTAAAAGGAAGTGCTTCCTCCACAAAATTAGACAACTCCAAGATCTTTTTCTTCTTATAAACAGAGGTATGCTTCCCAAAAATAACAGAACTCTTAGAGTAGTTCACTTTTTGCCCAGAAGCAGTTTCAAAACATCCCAAAAAGTGCAGAAACTTTTTAAAACATTGGATATCAGTGGAAGTAAAGATTACTGTATCATCAGCAAAGGATAGAGAAGGGACAGACAAACCTTTCTTATAGTACCTCAACCCTGGATAAATGTCAAACAATTCCATTAAACCATTAGTAAGCAAATTTGAAAAGATAGCAAATAAGCTGGGAGAAAGAGGGTCACCCTGTCTTATGCCCCTGCTAGCTTTAAAGAATCCAGTTAGTTCACCATTAATAAGCAAAGAAAACCAGGAATTCTCTATACTATTTCTAACATAGGTGACAAACAAACTAGGAAAGCCTAGCAGATCCAGCATTTTAACTAAAGCACCCCATTCAATCCTGTCATAAGCCTTTTGCAGATCAATTTTCAGAATCATTCTACCACACTTGGTTTTAGTGCTAAGATCATGGACCATCTCTTGAGCAAGAATAATATTATCAGAAATATTACGGGATGGAACAAATCCACTTTGGAGAGGTGGAATTAATGTGGGAAGGAGGTTGGACAGTCTACTATTAACCATTTTAGTGAAAACTTTATTAATAACATTACACAAGCTAATAGGTCTGAAATCAGACCACAGCATAGCATGTTCTTTCTTAGGAATAAGAGATATGGAAGTACAAGTAAAACTTCTTGGCATAGGCACACCCAAGAAGAATTCCTTTGCAGCTTCCAGTAAATCCTGATTAACAATGTCCCAACAGAACTGAAAAAACAGAGCTGAGAAACCATCTGGCCCAGCCATGCTATCTTTGTCAATAGCAAACACAGCTTCTTTCACCTCATTCAGCTCAGGACTTGACACAAGTCCTATAGCATCATCATTAGTGATAATAGGTTTGATAGTGCTAAAGATAGGGCTGCTCAGATCACAACCTTCAGTTGAGAACATGTTTTCAAAAAAGTTACATGCTGAAGAAGCAATAAGAGCGGGCTCAGTGAGTGTTACATCATTAACCAGAACCTCTTTAATCCTGTTCCTAAACCTTTTTTTTCTTACTAATGCATGGTAGTATGCTGTGTTCTTTTCTCCTTCCCTCAGCCATTTACAGGCTGATTTTTGTTTCCAAAATAACTCTTCCTGAGCTAAACAATGGACAAGCTCAGCCTGTCTTTGTTTAAGGATAACAAGCTCTGAGTCATTTGGATTATTAAGATAATTATTTTCTTGCTCAATTAGTTTAGTCTCAGCAATCTTAACCCTATCCATGATATTCCCAAAAATAGTTTTGTTCCAAGTTTTAAGGCAAGCTTTGAGTCGAAACAGTTTCTGTTGGACATTAATCATACCTCTTTGCCCAGTGGGAATGTTCCAGGATTCATCCACCACTCTTAAAAAATCATGATGTAAAGTCCAAGCATTTAAAAATCTAAAAGAAGGCTTATGTCTAACAGAGTCAGAAATCAAAGACAACAACAAAGGACAATGATCTGAAGGACCTTTAACCAAATGCTTGACCTCAAATTTATTAAACAAATCAAGCCATTTAGAAGAGATTAAAGCCCTATCTAGCCTGACAAAAACATGATTAGCATGCCAAGTGAAAGGGGAGCCAGTATAACCAGCATCCTCCAATCCACAGTCTGTTATCATCACCCCAAAGTCATCCATTGATGTAAGCTTAAGAGCCCCCCCACCCTTCTTCTCCTCAGCTGTGAGTATGGTATTAAAATCCCCACTCACAACCCAAGGCTCAGAAGAATGTGAGACCATCCTAAGCTCATCCCAAAGGATACTCCTCTCCTTCCTCTTGCAGGAAGCATAAACAAATGATGCAAAGAATCCCACACCCAAAACATCATTAGAAACAGACACATCTAACAGTTGATCAGAGGAAAACAATAACTCAATCTTCACAGGATCTTTCCACAATAGCCATATCTTGGCATTACTATTTACTAACACATGCTGAAAACCCAAAGACTGAACCAAAAATTGGTCAGGATTATTGCATTTAGACTCCAACACAGCTAAAATTTCAGGTTTCTGTCTTTTAAGAAGACTTTTCAGATAAGTTTGAGTTTTTTTATTGCCAATACCTCTCAAGTTCCAAGTAATGATTTTCATCTTTTAGAGGCAGAGGTATTACCTTTTGTAAATATAGTTCCCCTTCTTGTATGCATCACCAAAGGACCCATACTCTTTTTCTTCATATTCCTCAATCTTTTCATTTCACCAAGCTTCCTTCTGTCAGGTTCCCAATCATCTTCCCAATGCTCCTCCTCCTCTTCTTTGTCATCCATCAACTCATGCAAAGGAGACATAACCACAGGTTGGTTAGAGTTATTCTTATCTTCAAAAATACAAGCATCATCATCAATAGCAATATCCAATTTAGCAAAAGAGTTTTCATGCACTTCAATATTTTCTATATGATCAAATTTAAAAGAGCTCATTCCCTCAGGCTTCTTTACCACATCACTCCAAGAAGCTTTATAAGCTTCTCTTTGCTCTGTGACACCCAAAGGAGGGGTTGATGCTACCTCCTTCCCCTTCTCAAGGGAATTAGGATTGCATTTCCCCACTCCTTCTTCATTAACAGCACTAAGGGCAACATTCTCCTCTACTAAAGGAGAAGCCACCACACCTAGGCAAATTTCTGGTTCCCTATTACCCTTATCAGGTTCATCATTGGGAGAGACCTCATTTGCAATATTAATATTATGATTTGCTACCTTTGGAACCCACTGTTTTCCAGATTTAGTCTGTTCCTTTTCAATCACATTAGATTTCGCAGCTAATTTCTTTTTATATTCTTCATTAAAACAGTCACTGGTTATATGCCCAAGATGCCTACATTTAGAACAGTAGCTGGGAATTTTCTCATAAATCACCTTCTGAGTAAGAAGCATTTCACCACAGCCTATAAGAACTTCATCTGGTCTAGGTTTTGTTAAATCTAACTCAATACTCACCCGAGCTACACTAGGCCTAGATTTATCAGCAGTGGCCTCATCAATTCTCAGAGGGGATCCAACAAGAGAAGCGATTTTATACAATGCTTTCTTGTCAAACAGATGCAAAGGAAGTTCCGGAAATGATACCCAAATCGGAACCACTGCTGATTCCGACTTGGTATCGAATTCTTTGGTCCATTTAAAGATCCTCATAGGATATCCAGAGACATGCAGTAACTGCTTAGCCCATAATCTCTGGAAATCCTCCTCATTAGCCAACCGGATCATAACATGCTTAACATTTATAGCTCCTATAAACAAAGTTCCTACAAAACCAAATCCAGACAAACTCGACTGCAAAGATTTAAAAGGCGGACTACCGTGTGAAAATTTACCGATAAGGACAAATTTGCACTGAGCAGCAAGCTCTTCCGTCTCTGCATCTGAGAACTGGACGATTGGAGTACCTCTGTAAACCCCAGTTGTGCCAAACCTCTCCGATCCTTTCGGATCAAACAGTTTTTTTGCAGATCGGCCTTCCAGCTTGTCGGCGATCGAAGACCCAAGCACTTTCAGGAAAGATCCTGGTTGAATCTCTCCTTTCCCGGAGATCTGTCCCCTACTCGGCAGAGGGGGAAAATCCCCACCCTCGACGGCAGACGGGAGCGAGGTACTCGCCGTCGCCGCCATTAGGGCGGAAGAAAGTATAAGCTGCTAGGTTAAGCTAGGTTAAGTCTAGAGAGAAGGAGGAGCGTTGTTAGAGAGAGAAATTGTTGCTAATTGTTCAAGTTGTTGTAACTTTAGTAAGTTTTAATTTTTATTTTTATTTTTTAAATACTACTAACTTTTTCATTTTTAATCCGATTTTTATGTAAGATATATCACTTAAATGGTCTTTTCACGAGCTTTAATTTGACATCCATATCACATATATTATAATGAGTTGAAAAGCAATATTATTTTCTTTGCTAATATATGTATTAAATACTATAGTTTATTGGCCTGCAAAACTAGATTAGTTAAACATGATTTTTTGTATTTCGTCTGAAATATTGGACCAAAATTGGTAAGACCTCCGTTTTTATTAAATGTAGTTTTAGGTTTTGTCAATTATTTTTAAATAGATGTCTTTTTTTCCTTTTGTTTTTACTAATTTTTTCATAACTATCCGTGTCATTTTTCTAATTTTTATTAGATGATTTTTTTATTTATAAGATATAGTTTTAGGTTTTTTCAATTATTTTTGAATAGATATTTGTTTAGCGTTTTTTCTAATTTATTCAATATTATCCGTAACATTATCTCTAAAAAACTCTAATTTTCTAATTTACCATATCCAGTATCATATATAAATGGGAAGCAAGATAATATAAAGAAAATATGATGATAAATTGCAAAATTCCACTAGAAGGTTTCAGAAAATCTATTTGAGGCCTGAATTTTAGGAGTTTTCAATTCAAGCCCTGAATTTTGAGTTTTTTTTTTCTTATTAGAAGTCTGGATTTTGAATTTTATTCTCACTCTTACGTCTTGAAAAATAGGACACATTATCTGATATACAGAGTGTTCATTATTATTATTATTATTATTATTATTATTATTATTATTATTATTATTATTATTATTATTATTATTATTATTATTATTATTATTATTATTATTATTATTATTATTATTATTATTATTATTATTATTATTATTATTATTATTATTATTATTATTATTATTATTATTATTATTATTATTATTATTATTATTATTATTATTATTATTATTATTATTATTATATATATATATATAATTTCAATATACTCTGTATTGGAACTTTCAATCGACTCCGTACTGGATCTTTCGCACATTGAATAAAATATCCTACTTTTGAATACGTAATCCTGAATTGAGAATCTGGCCTGCTACTTGAGAAAAACTCAAAATTCAGGCCTTGAATTGAGAACCTCCAATATTCAGGCCCCTAATTGGGGCACTTTTCCAAAATTCAAGCCTTCAACTGAAATTATAGTAGGATAAATTTAAGAGATTTGTGGGGAGATAGGAAATTTGGTTGAGGATATACCATTTCCCCTGTATTTCGATTCTATAATCCAAAATTAAAATTGCATATAAAAGACAACGGATGTAGTATGTTATTGTCACATTTAGTAAAAGTCAAACTTTATTTTAATCTTTTAAACCATGCACAAATAACTTTTTCATTTCGAACCTATTTTTAATTATGTATAATATATCAAATTAAAGCTCTTTTGAAGATCTTTAATTTGATATTCGTATTTTTTTAGGAAAATTTGATATTCATATCACATATATTATAATTAGATATTTCATTTGGAAATGTTATATCGTTGGTTCGTTGATTATTTGAATAAGATTTGAGCGGTTAAGGTGGTTTGTACTATAGCCTAAGACCAAATACAACTAAAATTAGGTAAATAGTTCTCTAATAAAAAAATAACTATCTTGATATTTTATTAAAAGCAAAACTAATTATTATTTAATTTGACCGAAAGTTTTCTTTATTTACGTGTCGAAATAAAATTCATTATTTAAATGATTAAGCATGTAATTTCTTAAATTTAAAATAATAGCTTAAAAGTATAATTTAATAATTTGCTCATTAAATAATCATATTTGCACCTATGAATTTGTATTTTGTTATAATAACAATTTTGTTTGGTTAATTTCAGGACTACGACAATATATTTATATATGAAAATTCATACTGATTTTTTTTAGATATTATTACTTATTCATTTTTTCATAGTTTATATTTATCATGTTATTTTTATTAAAAATTTACACTTTGCAACCTAAACTATGAGATTTTATACGTGTTGCAATCTATTTTCTTTTTTAAATAAAATTAATCTGCTTGGTCTTTATCAATTTTGGTAAGTAATAATTTTCTTTTTTATTTTGTAAAATGCAAATAACATTTTTTTATTTTTAATCCGTTTTTACACATAATATATCAAATTATTCATCTTTCCACGATCTTCAATTTGACATCCATATCACATATATTAGATTTAAAAATAAATTATTTATTGGTTAATTATTTTGGTTAGATTCCGGTTAGTTGAGTTCATTTAAACTACAAGAAAGTTATTTATTTTATATAACATGTATTTATAATATATTTTCTTTAACTAAATTACGCCTGGAATGGAAATTATTGTTTAAATAATGACAACTCTTATTTTATTAAGTTAAAGGTAAAAACATAATATTTTACAAACAATTTATTAAATAATTACTTACATTTACTAATATACTCCCTCTGTTTCTTTTTAATTGCTTTTTAGAAAGAAAGAAAAAAGTGGAAGAATTAAGAATTCATTTATCTTTTCTGAATATATCCCCCCTTATCTCCTTTCTCTCTCATATCTATCTCAAATCTAGGTTGAAAAGTAAGAAATATTTCAGGATTGAGAGAGGGCAAAATTGAGAGAAATTGTATTAAAATAAAAAAAAAAAGATCAATTAATTCGAAAAATCATTAAGAAGCTAAAAGATCAAATAAAAAGGAGTATATTTTTTATAATAACAGTGTTTGTTTCACGGAATATGGGAGCTTAGAGCAAATGCATATTTATATATCATAATTATTATTCAGGTTATTCTTTTATTACTAATTCATATTTTTGTAATATGTATTTTGTACGTTAAAATTATTTTGTTAAGTAAGTTACACTTTACAAACTAAATCATGACATTTGTTACATCTTTCAATCTTTTTTTAGTTGTTTTTTTACGTGACTAACCTCAACTATATTTTTTTTTTACACTTTTTAATCTATAAATACTTTGTCGCATTAACTAAATTAGTTTTTTCATTAATCAATTTTATATTTAGAAAGATATAATATTTGCATTATAAATATAAAATTTTATTTTAGTAAATTACAATACCAAATAAAATATAAACATATTTAAGTATTTTTTAGAATTCACACACTTTAAATTGTTATTCGAATTATGAATAATTTTTGAATTCTATTTTGTTAATGTTATGATTTATTTAGAAATATTTTGGGTATATCTGATATATCAAGTAAATTAATTTTATTTTGTAAATTAATCTATGTATATATACTTATATACATATAAATATGCGCTTTTATCTAATTAAATACAATGGAGCAAAATATGTAATAAAGAAAATTATTTTCCCCTCCAATTGCAAGTTGGACATTTTCAAGTGTATTATTCATCTATTTGTCCCTAAAGAGTTGATGTTGTATTATCACCATTCTGTCACTTTGTTTCTTTCTCAACAACTATTTTTTTAAAAGTAATGAAATTAATAATTTTTTCATCTACTTTAAGTTGAAGTAAGTTTTGACTTTTTATTGTGGATTAGACTATTTATAATGGGAATCAAATTATAAAAAATGAATCAATTGACTATTTTTAACAATAACAAATATAAGATTATTTAAAAGAAAAATATAATTTTCTTATAAATTATTTAATTTATTTTTTATTATCTTATAATTATTATTTTAATAAGTTGACATGTTATTATATTTATGTTTATTTTAACATATGCAATTAATGAGATTATTTGTGGTTATTCGCATAGGTTAAGAAGGATACAGACTCCCTACAGTAACATTTGAGGTAAAAAAATAATTTTAAAATATGTTTTTTAATTGTCATATTTAATATTTATTTTAATTTCATTTCATAATAATAACTTTTTTTAATAAATAATAAGTATATATTCAATCCATAAATTCCACGTGAGAAACGGATGTTTATGCCATTTAAAATTTTACTATATGATAATTCAAGATTTTGAATTATTTATTTTATTGAATGTACAAGGTTCACATTTTAAAAAGTAACATCATATAGTATTTAATTTTGTTAAAATATATTATAATATTAACATACTTCCGTGCATCGCACGGGAGTAACACTAGTTCGAATAATTTAAAAAAGAAAAAGGGCTGAACTGTCAAATTATTCTCTTCTCTTCCCCATAAGTTATTACAAGTCCCAAAAAAATCTTTATGAAAACTAAGTTTAACACTCTATATCCGTCTGTTTCGAAAATAATCCTCCATTAGCCAAGTTTTTCAGACAATTTTTCCATTTGCTTATGCGCAACATATTGCGGTTTACACCACTCCGTCTTCATCCCCTCACATAAACGTACCATGTCGAACGAGAGCAGAGCCTCCTCCAATAACCTTCCCGCCGTCGACCCCAACAGACATGTCCACCTCCGTCGGGACATTCTCTTTTTTAGAGGTCCTCAATTCAAATGATTAAAAAATAATAATGGGATGAATTCAAATTATTAAAAAACAATAATAGGTGCCGGTACAACACTTAAAATGACAAAAATATCCTAAGTTGCATAGGTGCAATGATTGTATAGAAGAATTACCCTAAACAAATACTTAATATTTATAAATTACTTAGTCATTCTTCAATTTAATACCACTAAATGTATATTAGACACACCAGAAAAAAAATGAATAAAACAAATCATTATTACACATATGGATAATAAATTTAGGGAAAATTGGTAAAAATATCCCGTAACTTTGCCCTAATTAAGAAAATATCCTTTATGTTTGGCACTTAATGAAAATGCCTTCCAACTTTCAAAAAATTGATAAAAATACCCCGTCACCGGGTACAGCCAGTTACCCATCCGGTGACGGGCTTATGTGGCTTTTTTTCTCTAATGTGGCACAGCAAAATTACACGTTGGTTACCACAGTGTGAGTGTCAACTACACATGTGCTTCACACATGACTAGTTAATGAACCACTAAAATCAATTTTCCCCTTTTCCAATTAACAAAAATATTACTCAATTATTAGAATTAGGGCAAACCCCTTTCATTATCGCGACTGCAGAAACGCTACTCCCAAACCCCATAATCGCCGGAAATCGCTCAAATCCGAGGAAAAGTGAGGGATTTTCAACATGCATTTTAGAGATCCTAGCAAGAATGATGACCCCTGCCCCGATTACGGTAAGTTTGCGATTAAATCTTCATTTTCCGTTGACATGATGTTCGATAATTTTGAGGATTTCAGTTTCGTTAGTTACTCGATTTGTTTGCGTTTGTCCGCGTGGGTAGTTTTTGGGGTTTAGTTTTTTTATGTTGGGGTGGGTATAAACTTAGGGATTCATGCTTATTTTGGAATTTTGCTGATGTTGAATGCTTATTATAATGTGGTAGTGGTTTTTCCTAGGCTGTAAAGTTTATTTTCTGATGCTGTTGCTGTAATGGGGAACAACCTTTAATGGGTTTTAGTATATTTTTTGTTTTCTGTCTAGGTTTTTGTTGGATTTGCGTGGGTTAGCATAGCTGTATCTGGTCCCCACATGATATAAATCTAAGGGGATGTGGTGTCATTTTCTGTATAGGTCCCAAATACTGAGAAGTTGCTGTCCTTTTTTTGTGTTGTACATTTAATTAACTATTTTTCATTTTTCATTGGTTGTTCTCTTGAACAGGTCCCAATAGTCCCTTCCTCACCGTTTGCATTCACTATGGGGGTAATCCTGCCAATTGGGCTGGGGCCTATATTGAGGGACAGCTCATCAAATTTGACCACTTAGATATTACTCGGTATACCTTTTCCGAGATAAGAAGACTTGCTGCACACCTAGAAAACTCAGTTGATGCTCAGTTGTTTCATAGAGACGATAATGAGAAGGTTTTTAGAGAAATTGGTAGTGAGGAGGATTTGCGACTGATTTTTGAGGCTGCTAGAACTTGTGGGGAAGTGAACATCTACACTCTAAAATTTGAAGGTGTAAGCGGGGCAGCGGCACATACCTCACAAGATGTTCAAGTGGAGGAGCCAATTATTGATCTTGAAAAACAAACTGATGTAGATGAGGGAAGTGTGCGGAAACAGGCTAGGACGTCTAGGAGGTTAGCTGCAAAAAGAGAGGCTATTAAGAGAGGAAAGAAACCGGTGGAATTAGTTGAAGAAGTGGATGATGATAGTGAGTGTAGAGATAGTGATTATGAATTGGAGGAAGATGCAAAATTTGGGCAAGACGACTTAGACTTTGAGAAGCATGTTGATAGGAATGTGGAGTGGATAGGGTGTAACATTGATGAGGCTGTTGGAGATGATGTAGACGAGTTACAGATTGATGGCTTTGGTGAAGAAGACGTGTGTGGTAGTGAAGACGAACTTAGGAGCATTCACGAGTCGGATGACGATAATCCTGACCGGGTCCATCCGACTTGGAGACCGGATTACAGTAGGAGCCCTAATCTACAACTAGGGATGGTGTTCAGTACGAAGAAGGAATTCAGAGACATGATAGACACACACGCCATCCTAGAGAACAGGAATGTGAGATTTGTGAAAAGTGACAAAAGGAGGATTTATGCTGTGTGTGAGGATGAGAACTGTGAATTTAGGGTCAATGCATTACGAAGGGATGGAGAGTCTTCGCTTATTGTTACCACATGTATCCCCGCCCACTCTTGTGCACCATCACACACAGTGAGGAATATGAAATCACGGTGGTTAGCCGAAAGGTTTGGGTACGTGTTTCAAACCGATAAGAAGAGGAAGATTGGGGCTTTTAGGGAGGATGCCATCAAAGAAATTCGTTGCGATATATCACCGTGGCAAGCCTTCATGTGTAAACAGAGAACGGTTAAGAGTCTCGAGGGGAGGGCGGACGAGCAGTATAAGCTGTTGTGGGATTACGCAGCCGAGTTGAGGAGAACAAATCCCGGTTCAACAATAATTTTGAATGTTGATCAAACCGCCGAAGGAAACAAATTCTCTCGTTTTTACGTGTGTCTGTCCGCGCTGAAGGAGGGAATGCTTGGCGGCTGTCGGCCACTATTTGGGCTTGATGGGACCTTCTTGAAAGGACCACATGGGGGAATAGTTTTAACCGCTGTTGGGGTAGACCCCAATAACAATAGCTTTCCGTTCGCCTATGCTGTTGTCAGTTGTGAAAATGAAGAAAACTGGTGTTGGTTCGTTGGGCAGCTTCGAAAAGATCTGAAAATTGAAAAACCATGGGAATGGACTGTGATTAGTGATAAACAAAAGGGGCTGATCAAGGCAGTGGAAGAAGAACTACCGGGGGCTTCGCATCGTTTCTGTGTTAGGCACATGCATCTTAACATGAGAAACTCCGGTTTTAGAGGACATCAATTCAAGGTTGCGGTGTGGAGAGCGGCCAAAGCCTGCACCGTAGCTCATTTGGAGAGAAGGATGGATGAGCTCAAAAAAATGGATGTGGCAGCTTATAATTGGCTAAAGGCGAAACCACCGCATCAATGGAGTCGGTCCCATTTTGACCCCTACCCCCGATGCGACCTACTTATGAATAATATGTGTGAGAGTTTTAATAGTAAGATATTGAATGCAAGGGAGCTGCCGATCCTATCTATGCTTGAGCGAATTATGAATGTTCTAATGAAGCGGAGCACTGAAAATAGAGACATGGCCCAAAGATGGAAGGGAGTTCTATGTCCACGGATTCAGCAAGTATTGGATTTCAACACATCAAAGATTCCCGATTGCATGCCTATCAAAGCTGATGATAGCCATTATCAAATTGCATGCTTTGATGGTAATCAATACGCCGTTGATTTGGACAATAAAACGTGTGCTTGCCGAAAGTGGGACCTCACCTGGATACCATGTAAACATGCGTTAACGGCCATTCACCGCCAAGGGCAAGATCCCAGAGCCTTTGTCGACAGGTTAGATGCATTATTTTCTAAGAAAAAAATTCATTCAAATTCAATGTTAATTAATCGCTGACTCCTAATTTTTCCTGATTTTTGTATTGCTTGTAGATGCTATAGAGTTGCGACATACATGGCTGCTTATGGACATACAATTTTCCCAATTAACGGACGCCATGAATGGGCCCATGTTGATGCAATCCCACCGCTTCCTCCGAAAGCGGTAAGGCGTGTTGGAAGGCCTCCTAAGGCAAGGCGAAGAGAGCCTGATGAACCACAAGTGAAGCATGTAGCTAGGAGAGGACGACCCGTAAACCGGGATCCCCACCATAGGAAGAGAAACCAAACTACAATTAAATGTGGTCATTGTGGTGTGCCTGGTCACAACCGAAGAAACTGTCCTTTTGTAAGTTCTCATACTATTAAATTGGATTTGTTTTATCAAGTGTCTTCATCTACTCGTTTATTCTTTAATTTTTTTTTTTTTTTTAAAAAAAAATAGGATGACACTCGTGAGACCGAAGAGGAGAGACTTAGGATACAAAAAATCCTACAAGACTGTGGTTTGGAGGATTTGGAAGAAGAAGGTGTTATTGACGAAATTTTTAAGGATGATGATCATCATGTGGATCTGGAGGTAGTATATGGCAGCATATATTATTTTGTAGTTGGTTTTGCATAATTGTATAACGGTAATGATTTAGAAAAATTTATGTTGAATCTTGCTCGAAAAAATAGGGTCAAAGTGGCTCACAACCGACTGCAAATGAGTCAGCTGTACCGGTTCAAGAAGAAAGGGATCCTGTTGATCTCCCAAATCTGGAGGTATAATATGGCAGCCATTACCACCGTTTCTTATGCTATTTTTTTATGCTTATCGGACTGTGGAATTTGAGGGATTTTCGGTATATTTGTGGTATCTTGTATGTTTAGGATCAGAATGCCGAGATTGAAACACAAGAGGGACTGATTAGTCAGCTGACCCAAATCAACGAGGAATTGGGTAGGATGGTAATACAATAATGCAATTTTATTCTTTAATTTGGTCTTGCATAATTATGAAATGCCATTGATATGCTAATTTTTATTACTATTTTGCATCATTAAAATAGGATGTAATTGACACAATCCCGGCTGAAAATGAGTCGGCCGCACTGGATGATGAGCCGATTCTGGAGATTCAGATTTGGGGGGGGAGAAACAATACAAGCCGAGAATGTTCATCTCTACGAAATGAAGCGAATGGCGGCCGATTGTGGTTTTCCAGATCCTCTTGGAGGAGAATTGCCAAGTGCTTGCAAACCAATGTGAATCAAGTTGTATTTTGGAGGGACAAGTTGTTTTTGTGTAATATCTAAGGCATGGCTTTAGCTAGTAGATCTTTTTGTTGATGACAAGTTCTAGTTTTTTGTGATAATATTGTAAGGCAAACTCAGCCATGTTTAGGTGCAATTCATATTATCTATCAATGATGCCATTAATGGCCATATTTAAATAGGTTGATGTTTATAATTGGTTACAATTTGATGATCCCATTACCATTTGCCACTGTGATTCTTAGGCATATAAAATTTTATTTGTGAAAATTATCACAGAATTGCATCTTATTTGTGTCGTGTGTGCATCTTATTTGGATGTTAGTTTAATTTGGTCAGTTTACACAATCTTATTGCTATTGTGTTGGTAGTATTTGGACAATATGATACAATATAAAATGCTAAAACTCAATTCCATTAAACTGAAAATATCCATACGACAAGGGAAAATTCTGAAAATTCATTCCACAAAGATGGAACACCCTAAACATAATTTAACATTAAACACACCCAATAACCAGCCGAAGCCCTACATTCTTACATCCATAAGTGTATCATATAGGCCAACATGATCACAGCGCAGCTAGTCGACACTAATTTGATTATCTTGATCTTTCTTGCAATCTTGTCTATTTTTAGCTGCACAACGTTGAGCTTCTCCGATATATCCTTCAAGTCGGAGTACAACTCCGCCGTTGCTGAACTGGTACCAACAGTCGGTGTACCAACAGTCGGTGGGTCGACCCACTCAAAGAAAAGGCACCCTCCTCTCTGCCAAATAACAGAAAAATGTAAGAACAAACCATGATCCGCAAACCGCGTTTATTCAGCCCATAAACCTAACACATCAATTTTTATGCAGATATGGACATAACTTACGTTCCAATTACGGCAGCCAAGGAACCGTCGTCCTTGATTTTCAGGCTTCTTGGATGTCTGTAGAACTGGCCTTAAATCGCAGTCGCACAACATAAATCTGGCAGGTGATGTGGTGGAGTATGACATCTTCGAAGGCTCCAAAGCTTCTGCTGAAATTGGTCGAAGGCACAAGGTGAGAAAGAGATTACCCACTTTGCTGTCAATTTTAACCTAATGTGATTTGGAATTGGGGGGAAAAGGGATACATTTTCCCTCCTTTTTAGTGGTATACCCTAGACTAAATGGTATTATTTAATTAAAAGGAATATTTGGTAACCAACGTGTAATTTTGCTGTGCCACATCAGAGAAAAAAAGCCACATAAGCCCGTCACCGGATGGGTAACTGGCTGTACCCGGTGACGGGGCATTTTTACCAATTTTTTGAAAGTTGGAAGGCATTTTCATTAAGTGCCAAACATAAAGGATATTTTCTTAATTAGGGCAAAGTTACGGGATATTTTTACCAATTTTCCCATAAATTTATAATAAGTCACTCTTTCACTTTAGCCCTTTTATTAAGTTTTTCTATGCGTGCTCAATAACTATTGTTGATGTGGTACGTGTTACAATTTTTAAAGAGAGAAATTTTTTGGAGCAAAAGATTATCTTTCAAAAAAGGTAAAAATTCGTGTGCATTTGATGCACACAATAGCCTTAATGTATACTTAACCAATTTTTAACCCTTCCCCTGTTATTATCTTTCAAAAAGGCAAAAATTCGTGTGCAGTCTTCGCTCCCCAATTTTTATGGATCTGCCGACCTTTTTTTTTTCTTCTTCGAGTCTCTTTATTTTCGCTAGTTGATGTGCTAGCAGTCACAATCTGCTAGAGAAATTTCATTCGGTGAGAAATGATAGTTTGCAGCTTCTTAATTATGATTCTTTTTATCTTCATATGTTTAAAACATAAAGTAGTGTGATTTTTTTTTTTTTTTTCGTTTTCTATCTTCTTTTCTTACAATTGGATTGAGATTAGCTGGTTAGACTTCTTTGTGCTTGCCAATTCTTCTCTGTTTTTTTGTTCAAATAAATCTATTGCTTCTAAAAAATACAAATTTCTCTTGGTCTAGCATATATGACTTTCATTTAGGACAAAAAAAAAATTCTTGTTATTTACGTAAATAATAATATTAATTATTATTATTTATAAATTCAACTAATTAAATATCTATTATTTTGTTGAAGGAGATTTTTGAGATTATAGATACTTATATATATGTTCATATTGAGTTAAATAAAAAAACTGAAAAAAATTGTTAAAAAAAACTATATTTTCTAAAAGATGATTATTATATAAAATGTATTATGAGTTTACCTCCAAAATATTTCATATGAGAAATAACTTAAAATAAATCTAGAAAACAAATTTCTATTTTAGATGAATTGGATCTCCAATGTGCATGAGATGAATTTATAATTTATATTCAATAAGTTTGTAGCAAATATGCTCAGTTTCATACTCCACATATTCTATATTATACTTGAGAGAACTACAAATATTAACATTAAATTAATTTACATAATGAGATTTAAAAAAGATAATAAGTGTAAGCGGAGATGCAAAGTTGGTCTCATTATTGAAACCTATATTTAGGTGAAAATATTTGGGAAACTCTTACTTCGTTTAGTTGAATGTTATATAGTGAGGCTTATAATATATTTTTATATTAGTTTTACAAAAATAGAGTTGGAATTGGGTTCAAGCAACTGTCCTTTTGTTCTATTACTTTGTTCTTCAATATAAAATAAATTAAGCTTTTCGAACCAAGTTTATATTTTCCCATCAGAAATCAATTTTATGATCGTCATGTATTTTTCATGAGAAGTAAATTGGTTTAAGGTTTTCCCATCATAAATCAATTTTATTTTTCATGAGAAGTAAATTGATTTAAGGTTTTCCCATCATAAATCAATTTTATGATCGTCATGTTATTTTTCATGAGAAGTAAATTGGTTAAGGTTGTATCACGAAAGTTACTTGATTGTTTGTGATAAATATATCCCTCTTCCAATTAAGAGTTTCCCAATTAATTCAACTTTTTTTTTTTTTGGATGTGATCTAGTGAAGGCTCAATTGGTCGATGACCTGTTATTTCAATAAAGATTCAATACCACCTCATTTCTAAATACACAATCCTTTTTCATTTTAGGGAAAAATTAAGAACTCTTGAAACGAACCATATACCATCTTTATGATTTAATTTTTTAAAAATCTCACATTCAGGTGTAATTATGCTAAACCTCTTCCTATACCATAATTGTGAGACTTAGTAAACAGATTATATTGATAAATGAAGTAATACTGAAAGAAATAAAAATCAAATGAAGTAATAATGTAAGAAATAAATATAGAAATAAAAATCTTCACTTGGAATCATGTATTCAGGAGTGCTGGGAGTTGGTTTTACTCCTCATGTGATTGTGGTCGATTAAACAGATGTAAATTGCTATTACGGTCAACTCCTTATGTGATTACCTTCGATTTAAGAGAGGTAAATTACTATCGCGCGCACTAAAATTTACTGTTCATGTATTGAGGAGTGCCGGGAGTTGGTAGTACTACTCATGTGATTATGGTCGATTAAGGAGATAGAAATTGCTATTACAGGTAAAAAAAATTATTGGTCTTGTTTAAGGTGATAGGTTATTTAAATTTCACTTTTCTTTTCCTATAATACTAGATAAGAACCCGTGCAGCGCGCACGGGCTTGTAAGGACTCTGGTAGTGGGTGCTACAATTTGTGTTTTGATGTCATCATACTTGAGGTTAAACATATATTGAGCACTTGAAACTAATATATATTGCAACATATAAAACATATTATGAGTAACCAACTATATAATCCACCAATTTGATCACCATAACAAGAAAAACTCTAGATTCATAGTTGTTATCCAAACCACCTTCATTTTATCCAGAAATCTACATACGATGACTTGCTTTTTCATTGCCAACACTCACCAAATTGTTGGTACTTATACATATATTTAACATTACAGCATTGATCGGAAGATTACTCAAATAATCATGACATCAACTAATTCCAGGATTAATACATATAGTGATTTTATACCACCATTAAGAATAGTGTTGCTGATGCAAACCGTAAGATGTATGATATGTGGTAGATCCTAGATATCAATAATTAATATTTTATAACTTTTTTTAAATGTATCATATATCACACATCATGCGATGTGTAGACACTATTCGTATAGACTCTGAGCATGACCAGAATGCGCATATAAACTTACAACATCACATTAATTAGGCTTTGCAATGTAATCCAAACCATCTATATGCACTGGAATCATTGAATTGCACATTAACATATTCTTATTTGTGGATGAATAGTTAAAATAACATTGATGTATACACCATATTTTCACATTTGGCATGCGCATAAGGAATAATTACCAAGAGTGATTCTATATAGCAAATGCAATATATTTTTTTGTTATTCTAGAGAGTTTCTTCATTATATTTTATCCTAGAAAGAGTAGCAACAAAAATCCACGGAATTTAATGTAACAAACAAAAGACATCAACGGGATGAGTTTAAAACTATGCATGGGGTATAACATTTCATATTACCAAACGGTTGAGACATTTTTCGAGTAGAATAAACTAACAATGGGGTTCGTCTTTAAAAGAATACCTAAAATATATTGAATGATGCTTCTATACATCGACATTTAGTATAAAAAAATATCAGGTCATATCTAACGGATCATTTCTGCTTTAGCAAGATGCAAGAAAACCTACTTATAACTTGGCGTCGTGTTTTTTGATACTCTCCCAAACAATTATTTTACAAACCTGCACGTGAAAATATCAAATTGAGACACCAAGAAGATCTTCGAAAAGCCAAGTCAAAGGGTAAAATTTGTCAAGAACAACTATATGAACTTAATGGGAAAACAGGATGGAAATTACCTTGGGTAAATTTACAAAAAGAATAAAAAATATATTCACTACAACATAAATGAGTTAATGTAACAATAACTTTTTTAGTTAGTTTTTTAAGAAAAATAGTATATACACAAAATTTTATTGTAACATCAATAAAATACACTCAAAATTAAGTTTTCATCAAACTACAATCTAACTTAATTTTATTTAGGTTATTCATATCAATTTGACCCAATGTTTCCATTATTTTTTTTTTCATTTTTATCCACTCATATATATATATATATATAACTTATTTTATATCACATTAATTTTATACATCTAGTTATTGTATATAAATCTTAAGACATTATCATTAATTTTAATTACCATGTATTAAGACACCTTAATTGTTGTGTTTTATAGATTTTAGATAAAAAAAATAAACTTGCAAACATGAAGAGACATGACCAAATGTCCCAAGTCTAGGTATCACACTTAAGAAATGTACTCAAATTCTTAAAGGCTAAAGCTACAAGTCTATTTTGTAATTGTTTAGTAAAAATATAATGTGTGCATATCTATATACATACACACAAATAAGTCACAAATAAAATTTAATTTATTTTTGATAACGAATAAGTAAATCTTTAGGTGCTCTAATAAATTGTTATTTTTGTAGGTCTGAGTCGATAGTTTTCACCACTTATGTTACAGATATTCTGTTGTGATAATTAAGATGTAACACATGAGACAAATAAAAATTAAAGTCACATAAGAAAAATAATCCACAAATATTTAATTAGTTTAAAATAAAATAAATAATTTCATTATTTACAAGTGTTACTTATTTATAAGTGGTACATAAAAATGTTACTTATTCAAAAGTGTTGCGTAAAAAGTGTTACTTATTTAAAAGTGTTACCTAAATGTGTTACAATTTAAAAGTGTTACGTTCAAAGAGTTACATATTCTAAAAATGTTACACGAAAATGTTACATATTCGTAGATGTTACAAAAGTGTTACATATTCATAAGTGTTAATATATATAAATAAATATACAAATAATAAAACATACAAATGCATGAATCAAAGTAAATGAATATGGAATAATGCATGAATTAATTGTGAATCAAAGTAACCAAATCTATAATAATTTAGAAACGTTTACGCATCAGCTACCAGAGGGTGTGTGAATGCAATTTAGAGAGAGAGTGTAATTATATAATAACATATTTTCACAATTCGAAAACAAGGTATTTTTTTGGCCCATTGCACCTACTATTTTCGGAAATAAAAAATTATTTTATTTTAAAATTTGGCTGTAAATATTAATTTATGGCTAGCCCACTGGCCTACCATTTTTTACTCCGATAAATTAGGAAAATGATTTTCTTAACTAATCAATATGGTAAAAATTGAATCAAATCCCAATTTTTTCGGAAGTTAGGATATCCCTCTCTACAAATAAGGAACTAATATGTGTATAGATGTAATTAATAAAATAAAATCTCTTAATTTTAGCAGCTGAATGTCTTTCAATATTTGACAGAAAAGATAATCTATTTAATTAATTCATGAACCTGTTGAGATATGCCCTCAATTTCGAAAATAAATCAAACCTTAGATGTGTTAGCTTAAATACTAGATTAATTTTGTTTTCATAAAAACACCAGTTCTGAGAAGTAACACGAGTAGAAGACACAATCATATGAGAATTGACAATCGGCAATCATCTCTGAGGCATTAATATGCAAATGTTAATGTGGCATAGCTCGGAAAAAAAAGTTCTAAAATACCATGGTTAAGGTATCAAACCTGAATCACTTTTATTTGTTATCTTGTTTGTTTCAGCAATAATCTTGAAGCAGTAGTCCTTAACATGTTTTCAGTTCTTTCCTTCAATAATTTTAAGGGTTTTACAGATACATTTTATAGTCCTTTTAAGACGTGTTGACTTAGCAATATCAATCTTCAAGACACTCCCTATATTTCTTTTGATAGGTCCTCCGAATTCTTAGAATATGGGTTTTTTGTTAAGTTTTGTTATTGTTATTTTGGTTATAAAGAATGAGTTTAGGAGTGTAAAATTTGATTATGAGAAGTTGTCAACACGCAACTTCTACCAACTTTTGACTTTGAAATCACTTTATTTACAGATACTACCAAATTCTTATTTGCCCACAAAAATCAATTCAAATCATTTCTCTAAAAGCACAATTATTTGCAGATATCCCTTAATCTCTATTCACATAATAGATGAACAAAACTATTCACATAATAGATGAACAAAGAAACATATATAAAAAAATAGGTCACAAACGAAGGTTTAGAACGTTAGACATAGTCATTAAACAAAATTCTTTCAAATTATCTATCAATATTTTCTTTAAAATTACCTAATCAACATTCCTCTCCAAGTGACTAGGCTACATGTTTTCAAACTCTTCTTAAAGTAAATTTCTTCCCTTTGATCAATCAACTCCAATATTTTCAAATAAATTATTACAATAAGTAATAATTAGGATATTAAAGTTATTGGGCAAACTCGACCCAAAATTTTATCGTGTTTTATCAAGTTGTCCCAATAACTATCCGAGCTCGATAGACGTACGTCCGAACTCAAAATTATCATACGAGTTTGTATCATGGTAACGGATCGTGCCGAGTTTTGTCACCCCTAATTTCTTAACACTAAAGAAAATGGCATTGTTGTATTTAAAATAAAATTATTTAAGGTCTTTCCCGTGCATTGCACTGGCGAACATACTAGTGTGCGTAGAAGTAAAATAATCATTCCATACATGAAAGAGATGAGTAACTTTGATACGTGGCAGTAACTCAATGTTTCAAAAAGCTGATGTGGCGAGATTGGAGAGTCTCAATTGTACTTTTATATATTACGCATTTGTATTCTCATGTTTCTCGTGAGTCGCAATACTATGCAATCATCCCACAAGTAAGACAAAATTATAGTAGGGTGAACGACATACTGTCTTAAACTCTTTGTTATAACGGGAACAAATCTGTTTGAACTCTCACCTGAGAACAATTGTATTCCCACCAAAAGATAGATAAAAATTGTGCAATTCACTTAATTGCATGATATCTTTGAGGATTTTATCCAAATTTTAAATGCAATGTAAATGAAGTATGAGAGCTTAATCCCAAACAAATATATATTTAAATGTAGAAAAAATTATATTAATCCGATATCAACATTGAAAAATTTGATTGCATTTAGAGCACAATAAGATACTAAGTAATTCCCAAAAAAATGAAACTGTTGATAGATTCATTTTGTAAAACTAATCAAGTAACATTGAACAATTATAAAATTTCAAACACGTTCAAAATAGTCCATATATTAGAAATTATGAAAATTATTCATATGATCTAAATTCGACTTCAATAAACAAACACATAAATCAAAAAGTCATTATTCATCTACGACTCTAGAACTGTATTTAGCCACATCCTTAAACCCATATTGTTGACTGTAATCTTCTAATCCATTCTTCAACAATTTTTTTTTTTCTGTTTCATTCTTTAAAAAAAATTCCCAATTCGGTCTTAATCAACTGTGACTTATCACCATTTTCAGCATTGTCCAAATAACAAACAATCTCGCAATTGTATTGGTCAACATCTTGCATATTGATGTCTACAAATATCAAATAACAAAAAAAAAAAAAAAAAAAAAAAAATGATCAGTGAAGCATATTAAAAATTTGAGAAACACACAGATCGTTGTTAATACCTGTTGAAATTAGGTGTTCTTGAAGATGAGAAGAAATCGCAATTTGACTTGGTACTTATCTTTCACACAATAAGTTGGATGATCCAGAAATTACAATGACAAAGAAATTGTTTCCACCCTCATACATGAAGACAACAACATTATCATCAACCAATTAATTTGCATTTGCAAACTTTTTCCATCCAAAAGTGAACAAATACTGATTAGCAATGTTCTGAATCGAACCAACCAAACTTCTCTATCTATATTCTTCAATGCAAAACAATTTAGAATTTTAACCTGCAAACGTTTTCCAATATTCTGTGGCATCAAAACAGACTGAAAAAAAAAAATCAAATACAAAATAAATATAGCCAAAAAAATTAAGATGTATTAATTAAAAGAATAAATCTATTTAAATCAATGTCCAATTACGCATTGTTATTATTCTTTTATAGTACCTGATTTCCAAGAACTTCACGCTGATTAAAAATCACGTAGAATCACCTTAGTTTATATGGAACATCTACCACATATCCATCATGATCATGTATATAAACATGTAATATAGATGAGGAAGAGTCATATTTGATAAATAAGTAATAAACATCTTTCAATGCATTCTCGTCTACAAACTGTCTCCAACCTTTACTCAAAATAAGTTTTCTCATCTTCATCTAGTCTAATTTCCATATCCCACTTTCTATTTTTGTTTATTTCAACAGTGCATCTCTTGTTTAGATTTCCAGGCAGAACCTCCACAAATCTAGGAAACTTCTACAAAAATTAAAATATATTGAATTAACAATAAAACAATTTATTATACACAAATAAAATGCATAATCAAAGTTTATTATTAATTTCACATGCCAACTTGTCATAGCATTGAAAACTATGCAGATATACTGATATTTCCATAAAGCTGCAATAAAAAATACAATGCAAACTTTATAATAAACAAAATCATAAATTCAGTTTGGAGGTAAAAACATATCAAATTAAAAAAAAACTCTAGAATTAAACAAAACACATGTGCATAAATAATCATTACTAAAAATTATGTTCTTACAAATAAATCTAAAAATTGTACGAACATCAAATAACGTACACAACTATAATACTTTATTAAACGAATTAAATTAAGCTGTAAAACAAGGAGAAACAATTTACAATTAAAAAAAAATACCTTTACCTATGTTCGCACATGTCGATCTACGTCCGACCATTGGTTCGTCTAAAGTTTGAAAACAGATAATAATAAATAATAAAAGTGTTCGCAATGCACCTAAAAGAAAGACTTGTTTTGTTTTAAAATTTGGTTGGAAATTATATATATATATGTGTGTGTGTGTGTGTGTGTGTGTATGTGTGAAGAATATGCGTTTGTCAAGGATGCTAGTGGATTGGAACTTATATGTATTTAAAAACTATAAAAAAAGAAATAAATAATTAACAAAATGAAAATCATAAATGTGATAAAATTTCGAAATGTGTAAATTATTTAATAAATAAGAATGTTGTTTTCTCGATTTACAATACATATAACCTAAATTAAATATATCTTCAAATCTTCTGATTAAACATTATAAATTACAAAGTAATGTTTTATCAAGAAGATATAATTATACTATTATTTTTCCTTAGAGAATGATGTAATATCTATTTCTAAAATCAAATAAAATGAACAAAAATCTAGGACTAATTAGTATATAAAGGATTACTATAAAATTCGAAATGTTAACTCAAATATAATATTGTTTTTTTTAGTTCAAAATTACTAATAATAACATATTTTTATATAAATATGATTGAATATTAAATGAAAAGAGTTGTTAGCTCTAGAACAATGTCATTTAGTAACTCATTATTGTCTTTTTTCAGTTATCCCTTTCTATTCCTCTTTCTTCTTGTTTCTTGTGTTCTTTCAACAAATTTTGTTGGTTGAAGACATTATAAAATATAAGGTAAATTACAAAAGTTCACCCCAAAATTTCGTCATTTAGTATTTTATGATATTATATTTTAATCCTCGTTGATTAACATCCTATAAGTTCACAGATTTTGCAACTTACAGTAATTAACTGATTTTTTTTTATATCTCAACGAAATTAGCTCACGCGACCTGAATAAGAAGGGCAATATGCTTCCATTACTTCTATGTCCAAATTCAACAAAACATTGGAACAACTATTTGAACAAAGCTACAACTAAGAACAAGTACCACAGACACAAACCATAAACATCTGGTTCATTTGCTACATTCTAATTTCTAATTCACCTAAAAGACAACATCAAAATCAAAGAAATAAACAAAGCAACCCATAAGTATTTCTCATTTTTCGTACTCATGCTCAGTTGATCTTCAATGTTGTTCAGACACTTCAATAGTCTTAGAATTATTCGTCGCAATCCAACAAAGAAGGTACATCCTCCTGGTTGCTGAAACAATTTACAATTGTCACTTATCAAAGCCTTACAACAATTTCAGTAGACCATATTTGAAGCAGAAAAAAAATAGCAAATTAGCAGATTGTACACATAAAAAACCTCCGCAGTGAAGAAATATATCTTTACATCTCAGAATCATTACAACTGACTCAAGCCATGAAAATTAATACCTCCAACCAACTAGTTTCCTCTTATTCTTACTCCATATCTTTGGCAGGTCACATATCTCCTCCCGCGGTTGTGATTCTTCCATGACATGAGTTGTTTACATCTCGTTCCACAACTGCAGAATTCGTCTATGATCAACAGAGGGAATGATGAGCAACTGAAGGAGAATTTTTTTGGGAGATTTTGAAACCCTAGCAAGAAAACTACTATAGTTATAGTGAGGAAGGAGGGCGTGGATTTTACCGTTGGGGGCTATTAAAAAGTCTCATTTACCTTAAAGAGGCTCACTTCACGCGCATATCAGATGAGATAATTCCGCAATATTTTAAAAATTTCAACTAACTACAACAAGTTGCAAGATTCGTTAAATAAGAATGTTAATGGACAACAAGTTGCAAGATTCGTTAAATAAGAATGTTAATGGACGAAGTTGGATAGTTCAAGTGGCAGAGCATCTACTACCTAAACCTTTGGTCCTAGTTTCGAGTCACCGTGATTGGTCCTAGTTTCGAGTCACCGTGAGGGAGGGTGGGTTCAAGTCACCGTGGGGGAGGGGAGGATTGTACCGTAGATTAGGAGAATTTTTTTTAAATAAGAATGTTAATCGGTGAAGATAAAAATATAAAATCGAGAAACACTTATATTGGGGTCTTGTAGTTTACCCTAAAATATATTATAAAGAAATTACAAATCAGTTTCTACATTTTCAATCGCATCAAAGCAACATTGACGCCATTTAATTAAGGGTTAATTATGTGAAAATTCACGACCTTTTAGTCAATTATCATTTACAACATGACTTTTTAAACATAACATATAAATACACAATCTTTATGATTTTTACAATTCAATTCATCCAATTAAGTTTTTGGCTTTGATTGCTGATGTGGAGCCCGAAATTAAGATCTTAACCCGCCTAATTACATACATGTAGTTGTGCGAATTATTTTAACCCTTAATTATACAAAAAAATCATAGTTTTATCGTGAAACCTAATCATAAAACATTATCATTTTTATTTAATTAGAAGTTTATAAATATTGTACGATTACACGTCTGTAACTAAGATAAAATCCTGATTCCGAGCTCCATTTCAGCAATTGGAGCAAATAATTTACTCAGGTGTATTAAATTGAAAAAAATCATAAAGGTGGTGCACTTGTATACTATGTTTGAAAAGTAATGTTGTAAATGATAATTGAACAAAATGTCGTGAATTTTCGCGTAATTAACCCTTTAGTTATTCAAAATAATGCCATTAACATTTTCAAGAATATTAAAATGATGAAAAGTAGGTAAAAAGGTAAATTTAACCTTTCCTAATATATTGAAAAGAACTCAAACACACCCTAAGAATTCCATCCCCATCTTCTTATTCCTTGTCTTAAACGGATTGGGGCGGGAATTCCTTTCGGTAAACGGATAAATGTGAAAATTCGGGTTGCCTATTTATTTTTTACAACCTCAAATTTATTTTATATTTGGTTGAAAGTAACACCAGTTTTTAAAATAACACAACAAATAACAACAATCAACATAACTATGATAAGCATTGCAAAAAAAAGTAAAAAAATAAGGTAATAACGTGTAAAACTATGCTAAGTTGAAACTCTACTGAAAAAGAAAAACTAGTAAAATAAAAGCAACACAATTTAAAGTATCAAGTGTTTGTGTGTCCATATTAATGTTTTAGTCACTAGACGTTAGTTGATTGATAAGCTGAGGTCTTATAATTAATCGGGTCACCGCTGAGTATAAGAATTATTAGGCAAGGAGGAATAAAAAAAAAATACATTTACGATCAAGTCTTGCAACTAATTGGGCCAACCTAGACAGGGCCCAAACGTTATTAGAGGAATCATGGAAAAATTTATAAGTGACTAATAAAAGACAAGCACCTAGAGCAAGACTAATCGAGTTTTTTTTAATAGAAATTTATATATATTTATATGTAAATTAAAAATAAATAGGAATATGCAATTCTATTTTGTTTAGTCAGAATTAGGAGTGTAAGTGAGTCGAAAAAACTCACGAGTCAATCGTGATCAACTCATAAAAATATCGAAATCGACTCGATATAAACAACCAAGCTCAACCTCAAGCTATTCGATTAGGTGTCGAGTTGGAGTTCGAGCTTATAGATACTCGACTCGGCTGGCTTGCGAGCTCAATCAAGCTTGTGTTAAATCATTAATTTACCCTTTATAATTGATATAATTATATATATATATATATATATATCCTAATTTTTAAATTAAATAAGGTGAAACCCTAAGGTTACTGTTAGTAGCCATTTATAGTATAATTAAAGTTTTATATTTTTTTTTATATCTGATCGAGGCAAGTCAATTTTGAGTTCAGTGATATTTTACCGAGTCGAAGTTAAGTTTAAAAAATGTAAACTCGATCAAACTCAAAACCCGCTCGAATATCATTATTCGATTTACTCAACTCGTTTACCTCCCTACTGGCCGGGAATGGGACGCGCGGGAAGAAAGTATGAATGCCCATCCAAAAATTTAGGACGGAACCCTATGCCCTAATTTGCTCGATGAAAGAAAAAAATTACTATTGACAGCTCTCCTCCCTCGGCTACCCGTACGTCGAAATGCCGAATTCCGTCACCTCTTCTTCACGCACCTAAGTATGGCGACTCCTTGTGGCAAACGGTAATCACTTATACTAAGCTCGCCATTGAAAAGCCAATTGTATGGTGGTATATGTACATTTGCTTGTGCTTTTGTAATCGAAATCATCTGATGGAAGTCATATGAGTTTCAGGCTTTACAATAGTGATTTTATGAGTTGTTAGAAGGAATTTGTGTTTAAGTTTCTGCAAGCAGTAGTACAGTGGTAGAATAAATTTCTGATATTTCTAATTCCAGATATGCATTTTTGGGTTAAAAATGTTCTGGTAATGGTGACTGCTTATATGTTCATTGTCGCCTCGCTGTCTTGCTCTTTTTTTAATTGAACAAGGAAATTTTTTCTCCCTAGTTTGTTTTATCTCACTTAAGGGCTAATTTTTGTATATCTGTATTTTATATGGAAAGCTCTAACAATGGCGATCTGCCGGAAGATATTGTTCTGGATATTTTATTGAGGCTGCCCGTAAAGACTCTTTTACGATTCAAATGTGTTTGCAAGCACTGGTATACTCTTATTGGAAGCCAGAGGTTCGTAAACCTACATTTTTGCCATGAGAACAACCGAGAACGCCTACTTGTTCGGTATTACATACCTGATTATGACAGTGCACTTGCCTTGTTTTTCGACGACATGTTATCTGGATATGAAAAGCCTGATCATCTACAAATGAACCGCAATACAGTTATGGATCTTATTGGACCGGTGAATGGTGTATTTTGCGTCTTTGGTCCATTTAGAAATATAGCTTTGTTGAACCCAGCTACGAGACAGTTTAAGCCACTCCCTCCCAAACTAGATGTTCAATCAATGTTAATTGAGGATGCACACGGGTTTGGGTTGGACTCTTTGAATGGAGATTTCAAGGTGGTTTCAATTGAGTACTTCTGGAAAAGAGAAAAGGCTCATGGACACTTTTGTCCTCTTGTTTCCATTTACAACTCAGGTAGTGATTCTTGGAGGCATTTTGAAGATGCAAGTTTGCATACTCCAATCCATCGTCCACGTAGGTCTCCAGGTAACACATACTTGCATGGAGTCTATTATTGGCTCTTGGAGCTTTACTATTCTAAAATTTCTGCTATCCTTGCATTCGACATGACGACTGAGAAGTTTCAAGAGATACAAGTTCCGGACTGTACTAAGTTGAAAAGGGGGAATCTTGCTTTATATGGCGATTCAATTGCTTTGCTCGTTTATGAATTTAAGGAGGATGCCTGTACTGATGTATGGATAATGCAGACTGAAGGAAGCTGGAGTAGACGTGCAACTATTGGTCCTTTTGAATGCACCTTTCCACTAGGTTTTTGGAAGAACAATGAGCTCTTATTATGTACAAGATCTCCAAACTTCGCTCTCTGTAATATCTACACCCAGAAATTAAGGACTGTTGAATTTGAAGCTGGAAGCATAGGTAATTACTATTTGTCAGTTTGGGTTTTCTCGTACAAGGAGAGCCTTGTTTCCATAAAAGGGGAGGGAGGTAATTGCATAGTGTGGGATCCTGAATCCGGTTTTGTTTAGAACTTCTTAGAAGAATCCTTGTTATCTAGGTCGTTGTTTATCTACAAGTGAGTGTCTTACTTTTGCCAGGGTCTACCCACCGTCTTGTTATCGTATATCGGTTGCCCTGTTTCTAGGGACTATAGAATCTAGAAAAGATGGTAGTTATTGCTTGTTGGTCTTGTATTTCGTGGAAATTTGATGCTTTGCTAACATTTACATATATTAGTTGGCTTCCAGTCGTGCCTAGCAGGGTGAGTGTATAATCCGCTGCTTTTGGCAATTTTTAGTCAGGCTGGTGTAGCAAAGCAACCCATTTTAACTTCTGAAGATGGTATTATATGTGAACTTTCTTATGCTGTTTCTGATTTTATTTTTCTTACCAAAGCAAAATATTCTTCTTTCTGATGTTGAATTTATGTAGATAAATTTGGCTTAATCCATCATGGCCTTAATCAGTTCTGTCTTTTATGAGATTTGAACTTATCCACTATGATTTTATTATTGATGATTTAGCAAATCAGTCTTTCTTTTGTTTCCATTTACTGAGTCTATTTTTTCCCTATATCATGTCCGTGTCATCTTCCACCTCTCTATACGACTATACCTCTGCTTTTTTGTTTTTTTTTTTTTAAAGTCCTGGATGGCTGTAATGTGCGGGAATTGAAGACCTAAGTACGGCCAATCTGCTATTTGAGTGGTAGGGGTGGGCTCGGGCCGGGCTTCTGCGGGTTTCGAGTTGTTGGGTTGGGTACCCGATCCTACGAGTACCTGTCACCTCGGCCCCAGTATCTAACTCCAGCCAGTTGATTTAGATTTCTCTTAAAGTTACTTTTGTAGGATTAGTTTTTTTTTTTTTTTTTTTTTTTTGAAAGATTTACAAAGTTATTATTAATTCATAAGAAACTAATAAGATTGAAAAGGTTGCACGTGAGTCAACTTTAAAAGAAAGACAAAAAAAAATTGTGTGTGATGGTCACATAGATTTAATTCCATGTAACGGGTCTAATATATGATTAAATTAATGATCCAAATAGACAATACTCATATCCAAATCCTGTGCTTTTTCAGAAAATAAATTAACTCTTGGTCACATGGAATAAGTTCCGTGTGACCGTCGCACACAAGATACTCTAAAAGAAATTCCACCAATATATTATTTCCTTATTCATTTTTGCTTCTTTTACATTGTATTTTATTGCTATGTATATTTTTAAGTATCAGATATTGTATTCATGTCTCAAAATTAATGTTATAAAAGATTAAATTTACAATTATAGTTGAGAAAAAATATAATTTCTACAATAATGAAAAAATCATATAATTTAAATTACAACACAATGCATTATAAATATAAAATTAATTAAAAACGGTGAGAAAATGAAAATCAAAATTACTCCAAACGTCGAATTTGTTGAAAATGAACATACACATTTTCAGAATTTTCTTGCGTGGCATTGAGAAATTAGGGGTACCACGCCTCAATTTACCTTGGAAAATGCATAACCATCCGTGGACCGAATTTTCTAATTCTACATTTTAACTCAATGTATTTATGTTTGGCATATTTCAACTGGCCTAGCCTTGTTATTCATCCAGAACAAGAGGAATCACAACAAACTAATGCTACGACTTAATACAAATGGGTTCAAAATTAACCAAACTGCTAATATTCAAGCAAGAACAATTTGTTGATTCCTACCCAAAGAAGGATGCTGTAAGTATGTAAATTGAAATAGATGATTCAATCTAAAAAGCACAAATGAGAAGAGGAATAAATAATAAATTGGGTAATAACAAAATTAGTTAATATTCGAGCAAGAGACGACATCATGATGGTGTTGACCATTTGTATCATATTGAAACTTGAACTGTATCTAAAGATGTTCTATGCTACCTCATGATATAGGGTGTGTTTGTTTAAGGTTTAGGAATGCTAAGATAAACTTGACTGAAGGAGTTAATAAGTGTACTTTATTGAGATTTAGTTTTCTAAATTTATTGGGGTAAACCATAAACCAACAAACCAGTAGTGTCTTAATTCATTTGATGTATGACACATAACACAAAAAAAAAATATTAACATCTATCTTGACTTTAATTATTGGCATTATACATCTTAAGGTCCTTAAAGTATTAATGTTTGTTTTAAATGGTCCTTAAAGTATCATTTTGTTTTAATTGGTCCTTGAAGTTATAAATTTTTAAATCAATTAGTCCCTGAAGTATTTTTTGTTTCAATTGGTCCCTTATGTTTTACAATTATTTCAATTGATCCTTAAACTATTACGAAATTCTATCTTAAGGCCCCCTAAAAGAAAAAAAGATACATAAAATATGTGAAATCGTCGATTTAATTCAAAATAATATTATAACATATCGTTTATTAAATAAATATTGTGTTATTTGTTTATGATACTTTTACCATCAAACGAGGTGAATTATACTATAATAGGATTTGAACAAAAGTTCGAGATTATAATTTCTCAATAATTTTATCCAAACTTTGAGAAATACTTTGTGGTACTTTAATTTAGTGATAATTTAGTTGAGATATTTTGAACTCTATCTATCTTGAATTTAATGTAAAACTGAACATTATTAACGAAAGGACTTTGAAATTTTATGTTTGAAGGTCTTTACAATATTTAAAAAAATTAAAGTTATTTCGTTGATAATGTTCAATTTTACTTTAAATTCAATATAGTTAGAGTTCAAAATATCTGGATCAAATTAGCACGTTTCTAACTAAAATAAAGTGCACGAAGTATTTTCTCAAAGTTTGGATGAAATTCTTGAAAAAAATATAATCTTGGAGTTTTATTCAAATCGATATTTTAGTATAATTCACCTTCGTTTCAGGGGGAAAGCATCATAATGATAAATTACAAAATATTTATTTAATAAAAGATATGCTACAATATCATTTTTAATTAAATCGGTGATTTCACATATTCTATGTATTTTTTTCTTCTAGGGACCTTAAATATATTTTTGTAATAGTTTAAGGACTAATTGAAATAATTCTAAAACATAAGGGACTAATTAAAATAAAAAATACTTCAGGGGACCAATTGAATAAAAAAACTAGAACTTTAAGGACCAATTAAAACAAAATGATACTTTAAGGACTATTTAAAACAAACATCAATACTTTAAGGACTTCAAGATGTATATTGCCTTAATTATTTCTCCTTATATCATACATCTAATGGGGTCACGGCATTAACTTAGAGTCAGCATAGATTCTTCCTTGTATCTAGAAGTTCCCGCCTACGATTCTAAATGTCAACATGATTCAAAAATTAACCGAGCATCATCTATAAATACAAATTGAGGTCACGAAATTTCAGATTTAACTCCATAATTAGCATTAAGCACTGAACTTAGAATCGCATGAAACAGGTGCCAAGCTTCATTCTTGTTTCTGCTTTCGCAATATCCATTTCCTTAATGTCTGTCTTTGTTACTGATAAAGCGCAATCCGGTTATCAGATGAATTCCGAACGAAAATTCGTTTGTAACGTCAATCAACGCGAGAAACTTAAAGAATACAAGATGTACGTGGTTCGATCCGGAGATCTACGTCCACGGGCTTAAAATATCACCTGCCGAGGTGTTTCTCCACTATCCCTTTCAAGCTTACACGTAATAGTTTAGGAGTATAAAGTGCGAACCCTAATTCTGAGTACAATTCTGCTATTTATACTACTCGATTCCAAACCCTAACTAAATCTCTACAATTACGTCTACCATCTCTGCATGGGAGTTGGAAGAACACTACTAAAAACAAGGTTTTTTGCCACTACAAAATGAAGTTACAAATAATGGAGAGTAGTTACAAAAATACTTTTAGTAACTAAATATCTAAAAATAGTTACTATAGGGTAGTCACTTATAATAAGTTGCAAAAAGTTTGTTTGTAACTATTTTGTAGTTACTAATGTATTTGTAACTATTTTTTGCAACTACTTTGTAGTTACTAATATATTTGTAACTACAAGTAGTTGCAAAAAAGTTTGTCATATTGTAACAAATTTTATTAAAATTGTATGAAATATTTTGTGTAACTACTAGTAGTTATAAAAAGGGTTATTTTTAGTAACTACTTTGTAGTTGCAAAAAACTAGTGGCAAATGCCCTTTTTTCTTGTAGTGGAAGATCGTGGGGATCTCCCTTTCCAAATATGCCGCGATTGGGCTGCTCCAGGTTCATGCGCGCTTCTGGGCCGGTTGTTGAGCTTGCTTTTCCGGGCTCAATTGCTTCGGGTCGGGATCCGACTCGAAGTGTTGACCCGATTCGAAGTTGTTGGGCCATACCTATCAGCTACCGAATCAGAAACTTCTTTGACTTGATTTATTCGTCCTTTTCTAATGTATTTATCTAACGAAGCAGTGTAATGATGTCCAGAGAGACAATTACCCGTCTCATAATCTCGCATCCTCAGCCTCCGTCATCTTTCTTTTTCATCTAACCTCTATTTTATTAAATTTGTTGTTTTGTGTAAATCATCTCTAATTCACTTACACTAAATTTGTGAAAAAGAAAGTTCTTATTTTATTTATAAAAAAAAGAATTACTTATTATTTTTCAATTTGATGTAACTAATAATTTATCATAAAAATTTATTAATCAATTTTTTTTTTCATAAATTTAATTAGATAAGGTAAATTATTAAATACACATGATAATACAAAATAACATTTATGTGATTAAAATTTAATAACGGGGTTTTTTAAGGATATAATGTATATATGGCTTTTGTCGATGAACAATGTCCCCTTATTTGTTGGGGGACACTCACTACTAGAAAAAATCAAATTAGAGACGGATTTTAATTATATGATATCGGTTTCTAAATTAAACTAGAGACGGATTAGAGACCAAGTGGTTGGTCTCTATAATGTTGGTCTCTAAAATTTAGAGATCAGTTTTATTCCGTCTCTAAATTTAGTGACGGAATTTCCCTCTCTATTATGAAATTAGAGGCCGAATTACCTAACGAATAGAGACGGATTATGTCCGTCTCAAATTTTCGATTGCTAATTCGTCACTAATCAGATACTAATGATTTTTTGCCACTTTCAGTCACTAATCTATTTCTATTCTGTTTTTATTTTGTGACCAATATCATCGGTTACTAATTTTCGTCTTTAATATGAATTTTTTTGTAGTGACTGTTCATCCCTCAGTTATATAGAGAAAACATGGAGAATCATTCTCTACCTTTTAAATGAGAAATTTTATGATATCATTAACGGTATTGTCTGCCTTTTATTGATGTAGGTGTAACATGTGGTATATTTTAAAAATACTATAAAATATTGATGATCGATTATTTTAGATGAGGTACATGTTACCCATCTTGTATTAGTAGACACTTCCTTAAAAGTAGCATAAAATCACCTAAAATAATCAATTTCAAACGCCTCAGCAGAGTACTTTCTAAGTTTTTAAATAATTATCGGTTTAAAAATCTCACACAAATTGAAAATATTATATATTGATATGCATTATTTAAGGTCTACTATAATGTTATCGTTTGTTAAAGTTATGTATTTATCTATTTTATTAATAATTTTACTTTTATTTTTGAAACTCATTTATAGTATGAGCAATTTTAGAATGTTGCTAGAATTATACCTTGAATTCATAAAATGAAAATTTATTTTGACCATTTTGATAAAAAAAAGAAAAAGAAACACATCTAAAGAAAACATTGTTTAGTTCAAATAAAACATTAATGAATTGTTAGACACATCATATAAGGAAAAACACATTTTTGGTCTTGTTGTCATCTATGTTAAAAGAAATTCAACTTTAGTCATATGCGTTGCGAAATACGATCAATCTGAGGACATCAATTACCACCGGTCAGTAAGTCAGTCGGAAGAAGAAAATTAGAAAATAAGAAGAGCAATAAAATAAAATAAGAAATAAACATCAGCTTATTTCTGATTAAAAAAATGCACATGTCACTCTAAAACAACATATTTAACCCCATAATTATGTCTCCCAGTTTCACCCAAAAAGTACGCTGGTACGAACCCTAGAATTATATCTCCTAAGTTTTGCAAATGAGCGGCGCATATGTAAAATTTTGGTAGAAATAGTGACTGGTATTCTCAAATTAATATTTTTTATAATTGCATAATTAAAATTAAATTTATGTAACATAAAAGATTTTTCTAGACAACTCTTGTTCTACGGGCTAAAAATAAATATTTTCCTATCATGACTACAATGCAATCATTATTAGTAATTTGCGTTGATTTTGGTCATAACACCGACGGCACGAAATAGTTCCAGCACACGATGAATTAGTTGTTTAAATTTTCTTTGCGTCACTTTAATTATTATTATTATTTTTTTTTGTCATTTAATATTTGGGTCTTGTTTCTATATTGTCTTGTTGTTTGTCAGATCCATCTGAAGCCACATTGTGAAACGGGTACAACAATATACCTCCAAATATCATGTCCCTAATATATCTCAATCTTATTCTTGCTTAATCATTTTAAGATTTATAAATTTTACGGTTCATGAATCATGATTAATAACTATATCTAATGTTAACAGTTCAAGGTTTCATGATTTACGAGTCTAGACTACATTTTTCCTATACTTGATGGGCAACTTTTACAATTTTCCCTTATAATTAAATTATTGAAAGTATTAAAATCGCTATATATTAAAAAAAAATCATGGCTTTCTAAAAAAATAAAAAATAAAACACACACATATTCAGGCAAAGAAAAAAAGAACTTCTGAAATAAGGCAGTATTATTTGTAATTGTAACACACATTCATATTCATATTAATTCGTAACAGTGGTACACTGATCAATACAAACTGGGAACGGAAATGCAGCTTTGCAATATAGCTATTGCCTTATTTGCTGCCACCATCCTATTTATTTGATTAATAGATCACAGATTCAGAAATACTTAAATTCGATCAACACTTAGAGTAGTGTCTTAGAAGGTTGCTGAAAGATCAAAGGCTGCTCCGTCGGCCTGTGTGGTGCAGTTGAGGGTCGGAAGAGCTGGTCCGACCAGAAGCTCCACTACTTTGTACATCGCTTGGTGTGTCAAGTGATATCCGTCCCACTGCATGTAGTCAGTCGGATTAGGGCAAACTGGCACTCCCGGAGTTCCACAGAACCTGTTGCTATCAAAGTTATATAGCCCTCCAATCCCACAGCAAGATTTTAGCGCCTTATTTATCCCATCTGGGCCTGTATGTACGATTTAACATGATTAATACAGTCAATATAGTTGACTAAAACTAACTTATTTAACTATCTGTCTTACTTCAGACAGTCTTTCAAGAATTTTTACTGAAAATAAAAATTGGAACACTTGCCTATAACTGATTGGTTCTTAAGTATCGTGAGCACGCCGTCATACATATCGACGTAGGATATGAAGACATTGGGATATTGTTGTTGGAGTTTTAGGGTTTGGAAAGCAACTTGGATATTCTTCAACTTCACTAAATTATTCACCCGCTTCAAACACCCTAGTTCGTCATAATCATTTGGATCATTGCTCCGTAATGCAGTTAGAATGTATGGATAGCATCCGATAGGGCCGTTTCCAGGAATAAATAATCGCGTCGCGTTTAATTGCAGCAGCCTCTGCATATAATCATTAACGTATGAGTCAAATATTATGTTTATTACGTACTGTCGCGGGGAAAAAAGTTAATTTGGTCCCACAACTTATTAGCTTCTCGGATTTGGTCTCATAATTAACTATTATTTTAATTTAGTTTCGTACTTCTATCGATTATACAATCTTGGATCAATTTTGACCAACTCACCGGAAAAATCACGTGTCTTCCATGTGCCAACGACTTATTTCACATGTTGCTGATTAGATTAGGTGTACATTATTTTTAGTAATTGACACATCAAATTAAAAAATTACAAGTCATATATGTAATAAATTAGATAGATTACGTGCCTCACAATTTCTCTATTTTTTTTATATAATTTCTGTTTTTTCTATTTTATATTTTTAAAAAATATGAAAATAATTCATACAAAACATTAAAAAAACATAAACCGAAAAGTTAAAAAATTAGCGAGGTAGACACAAATTTTAGGGGTTTACTGCTTGCTTTGGCGATTTGTGTGAACTAGGGTTCGTACGCCTTTGAAATGGCTTCTTTTCTTCATAGAAGTTCGAAGTAAAAATGATTTAAACATTTTTCAATTTTTTTAGGGTTTGATTGATTTTATTCTTCCTTTTGTTTTGTTATAGTGATTTTCCATTTAAAGTAATTTTGGTTATTGTTATATATTTTTCAATAATTTGCTTAGATGGAAATTCTTTAATTTGATGAGTAAATTGATTAAAAAAAAAAAAAAAAAAAGAAGAAAGACACCTTACAAATGCAGAAGACATGGCATAAGTCGTCGGAACCTCCTAATTGCACATGGGAGACACGTGACTTTTTTCGGTGAGTTAGTCATAATTGGGTCAAGATTGGTCTAAAATTGAGCAATTGATAGAAGTACGAGACTAAATTAGAAAGAATAGTTAATTATTAGACCAAATCCGAAAAATTAATAAGTTACCAAATCAACTTTTTCCCCTATCGCAGGTAATATATCCATTTTCCAAGCACACCCATTAACACAGTCGATGTTAATTTACGGTGGATAACACACCTAGTGTGATTCTCTAAATCTATTGTGGCGAGAATGCATAAAAGTTGATAAAAGAAAAGTTGGGAGATATTTTGTTTGTAGTCCTGTAACTTAGGATGAGTCTAAAAAAGATCTTGAATATTGGAAAATTTCAATTTTAATCCGACATATTACGATATTATCAAATTTGATGATATCGTTCCCGAAAATCACTAAACTTATCGGAATCTGTCATGTAGCGTACACATGGTTTCTCAAATTGGGGTTTTAAAACCCCAATTTTAGAGCACTCATGCGCGACACATGACAATTTCCAGCGAGCTTAGTGATTCCAGAGAAAAAAGTCCTCAACTTGGATAACCTCGTATTTTACATGAACAAAATTAAAATTTCTTAACATACAAATCTTTTTTTGGCCTGTTCTATGTTATAGGTTAAGAGTGAAATTTTCCCACGAACAGTTAGATAAGAATTAGGAAATTACTTTTGAAGCGGCTATCAGAGTCCCTACAATTCCCCGCAAATACGTTTTAACTTCTTCAATGGACTTTCCCTGAGTGAGTGCATAACCAATGTCGTTGCCTTCGATGTCTCCCATAATTGTAAGAGAATTCCCAACTAAATCCTTGCATCCTGAATTGCACAAACTAATATATCAATTCACATAATCTCAAAGGGAGACTGTGTTGGAAGAAAAATTTGTATGTAAAAACATGATTTTCCTAGACTTTCGGTTGTAATTGGAAATGTTAATGTTATATACTTTCAGAAAATATTGCCATATGCCAGTTATATATCACCCTTAACAGATGAGATCCTCTATTCCAATTTGTGTTTCATCTTGTATTTCAAAATAACCACTACATGCCACGTGTATATGATGACATCACTAACTAACACATGGCGTGTAGTGATTGTTTTGGAATACAAGATGGAACATGAATTGGAATAGCTCAGGTAGACAAACTCATGACATGGTTAATTCGTTATTTATAATATATAAAAACATAAAATTGCTTAGAAAATTAATTAATAAGAAAATAAAAGCTGAATTTATTTGATAAATCATGAAGTTCTAATATTTTTCCAAATAATTTTCTATTTTTTATGTAATGAAATAAATTTGAGTCACTATTTTATAGATTAAATAACTTTATCTTATTTGTAATTTCTTTTAAAATGATTTAAATAAATGAATTATCCTCGTGTCCCATAAACTCTAAAAAAATACCTTCTTCAATTTTTCCGAAAGTGTTTTTAATTTTTGGTGACTCAAGGACTAAATTAAAAAAAAAAAAAAGAAAATCATACGAAATATATATACAAATATATAGCTCGCCGAAGGAAAACCTTTTGGTGTTGAGCAAACAGATTTAAGGTATTCTTCAAACCAACTAATTTGTGTGTCAAGGGGAACAGCATAGGATGGAATATTAATCCCCTTTGATTGGAAGAATGTACGAGAAAGCACTGGGCTTCTAGCCGTTGAAAATATGACCCCATCGTTATTAGGTACAGCACGCGATGTCAAATAAGGCACAACATTTGGTAGTCCAAGAATAGGAGCTGCACAACATATTTATTTCCATTAAGTAATAAACATCATCGGAAAAAAATAGAAGATACAAAAAAGAAAGTCTTTACAACTTATAAAGTTTCATGTGCACCAGTTGCACGGTGCAATTTAGGTTGGGTATCACCATTTATACTTAAAGGTATTACACGTTCTGGGTAAAGGTAAAAGATCTAAGATCCGTGCAATTAGTGTACAAGAGAGCTCCCCACAACTCTATAATATTAGGTAAATTGCAAAATTCGTACTATAACTTATGAGCAGTTTTAAAACTACTTCTTTATCTTTGCAATTTCTTGAGATTGGTCATTTTTTAGTTGGAATTTAAAAAAAATTATTGAATAATGGTACGTGTTGCAAGTTAGAGATTTTATTTTTTCGATAAATACATATCTGGTTCTCGTGGTTAATTTTAGAAAAGAATTTGTGTATCAAAATGACAAGTTCGTCATTTGCAAAGCCGGAATAATAAGAAACTCCAATAAGACATGGTCAGGGTCATGCAATTATCCATGACAATTTTAAATTCCAAGAAAAAAAAAAACATTTCAGCAGTTACGAGGTAAAATGACTAAATGTGAACATTTAAAATGATAAATGACTCGTTTTGATATAGTCTATAAATTAGAGGACGACTTTGCAATACCTTGGCTTTGTAATAACTCCATCACAGTTTATAAACGTAATGATAATATGAAATAGTATTTTGCAACATAAGTGTGTATTGACATTACGTGTATAATCGAAGTCAACAAAACCATCAGACCAACGACCCGTTGGCCAGCCAGGATGTGTCACACCATAAGGCGGATACCTGGCTGGATTGGGGTCCTTAGGGCTGACGTGGATTGAGTTGCCAATGTCGGTGAATCCATCTCCGAAGTGGAATAACTTTGTAAAGGGGCAAACGACCTTCGATGAAACTGCAGTTGCTAGGGTTACCACAAACAAGCATATCAGCTTTCCACTGTCAACTTGGATCTTCATGATTGCTAATTCCCTTGTTTGCAGCTGACACAATAATAATCAACACCAAAATATTTAAAAAACAAATAAAAAATAAATTCTTACATGATTATTGTTATCTATAATAATAAGAAGGTTATGTGACAACTTATTATAAAAAATGTTGAACAAATTATTTAAGATTATTTTGACTTTTTTCTAGAGACAACTAGTTGTCAAGAAAATTAATTACTTGGTACCCGTTGAGACCGAGTTATTGAAACAACTATTAAGTAACAACATGTTATCTCTAACAACGTAGTTACGATAAACATGTATTATTTGAGATAAGTTTTTTATCTTCTTAAAATACTATGTTCTTGTAATATGCACCTATATAATGTGCAATTGCATGTGCATGATTGTGTGTGTGAGAGAGAGAAAGAGGGAGAGAGAGAGGGAGGGAGAGGGGCACCCCGAATACAAAGCCAAGCTACAAGAGTGAGTTGTGGTGAGCAGGCAATTGCAATAGCTGGTATATATAGATGTTTTTGGGGTAGCACGTGGCCAAAACATATTAGGGTCCGCTTGATTGTAAATCATACTCCCTTCGTTTTAAAATAGATGATGTTTTAGAAAAAAACAGAATAATTAAAAAACAAATATATTACTAAATATAGCCCCTAAAATTTGTGGAGATAAGATTTAATGAAATCAAATGTGAGTGGGAGATTGAAAAATCAAAGATATTTTTAAATTTACATAGGGGCAAAATAGAGAAAAATGGTAAAAAAAACCTAAAACATCAATTATTTTGGAAAATAATTAAGAAGCTAAAACATCATCTATTTTGGAACGGATGAAGTAAGTGGCAATGGTAATGAGTATGAATGAGGGATCAATCATACCACGGAATAAAATGGGGGAAATTGTTAATAAAAAGGGGGGGTAATGATTAACTTATTTATTATGTACCAAGCATCACAAATAGGAATGAGTCCTCATAAATTCTCATTCCTTACCCTTAAATCCCCAACCAAGCAGGCCATTAATACTTTCAATAATTTTGATCAATTTTATTGTTCCTAGCCATTAATACTTTCAATAATTTTGATCAATTTTATTGTTCCTACTCTAAAGTTATTTCGACTCCTGTTACCTCGTTTTTATGAATACATATACACGTATTAATATGCATGTTGAAATGAGAGAAGTGGTTATATGTTTCACACGCTTGTTGTGTCACTTTAGTTAATGAATTAAAAATGAATTCACCTCATCTAATTATTGCCAGCTCAGTTAGTTCGCCGATTCTTTTTTTTTTAATTTTAAAAGTTTACGTGACTTTTTCTGGGCATTTACTGAATTTCCAACCAACATTGAGCTAAAATTGAATAATATGTACTTGAATTATGGAATTATGGAATTAAAAAAGTAATGCATTATAGGATCAAAAGTGTAAAAGTAAAAGTTAGGGCACTATTTATGATTTTTTTCCTATAAAACATAAACTTTCATTTATGGGAATAATTCATTTTTTATCCTGTAACTTAGGGCGAGCTTAGCTCATTGAGCATCCACATAAGTTGCACTCTAGCACTGTTGCTATCAGTAATGACTTTGACAGTTTTTAGAAGAATATCGTAAGACCACCTAGTGTTCCAACTGGAGAGCGAGGCGGCGGATCGGAAATATTGATGTCGGGAGTGGGGCGGAGGCAGTGAAGAGAAGGGGAGAGAGACGCAACTTATGGGAAAGCCCAAAGTTTGTGCACACATGCAGTGCACGTGATAAATTTCGGTTAATTTTGCAATTTTTGGCGAATTTTTTCCTTAAATTGGACTCGATCCTAACATATAGGACTAAAATTGATAATTCAAAACATACAAGACTTCTGGATCGGCTTTAAGTTACAAGATTAAAAACGAAATTTTCCCATATTGTTGAAGTAGGAAGATTCGCAAATCATTCACTCATTCAAGCATGTTAAAAGCGCCAGAGAAGTAGCTGTAAAGAAGCTGATCAGAAGGGGAAGCTGGGAAAAAACAGCTTGTGCACTAGTTTTTAAGTTAAGTCTTTGACAACGGTTTTTAGCAGTTAATTATGTTAAACCGTTGTCGTTTACTTAAAACTATTGTCATTTTGATTAATACAGACTGCAATTTAGTTGGTGACTTGTTATGTGATATACATCATTTCTTGTGTTTCCAATTGGTGTAAAGTGTTGTTAGGATAGAAATACTTAGCCTAACAATACTAGTGAGTCAGTTAAGCAATCAAAAGAAAAACAAGAGGGATAAGAAACAAGAGTGGTAGATAGGAAGTTGATCATCTTGTATGAGCTTCAAGCTCTTGATTTCTGTTCTTTTAAGTTTTTTATTGAGGTGATAGTGGAAGATACTCAACCCCTGTGGATGTAGGTTTTATACTGAACCACATAAATCCTTCTCTCCAATTTAATTTCCTATTGAAACATTCACAGAAACTCACTTGCACACAAGCTCTAGATGATCTAGAATCCACATATGTAAAAATGAAGGATGAGATAAGGTTATTCTGCTGTTTAATTCTCTGCCTAAAGCCTTTGATCATTTAAAGATGCTAAGCTTTATGGAAGAGAATCTGGTACCTCACTTGTTAAAATCCAAGCTGCCTTGAGAGCAAAAGAAATGCAAAGACTAGATAAAGATCAGGGTGATGTGGCTGGTGAACGACTGTATATCAAGAAAGGAAAGGCATCCAAAGGCAAGAAAGCTCAATTCAATGAAACTGACAAGAAGTTTACAACTTAGAAATCAAAAGATTTTGAAGGAAAATAAACGAGGAGGTGTCATTTTTGTAAGAGACAGGTGGTCCAGGTCATTTAAAGAATAATTGTTTTGAGTGAAAAAAGAAGTAGTCACAGGAGGGTGCCCAAGCTACAAATTCAGTTGAGTTAGTAGAAGGCATTGAAGAAGAACCTCAGATCTTGAATGTAACAAAGTTCAAGGGTGGAAATGAATGAATTCTTGACTTTGGATACAGTTTCCACACGTGTCCTCATTTGGATTGGTTTGAGGATTTTAGAGAACGAGAAATTGGTATTGTCATGTTGGACAATGATCAGATTTGTCCAGTAAAGGGAATGGGCAGCATCAAAATCAAGGTGCATGATGGGTCCATAAAACTTCTAAAAGAAGGCACATACATTCCTCATCTAAAAAGAAATCTGATTAGTTTTGGTACTCTGGAAAATAGAGGTTGTAGTTTTAAATTTGAATTAGTTATGAAGGGGATTAGGAAAGCTAGTCTTTACTATTTGGTATGGAATGTATCAATTGGGGAATCTAAAACGGTTGTAGAGAATAAATCCGAAAAGTGGCATGCCAGACTAGGCCATGTAAGTGAAGCTGGTGTAAATCAGCTAATTAAGTAGAAATTAATTAGTTAAAAGGGAGATATCAAATCTAAAAGGATATGCGAAGATTGTATAATGGGAAAAACCAAGAAACAAGCATATCCTACTAGTAAACACTATTCTAAAACAGTTCTAGAATATGTTCATGCAGATTTCTGGGACCATCTAGAGTTCAAACATTAGGAGGTGGGAGATATTTCTTAGCTTAATAAATGAGTTCTTAAGGAAATTAACTTTGGTTATATGTTCTGAAAAATAAGTCAAAATGTTTTAAAACTTGGTGCCAAGAAGTAAAAACTGGGAAAGGTACACTTCTGAAATGCTTAAGAACAGATAATGGTTTGGAATTTCTATATGAGGAATTCAATAACTTTTGCAAATCTAAAGGAATTAAAAGACACAAGATAGAACCTGAAAATACACAACGGAATGGTGTTGTGGAGAGGATGAACATAACTATTCTAGAAAGAGTCAGCTATATGCTGATAAATTCAGGACTTGACAAGAGATTCAGAGGAGAAGCGGCTACTACTGCTACATATTTGAGAAACAGATGTCCAACATTTGCAAATGAAAACATAACTCCTCAAGAAAAGTGGACAGGGCAGTCACCAAAATATTATCATCTTAAGTTTTTTGGCTTCAGAGCTTATGCTCACATCAAACTAGACAAACTGGATGTAAGAGCACTTAAGTGCATAATGCTTGGATATCCAGTAGGAGTGAAGGTATACAGGCTCTGGTGTATTAAGCCTGGTGCAGAAAATCTTGGTTAGCAGAGATGTGATATTTGGTGAAGATGTCATGCCTTTCAAAGATAGACAACAAGTAAAGTTTTCTTTTGGTTCATATATTACTAAATCACCTGTCAAGGTCGAGCTAAATGAGGATAAGCAAGAAACTAAATAAGATTAATTCAGTTGATGAGGAATCTTTCAACACTGAACAAGATTTGCTGGATTACCAGCTTGTGAGAGACATGGAGAAAAGAATCATCTAGCCCTCAACCAGGTATGCTGAAGACTATCTCACTGCTTTTGCGCTTGTAACAGCAGAATAAATTGGGTATAATGAGCCTAAAGATTACAAAGAAGCAATAAGTAGTAGTGATAGAGATAAATGGTTACCGGCTATGAGGGAGGAACTTCATTCCTTAGAAAAGAACAAAACCTGGATTCTAGTGAATAAGCTTTGCGAGCAAAAGCAGGTGAGTTGTAAATGGATTTTTAAGAGAAAGGTAGAGGTGACACACGCTGAAAGTGTTAGATTGAAGGCAAGACTGGTAGCTAGGGGTTTTACTTAGAGGAAAGGAGTATATTATAATGAAATCTTAACTCCTGTAGTAAAACATTACTCTATTAGGATTTTACTTGCTCTGGTGACACAGTTTAACCTAGAGTTAGAGCAGTTGGATGTCAAAACTGCATTGTTGCATGGAGATCTTAAGGAAATGTTATATATATCTCAGCCTGAAGGTTTTGTGTTACCAGGAAACGAAAACAAAGTTTGTTTGCTCCGAAAGTCATTGTATGGGCTCAAGCAGAGTCCAAGGCAACGGTATATAAAGTTTGACACTCATATGAGATCAATTGGTTTGATAAGATCAAAGTATGATAGCTGTGTGTATTTGAAATATTCTGAAAAGTATGTGCTATTTTTTTTGCTATTATATGTGGATGACAAGCTAGTTGCTAGCAAAAGCAAGGAACATATCAGTAACCTCAAAGAAGAAATACAAACAATGTTAAAATGCTAGGAAATGCCAAGAGGATACGTGACATGGACATTGAAAGAAACATAACAAATGGGGCTTTATGGTTGCATCATCAAGATTTTTTTAAGAAAGTACTCAGAAGATTCAATATGCATGAAGCTAGAATGGTGTCAGTTCCTCTAGAACACCATTTCAAGCTTTCAGAGCTACAGAAACCTCAGACCAAAGAAAAAGCAGAAGAAATGAGTAGAGTGCTTCATGCAAATGTTGTAGGAAGTATTAAGCATACCATGATTTTCACAAGACCTGATATTGTTCATGCCATCAGTGTAGTTAGTAGATTCTTGGCAAATCTTGGAAAAACTCATTCGGAAGCTTTGAAGTGGGTTTTGAGGTAACTTAAAGCGGCTAGTAACTATGGGATATTGTTTTATAAGATGGAATGAAATGATGAAGATGTATTAAAAGGATTCACTAATTCTTATTATGCTGCCAATCTAGATTCTAGAAGATCATAGCCAGGCTAAATTTTTACCCTATTTGGTTCAACAATCAGTTGGAGGCCAATGCTACAATCAGTAGTAGCTTTATCAACTACTGAAGTTGAGTACACGGTTGTAACAGAGGCAGTTAAAGATGTTGTTTGGTTTAAGGGGTTGTAGACGAGTTTGGGATCAAGCAGAAGTTAGTGAAGGTGTTGTGTGACTCACAGAGTGCTTTGCATCTGGCAAAACACCAAATATTCCATGAAAGAAACAAGCATATAGATGTTAAGCATCACATTGTAAGAGATATTATAGACAAAGGAATTATTGAACTAGTGAAAGTAAGGATTGAAGAAAATGCTTCGGACATACTTACAAAAGCATTGACTGCAGAGAAGTTCAAGTATTGCTTGCAGTTGGTGCAAGTAGCTCAGGTGCAAGGAAGCTGACTGTTTAACCCTGTGATTCAAGAAGCTAGTTTTACTTTTTATGAAGTGTTATAATATTTATCATTATAACATTTTTTCACTTTCTTCCAAAATTTCCTTTATGGTCCCATGACTATCCAGAAAACTCTTCAATTTTCCAACCCATGCATGTATAATCAATAGAAAAAGAGAGAATACCGGTACATGTGTCCCGTGCACGCACTTTAGGGCACTTTTAGTGTCATTTTGGTGTCAATAATGTGCATAATCACGTGTATTTAGTGCTTTTATATTCTCATGAGAAAAATAATGCGTTTGTGTTGTTTTTGTGTTAAGACAGGTGCAAAAGCATCGAAAAAGAACATCAAACGATCGCGGAGTCGAGGGATCGGTTGAAGAAACAAGGGACAGGGCTGAGGGGTCGATCTCGGCCGAGACAGGGCTCAAATTTTGGCCGAGATACCTCTCCAGGGAAATCCTGGAATTTTTGAGAGATTGAAGATCTCGGCCAAGACGGGTAAGGCATCTCGGCCGAGATACCTCTCCAGGGAAAATCAGAGATTCAAAGAGATGAAGATCTTGGCCGAGATGAAAATCAATCTCGGCCGAGATAAACCAAACCCTAAAAATTCCCTTTTCACTTCTCGGCCGAGATGCAACCCAATCTCGGCCGAGATTATCCCTCGGTTTACAAATTGAAAAGCCCTTTTTCACGTCTTGGTTGAGACACACTTGCGTCTCGGCCCAGATTCCTTGCCCTATTTTAAATTCCTGAAAGCGATTTTGTCATAAATTGAAGTAACAACTCTTTCCCTATATATATCCTCCCTTTCGAAATTAACCTATCTTGGGACATTGAATAACACACTTTTCAGCTATTTTTGAGCCACTAAAGCCACCAAGGAAGGAAGATTGGGCAAAAGATTGAAGGATCATCTTCTCCAATTGACATCTTTGGTTTCATCCATCTCAGTATCATGTAAAATATAGGCACCTGAGGCGAGAGGAGAAAATTGATAAGGGATATATATGTCTATTTAACACACTTCTTAATTTTTTTTATTTAAAGTTAAAATTATGACTAAAATGGGGGGGTAGAATCTACTTCTTCGTTATAAATCAGAGATTATTTTTTTACAATTCAAAAAATTAACTTAGGAGCCCGAGTTAAATCATTCACCTGGGTTGCATTTCTTAATCTTTGTATAAACGGAAGATAGCTATCTTTTTTTAACGGGAAGGAAATATAATTCTTAATCTTCACAGTAGAATATAAGGAGTTGGGTCACACTGCAGCGGCTGGGTCTCATGCTGTCAACGGACGAATGTCCGTGATGATTGCAGAATTGGAGACGTCAACCAATTAACTTTAAGGCCGCTTGGTCGGAAGGTTTAGGAGTATGAATAGAAATGAATGAAGACTCATTTTCATTTATAGTATTTGGTAGTAATAAATAAGTTAATTTTTACCCTGTTTTATTAACAATTTCCCCACATTACTATTGTCATTGATGATTTACAACCAATCGAGCCCTAAAATAAATATTATTATATATAGTCCTATGAATTATTTACCCACCTCCCCCGGAAGCCTAAATTATTAGTATAGGAAAATAATTATAATATTATGTGCCAAACTTTTCCGGTTTTCACAACACGAAAAAAGGATATTTGCCGTTACATTTTTACAATGGGAAAATTTCATTTTTAGTCCAGTATGTTAGGCCTTGTCCAGTAAAAATTCTGTATGTTAGAAAAATTCAATTTTAGTCCTGTATGTTCCAAAAGTTGTCCAATTTAAGGACACTAACCACCACCAACGACCAATTTAGCCGCAATTGGACTAATAAATTTAGGGTTTTTGAGTGTTAATGCTTATGTGTTAAGTATTTGTCCACATAACATGTCAAATCATTAAATTACTTTAGTAGCTCGCCCAAAACAGAAAAGAAAAAAGTGAACCCTAATTTTCGTATGAGGTACATTTCATTTTTTATTTTATTTTTCTTTCTTTCTTCATCTTTCTTAAATTTATTAGTCACGTGCGTCGCATGTGATTAATTGTGGCCAAATTGGTCATTTCTGATGGTCAGTGTCCTTAAATTGGACAACTTTGGAAACATACAAGACTAAAATTGAAATTTTCTAACATACAGGATTTTTACTGGACAAGGCCTAATATAAAGGACTAAAAATAAATTTTCTCCTTTTTACAATTATAAGAGTGGTTATTAAATATAACCCTTTTGTATCTATTAGAATTTACATAAAATATTTTATACTGTTTAACCAAAAATTGCTACAATATGACAAGCTCGGCCAAAAATCCTTTTTTGGTCCCATAAGTATTTGCTTTCCAATTTTAGTCCCACAAGCATTTGTTTTTTCAATTTAGTCCTGTAAATGCTAATATTATCCAATTTAAGGACACTTTTCACAGGAAAACACTAAATTAGTCAGAAATAATCATGTGCAACTCATGTGACCTTAATATTTGGGAAAATTCGACGACGATAAGTGTCGTGGCATTAAATAGCTGATTCGAACTTATATTTTTGTCAAATTTTAATTCAAAATAAAAAGAATATCCGTACTTGAGAAGAGCCTGATCCACAACCCTTTCTTCTGCACAAAAACCATGGCGAAGTTGTTCTCTCGCCTTGTCGCAGATAACTCCTAATTCTCGGGTTTTTATTTGGGGAATTTTTGGAATGTTTTTTACAAGTTCTTCAAAGAAATGTGATTCTATATTTTAAGGTTCGTGGCTTTTGGGATGTCAAAATACATTATTCGACGCTGATGATTAAATTTAAGTTTAGTTTTGATATTCTTTTAACATTTAAAATTACTAATTATGTTGTTTCTTGCAAATAATAAAACGATCCTTATATGAATTAATGATATATTCTCTTTATTTTGAATTAAAATTTAATACAAATTTGAGTCTTACTGAGCTATTCTATGACACGTCACTTAGTATAGTCGGATTCCCCCAAATATTATGTAAGTATAAATAATATTAGGGTCATCCAATGTGTTTGCCAAAATATAGCTTTCTATAGAACCGTTTTCTCAAATAAAAAAACTTCATTGGCGCCAAGCGTGAGGGAGTGCTAGACGTTAATTTATAAAATAAATATGATAAAGTAAATATTTTAAAGATACTCACTTAGATACTTATATCTCTAATAAGAATTTTCAAATTGAATTAATTAATAATTACAATTATGAACAGCTGTTGACGTATGCCCAAAATTTTGCGCAAACCTATCCGAGCGAGATCCATTTTTCGGAGAATATGAGTCGAAGCAATAACAAAAATATTTCTAGTGGAACATCTTTCAGCCCATGACTAAGGAAGTAAGCCAACACCAGTAATGGCCCAAAAGATTATTGTTTGGATAGAGGCAAGGGGAAGACCACCAGCAAGGACAACAGAGGAGGCGCTCCTGGAAAAGAATTGGCAGTAGACTGAAGAAGGATAACCAACAAGTCAGTGTTCCCAAAGTAGTAGACAAATTAGTAAGGCTATAAAGAAGTAGGGAGTTTCATTAGAGGATATGAGTGATGAATGTAATGTTTCTCCTGCTGTTTTCTCTATTTCTGTAATTCCTCTTCTGTAATCCTTCCGGCTGAAATGAAATCAACTCTCTTTCTATTTATCTTCTCTCTGATCTGACTAAAATTTCACTCTCTTTCTCCTGTTTTCTCATTTCTCTTGTTACATATTTGTAATGGAGTCGACACTCGCTCTATGAAATGCTAGTTACGTAATAGTCTTATTGTAATTAAAAATTGAATAAAAATTCGTGATTTTCGTGGTAATTAACCCATATATATGTATGTATCCTTTGTTTTTTTCTCCGATCTATGTTTTCAAACTCTGACGGTTTCATGGATTAATGGCCGACGGGATGCATGATTTGCATACTAGAACCAATTACTAAAACCCGGCAACTTCTACATTACCCAATAGAGTAAATGTACACATGAATGGATCTAGTTAAAGAGGTCTTTTGTATAACATATTTTAGGTCAAAATTATGGTCACTAATAGTAAGTTATTTGTGATCACTTGTTCCCACCTGTTCTCACAAATCTCTCTACAAACTTTTTTCGGATCATTTTAAGACAACTTTTAGAGGCAAATAGTTGTTGCAAAAAAAATTTGAGGCGCATGAGACCATTTTTGTCGTCACAAAATATTATTTGCGTCTGAGTTATTGAGATGATAATAAAGTTGTGACAAATACTCATTATTCGAAACCAATTCTCATAAGTTGTGTCAAATAGTCATTATTTGAGATATTTTTTTATCGTCTCAAAAGACCATTTTTTTGTAGCGTGTCTTGAAGTAAATTAAGACACAACTTCTTTTAATATTATTTTTTTTCAATGTATTTAAACTTTTACGTTCTACCCCATTTCACTACTAAATTCTGAATCTACCCCTGATATTACTCAAATATACTAATCTCTATATACTTCGAGAGTGGAAGGGATTTAATTGCCATATTTTTTGTAATCACCATTAACTTTCAAGTGTACAAAGATCCATACACTTTGGATATATTGAATTACGAAAACCTAATTATTTAATTGACAAAGATATAGAAGAGATAAGTGATAGAGAAGAGTGGCTGGGAAAAGAAGAACATGGAGAATGGGAAAGCTCATACCTACTCATTGAGAGTGAGAGCAATTGGGTCCCTTACCTACTGCTTTAAATGTCCATTTCTGTCTCCTTATCCGTAATAATTGTCGTTGATGGGTGTCAAACCGTCAAATTAAATTACCTATTAGCAAATTATGAGTAAAGTGATGAGTAAGGTCGAATCCACGGAAAACGGAAATTAATTCTTTTTGAGCGAAAAGAAGAAATAAACTGGGGTATTTTATTGAGTGGTTTATCTAACTATGCTAATCCTAAGATTAACTAAAACATATAAATAGAATAATTAAAATATAAAGACGAATCAAATACTACCTGACTCTGATCCAAGGGTACTGATATTCAATTACATTATTGATCATAGGCTCACAAATATATTTTCTTGTAATTTAAATAGTTTAAACAAAGATTTATTAGGATAGCCATAATAAATCTTGCGTTTTCCTAAATTAATTGACCAATCCCAGTAACCGGTCAATACTTATCATTAACGAGTTGGGCACGATAGCATTTCATACCACGTTAATGATAGCATTACAATTTATGAAAACAGTTAAACCTAATTACTAATAGTTGAGATAGCTGCAACTATCAATAATTAGCTTGTAGGTTCAATTAGGTTAAATTAATTATGACAGCACGATTAATTCAACATATTGCTACTAGGGTTCAATCCTTCATGACAATTACGGATCATGAATTAATGAATAGCAGTAAGAAATTGAATAACTAATCGAGTTGTTAATTCAATCAAATAAATAATTCCTATATAAATAAGTTTGAATCTACAAATATTTGAACTAAGCAAGAACAGTTAAATCAAATAGCCTCACAATAATATAATTGAAATAAACCCTTGAATCAGAAAATAACCTTAATTAATGGCAGTAGAATCCAAGGTCTTCAACGGAGAGGAGAGAGAGAGAGCGTGTATTGGAATTTTTAAAATAACATAAATTTTGAAAAATACTCAATTTGAAACATCTTAAAATAGAATATTTTGGCAGAAGCGTGATTTAGTGAAAAACTTCATAACTTGACTTGAAATGTGAATACTAAAAAGTTTAGTAAAGCCTTTTTATTAACAAAAACACCCATAGGAAAATAATTATTTCTACTGAAATAGATTAGACAATATTTCAGAACCTTTGACCAATAGCATCCACCGTCTCCTCGTACCACGACGTAGCTTCAATGACTAGTAGAAACTAAAATGTAGAATGGGGGGAGCAAATCACATGCTCAGTGAGGGCATGTTTGTCGACTTCAGATACAAATCATGCAATATTAACATATTCAAACAACAAATTGTAAAAATAGATGTTGGCATGGCGTAGCACATAGCATAATATATAATTTGTTGCCTATTGAGCACCGCATAGCACAACGCATAGCATACCATAAAATGTAATTTGTTGCCTGTTGACTAGCGTAACACAATATAAATGATCATAACATAGCATAATATATAACTCATTGCCTATGAATGTTGCGCTTAGACATTAAAATCACAATCAAAGCATTTGAAATAGACAAACAAACCCATAGGAATCCTCAACTTGAAAATGGATGAAACTTCGAATGTAGATGTTTGTAGTCCTATTGTCCAGTGTCTTCGATAGCCTCGTTTTTCGTTTCACTTAGATATGCATGAACCTTCCTTGTTCTTAAATATATGTGGAATTTAGAAATTGGGAATTTGGGTTTGGTAAAAGCTTTGGAAACTTTTGAAAGAAATGAAGAATTTGTAGGAAAGGATCTGTTGCGCAACAACGAATAAATAAATTATTTTTCATAAACGTTAAGGAATAAAAGTTTGAAAGTTATACTGCGGCAAATAAACTTACGCGGAAGTATCATACTAAAATTTCATAATTCTTCAAGAAGCATAACTATGGGTTTTGAATTTTTAAAACATAGGATAGTATATAACCCATTGCCTATATATAGAATGTTGCGCTTAGACATTAGCATTACAAGCAAAGCATTTAAAATAGACAAGCAAACCGATAGGAATCCCCACCCTGAAAATGGATGAAACTTCATATCCAGATGTTCATAGTCCTATTGTCCATAGCCTTCGATATCCTCATTTTATGTTCCACTTAGACATGCATGAACCTACCTCGTTCTTAAATATATATGGGATTTAGAAATTGAGAATTTAGGGTTTGGTAGAAGCTTTAGAAAATTTTGAAAGAAATGAAGAATTTGTAGGAAAGGATTTGTTGCACAACAACGAATAAATATTATTTTTCATAAATGGTAACGAATAAAAGTTTGAAAGTTTTACCGTAGAAAAGAAACGTACGTGGAAGTATCCTACTAAAATTTCATAATTCTTCAAGAAGCATAACTGTAGGTTTTGGATTTTTAAAACCGAATATGTTTAAATTGAAAATTATGTGCAATGGTAGAAAAACATTTATAAATCGAAAACTACTGGTTGGATCCCTTTGAAGTTTTAGAATAAGTAGAAGACATGTATTTAAATACATATCTAAAAATAATAATTTTTGAACAAATTTAAATATATAAATCGAATTTTATAAGTTGGAATAAGAGATTTTCAGATTCTGTAGTGAAGTCTTAGAAAAATCATATAAAGTAAAATATACTTTCAATGGATTTGAATTTTTTTTTACAAATATAAAAACATAAAACGACTCAACATAGAAAAATTTCGTAAATTTTAGAATTTTCTAGATAGGGGAAACTATATTAAAATTGAATACTTGTCTATTGGGAGGATAAGCGGTTGAAAGATGGAGACGACACCCTAAAACTTTCTAGCATTATATGGACGAAATTTTGAGAGAATATACGATGATTTGGGTTGTGATTTTGATTTATGAATTTATCACATTTATTTTGATTTCATGATTCCAAATTGAATTAGGAAAGTGTTACCTAAGTAAAAATCATTGGCACTGCAAGAAAATTGTCAAATTTCAACGGAGCATAAATCTGTTGGAATTTTTTAAATTTCCAACGGTAAGATGAGCAGTTGGAATTTTGGTAATAATTACGACGACTTTTGTTGTCTGAATAGCTGTTGGAAAAAAATGTCGTTGGACAAAAAATTCCAACAGTAAGAAGTTCCGCTGGAATTGCTGTTGGAATCATTTTTCCATTTGAATTTAATTGTTAAAATAAAATAATTACAACGACCACTTTTCCAACGGCAGAAAAATCGTTTGAATTGCCGTTGGAATCGAAATTCCAATAGAAATTTTACCAAAAACCTTTGGAATATGGTAAATTTCCGTGGGAATTTCAACTCCAACGGATTTTCTTCCGTTGAAAAAGTGGTCATTGAAATTTTTTTTCCAACGACTTCTGCCGTTGGAGTTTTTTTCCAACAGCTACCTTGTAATCAATTGTTGTTGTGTGAATTTATTATTTATTTTATCAAGCTCCAAATATCATATTTAAGTTTATCTAGTAATTGAAAATTATATTTAGTTTTATCTGCATAATTATCGTGATAAAATTTCCCATTGTGTTATTAATGATTTAAAATATATTTATTTTATAAAAAGAATATTTAATTTATTATTTACAACTCAACTCACAATAATATTCAATTATTAACCCAATAACAATCAAACAAAATTGTTGCTTATTTTACATTAAATATTTAAAGTTAGTATCAGTTCAAATATTGAGAAATGATGATTGATTTTTGTCTATTGTAGGTAAAAAATAAATTAATAATAATTAAAAAAAAATCATGTCTTTAGGATGTTGGAGAAATACTTTAAAAAGTTGATAGACAGAGGGAGAGCTATAAAAAATGAATAAATGTTTCTCTTCCCTTATTCTAGTGCATCTTGTTCATCCACTATTTTTATTGTCTCACATAAAAAAATTATTACCTCTAATTTTGGAAACTGAAATATGGTTGAATTTTACTATTTCTAAAATATTATTGAAATATTATATTAATAAAGACAAAATTATATGAATTTCTTTATGCAAAATAATTAAAAATTTAGATAATAAATTAAATTAAGTATTTTCTTAAAAGAATTAATTAGTGAATATTAATAAAATAAGTATTTTTTAAAATATCTATTAATTTTTACCTCTAGCTTGTACCCAATACTAAAGTAATCGAACTCACACCATATCCAAATTAAAAATTGACAAACAATTATTTTTCTAATGCAACTTATTTTAAAATATGAAATATATATGTCAAATTAAAAATTATAAAAAAGATTATTTTGATCTATTATACAGAAAAATGAAAATATAACAAAAAAATATTTGTGTATTATTTTATTTTTAATATATATATATATATATATATATATATGTTTTTTCTCCTAAATGAGGTTCTAATTTATTATATAGTAAGATATAAATGTATACTAATGTATTTGTTATTAATGTATCTATTTTATATTATGTAATGTATAGTATACAAATGTATTTCTGTATTATATTTATATATATATATATATATATATATATATATATATATATATGTTTTTTTCATAATGGTTCAATTTTTCTCAAAGATGCTTAGGTGTAAAACTAGAAATAAATCTAAATGGAAAGGAAAAACCGCATACTCTAGAATTTGCCATGTCAAAGGAATTTGCCGGAAACTCCCAAATTAGAGAGGCACGTAAGTAGGCATGTCAACGGGGCGGGGCGGGGCAGATTTTTGGATTTTTTGACCTGCCCCGCCCTGCCCCGTCTGCGGGTCTGTCCCGCACGGGGCGGATATGCCCCGCCCCGCACCGACCCGCCTTTATCTTTTTTTTTTTCTTTTTTTAAAAAAAAAAAAACTATTTTTTTTAATTAAAAACCTTGTTTTTTTTATAATTGAAATTAATAGGGTTTTAATTTTTAGGTTTACATTAGTTTTGTTTTAACATTTTTTATATTTTGTAAAATTAATTATTAAAAAATGGAATTTGATTATTTAAATTTATTCTAATCATAATTTAATGTATTAGAATGGCATATATATAACATATCATATATAAAATTTGATATTATAAATACATATATACACATATTTAATATTTATGTGTGTGTATATATATATATCTATATAATATTACATAATATATATTTAAAATTAAAATAAATTATATATATAAGGGAGGGAGCGGGGCGAGGAGGGTCAGGGGTCATGAGCCGCATCTGACCCGCCCCGTGGACGGGGCGGGGCGGGGCGTGCCCCGTTCTTCATCAGGGCGGATTTTGCCCCGCCCCAAGGACCTCGGATCGGAGCGGATCGGGGCGGGGCGGGTCGATTTTGACATGCCTACACGTAAGTTCCCCTTGCCAATATCCAACGAATCAAGTATTTTTCGGCTAAATTTGTCCTAATTGGCAATTACTAGAGTTACGGACCAAATTGAAATAGGCTAAACCTGTGGGACTGATTTCCTTAAAGTAGAAAGCTGTGAGACGTGTTATGACTTTTTCCCGTATTAAACTAGATGTCCACCCGTGCGATGCACGGGATGAGTTTTTCTATTGTAAAGTGTAACCTAACAAATTTGTATTCTTTATGATTTTTTTTATACCAAATAATTTAAACTATCCAAAAATTATTAAGATAAAAAAAAAAGGTAAAATTAAAGTAAATAATTTTAAGCTTCTAAAAAATTTCAATCAGTTCAAAAAAAATAATCATTTTTGAAATTATATCACATTTTTATTTTATATACAAACGTTTAAAAATCGAAATATATCATTTTTTAGAAAATAAAAATATATAGTTAATATCCTAAAAATGAATTTTACACTTAAAAATTAATATCTTAATTATAATATATGTATTATGGATGTTAAATCGAAGACCGTCAAAAGCATAATAATTTAATATATTTGTTGTGAAGAATCGCGTTGAGACGAAAAAGTTATAACACCTTGAAATTTTGATGGCAAAAGATAAAAAAAAAAAAAAAGTAAAAGAAATATATTGATTGGGGGAGAACCCACAAAAGAGGGTATATGAGACACATGTCTCCCTCCCCCCCTCCCCCCAAAAGGGGCTTTGCATATATTTAAGAACAATTTTTAAAAATTAAAACAATACAAAAATCTGGCAAAAAATTATAGGAGCGACACATCTTTTCTCTTAATTTCATGCAACCTTCTTTTAGTATTAAACTAGTACAGTACTCATAAATAATATTCACGGGTCTATTTAAATTTTGTTTACTTTTCGGAATACTTTTAATTTATAAATATGTTTATGTTTCTATAAATGGAGGAGACGTTTAAAACCTCAACAATTATTATAATGATTATTTAAATTTAAATTATTTTAAAATTACTTTAATCCTATAATTGTGAGATATTATAATAATTCTCAACATGACACATGTTCATTTTGTTTGTCAGTATATAAAGAATAGATGATCATGTGAATTTTGATAAACTCATTATGATCAAATTTGAGTTATTCAATAAATAAATTTATTGTATATTTGAAGCCATATATTTTTAGCTGATTATAATAGTAGAAATAAGTTAAGTAGCAAAATATTTATAATTAATTATGTATGAATTATACGATTGTTATGGTATAAAATATCTCCAAAAGAATTTAGATTTTCAAGTCCCGAGAATCATCTAAAAAATAAAATAAACAGGAGAGCAATCGGATTTAATATATTCACCAATCATGGCTATATAATTCAAAAGTATATATAAATAAGTAATAATCTTGAGTTGCTTTCATATTTTATTTTTCTTTTGGACAAGACATTTAGTAGGTACTTCATTATTAATAATGTTAAATTCATTATTTTTCTGTTATTAATTTGTATAAATTTTTCTTCACGGCACTATATCATATCAGCGGTAAATCCAGTAAATTTCTTAAATCATATAAACAATTTTTTTCAGTTTGTCTTTGATAATTAATAATCACTAATTTAAATTACAAAAACCAGTAAGGGAATTAAATATATAGCAGATATGAACAATCTATAAAGAAGGTCTCTATATATTGCGTCCACAACATAATAGCTTTTGAATACAACTATATATTTAAATAATAATTTAAAATAAATTATAAATAAAGGAAAGAAATGTAATGATAAATATATAATGTTTGCATATCCTAACCTTTTTCAAGAATCCCTAAATATTTATGGTTTTTATAATTATATATATATACCTAAATTATAATTATCGTAAATAAATAAATCCTTGATATGAGTTTTATAATCCTTGATATATATATATATATATATCACGCATGCAATGATGAAAATAGTCTTTTAGTCACGCATGTAGTGTTATCAATCTTTAATCATCCATTTTTGATAAATTATTTTATTTTATAAAAATTTGAGATATTAGAAATAAAAGCTTGAATTAATAGACATTCAAAAAATCATAACTAAATTTCGTATCAAATCTAGCTAGGATAGACTATGTAAATTATGGCTAATTTTGAATTTAAAAACTTGAATTTTAGATTATAAAAAATAGAAATTTTGAAGATTTAAATATTAAAAATTAGTTTTTATTCTCAAAATTCTAAGAAAATGACACTTGTCTCAAAAATCTAAGAGAGTAACACTTGTCCAAGTGATTTCTCTTTTAGTATATAAGGGATGTCAATGTTGATAATTATATTTGTCGGAATGATTCTAAAATCGTTCAGCACATTTAGAGGGTGTTTGCAATTACTTTTTTCAAGTGTTTTTCAACTTATAGCTTGGAAAAAGTTATTTTACAGTGTTGGGGAAAACAACTTTAGCTTTAATAGAATTGATTTTAAGCCAAAAGCTAAAAGTTAAAAATGGTTGCTTTTCCAACTTTTTTGTATTTTGGTAATAAATAGAAGTTTTTTCTTTCACCCAGAAACTAAAAGCTGTTTAAATATCAAATAGTCCAACTTTTACATTTGACCAAAATCACTTTTACATTTCAGGAATTAATTGACAAGCTTTTTATCTTTTAACTAAAATTAAAACTATTGTTTTATTTTAAAGATATTATTAATTACTAAAAGTTCAATGAAGAGCTTATTAAAGTATCTAGAAAACAATTTTAATGAATTTTAAATAACATACTTCCTTTTTACAACGTAAAATTGTTGGCAATTAAAATATTTTGACTTTACAACAGTTTCGCAGAATCGTTGATATTAGTGCTGTCTATTGAAGTAAAATATTGCCAATAGACAATGAGTTTGGGTAAACATTGATAAAAGTGTTGTCTAACTATGAAAAAAAGCGCTAATAAACGATAGACGCTAAACACCGTGATAAAGTGTCGTTTATTAGCGTGTCTTGTCGCTTATAGACAACATAGCGTGGTAAAACTGTTGTAGTAGATATTTTTTATAACATAATGAACTAAAATTAAAATTTCATAACACACATAATTTTTTTTTAAAAAAATCCTAAAATACAGAACTAAAAATGGATTTTTCCTGTTCAAATAGTACATCGATGAATAGTTAGACATATCATATCATATAATATAATGATTATAACGCAAAACTTTTTGTGGACATTATTAGTTATTTGCGTTGATTTTTCTCACAACACTCGGTAATGTACAACAACAGCTCGAAATAATTGCAGTTCATCCTCAATTAGCTGTTTAATTTTCCCCCCTCTTGTAATTTTCTTTCTGTCACTTTAATTAGTTTTTGTCACTTAATATTTTAGTCTTCTTGTTTGTCCTCCATCTCAAGCGGTTAGTAGGATTTTCCTGAATTCCCACTTGCCCATTTACATGATTCCTAGTGGACCCACATTATGACTATAATTGAGACGACTAATTAATAGATTATATTATTTGCGTTAGAATTATTGAGACGACTAATTAGCGACGATGTGTTGTTTTTAATAATAAAATTAAAATAAATACTCATTATTTGATAATTTTTTGTTGTTTAAAATTGCTTTCCAACGTGAAAGAATTCTATTTCATACATCTCACTTTATTTGGAATCCTATTCGTATTCATTACAAAATAATTTGGTAATAATAAACCCTTCTGTTCATATCTGATTTACCAGAAGAAAAAAAATGTTGATGATTCTTTATACATAATCTTCAGGTTAGCCGGTTCGGGGTTCATAATGGATTCACAGTTTAGTTTATACTAGTAAATGCTCCCGTGCGATGCACGGGCTATTTTCTTTTAAGAGTAAATTAATATTAACATGAACAATACTTTTTATTAAAAATACATTTTTATTTGATAATATTTAACAAAAAAAAAAAAGAAATGATTAAAATTTGTTACAAAGAAAACTTTTGTGTTCTTTTGCAGTATTATTCATTCCTTGCCTCTTACTCTGAAAATTCAGTTTTTTTTCACTAATAAAAACACATTTTAATTTTTTCATAAATTTCTTCCTCGTATCTTGTTCCAGATTTTTTTTTTTTTAATTTCATCCGTTTCTTTAGCTTCTCTTGTCTCTATCAAAACATTCATATTAAATCACTACAAGAAACAAGGTCTTTTGCCACTACAAAATGTAGTTGCAAAAGATGGAGAGTAGTTACAAAAATATTTTTAGTAACTAAATATCTAAAAGTAGTTACTATTGGGTAGTCACTTATAATAAGATGCAAAAAAATTTTTTGCAACTACTTTGTAGTTACTAATGTATTTGTAACTATTTTTTGCAACTACTTTGTAGTTACTAATATATTTGTAACTACAAGTAATTGCAAAAGAGTTTGTCATATTTTAGCAAATTTGATTAAAATTGTATGAAATACTTTATGTAACTACTAGTAGTTACAAAAGGGGTTATTTTTAGTAACTACTTTGTAGTTGCAAAAAGCTAGTGGCAAATGCCCTTTTTTCTTGTAGTGAATTATGATAAATTTTGAGTAAATCACACTTATTGATAGTAATAAATAAAGCGAACATACATAATTCAAAATCCAATATCATTGAACAGATTAAGAAACAAAAAGTTTCAAATACAATATGAGTTAATAGGATTGGAAAACAAATAATCTTAAGGATTATTCTTATATAAAATATTTTATTAGTTTACATACAAAACATCTTCTATTAGAAACAAAAACAATTCTTTTTTAAGCATTATTCTTACATAAAATATTTTATTAGTTTACCTACAAAATGTCCTCTATTAAAAATAATTTTTAAAAAATACATAGAAAATATAATTTTATTTTAGGATGAATTGAATCTTCATAGTCCATATGATGAGCTCATTCATATAAATAGAGTTGAATTTGGATTTAGAATTTTAAAAGACATAGATAACCTCAAATCTTTCAAATTTTTATCCAATAATCTCCTATATCCATAGAATGAGCTTAATAATATAAATAAAGTTGTATTTTGATTTAGATACTTAATAGATATAAAGAAAAATTAATGAACTAAACTAATAAAATACTTTATATAAGAATAATCATGAAGAAAATATATTCTTTTGTCAATCTTATTAAATTGTATTGCCTTCGTTGTTTGTTTATTATTATTATTCAGTATGATTTATTCCAAATTTTATTATAATTTAATATTAATATTTTGGGAGAGAGATGAGAGAAAAAAAAAATCGAATGAAATTATTTTCGAAAAAAACTTTGCCATAGTGAATTTTTTTATTTTTCAAGAGAGAAGAAATAAAACGGATAAAATAATCTACGGATAAAATAATTTTGGTAAAATAAAATAATGTATAGTGGAAAAAAACTAAAAAAACTGATTTTGTGGAATAAGAGGCGAGGAAGGAATAAAAAATATATGTAGCGTGTGTTTTTTTTGTGGGATGTGTTTGCTGGCCGAACACATCATGGGTGGACGCTATAAGAAAATCCATTAGTGGTTCTATATCATTATTGATATACAACAATCTATATATAGTTTGATACATTGATTTTTACGAATTTTTTTACCATCCTTTTGCGCTTAAAATCCGTCACTTATGTTGATTGTCCATCCTTTTGCGCTCAAAATCCGCCAAATATGTTGATTGTTTTCTCTTATCTTTTGCCAAAATTCTATCTGAATTGATTGTATACATATAATAATTGAATCAACATTACATTATACACGCATGTGTTATTGAATAGTTAAAGAAACGCGTTATTGAATAGTTAAAGAAACATGTTAGTAAATAATGTATAACCTAATGTATAACCTTACAAAAGGTTACATGTTGTAAATAATGTATTGCTTTACAAAATGTTACATGTTGTAAATAATGTATTACTTTACAAAAGGTTGATGACAAATTAATTTGAATAGTATAGTTTCCTTTTATCATTTTTCAGCTTCATGTTGCTCCAATGAAACGATTTATTTTGATTGTCTTTTCCAAGTTCTTACTGCTTCACTGAAACTATACATTTTTTGGATGTCAACATATGTTCATTTTTTGGATGTCAGCATATGACAAAGGGGGTGAATGAGGATGTATCTATATATACATGTGAATACAGATGTAATTTTATACATTTGAATTTAATTTTATACATTTGAATTTGAGTGAATACAGATGTAATTTTATACATTTGAATTTGAATTTTATTGTGTATCATGATTATGATGCGTTTTTATAGATTCTTTTAATTAACATTTGAATTTACAGATGTAATTTTATGCATTTAAATTTGAATTTTATTGTTTTAAATTTGAATTTTATTGTGTATCATGATTATGATGCGTTTTTATAGATTCTTTTAATTAACATTTGAATTTGAATTTTCATTGTGTTATCTTGATTATGATGCGTTTTTACAGATTCTTTAGAATATTTTCCACGTGAGATAACAACGGATCCGATAAGATTTTTTTATTTTTTTCAAATTTTCAAAACGCACCATCATAATAGGAGCAATATAAATTCAAATTTTCAAAATATAAAAAAAAAAAATTGGATAATACAAATTCAAATTTTTTAATCTCTTACAAAAATAATAATTTAAAGAATGAGGGAGAAAATTTAAAACTTACTAAAATTTGCTGACTTTGGCTTATATATATAGAGAGAGATGAAAAGCTATCGAAAATATCAATTTCAATTTAAAATAAATAAATACAGATGATAATAGATAATAGAAAATAAAAAAAGGAAAGCTACTACGATTAAAAATCCAAAAAAACTTTCAAATTAGAATTTATTGACAGGCCTTCAAACTCAGCTGAATCTCGAATGACTTGGTTTTCTCTAGTCTTTTGTCAATATTTTGTCTGATGTTAGCACAATGTAGTACTCAGCTGAATCTCGAATGACTTGGTTTTCTCTAGTCTTTTGTCAATATTTTGTCTGATGTTAGCACAATGCAGTGGAAATAATATAAATTTATTATATAAAAGAAATTGAATAAATAATGCTTTATACGGTTATATATTACCGTACAAAACGTTGATTGTCGGTAAATTCCAGAATCAACTGCTGTGTGGCTGATTTTCTGTATGTGAAGGCTGAATTTTTCTGTGGCTGATTTTCTGTATGGCTGAAGGCTGAAATTTTCTGTATGGCTTTTGGATTGTAATGGCCCTATTTTCGTAGTCCTTTTGGATTGTAATGGTCCTTCTGGAGTCTCCATTATAATGTGCCTATCAATCAGGTAGTCCTTTTGGATTGTAATGGTCCTTCTGGAGTCTCCATTATAATGTGCCTATCAATCAGGTACTCATTATAATGGTCCTTTTGGATTGTAATGGTCCTTCTAGAGTCTCCATTATAATGATGTGCCTATCAATCAGGTACTCATTTTGGAGCCTCCATTATAATGTGTCTATCAATCAGATAGTCCTTTAATCCTTTTGGATTGTAATGGAGCCTCCATTATAATGTGCCTAAATCAAGGTTGACATGGAATGATTTTGGATTGTAATGGTCCTTTTAGAGCCTCCATTATAATATGCCTATTAATGGACAATCACGGAATGAAGAAATGAGAGATATAATGTGTCTATCAATCAGATAGTCCTTTAATCCTTTTGGATTGTAATGGTTCTTTTGGAGCCTCCATTATAATGTGCCTAAATCAAGGTTGACATGGACAATCACGGAATGAAGAAATGATTTTGGATTGTAATGGTCCTTTTGAGCCTCCATTATAATATGCCTATTAATGGACAATCAAGAAATGAAGAAATGAGAGAAAGAAATGAAGAAATGAGAGAAAGAAATGAAGAAATGAGAGAAATAAATAGGTAGCGCCTATCAGGTTGACATGGACAATCACGAAATGAAAAAATGAGAGAAATAGGTAGTATAAACGTGAATCACAAAAAATAAGATATATTGACGTCTGTATTTATAGATGAAATTATGCAATCGGATAAGGATTAATTCAAAATTCAAAATTCAAAAAAAATTGAACTTATCTAGTTGGACAATATTCAATAGATTTGTTTTTCCACATTTTTCGATCAAAAAATAATTTGAATAGTTTAATTACAACAGATTAAATCGGATAATTTGAATTCAAAATTCAAAAATTTGTCTATTAATAGTAATTATAGTTTGGGCGGGAAATTACTAAACTTACTATATCCGACTGACTTGGCTTATTATATATATATAGATTTAGACTCAAGATTTAGAATCTGTTAGTTTGAATATGGGGACTAGTGCATTTTTTTTTTTCATTTTTGGTTCAAGAGTTCAAGATTTATGAATTTTACAGCTCATGATTCATAATTAATAGATCTATTTAAAGTTAACAGTTCAAAATTCACGATTCATAAGTTTAGAGTTCATCTTTTCTGAGCTCACTACGTCGAAGATGAGAGTTATATAATTCATACTTAAAACATTATAGTCACAAAATGAGTCATATTTCATATCTCATTTTATTACTTTAAATATATATATATATATATATATATATATATATATATATATATTGTTTCGTAATAGATAGACACAAGAAAAAAAAAAGTTTTTTTGAGACAAAAAAAAGTGATCTGAAATATTAAGTATTTATCACAATTTTATTATTAGAGACAACACTTCGTCACTAATTAGTCGTCTCAATGTAAAAATAATATATTTGAGACGATAAAACTCGTTTCAAATACGTCTCAAATATTTTCTTGCCACTAATTATCTCTCAAGGTAGTTTGAAAATAGTCGAATAAGTCATATAAAATTTTGTGGCAACAAATGATTACAAATAATTTTTATTAGTAGTGACCACAATTGTGATCTCACAAAAATGTATCGTAAAAGAATCTTCTGATGTATGAAGATATGATTGAATTATTCAAATATAAAAAAAAAAAATGGTCGTATAGGTGTTGATTGATAAGTTTTTTAGAGTTGTAACTTCATAAAATTAATTTAGTGAAAATTTGTGTATTTTTACATCGGAGAAATCCTCTATTTCAAACTATATTACATCTTATATTTCAGAGTTCTCACTATCATGTGTGTAGGATGATATCATAAATATATACACATGACAGTTAGTAAAAGCTATAATAAGTCGAAACATAATTCGGAATATATAGAATATCCTAACTACTTTTTAACACGACTGATGTGCATATATTATTCCATATTTTATATCCATATTCTTTTATTTTTGGATGATTATTATTCTTTATTGATATTAATTAATTATCTTTTGATGTAGGAGAATAATAATTGGACTTGGAGCAAAATTGAACTTAAATTAATATTTTTGGCTGAAAAGTGAAGAAGCGGGCCGAGATAGAGAGAAGATGGACTTGGATTTGTTAAAGTTTTCAATTTTATAGGGAAGCCCATCAAGAATTTTATTTAATTAGGCTTATTATTTCTTTTATGTAATTATTTAGATACTATTTAAATATTTCCTTTTAGAGATAGGATTTGATTTGATTTGATTTGATTTGATTTAAGATTTAATTAGGAGTGAAAAAAGTAGGAATTAGGTGATTTAAAAAGGAGGGAGGCGCCAGTCTAGTACTCCCTCTGTCCCGCTCTAATTTGCCTACTTTCCTTTTTGGTTTGTCCCAATCTAATTTGCCAGCCCATAAATGGTAACTTTCTCTCACAATCTCCACCCTCAAAATCTCCACATTCAATCTCCACCTTTAAAAAAGTCAAAGATTCCACAAAATCTGCTTTTTCTTAACCTCCGTGCCCGACCAAGGTAGGCAAATTGGGCCGGGACGGAGGAAGTACTTTCCAGTTGTCTTTTCGATCTAGTAATAAAGTTTTATAAATTGAAAAATATATGATATAGCTCACACCCCTTCAAATAATTGGGGTGTGACACCGTCATATATAAATATGACATTTTCGTTATCCGACCAATTTCCGGCCACATATGGCACGCAAGTAACTATTAAGTTTTATTGAACAACCGGAAACCTATATACATATTAAACTTTCAAAGCTGCTGATTAATTTCCTACCAAAAGTATAGCACATGAGTTGCACATTCGGGGTAATTTTGTCTTTTCACTAATTAAGTCCAAAAATATTATAATATTAAACATAAAAAGTAGTTTTCTTTTTTGAAAAAAAAAAGATTACTTAAAGAATGCGAAATTCAATCGATAATTTTCTTTGTTTATATCAGTTGTTATAGCTCAGCAATATTACCCTTGTAATTCTAGTGATGATGATGAATCATCCTGTTGTGGCCATTGTGAATTGGAGATGCATTGCCTTCTGGACTTAGTGGCTTCACCACTCGCCATGTGACTCACTTGTTACTACTCTTAATTTTTCTTAGAGTGAGTCTTGTGTGTGACCAGTCACACGTGTGACGGAATACACTTTTACAGAAAATATTGATACTTTTACAGAAAAAAGTGATATTTTTACTACATTGATACTTTTACATATAAATGTGATATTTTTTCTACAAAAAAGTGATACTTTTTTTTTGTTAAAAAAATGTGATACTTTTACAAATAAACGTGATACTTTTACCACAAAAAGTGATACTTTTTCCTGTCACACCGTGTGACGGTCACATCCGAGTTTTTGTCTTTTTTTTTTTTTTTTTTGTTCTTCAACTTCTTTTTCTTTTTTCCTATATAAAATTTGTAGTCTTCAATAATCTTTTTATTTTTCCCCTTCTATGCATCACTTTCAATTAACACGTGACTCACTTGTTGATTTTCTTTGATTATTAATTGAATTTCACATTTTCTTTTCTTTTAAATTAATATTTTCCTTTTTTCTTTGATATTTAGAATTTTAATTTGTTAGGGTTTAATTAGTGAAAAGATAAATTGCTCCTAAGTCCTAAATACCCTCACATGTTATATGTTTATCAGAAATTGGTCCGACAGCTCCGAAAGTGTGATATTTAAATAGTTGGCGGCGACTTAATTAAATTTAATAGTTTATATTTTGTGTTGTAAAACTGCTAATAGTTTGGGGGAAAAATTATAACCATTTTTTTTTAAAAAAAAATTCTCCTAATCTAAGAATAAAGAAAAAACTATCCCCTCCCCTCACAGTGACTTAAACCCATGATCTAAGACTTAGGTAGTAGATGCTCTGTCACTTGAGTTATCCAACTTCGTCTTATAACCTTTTATTAATAAATAATTTTATTAATCATGAGTCATGAACAGTAAAATTTATAAATCTTAAAAATGATTAAGCAAGAATAAGATTGAGATATATTTGGGACATGATATTTGGAGGTATATTGTTGTACCCGTTTCACAATGTGGCTTCAGATGGATCTGACAAACAACAAGACAATATAGAAACAAGACCCAAATATTAAATGACAAAAATATTGTTAAAGTGACGCAAAGAAAATTTAAATGACCCAGGTGTTGTGACCAAAATCAACGCAAATTACTAATAATGTCCATTAAAATAATAGAGCATTGTAATCATATGCGCAAGATTGCAGAAGACGGAAAGCAGAGCTGAAACGGTTTTTGATCGCCTAGCGTCTAGGTCCGCCTAGACGCCGCCCAAGAATTATTATTATTATTATTATTATTATTATTATTATTATTATTATTATTATTATTATTATTATTATTATTATTATTATTATTATTATTTCATTTTCTATTAATTATTTAATTCAAAAATTATATAAAATATATATATATAGAAGGTAATCATGATATATCACTACAATCAATTTGTTTTATATTTTTTAAAAAAAAAACTCTAATTTTTTTGGTACGAAGTATTTGTATTAAAAAAGAAATTCAAACACATAAACTTTATAATAAGAAGCCAACATAAAATTAAATAAAAGATGTCAACATAACTCAGTTACCACTACAAGGAAAAGGGTATTTTGAAACCACAAAAAAGTGGTCTCAAATAATGAGTATTTGCCACAACTTAAGCAAAGTGGTCTCAAATAATAAGTATTTGTCACAACTTTTGAGTATTTGTCACAACTTTATTGTCGTCTCAATAACTCCGTCGCAAATAATATATTTGTGACCACAAAAGTGGTCTCAAATGCGTCTCAAATATTTTTTGCAACAACTAGTTGTCTCTAAAAGTAGTCTTAAAGTTGTCTCAAATAATTTGTAAAGAGATTTGTGACAAATAACTTATTATTAGTGACCACAATTGTGGTGACAAAAAGTCTTATGCAAAAGACTTCTTTTGTTGTAGTGTACTAAGTCCAAAACAATTAAACAAGACAATAATATCGGCAAGACATAACAATAAGTCAATAACATAATAAGTAAATGGAAACGACGTTGTTTCGAGCCTTTTTTTTAAATAAAAAATAAAAAAAATTCGAAAAACGATCAGACCGCCTTGACCGTCCTAGCCGCCTAGGCAGCGCCCAGACTAAAAACACCTAGAGCAATCGTCCAGGCCTTAATTGGCGCGTCTAGGGCCGCCTAGCGCCTAAGCGGCTGCCTTTTTCATCCATGATCATATGATAGGAAAATATTCATTTTTAGCCCCGTAGAATAGGAGCATTCTAGAAAAATCTTTTATGTTATACATAAATTTAATTTTAGATATGTAATTGTAAAAAAATGATCAATTTGAGGATATCAGTTACTATCAGTCACTATTTCTATCGAAATTTTACATATGCGCCACATGTGACCTACTAATTTGGACTTTTCGGTATAAAGACTGACGTTGCATTTCATTGTCCAGGTGCTCATGTCAAATAAGAAAGTATTTTTCATTTATAAAATATCTAAAACATAAAATACACATCAGCAATATATTTTTTGGGGTGGGGGGGGAGGGGAGGGGGGGGGGGGGGGATATCCTGCTCCAGTAACCCTAATTTGATTAAATCTTGTACGAAATACAATGAAATTCTCAAGTCACTTTCTTTCCAAGAGATTACAAAACACACTGATCATATATCTTTCTTCTGACTTCGAAATCAAACCCAAAAAATTCAGCACCCTCCAGATCACTCTAATGGTCTTCTTCTGTTCTGGACGACAATGATGAGATTTCGTCCAAGTATATATGTTCGATTCGTTTGTTTTGGGAGACATAGAAAGCCTGATATTTGATGGAACCTTCGCTCATTTGCAAAACTTACGAGATATAATTTTAGGGTTCATACCAGCGTACTTTTTGGGTGAAATTGAGGGACATAATTATGGGGTTATTTTTTGTAACCAGAAATAAGCTGATGTGTATTTCTTATTTTATTTTATTGCTCTTCTTATTTTCTAATTTTCTTATTCCGGCCGACTTAGTGATCGGTGGTAATTGATGTCCTCAAATTGGTCATCTTTTGCAACGTATAGGACTAAAACTGAATTTCTTTAACATATAGGATTTGTTCTAGACAACAAGACAAAAAATGTTTTTTCCTTATATGATGTGTCTACCAATTCATTAATGTATTATTTGAACTAAACAATCTTTTCTTTAAATGTGTTTTTTTTTTTTTTTTATCAAAATAAATTTTCATTTTATGAATTCAAGTTATAATTCTAGCAACATTCTAAAATTGCTCATACTATAAATGAGTTTCGGAAATAAAAATAGAAGTATTAATAAAATAGAGAAATACATAACTTTAACAAACGATAACATTATAGTTAAACTTAAATAATGCATATCAATAATATTTTCAATTTGTGTGAGATTTTTAAAACGATAATTATTTAAAAACTTAGAAAGTACTCTACTGAGGCGTTTGAAATTGATTATTTTAAAGGTGGTGATTTTAGCTACTTTTAAGGAAGTGTCTGCTAATACAAGATGGGTGGTTCGGATTTTCTACCACATTTTTTACAACATATTATACTAATCATGCCATATAATCAATTATGATGTATTCGTGATGTCATCATATACAAATGTCGTGTGTGAGTTGAAATGTGATAGAAGATGTTGTATTGTATGAAGTAGGAGATCCAAAATGCAAGATGGGTAACATGTATCTCATCTAAAATAATCGATCATCAATATTTTATAGTATTTTTAAAATGTACAACATATTACACATCAATAGAAGGCAGACAATACCATTAATGATATCATAAAATTTCTCATTTTAATGGTAGAGAATGATTCTCTATGTGTTCTCTATATAATTGAGGGATGAACAGTGTCCCCCAATAAATAAGGGGACATTGTTCATCGACAAAAGCCGTATACACATTATATCCTTAAAAACCTCCCTGAAATTAATTTTTTATCACATAAATGTTATTTTGTATTATCATGTGTATTTAATAATTTATCTTATTTAATTAAATTTATGAAAAAAAAAATTGATTAATAAATTTTTATAATCTTGCATATTTTAAAATGATTAACAAATAATAAGATAAACTACTGGTTACATTAAATTGAAAAATAATAAATAGTTTTTTTTATATAAATAAAAATAAGAACTTTCTTTTTAACAAATTTAGTGTAAGTGAATTAGAGATGATTTACACAAAACAATAAATTTAATAAAATAGAGGTTAGATGAAAATAGTATGGTTGCGTTTGTTTAGGGTTGGACCAGTGCCCAACCCAACACACGTTTGTCTATGAGTTTAGGGTAATATATTGCTTCCAATCCTCTTACATACATCATGAATCAAACTGAATTTTCAATACAACCTTAATCAATAACCAATAATTCTTTAACTACCTCTTACATACATTATCAATCAAATTCAATTCTCAATACACATTTACTCAATAATCAATCATTCTTTAACTGCCTCTTACACAAATCATCAATCAAGCTCAATTCACAATGCAACTTTAATCAATAACATCTCATTCATTCATTACCTCTTACACATATTAAAATCACATTACCACATTTTATAATATAAATCACAAACCCAATCTCCAATCAACATATATAAATATTCATTTATTTACCCCAACCTATTAATTTTACTTTATTCCCACAGTCTACCTATAGGGTAGCCACTTATAATAAGATGAAAAATGTTTTTTTCAACTACTTTGTAGTTACTAATGTATTTGTAACTATTTTTTGCAACTAATTTGTAGTTACACTACAACAAAAGAGGTCTTTTGTATAAGACTTTTTGACACCATAATTGTGGTCACTAATAATAAGTTATTTGTGACCACTTGTTGTCACAAACCTCTCTATAAATTATTTGAGACAACTTTAAGACTACTTTTAAAGACAACTAGTTGTTGCAAAAAATATTTGAGATGCATTTGAGACCACTTTTGTGGTCACAAATATATTATTTGCGACCGAGTTATTGAGACAACAATAAAGTTGTGACAAATACTCATAAGTTGTGACAAATACTCATTATTTGAGACCATCTTACTTAAGTTGTGACAAATATTCATTATTTGAGACCACTTTTTGTGGTCTCAAAAGACCCTTTTCCTTGTAGTGTTACTAATACATTTGTAACTACAAGTAGTTGAAAAAGAGTTTGTCATATTATAACAAATTTGGTTAAAATTGTATGAAATATTTTATGTAACTACTAATGGTTACAAAAAGGGTTAGTTTTAGTAACTACTTTGTAGTTGCAAAAAACTAGTGGCAAATGCCCTTTTTTCTTGTAATGTGCTGCGGAAGGGATTTAAGATACATAATCACGAAGCCTTATAACAATAAAGCATGTCAATTATGAATATATATATACGCGCGTTTGTATGTGTGGTTATCTATGATCGCATTGCAGTTGATTCTGAAATCTATATCCTAAGATATCCTTTATAATTAGTTAAATCTCGTTTATTCAATTTATTTGATCTTTCTCTTCTATTTTATTGACAAAAACGTGATAAAAATTTAATTAGTTAATTTAATAGAAAAAATGATTTTCTTATAAGACAATTCATTATATTTTAATATTTATTTTTATGTGTTATTTATATATTTATGTCTATTTGAATATTCGTAGTTATTTCCACATCAGGTCAATAAGGAAACAACGCGACCATGAGCGTGTTTAATTACAACACGAATGAATCAAATTACTATATATATATTTCATTTCTTATAATTAATACTTTTCTTAGTTTATTATATTTATTAAACATAAGCATATATTATTCATGGATCAGACCGAGAAATTAATATTTACACTACTTTCGTTCCTCTTATATATGTTTAATCTAACATGTTCAATATGCTATATTACACAAAAACATGTTCAATATAGGGATCATATTTTAAATAGTCATACTGTATACTCCTATCCTATAATAATTGTCGTTTTAAGAAAACAATGATAGAGTTAAGAATGAAATAGATTGATAAATATATCCTCAACTAATACCTGGAATGAAGGAGCAAGAGTCTACGATAATTTAGAGAAAGACTAGAAGATTTTAGGATGATATAGATCTGATCAAATCAAAATATTAATGATAGGTAAAAAGCAGATTTTTTTTGTGAACGAGCATGTGGAGAAAATTAGGAGAATTGATAAAAGATATCTCAAACGTTAATTAATGGAGGGAGTAATGTTTAATTAAATTTGTTTTTGAGGGTAAATGTTAAATTAAATTAAAGTGTTACTTTATGAAGACAGTTTCGCTCATCAGAATACACGGAGTAGTTATTTTATATTCCCTCTGGCCTGTCTAATTTTGTCCGTTTGATCGGGCACATATATTAAAAAAATTATTTTTATTTTTTTAGTTGACTTTTTCAAATGTGAAGATTTAGGGTGCAAATTGTGAGAAATTTTTTCTTCTTAAGAGCGTACAAAATTGTGTTGGACGAATCAAAAGGAAAAATATGTAAAATTAGGCGGAACAGAGGGTGTATTATTTTATACTCCCTCTGTCCCGGCCTAACTTGCATACTTTAACTGATGACGGAGGTTAAGAAAAAATATATTTTGAGGAATCTTTGACTTTTTTAAAGGTGAAGATTGTGAGAAAATTTGTCATTTATGAGCTGACAAGTTAAGTTGAAACAAATAAAAAAAAAAAAAAATAGATAAGATAGAGCGGGACTGAGATAGTATGTGGTACTTGAACTTGTTTTAGGTCTAGCCTCTAGGTAGGCTGAATATCAACCATAACGGCCTTACGACCACATATTAAAAGTCTAGACCGGGCTGTCTTGAAATTCAATTATCGACAATACCTAGCTACATTAGATATAAGTTGATATATATATATATATACACACAATAATAAGCTTGGGAATATATTTAAAAATATTAATGTTAAATTATTTGTAAAGATGGTACTTAAATTTTTAACATTAAAAATAGATTAAGGATAAAAAAACCTATGTACTTTGGGGTGTTATAACATTCAATTTTTTTTATGAATTATCCATGATAATACTAATTTTATTTAAAAGTTAATCCCATTTTTTTCCTTTTTTGGTTATTTTTAAGAAAAGGAAAAAAATGTGGCCACGACCATAATGCGACCTAATAGCAAGACTCAAAACAAAACACTATAAATTTTGAACAACTAATTATTATAGTCTAATTGGTTAGCTGCCCCATGTAAATGCGGGGAGGTCGAAGGATTGAACCCTAGTGACTTTTAGCCGCAATTCATTGTTGCGGAGATATTTGAAAAGCATTTGAGATTACTTTTGTCGTCACAAATAGACTAATTGCGTTTGAGTTATTAAGACGAATATTAGTGACTACATGTTTTTTCTAATAATAAATATGTGACCAAAACTCATAAGTTGTTACAAACACTAATTATTTGATACCATTGTTTTGCTGTATCAAAACATCATTTTTTGTAGCGATAGTGTAACGCGTTTAACCAAAAAGTGTAAATTTTTTTACCTGAAAAGTATAATCTGTAATTCTTTAAAAAAAGTTATTTTTGTTGAGGCAAATCCGATCTAGTATAACTTGTTTTAATCAAAAAGTATAATTTATTTACCTAAACAATATAATTTGTAATTTTTTTTTTTTTTTTGGTAGTGGATCAAATATAGTATCACTTATTTAACAAAAAAATATAATTTGTTTACCTGAACAGTATAGTTTGCAATTTTTTAATTTTCTTATCTTTTTCTTTGTTATTGCGAATCTGATATTATATAACTTGTTTAAACAAAAAAAAAAAATATAATTTGTAAAAACGAAATAATGAAAGATGTTCAAAATTAAAATAAATCATCAACTTATTTTTATTATTCAATTAAAAAATATATACTTACTATTTTTCGGGGCTTTTTGTTTCTCTTTTTCTCTCTTCAATAGATGTATTGAGGTGGGAAGATTGAAGGAATAATGAATTTTCAATTAATAATTTAATTATTTCTCGAAAAATAACACCCAGAAGATTTTCAATCGACAATTTGAATAATTGAAGAAGAATATCGACTGAAAATTCTGGAGTTTGAATATATGGTTAGGGAGATATTTGGGGACTGCAAATTTTATGGACTGCAATCGACATAAAAAAATAACACCAAGAAAATTATTTCATGGACTGCAAATTATGTGTATTGAAGAAAGAATGGGACTTAAATGTAAAAGCCGAAATGAAAGAGTAAAAAAATTTGAAGGGAATAAAAAAATTATTTATGTATCGTGCGGCTTGGTGAAGCGTACAAAATGGGCAGTAGTTAAGGTTTAATCAAAACTACATAATTTTAGAGGTGGGATAGGGTTGAGATAAGATTAGTGGATTAGAGGATTCGTTCCGTATTTTGCGAAACATGTTTCAAGAACTTATAATCTCACAAACATCCTATAAAATATTTTGAAAAATTTCTTAGGTTCACCAAAAAGGTCTTCTTAATTTGAAACACATAATTTTTCTTAAATAATTCAACAAACGCCCTATGAATGTGTGTAGGTATGCGCCTAATTTTTATCATTTAATTAAATATGCAAGTACGGTTGGTGTGACAATTTCATTTAATTTGTTGATAATTTGGTATTGCATTAATATAGGTAATACGTACTATGATGACATTCAACAAGTGAACATGTATTTAAGCCTGATATCTATAAATATACAGTACAAATTTCAATCAGATCATCTAAATACTAAAAATGGTTTTGAAGGAGATGATAATTGCCAAACATATTGTTAAGCCATCATCACCCACACCAGATAAATTTAAGCACTATAAACTCTCGTACTTAGACCAGATTGTGGCAATGGCTTATATTCCCCTCATTTTCTTCTACGAAAATGATGAATCAAAGCAGAAGCCGCAAGCTGAAATATCTGAGTCACTTCGTCGATCTTTGTCCCAAACCCTGACAGTTTGCTACCCATTCGCAGGGACAATTCATGGAAATTCATTTGTTGATTGTGATGATACGGGTGTTGAGTTTTTGGAAGCACGAGTTCATGCTCGCGTAACGCAAGTTACTAAAGAGCCAGATATGGAGGAACTCAGACAATTAGTCCCTGTGGATAGTATATCCCATAGAGAAAATGCCATATTGTTAGTAAAACTAAATTTCTTTGATTGCGGTGGTATTGCTCTTGGTGTTTGTTTATCCCATAAAGTAGGTGACTTTGCGTCTCTTGTGTTGTTTATGAATGCTTGGGCTGCCACATGTTTTGGGACAACTCCGGCCACTATTCAGCCTTGTTTCGATTTCGCAGTTAATTTTCGTCCTAGAGACTCAACCCCCACAAATTTCCCTCCTGACAAAGAGAAAATCACGACGAGAAGATTAGTTTTTGATAAGGAAAAGTTAGAACGACTTAAGCAACAAGTGACCTCTAGTGAAGTAAAAAATCCTACTAGCGTTGAAGCGCTTTCAGTTTTCCTCTGGAAGCAGTTTATTGAGAGTCACAAAAGCATATTAGGTACCAAAAAAACATCGTTTGCTGCACACCATGCAATAAACTTGAGGCCGAGAACAATGCCACCGATACCAGATAACACCATTGGGAATTTCTCCATTGCATGTTTTGCGTTTGCATCGGATACAATGGATAGTGGTGAAATTTTATCCAAATTGAGGGCTGCTATTCGGGCGGTAGACCATAATTACATAAAGGAAGTAGTTAATAGTGAAAAGTATTTGAAAATGGTTCAACAAGTTGGTGCATTGTGTAATTCAGATACGGAGTTGTTTAGTTTTACTAGTTGGTGGAGGTTCCCGGTGTATAACGTAGATTTTGGTTGGGGGAAACCCGATTGGGTTAGCCCGACAACCATGCCCTATAAGAATGTAGTCATTCTGATGGCCACCCCATCCCAAGATGGTATTGAGGCATGGTTCAACGTGTCCGAGGACTTCTTTCAACTTCTTGTCACAAATTATAATAACCAGCTTCTTGCTTAACTTATCGGTGTGGCTTGAAGAAAACATTTAGAGGGATCTATTTTCATCTTTTGTTGGAGGATATTGATAGTGTTGCAATAAGATATTACAAATTTTTGTAATAGAGGATCTCAAATTATATAATACAGATGCTTAAGTTCTGTATGATGTGCATTTGATAGGTGATTCTATGGTACCACAGTGGTACCGGTACCACTGTGATATAAAAATGACATTATATATGATTTAGTGGGTTCCTCATATTTAAATGCATATTGATTCTTCTCTTATTAATATCGGTACCACAGTGGTACCGAAGTAAGACTCGTATTTGATATGTATCACAAGTTTCATTTCCATAAAAACAGTACATAAGTTGTGGGACAAAAGTTTATTGCGCCATGTGATTCTTCTCTTTAATTTGTTAAAAAGCCAAAAACCCCTCACAAGTTTTAGTAGATTTTGCAATTTGTTTTATCTTTTCACAATATATAAAAAGTTTGTTTCAATTGCTCCTTAAAGTATCATTTATTTTAATTGATTCCTAATTTTTTTTTCAATTGGTCTATAAAGTAGTTTTTGTTTCAACTAGTCCCCAATTTTTAAAATGACTTCAATTAGTCCTTAAATATTACAAAAATCTATCTTAATGTCCTTAGAAGAAAAAATACATAAAATATCCGAAATTACCGATTACTTCAGAATGATATGATAACATATCTTCTATTAAAGAAATATTGTGCAATATTTCATTATGATATCATTACCCCTAAACAAAGGTAACTTAAACGAGAATATGGAGTTGAATAAAAGGTCAAGGTGAGAATTTTGAGAAATTCATCCGAGGTCAAGAAATATTTTGAGATAATTTAATTTTAGTTGAAAACATGCTGATTTAGTTATTTTGGACAGTGTCTATTTTGAGATTTAAAGTAAAATCGTACATCCACTACAAGAAAATTTCAAATTTGAGATGGATTTTCACATGATATCCGCCTCTAAATAGTGAGGAATTTGAGACGAAATGTTTGGTCTCTATAATGTTGGTCTCTAAAATTTAGAGACCAATATATTCCATCCTCAAATTTAGTGACGGAATTTCCGTCTCTATTGTGAAGTTAAAGACCAAATTACCTACATAAAAGAGACGAATTAATATGTCAGTTTTGTTAGAAATTAGTAATAATTAAAGTGTGGATAAGACACTTTAATGATATAATTAAGTGGTCGGAAGTTTAATTTTGTAGGAATTAAACTTCACACGATTAATCTATGGAGAAAGTAGATGATCGTAGGGTTTTAATTTACTCAAAACCGATATGTGGTGAGTGAGAAATTAATACATAAAGTTTACCACTTGATTATATATTAAATGTAGAATTAATAACTAAAGAGTAGTTATTATCCCACATTGATTTAAATGCTCTTTAAGTTAGTATATATATATATGAAAGCTCATCACTAATGTGTATCAATTATACATGTGAGGGAATCCAAAGGAAGCCCACACGCGCGCTCGCTCGGCACGGCACGGCCACGGCCTCGGGCCGGGCCTTGGGCCTTGGGGAATGCCTCGGCCGAGGCCCAGGTAACTTTTTGGAAGTCCAAAATCAATTGGGCTTGACGGATGAGCTTTAGGAGCCCAAAATGTGGATGGGTTTGAATTTAAATTCAAACCTGTAACATCCTGCATCATGGGCTGTTAAAGAGTAATTTATTGGGCCGTTACTAAGCCTGTAACAGCCAACAATTAAGTGACAGAATTAATTCTGTTCCCCAGCTGCACCTATAAATACATGCAAACAGACACACAATTTTTCACCTGAATCTTCATATTCCCTTCTCTACATTCTCTGCATTTTGTTTCAGTTCAGACTCGAACATCTAAGTTCGCCGGAGCCTTTTCTGTTAGTGGTGCTACTACAGAAAATGACGTAAACCGTTATATCTTTGGGGTCTATTACTTCATTCCGTGAGCACTAGTCGGGAAGTAATTTGTCCTAAGGACAGTGGTCTTCCACGTCTCGGTTTTTGATTTCGTTTGCTTCTGTTTTTCCAGAACATTATTTTAACAATCTTAGGACAAATTATCGTTTTCTGGTTTCTGGAAAAATGTCGAGCAATCAGACTGTTCCTCCTGTTTCAGCAAGAGTTATCCCGACTCCACTGCCTAACTCAGTTGAAAAGCTTGAAAAGTTCTCCGGTGACAATTTTAAGAGATGGCAGCAAAAGATGTTGTTCTACATCACTACTTTGGGATTTTCTTCGTTTCTCAAGGAAGATCCTCCGGCTGCTCCTGCAGAAACAGATACTGATCAACAAAGGCGAGTTGCCTTTGATTCATGGTTACATGGTGACTACCTCTGCAGAAACTATGTGATGAATGGACTTGCTGATCCATTATACAACGTGTATCAAGATATCAAGTCTACCAAAGATATCAAGACAGATGATGCCGGCACAAAGAAATTTGTGGTGGCTCGGTTTTTAGACTTTAAAATGGTTGACAACCGTTCGGTTGTGGAACAAGCCCAAGAGTTTCAACTCATAGTTCATGAAGCTTCGGCTGAAGTTATGAGACTTCCGGTGCCATTTGTGGTGGCAAGTTTGATAGAAAAACTACCTCAGGGTTGGAGTGACTTCAAGAACTACTTGAAGCATAAGCGAAAGGAAATGACAGTAAAAGACTTAATCCTTAAGCTGAGGATTGAAGAGGACAACCGGAAGAATGAGTCCAGGTTTAGGGCTCATGTTGATGCAAGGGCCAACCTTATGGAGAGGGGATCCTCGAGTGATAACAAGAGGAAACGCCCAAATGACAACACCAATCAGGGAAACCGTGCGCCAAATAATAATGGTAAAGGTAAGCAACCTGCTAATGTGACTAGATTTGCAGGAAATTGTTACAACTGTGGCAAGCCTAACCATATGGCTAAGAACTGTAATCTACCGAAGCAGAAGAAGAAGAAAGTGACAGCTAATGTTGTTGAGGAGAATGAGTTGGACCTCACTGCTGTAATCTTTGAGGCCAACATTGTGGACAATCCAAGAGAATGGTTTGTTGATACAGGAGCCTCTTGTCACGTTTGTTCTGACAGAGAGGTCTTCTCAAGTTATAAGTCTTCTTCCGGGAGGAAGCTTCATATGGGAAACCAACCCTCTTATGAGGTGGCCGGAATCAGCAACGTAGTTGTGAAGTTAACTTTTGGAAAAGAGCTCACTCTAAAGGATGTGCTGCATGTCCCAGACATCCGGAAAAATTTGGTTTTTGGTTCTTTGCTGGTAAAGCATGGGTTTCGTCTAGTTTTCGAAGCTGACAAGTTCATACTAAGCAAGCAAGGAGTTTTCACAGGGAAGGGATTTGTAGTGAATGGATTGTTCAAAATGAATGTAATGGCCAAGCGCCAAATGAATAATGTAACTTCTGCTATGAATGAAAAAGCATCAACTTCTTCTTACTTGCTTGAGTGTTCCTCTTTATGGCATTCTAGATTAGGACATGTTAATATCAATGCTATAAAACGCTTAGTAAATTTAGATTTGCTAAAACTGAATGAAATTAAATCACATGGAAAATGTGAGGTATGTGTTGAAGCTAAAATGGCTAAATTACCTTTTCATTCAGTAGAAAGGAGCACAATACCTTTAGAATTAATACACACTGATGTGTGTGACTTGAAATTTGTGCAGACTAGAGGTGGTAAAAAGTTTTTTATAACTTTTATAGATGATTGCACAAGATATTGCTATCTTTATCTTCTAAGAAGTAAAGATGAAGCAATAGAGGCATTTAAACACTACAAAGCCGAAGCTGAAAATCAACTAGGCACTCGGATAAAGATAATCCGAAGTGATAGAGGTGGTGAATATGTGGCTCCGTTTGTAGAGTTATGTGCTCAAAATGACATAATTCATCAAACAACAGCTCCGTATTCTCCACAATCTAACGGCGTTGCAGAATGCAAAAGTCGTACTCTTAAGGAGATGATGAACGCTTTGTTGATTAGCTCAGGATTACCCCAGAACATGTGGGGGGAAGCTGTTCTTACAGCTAATTATATATTGAATAAAATTCTACTAAAAAGAGTTGACAAAACTCCTTACGAAATGTGGAAAGGGCGTAAGCCATCTTACAAATATCTCAAAGTGTGGGGGTGTTTGGCTAAGGTTGAGGTGCCGTTACCTAAACAAGTGAGAATTGGCCCTAAAATGGTTGATTATATATTTGTTGGGTATGCACTCAACAGCAGTGCGTATAGATTTCAGATTCATAAATCTGAAATTCCAGATATGACTGTTGGAACAGTCATGGAATCAAGGAACGCAGTATTCTTTGAAAATATCTTTCCTTGTAGAGAAAGATTGATAGAAAGTTCAAATCAAGGAATTACTTTAGAAAAAGGAAGTAGTTCAAATCTAAAAAGAACTGTTGAAGCTACAAGTAGTTCTCGGACCTTAGAAGAAGAGGAAACGAGACATAGCAAAAGAGCAAAGACTGCCAAGTTATTCGGTCCTGATTTTATCATATATATGTTAGATGATGAACCGAGATCAATAAAAGAAGCTCTGTCTAGTCCAGATGCACCATACTGGAAAGAAGCAATCAACAGTGAAATTGAATCCATCATGCAAAACCACACGTGGGAGTTAACTGACCTTCCCTCAGGTTGTAAACCTTTAGGATGCAAGTGGATCCTAAAGAAAAAGTACAAAGCAGATGGTTCAATAGATAAATACAAAGCTCGTTTGGTAGCTAAAGGCTTCAAACAGAAAGAAGGTGATGACTTCTTTGATACTTACTCCCCTGTGACCAGGATCACATCCATTCGAGTGCTTCTCTCGATTGCTGCAATACACAATCTTGAGATTCATCAAATGGATGTGAAGACTGCGTTTTTAAATGGAGAGTTAGAAGAAGAGATCTATATGCATCAACCCGAAGGGTTTGTGGTACCGGGACAAGAAAATAAGGTATGTAGACTAGTAAAGTCATTATATGGTCTCAAACAAGCGCCAAAACAATGGCACTTGAAATTTGACACTACATTGTTGTCAAATGGTTTCAGAAACAACGAATGTGACAAATGTGTGTACATAAAAGGTACATCAGAAACATATGTCATAGTATGTCTATACGTAGACGATATGTTAATCATGGGAAGTAGTCATGAGATAATCATGGATACTAAAAAGATGTTGAAAAGAAATTTCGACATGAAGGATATGGGTTTGCCTGATGTGATTCTCGGAATCAAAATAGTTAGGACATCAGAGGGAATTGTTCTGACACAATCTCACTATGTAGATAAAGTACTCAGAAAATTCAATGCCTTTGATGGACCACCTGCCAAGACACCATTAGAATTAAATGTTCATCTTAGGAAGAACATGGGTGAACCTGTAGCTCAAGTTGAATATGCAAAAGTGATAGGGAGTCTTATGTACATAACAAACTGTACTAGACCGGATCTTGCATGTTCGGTTAACAAAATGAGCAGGTTTACAAGTAATCCAAGCCAAGAGCATTGGAAAGCATTGACAAGGATTCTGAGATACTTAAAGTATACTCTTAATCATGGGCTTCATTACACGAGATATCCTCTAGTTATTGAAGGATACAGTGATGCGAATTGGATCTCGGACACTAAAGACTCCTTTTCCACTAGTGGATAAGTATTCACTATTGGAGGTGGAGCCGTGTCATGGAAATCTACAAAACAAACGTGTATAGCCAGATCCACCATGGAATCAGAGTTCATATCTTTGGATAAAGCTTGTGAGGAAGCAGAATGGCGTCGAAACTTTTTAGAAGACATTCCATGTTGGAGTAAACCTGTACCGGCTATAATGGTTCATTGTGACTGTCAAGCCGCTATAGGAAGAGCGTTGAACAATATGTATAACGGCAAGTCTAGGCATATACGCCATAGGCACAACACCGTAAGACAATTGATCTCTAGTGGGGTTATCACAATAAACTATATAAAGTCTAAAGATAACTTAGCGGATCAGTTGACCAAAGGTTTAGGGGGTGTTTGCAAACAATTGTGCTTTAAGAAAAGTGATTTAAATTGATTTTGTGGTAAAATTAGAATTTGATAGTGTTTGGAGAAAAAGTGATTCTAAACAAATAAAAAATAAAAAATAAAATAAAAAATAATTCCATTTGTTTGTAAAAAAAATCAAAAGCACCCAAAAGCTAGGATTTTGGGGATTCTCAAAATCACTTCTAGGAAGTGATTATAGTGATGTAATAGGAGTTTGCAAACACTTCTTTAAATTAAAGTGCTTTTCAAAAGTGATTTTAATGTTGATAATGAGTTTGCAAACACCCTCTTAAACCGAGATCAATTGTTAAAACTGCGAGAGGGAATGGGAGTAAAACCCACCAACTAAAGAATAATCAAAATGGATACCCAACCATGATGAGTGGAGATCCCACAAACTTGGTTCAATGGGACAACTAAGTTTTGAAAGTTCAGAGGAGGCACTTGGAAGAATATATCTTCAAAATCCATCCCTAGAGCGCAAGATAAGTGCGTAAAACCTGTAAACGGTGGTAGAGGATAAGTCTTATGACTTTTAATGACTTCGAAACACCTCAAGGAGGTAGAATAGTACAGGATATTCGATAAAGAAGTCACCTATGTAAGTGTGAAGTAAAGGGCCGCTTCAAATGAAACACTTATGAATCCAAAGAGGGTCCATTGCCGAAACGGACCAAAACGTGAGAACAAGGATGTTCTGGTCAGTATTGTGTATTAATTGTTGACTAGGTACACACTAAGGAGGATTGGTTCAAAGATTAAAAAATCTACCAAACCACCGGTGTATCCGACAAATGAAATACTATGGAAGGTTCAAAGTCATAAACTACTTTTCCTTAGGCAGTACTGATCACTAAGAGTTTAGACTGAAGATTGCATTTATGCATGCATTAATTTTCACTCATGTGGGGGATTGTTGGAAATTAGTAATAATTAAAGTGTGGATAAGACACTTTAATGATATAATTAAGTGGTCGAAAGTTTAATTTTGTAGGAATTAAACTTCACACGATTAATCTATGGAGAAAGTAGATGATCGTAGGGTTTTAATTTACTCAAAACCGATATGTGGTGAGTGAGAAATTAATACATAAAGTTTACCACTTGATTATGTATTAAATGTAGGATTAATAACTAAAGAGTAGTTATTATCCCACATTGATTTAAATGCTCTTTAAGTTAGTATATATATATGAAAGCTCATCACTAATGTGTATCAATTATACATGTGAGGAAATTCAAGGGAAGCCCACACGCGCGCTCGCTCGGCTCGGCACGGCCACGCCACGCCTCGCCTCGCCTCGGGCTCGGGCCGGGCCTTGAGCCTTGGGGAATGCCTCGACCGAGGCCCAAGTAACTTTTTGGAAGCCCAAAATCAATTGGGTTTGACGAATGAGCTTCAGGAGCCCAAAATGTGGATGGGTTTGAATTTAAATTCAAACCTGTAACATCCTGCACATCCTGCATTATGGGCTGTTAAAGAGTAATTTATTGGGCCGTTACTAAGCCTGTAACAACCAACAATTAAGTGACAGAATTAATTCTGTTCCCCAGCTGCACCTAATACATGCATACAGACACACAATTTTTCACCTGAATCTTCATATTCCCTTCTCTACATTCTCTGCATTTTGCTCCAGTTCAGACTCGAACATCTAAGTTCGCCAGAGCCTTTTCTGTTAGTGGTGCTACTACAGAAAATGACGTAAATCGTTATATCTTTGGGGTCTATTACTTCATTCCGTGAGCACTAGCCGGGAAGTAATTTGTCCTAAGAACAGTTGTCTTCCACGTCTCGGTTTTTTATTTCGTTTGCTTCTGTTTACTTTCTGTTTTTCCAAAACATTGTTTTAACATCATATTCGGTTGTTATTTTATCACTAATCAGATACTAATGACGTTTTGCCACTTTACGCGATTATTTTATTTCTATTTCATTTTATTTACCTATCAATATTATTCGTTACTAATTTTCGTCTCTAATTTAATTTTTTCTTGTAGTGATTATTCATGAAAGGAATTTAAGATATTTTTAATACTTTACAGACGTACAAACACAAAGTGATGGAAATGTTATTAGATTCCTATATAATTATGGATAAAATCATCTCATTTACCTATTTATTTATTTACATGGGCATAAGAATGAAATTAAAAAATAGCACAGGTAATAGGAAAATAGAAGAAAAAATCGAGACACACAAATTTACATGGCAGTCACATATTTAGACGTGTATGTGCATGGAAATATAGTCAGATTGTGGTTGTTACTATTCCTATACAATCTAATGTCAAAAGTATAAAAAGGCTTATCAATTTCTATTAACTCTGGGTGCAGCAGAATCTGGAAAGTTTGGGCCCTTGCATTTTGTTACATCTTGATCTATGTGATTTCTTGCATGAACATTACCGAACGTTTTTCATGTTAATCTATGTGATTTCTTCAGAACTGGTTTTCAATTCTTCTCTCCGACATTCTCATAGTCTCAGTTCTGACTTCTGATCGTGTTAAGGTAGTTGGCCAGTTTATGCTTTTTGCATGGATTTTGTGGAATTCTGTGATATTTTACTAATTATAACTTGTGGAATTCAGGGGCGGCCCTACACCCATGGGTGGGGTGGCCCCGCCCCGTCCCACTAGTTTTATACCCAAAACATGTATAATATGCATATTGTGTTTTGAATAATGTTTCTATTTTGGCTTCCTTCAAAACGATGAAATATTATGATAAATTTAAATTATATTCATAATATATAATAAAGACACTGGAAGTTTTAGTATATAGATAACTAATGATACATTTCATTATTTTAATAGTAAATATTATTAATATTCTATTTAAATAATAAATACTCCCTCCGTCCCGACTAACTTTTCCTACTCTCCATTTCGGTCCGTCCCACTTAATTTTTCACACCGTTATAAAAAAAAATTCTCCCACAATTTTCACCCTTAAAATCTCTACACTTAATCTTCACCTTTAAAAAAATCAAAGAAAAAATAAAATCTTTTTTTTCTTAATCTCCGTGCCCAGTCAACTGTAAAAAGTTAGTCGGGACGGAGGGAGTATAATATATTTAATATTTATTATTACGTGTATATTAATGTTGATGGGATTCTTTATTTTTTGATCCTCTAACTATATGTTCTGGGTCCGCTCCTGCGGTGGAAGGAGGTATTAGGAATTTGATAAAATACTTGAGAAATAGTGTAATTTGCTTTAGTTGAGTATGTTCATTCATATTACGATTCTCTCTTGATAGGTTCAAACGGTGCAATAATTTGATAATGAATTTCAGGGTCATCAAGGACAGTTAATTTGTTGCTCGGGACACTTCTTGGGGATGGATTTTTATTTGGTTATTATTTATTAAGTTTGTTCGTCATGTCGTCGATCAAGGGAAATTCTTACTTACCAGCAGTGTTCTCACATTACTAGATGTTCGATACATGGGTAAAAGATTAACTTTTTCATTTTTTCTGTCTACTAGCAACACGCACGTGCGTTGCACGTGATCACTGCTTTTTTACTATTATCTAATTATCAAAAAATTAATGTGAACATAAAATAATTATACTTTGTGTGGTGATATTGGTTGATCATTCTAATAAAATTCAATGTAGTTATTAATCATGATAATATATATACACAACTTCTTAGATTATTCAGTGCCAGAAAAAGAAAATGAAATAATTAATTGATTAAGCAAACACAATTCAAAATCAAATAAAAATTAAAAATAATCATAAAAGAGGAAAAAAGAGGTTAATAATCTTAGTTTAGCAAAACACGTTATACTAATGTTAAAAGATTCATTAAAATGACATACCATGATATAATGTATTATTCTTACAAAATTTATATATATAAAGCTTGATATATTATAATTATTGTTTACTTCTCAATATAGATAGACTCCGACATCATTATTATATTAGAAATAAAGTTATACGATTACTAAAAAACTGTATAATAATGAAGATATAGATTTTCATTGAACAAAAGATACAAAAGCATTTGTCTTATTACATCATCAACTGACATGCATAAATTCAGAATTTCTTAGATACACACACGAATATTAGGCCCAACATACTTTCTCTATAATTTCTTAATTGATAATTCTGATTTGAACATACATTTGCAAAGAGCAAAGAAAATCATTTGCATATTTCAATTTCGCTTGATTATTTCTGCAATTCTACATTGAAGCTTGAAAATCATGTGTGATTTAAAATGAAAATCCTACTATAGTATATTTATAAGATAAATAATGTTTTTCTTATAAAGGGTGACTATGTATATAATGCCTCATAAACTTCAATCGAAATACATGCTACAATCTATAAGTTAATATAATATATTTTTTTCAACGTTTCAACTATTTTTATGAATTTACTTCTCTGTTTAGTTTTAGAGAAATACTCCCAATTTTTCACACATTGCACATTTTTTTAAAAATCTATAGATACATGTACTTAAACAATTCTGATTTTGTTTCTTCCATTTTATTTTTATTTGGACTATACCATACTTTATTCTAGTATAGTTATTATTTATTTTTATCTAATATATGTTTGTAAGCTAATATTAACATTCACATTTTACTATCTTTATTTTTCTACATGTTTTAATTTAATCATCTGATATTGATTCACATAGTACAACTTTTTTAACCATTCACATAGTACAACTTAGTTTATTACTCCCTCCGTCCCGGCCTGTCATACTTGCCTTATTTGTTTGTCCCAAGCTAATTGTCCTACCGCATAAATGACAAATTCTCCCACAATCTCCACCATCAAAATCTCCACATTCAATCTCCACCTTTGAAAAAGTCAAAGATTCTACAACATCTACTTTTTCTTAGTCTCCGTACTAGGTCAAGGTAGGACAATTAGCTTGGGACGGAGGGAGTATTTCTTTATAGTTCTTATTTGTTTCTTTATTGTACCTTATAATTTTATATAACGTAATAAATACATTTCTTCAGATAGTATATATGCTTAATATATATATATGTGATATTTCTATCGATTTAATAATTTTCTTAAATGTTATATTTTAAATATTTAAAATAATTAGGTGTAATTATTCATTTTCATTCATTTTCACGTTTTCCCTCTAACTACTTCTATTATTATTACAATAAAACTTTAATATAAAATAAATTTCATCTTAAATTTTTTTTAAATATAGAAGATTAAGAAAACTATTGAAGTCTATGTAACATTCTTGACTTTCACAAATATGTGAGTGTAAAATTTGGCTCCCTCGCGCCGCAACGGAGTATTTTTCAGGATGACTGGTGGGGGCGATGTCGTGTGTCGTTTTACCAAATTAATTGTGTACAAAGAATACACTATGTTTTATCCTACTACTCTAACTAGTAGAGTGGCAAGTAAGGGTCGATCCCACGAGGAACGGTCGAACAATTTTGCTTCATTGTATTAAGCTATTATGATCAATAAATATAACGTAAATAAGCTAGAAAACAATAAAGAAGTGGGGGGAGGGGGGAATTAATGAAATAACAACTAACACCTAAATAAACAAAGACAAATAAAGAGATTTTTTTTGTTTTTTATTTTTAAATAACAAAACGATTCACCCTTGATCATGTTTCACCTTGGTCTTGGACGATTTATACAACTATTGTTAATACCCTATTAAATTGTGATTCTAGCCCTTATCTCAAGGCTATTAACAAGCTCTAATAGCTTTGTTGTCCCTTAATCTTAGTTAATCAAAATAAGCTCTTCGACTAACCCTATTCAATTTAATCGCCTCCTCGAACAAACTCTCTTAGATCCAATAACCAAATGCATTAAACACTAGGACAACGAGATAAATTCAACATAAAACTCGCAAGCTCGGTTTTAGTGGTTGAACTTTGTGTTATCACCAATAAATAAATTTATTGTTTGCTACACAGGAATCGAAAATCCTACAATTACGGATAGTAATTTCCTATTCTAGCAACACATTCATAAATCCCTTAAAGGGTGATCAATCCAATAATTAATTCATAAATGTGGCTAAATAACAGTAAATAACACAAAACACTGAAATACACAATATTTTAGGTAACACTAACCGCAATAATCACATAAACATCTTAAACTCAAGGTTCCACAATAATCAAGAGTGAATTCAAGGGTGCTAGTCACCCATTACATCTATTACAAAGATAAAATGACATAAAATTAAAGAAAACATGAAAATAGGATAGAAAGAACCAAAGGTTAGGGTTGAAGATCAAGATCTTCAACCCCCTTCCATTCCTTTGCTTCCAATGGAGAAAAGTGGCTGATTATGTGTGGGGGATGGGTTGTAGGTTAGGTTAAATTCGAATGGTATGATATATATATAAGGAGAGAATGTGCTAGTAAAAAATAGGCAAAATCGCATTCAGGATTTTAAAACAGGGTAAGGAATCTCGGCCGAGATGAAAGTGTGTCTCGGCCGAGACGTGAAAAAGAAATTTTCAGCTGATGGGTCGAAGGCTGATCTCGGCCGAGACGTGAAAAGAGAAAATTAGCACTTTTTAGGATTTGACTCATCTCGGCCGAGATTGGATTTCATCTCGGTCGAGATCTTCATCTCTTGAATTTCTGAAATCCCCTGGAGACTTATCTTGACCGAACTTTGCATCATGTCTCGGTCGAGATCTTCAGTTAACCCTTTCTTTTGTTGCCTCGATCGATCCCTCGATTCCGCGGTCGTTTGATATTCTTTTTCGATCATTTTTCACCTGTCTTAACACAAAAACAGCACAAACGCATTATTTTGCCCATGAGAGTATAAAAGCACTAAATACACGTGATTATGCACATTATTGACATTAAAATGACACTAAAAGTGCCCTAAAGTGCATGCACAAAACACGTGTACCAAATCTCCCCAAACTCAAAACTTGTTTGTCCCAAACAATGAAGAGAAAAACAAAAGGACACGTGTTTAGGGCAGAGTTTAGTGGCATTTGATTTCAGAGAATTTTCTTGAAAAAGAATAAGCGATCATGATAAAAGCGAGCATATGTGATAGACTAGATCCACTACTCTCGAGACATAACACTCTCAACTTAAGGTCCTCACATGGTGAGTGTATCTCTCGACTCTCAAGTGTATCAAATGGATAGTGTATACGCTCACATTGAAATGCATAAAATGCCTACCATAGGCTTGCCAATCATCTTAACTTCGATGTATACCCGACATGTGTGACAAAGAATCAAAAAGGTCTTTAACGGGTTGTAATGTTGGCTTGGGGTAAGGTGAGAAAATTTCTGGTATAAGTGACTATAAAACGGACTAGATGAGTCGTGCACTACCCATCTACCCCTCAAACAATGGTCACTCAACCTCACTCTTTACTTCCTTAGTAAACCAATCCCAAGAATTGATTTCTTCTCCTTACCACAAAGTTCACAACCTAAATGCTTTCTCAATTCTCCCTTTGGTGTATTTTCTTTTGAATTTTTACAACTTTGAGAACATCGATTAAAAGGCATTTATCCTACTGATCTCTCCAAATCAAAAGTAAAAATTAAGTATATACAACTAACTTTTTTTTTTTTTTTTTCGACTTTTTCGATTTTCGTCTTTTTTTTTATATACAAATATAAACAAAAATTTGAAGAGAACTAGCATTCTCGATTCTTTGCCTATTGTTTCAATTCCTTTCACCCTTCAATATTCCCCATAGATTACCCCTTTCAATCCCAAATTCACCCGACTACCTTCCAACCGCCTCCCTCATACTCAAATAGTCGAATTAAGGTCAAAGGCTAAATCGAAAGGTACTTGGCTTGTAGATTTGGGCTATCAAACAAGAGGCTAAGAGCTCAAGGGGTTAACTAGGGACAATATCAAATTTGGAAAAAAGGAAGTATTTTCAAGCTTGAAAATAGGCTCAAGTCAAGAATTGCCTAAAATCATTTTCAATGTCACACAATGCACCGACTCATGCAAAATAGAGAATCAAGGCAAGTTCTAGAGACAACTAAATGCACTCAATGAATTTCACACCGAAAGGAAGTTTAAATTACTCCAAAGATGGAAGTATCTTCTAAGGCTCAAAAGCTCACTCGGTTGCAATTTTGATCAAAAGTTTTGAGTGTATGTTCAATTTTGTTTCAACAAGTCTATCATGCTCTACCATGTGCTTCTTTTAAAAATATTTGTCAAAAAATTTCATCATTAATCAATGCCGCATTTTTCCTTCCTAAACTCATCCAATTGCTTTCTCGAGCTACCAATTTGCACGATCCCACCCCCTCCCCAAACTTAGTTGCAGACTAAGTTTGTGGAAAAAAGGAGTACAGTTTGGTGCTCGCCGAATTTAACCATATTATTCACCACTTCACAGTTTATTAAAAATGCAACAGATTAATTCATACAAAGATATCGATTCAAGTCTAATAAATCCAAAAGACAATAGAGTAGCATACGGAAAGTTAAACTCTTGGCTGCCAATACGTACACCTACCAAGACTTCCCCAAACTTGGTTAAAAACCAAAGTTTCTGAGGAAGAAAGGGTACGAATTGGTGTCCTAACTCACAGTGATTTTTGGCCTTCTTCAATCCCATTTGGTGCTATCTCCTTGAATTCCACGGATTGGTCGGTTCCTCATCATCATAGTCTCTGCACTAAGACAATATCTAAATATAAGTAAACAACCTAAACTACGAAATTGAATATACGAAAAGCAATAAACGTCAGATTGCCTCCCAATAAGCGCCTTTGTTTAACGTCGTTGGCTCGACGGATGCTCTTTAAATAAACAAAACAAACAACTAGTTATGTAAATAAAACTAACGCTTAACACATAAAATAAAATCTTTCTAAACCGTTCCCCTGCAACGGCACCAAAATTTAGTGGGGGCGATGTCGTGTGTCGCTTTACCAAATTAATTGTGTATAAAGAATACACTATGTTTTATCCTACTACTCTAACTAGTAGAGTGGCAAGTAAGGGTCGATCCCACGAGGAACGGTCGAACAATTTTGCTTCATTGTATTAAGCTATTATGATCAATAAATATAACGTAAATAAGCTAGATAACAATAAATAAGTTGGGGGGGGGGGGGGAATTAATGAAATAACAACTAACTCCAAAATAAACAAAGACAAATAAAGAGATTTTTTATTTTTTTTTATTTTTAAATAACAAAACGATTCACCCTTGATCATGTTTCACCTTGGTCTTGGACGATTTATACAACTATTGTTAATGCCCTATTAAATTGTGATTCTAGCCCTTATCTCAAGGGTATTAACAAGCTCTAATAGCCTTGTTGTCCCTTAATCTTAGTTAATCAAAATAAGCTCTTCGACTAACCCTATTCAATTTAATCGAATCCTCGAACAAACTCTCTTAGATCCAATAACCAAATGCATTAAACACTAGGACAACGAGATAAATTCAACATAAAACTTGCAAGCTCGGTTTTAGTGGTTGAACTTTGTGTTATCACCAATAAATAAATTTATTGTTTGCTACACAGGAATCGAAAATCCTACAATTACGGATAGTAATTTCCTATTCTAGCAACACATTCATAAATCCCTTAAATAGTGATCAATCCAATAATTAATTCATAAATGTGGCTCAATAACAGCAAATAACACAAAACACTTGAATACACAATATTTTCGGTAACATTAACCGCAATAATCACATAAACATCTTAAACTCAAGGTTCCACAATACTCAAGAGTGAATTCAAGGGTGCTAGTCACCCATTACATCTATTACAAAGATAAAATAACATATAATTAAAGAAAACATGAAAATAGGATAGAAAGAACCAAAGGTTAGGGTTGAAGATTAAGATCTTCAACCACCTTCCATTCCTTTGCTTCCAATGGAGAAAAGTGGTTGATTATGTGTGGGGGATGGATTCTAGGTTAGGTTAAATTCGAATGAGATGATATATATATAAGGAGAGAAAGTGCTAGTCAAAAATAGGCAAAATCGCATTCAGAATTTTAAAACAGGGTAAGGAATCTTGGCCGAGATGCAAGTGTGTCTCGGCCGAGACGTGAAAAAGAGATTTTCAGCTAGTGGGTCGAAGGCTGATCTCGGCCGAGATTGGGTTGCATCTCGGCCGAGACGTGAAAAGAGAAAATTAGGGCTTTTTAGGATTTGACTCATCTCGGCGGAGATTGAATTTTATCTCGGCCGAGATCTTCATCTCTTGAATTTCTGAAATTTCCTGGAGACTTATCTCGATCGAAATTTGTATCCTGTCTCGGCCGAGATCTTCAGTTAGCCCTTCCTTTTGTTGCCTCGATCGATCCCTCGACTCCGCGGTCGTTTGATATTCTTTTTCGATCATTTTTCACCTATCGTAACACAAAAACAGCACAAACGCATTATTTTACCCATGAGAGTATAAAAGCACTAAATACACGTGATTATGCACATTATTGACACTAAAATGACACTAAAAGTGCCCTAAAGTGCGTGCACGAAACACGTGTACTAATGACCCCCTTTTCCCCGTGCTGAAGTTTTTTCTTGCATTTTACATTATTTACAGATTTGTCGGCGCATCCATGGGATTAAAATATCCCGAACTGCACCATTATCTCTCATCTATTTTCTTGCAGATGACACATTTCTATTTGGTGCTACAACTATGTAGGCCAACATCTTAACTTCAATATCAATCTCTACAAGTGTATTTCAGGGCAAATGTATTAATTTTAAAAATTCAGGAATTCTTTTTAGGCCAAATCCACAAGCTCGGATTTCTCATTCAATCTGTAAATTGTTTGGAGTTGCTGAAGTGGTTTCGCATGGTAAATATCTCGAACTCCTTTCTATTGTTGGCCAGAATAAACAAGAGATTTTTGCAGGCATTAAGGAATGCGTTTGTAAGCGCATCAATGGTTGGCAAGAAAAGGGATTAAGTAAAGCGGGTAAAGATGTGTTCCATTAAATTTATTATATAAAGAACATCCACGTACACAATGTCTTGCTTTCAATTTTCAGACCATGTTCTTATTAATCTAGAGAATTTAGTAAAATCTTATTGGTGGGGGTACGGGGGATAGCTCGTCCGCGAAGAAAATTCGGTGAAAGTCTTGGGATGTCCTCAAGCAACGAAAATCTCAAGGTGGCTTAGGCTTTTGCAATTTGAAAGCATTTAACCTTGTCATGTTGTCTAAGCATGCATATGACCCTTTAGTTTCTCCATCCAGCCTCTTTGCCCAAATCATGCAGTCCAATTACTACCCTTCCACGTATGTGTTACATGCTACGCTTGGTTCTCATCCTATGTTTACATGGCATTGTATTATGACTGGTCATCGTGTTATTCTTCTTGGTTGTCGACGACTCATGGGTAATGACCAGACAACAACCCTCTTCCATGACAGATAAGTTCTTTTACCTCCTTATTTTTCCATCGGATCAGCTACATCAGCCTCCCGCAATAGCCTGAGTCAGTTCCATCATTGATTCAGATCTTGCACTTTGCAATGGACTGTTAATTCGGGTCAATTTTGACCTATTGAACGCTGATGTGATTTCGTACTATTCCTCTGAAAAATCACCATTCTTCGGACCGTTGGATGTGACATTATTTCCATTCTGGTAACTTTCGGTCCAATCGCATATCATTTTATTATGAGTTCTTTCGAAGATTTTATTGGCACCTACTTCTTCCCGGTTAGTAGCTATGGCCCGAACTTCATTTGGAGGAGAATTTGAAAGCTTAAATTATCAACCCATATCCCGTATTTTCTTTTAAGATGATGCTCTAATTCTTGCTATCGTCAAATGACTTAGCTCGCCGTCATCTTCATCATGAACCCCGCCGTTCTTCATGTTCACCACCTAATCACTCTTTAGTGCATCTCTTCTTCATAGGCCCTCTGTCTTCATCTAGCAAGCAACTGAAATTTATGAAATTATCTTTCGATTCTGACAGCATATACGTGACTTGTAGTTTCAAGAGATTTTACTCCTCGATAACTTAAATATAGCATAATACTTTATTTTCCTTGCCCACTTAATCTGGTTTCAAAAATAAATTTGTCTTCTCTGATGTTAGTACATACTCACGAGTATTGCTTGCAACAACAACCCAGAGCTTGCAAGATTTTCAGGATGCTAATGCCTTCCCTCAAACGTCACAACCCCACCATTTTATCCCTTGCTTGTTCTTCCCCGAAATACCATTGTTCATATATTTCTTATGGGGGTACATCATCTGCTCGTAATTCAATGAAAGATGTTATGAACCCTGCATATTTTTTTTAAAAAAAATGACATATTGTTGGCAAAGATGTTATTAATTTTGTTTTGTACATGCTTACTCATAATTCTTTTGAGTCCTTCTATTAGTAACACTTACATTGCGCATATTTAAAAAATTAGAAAACCAAAGTTTATTACCCAATTTCACCCGATTAGTTTGTGGAATGTCATTTATAAGTTAGTTTCTAAAGTGCTCCCTAATTGGGTAGGACCATGCATCCCTTTTATAATCTTTGAATCTCAGTCAGCCTTCATCCCCGATCGGTTAATTACGAATAATATTCTTATCGCTTATGAAGTACACCATTGTATGAAGCTTAGGAAATCCAAGAAAGAGGGACTCATGTCCATTAAGTTGGGTATAAGTAAAGTCTTTCACTGAGTTGAGTGGTCTTTCGTCTACCGTATGCTTCTTGTTTGAGGTTTTCCTAGGAATTTTTATGACATTGGTTTGGCTTGCTTTTCATTTGTGCAATTTAGCTTCCTTCATTAAGGTATTAATTTTGTCACTCACGCTACATCGGGGAATTCTTCAGGGGGATCCCCTCCCCCTATTTGCGTTATAGTTTTTTCTTGCATTTTACTAATTTCGTTATCAATCTCTACACGAGTGTTTCAGGACAATATATTAATTTTGAGAAATCAAGAATTCATTTTAGACCTAATACACAAGCTCATATTCATCACTCAATCTGCCAATTATTTGGAATTACTGAAGTGGCTTCACATGCTAGATATCTCGGTTTTTTTTTTTCTTTATTATTGTTGGACAGAATAAAGAATAGATTTTTGCAGGCATTAAAGAATAGATTAGTAAGTGCATTAATGGTTGGTAAGGGAATCGATTAAACAAAACAGGTAAAGAGGTACACATTATATCTATTATATAAGCAATATTCACGTACCCAATGTATTGTTTCCAGTTGTCGTACCATGTTCTTATTAATCTGAAGAATTTGGCAAAATCTTATTGATGGGGTGTGTGTGGGAGGGGGGAGGGGGAGAGGAAATAGCTCGTCCACGAGGAAAAATCGTTGGAAGTCTTTGGAGGTCCTCAAACAAAATCTCAAGGTGGCCTAGACTTTTGCAATTTAAAAATATTTAACCTTGCCATGTTGCTTAAGTTAGCATGGCGCCCTTTAGTTTCTACATACAGCCTCTTTTCCTGAATCATGCAGTCCTAGTACAACGTATGTGTTACATGTTGTTCTTGGTTCTCGCCCCAGCTTTACATGGTACAGTATTATGGCGATCATCGTGTTATTATCGCAGGCTCATGGGCAATGGAGAGACAACAACACTTTTTCATGACAAATGAGTTCCTTTGCCTCCCCATTTTACCATCAGATCAGCTACATCAGACCTCCCGCAAGACGCCCGAGTTAGCTCATCATTGATTATGATCTTTGACTCTGGAATGAGCTGTTAGTTCGTGCCAATTTTGACCTCTTGAAGGTTGATTGGTTCTCGCTATTTCTCTGAAAATCACCATTCTCCGGACCGTTGGATGTTAGATTATTCCTATTGTGGTAACTTTTCGGTACGGTCCGTATATCATTTTATTATGGATTCTTCTGAAGATCTTACTGGCACCCACTCCTTCCCAGTTAGTAGCTATGGCCCGAACCCTATTTGGAGGAGAATTTGAAAGTTTATTAGCATGTATCTTGCATTTTCTTTAGAGATGCTGCTCTAAATATTCTTGCCATCGTCCAACAATTTAGCTCGTCGTCATCTTCATTATAAGCCCGGTTGATCACTCTTTAATGCATCTCTTCTTCACGTGTCTCGTTTCCTCATTAATTAGGCAAGCAACTGAAATTTTCGAAATTATCTTTCGATTCTGACAGTAACTACGCTACTTGTATTTTCAAGATATTGTGCTCCTCGATGACTTAAATATAGCAGAATACTTTGTTGTTCTTACCCACTTAACCTGATTCGACGAAATAAAATTATCTTATGAAATGTTCGTACATACTCACAAGTATTGCTTGCAACAACAACCCTGACCTTCCAAGATTTACAGGATGCTAATTACTTCCCTTAAACATCATAGTCGCACCCTTGATTCATTGTTTGTTCTTTCCCCAAATGCCACTATTCATATATACATTGATGGTGGTACATTATTTGCTCATAACTCCTTATTTGCTGGTATTTATGCTTGCTCCAAAGATGCCCAATTTATAAATATCAATGATCTGAAGTATACTAAAGTTCTTGCTCTTCGTGAGGTGGTTCGACTTTGTATTCTTGGGGATTCTAGCACTACTATATTCACGTCGATAGGTGATGCGGACTGTGCCTATGCATGTATGTCTTTGTTATCTGATATTAGACATCTACTGTCTTCTTTTCGTGGACAAAATTTGTATTGGATAAGACGTAAAATAAAATTTATAGTGCCAAAAGAATTGTTTGTCCCATGCACCACCCCTTTTGTGTCAATTAGTGTTAACCGATTCAAGCAACCATTAATGAAATTACTCTATGTTTAAAAAAACTACAATGACTTGATATTTATAAATTATAGTGAAGTAGCATGAGTATTCAAATATAAATGTTTTAATTATATTTAATGTTTATGCATTATAAGATTTATCACAACAAATTCGCTCACTATTCCCTTTTTTTATTCAAATATTTTAGACTTCGCATTTTTCTATTATGACCTTATAGCTTAAATTAACAGTGTTAAGAAAAGACAATATTTTTATTTGCCTATCTATATAACTTTTTCATCTTCCTATTCTATAAAAATAATTTTTAATATGTAATCACATTATATGCAAGTATAAAAGCTTAAATTATGTTAGTTGTTAAGTTCAATTACATTAATTTGACATGTAAAAAAATCATAGTATATATTTAATATGAATAATTAAAATAAAAAGTATGTATTATAAAAGTTTTAAGATTATTCCATAAAATTTATTATTTAAAAAAAAAAATTTGACAATATGAATAGTAAAAATAAGATAGTTATGGATGAGATTGAAAAAAAATGAATCAATAAATTCATTTTTTTTCTTTATTCAATACCTTAAATAATTATATAATTTCGTACAATTGTTTAAAATATATGCAAATAAAATATCATCGGAAAGCTCTTTAACTCTACTTTAATACGAAATTGATTTCATTTCAAAATTCAAAATATTGAAAGTGTAGAAGAAAGATAGTTTAAGCATGTAGTTTTTTAGGAGAAGTTTCAAATATAAAAGGACTCTTACTTTTCATAATCAAGTAAGGAAAACATAAATTGTTTTAAATTACTTAACTACCCTTAAATTTAATTCTTAGTAAGGATATTGTACTTTTCATAATCAAGTAAGGAAAATATAATTTATTTTAAATTACTTAACTGTACTTAAATTTAATACTTGGTAAGGATATTATATGCATCACAAGAAAAGACGAAACCAAAAACAGGACGAAACAATTCATACTTTTATATTAGTAATAGATTAGTAATAGATATGCCGTGCATCCAGTAAAGTGGGGCACTACCACTACGAGTAGGTAAGAAATTCCCGTCGATCAATTCTATTACTACATAGCTTATATACCTATTCATCATACTCAATTTGTTTTACACTTTATCATAATTGAATGTTGTTCACTCTTGTTTCTAATATCCTTTGAAGGTTTAATTAGTTCTTGTTATAATTAACACTTGTTAAAATTAGACATAACTTGTCTTTACTTCTGAGTCCTTAATGATGTTTTTGTATTGGATTTGTCTACTCTAACTAACTTGATGAATTATTCAGGGCTGGGGATAGTAGTTGATGCGGACTAAATAATACTTCCTCTATCCCGCTTAGTTTTGCACATAGAGACGGACACGTATATTAAGAAAAAACTGTTTTTTATTTTTTTGTTGACTTTTTCAATGGTGAAGATTGATGGTGGAGAGTTTGAGGGTGGAGATTGAAAGAGAAATTTTCTTTTTAAGGAATTTCTTTTAAAAGTTGTACAAAACTGAATGAAACGAATCAAAAAGAAAAATGTGCAAAACTGAACGGGACGAATGGAATATAATTACGTCTGTAGCATTGGAGAGATCTGTTCAAAGTTGGAACTTGACCCTTACAATCTCTTAAAGCCCATTAAGAGAGTTCTTTTAATGTGGTCCAACGAAGAACGAAAATTTGTATTTTTACGGAAATATCGATATCCCAAGTTTACATAAATTTTGGCGAAATACAATATTAGCGGAAATATCGGTGAATTTTTTAAAAAAAGTTGAAAAATGTGTTAAATATCTAGAAATTTAAGAAGATATTTTACAGATTGTTACAACTGACTTAAATACACATATTTATGGAAAATTTTGATACAAACGGAAATGTTTACAACTAATTTATAAATATACACGTTATCTGACAATACGATACATATTCTGAAGTTTTTTCGTACAACATTATTCCTTACTAGTACCAAAGTAACGAAGCTAAAATGGAGCTGATACTCCATCTTTGAGTTTGCAATATTGGTACCATTTTATTGCATTAAAGGGTCCAACAATGTCTCTAGCTCAATAATGTCTTTAGTTCAAAAGATGGTTCATTGCACTTCATGTCAACCCTTTAAAAAAAATCCGAAATTTCACTGAAATTTTCGGAAGTATCAAACTCCTCCTACAAATTACTTAGGCCCCATTTGGATGGAGGGATTTGTGCTATGGATTTATAAATCCATTGTCAAATCCACTTCATGTGTTTGGATAAAATACTAAATGAGTGGATTTGTAAATCCAGTTTTTAAATCAACTCATTTAGAAATCCAAGATTTGAGATTCTCCATTTTACACTATATTTTGGTGGATTTCAAATCCTTTGATAAAGGTAGTCATTTACAAATCCCTCCTCACTCGATCCTCTCTCTCCCTCCTCTCTCTCTCTCTCTCTCTCTCTCTCTCTCTCGTCCTCTCTCTCTCCCCCCCCCCCCCCCTCTCTCTCTCTCCCCTCCCCCGCTCTCTCTCTCTTCGCCTCTTCTCTCTATCGCTATCTCTTCCTCTCGTTCTCCAATAAAATGCTCATAATTTTTTTTTTATTTTCTTTTATCCCTAATAAAAAGCTCTCAATAATTTTTGGGATATTAAATACATAATATGTATATATGTGTGTATATATATAATTGGAAAAAAAATTGTTTGGTTAATTTAGATGTAATTAAATATTATTTTGTTTAATAAAATATATAAATTATTAGTTTAAACTTTAAAGAAAAAAATTTGAATTTTACAAATATTGTATCAGTTTTTTGCCAAATAATGGATTTGAAAATTTTGGATTTAAAAATTCTTTCACAAATCCACCATAAATCCAAACACGGAATTTCAAGTCCATGGATTTCAAATCTAAGGATTTTGAAATATATTCATTTTAAATCCCTTGGCAAATTAAATCCCTCCATCCAAATGGGGCCTTAGATTATTCTTAGTCTACACTTTCAATACTTTGAATTTGAGATAAAATTAGTTTCATATTAAAATAGATGTAAATATATAATTTGTATATATTTTAAAAATATATTTTAAAAAAAGTATGTTTTGTTTCGTTTTTTATTTTGACATGTTATAACTTTAATAAGTATTAAATTTAATAGTTTAAAATAACTTTTGTTTTTCTTACTTGATTATAAAAATCAAGATTCTTTTTATATTCAAACTCCTAAAAATATACATGCTTAGATTTGTTTTACACTTTCAATACTCTGAATTTTGAAATAAAATTAGTTTCATATTAAAATGGATATTAAGAGATATCAAATGATATGTTACTTGCATATAATTTTTTTTCACAAAACCTTTGAAATATTGTACTAGATAATATAATTGTAAAAAATTGACTTTATTGAATTTTCTCAATCCTATCTATGGTTGTCATATTTTTACTATTTATACTGTCAATTTTTTTAAATGAAGATAAATTTTATGGCATAATTTTACAACTTTTATGATACACATATATACGTTTAGTTATAACTATTCATATTAAGATTACACAACAAAATTTTATATTTACATGTTAAATTGGAGAAAATTTCAAAAACAGATCGTAAGTATAGATCAGTTGAATATTCCAGTAGCATACAAAATACAAATGAAATTCTTAATTAAATCTCATAACTACCTAAATGTTGTAATTTTAGGACTAACTAAATATTAATCTGAAAATTTAGTTGTACTATCACCCGTGCACCTCACATATCTCGTCGGAGCCCGAACTTTTTTCTTAGACACCAAACTTATATAGTAACATTGAGCTGCGGATTAGTATGACTAAACACACACTACACACATTTTATACATTTCAGACACGATAGACACACGAAAAATCCTATACAAACATTTTAAACACTACAATCACAATTTACACACTGCACACATTTCACACACTACACATGTTTCACACAATTCATACACTATACACACATTACACACATTTTACATATATTACACACTATATACACAGTACAAACATTTCACACACTATACTCACATTATGCATGTTTCACACATTTCACGTACTATACATACATTAGACATATTGTACACATTTCACACACTTTATACATGTTTCACACATACTACAAACATTTCGGAAACTTTACACACACTACACACATTTCACACACTATGCACACACTACACACATTTCACATACTATATACACACTACACACATTTTACACATTTCACACACTATACACACACTAAAAACACTATACAAATATTTTAAACACTATATCCACATTTTACACACTGCACCAATTTCACACACTACACACATTCTACGCATATTATACACTATATATATACACACTACAAACATTTAACACATTATACACACATTTCGCAAGTTTCACACATATCACCATAATACACACGTTAGACATATTTTACACACTATACACACATTACAAACATTTCACACAGTTCACACACACTACACACATTTCACATACTATGCACACACTACACACATTTCACATACTATATCCACACTACACACATTTTACACATTTCACACACTATACACATACTAAAAACACTATACAAACATTTTAAACGCTATATCCACATTTTACACACTGCGCAAATTTCACACACTACACACATTTTACGAACATTGTACGCATATTATACACTATATATATACACACTACAAACATTTCACACACTATACACACATTTCGCGAGTTTCACACATTTCATGCACCATACACACGTTAGACATATTTTACACATAATACACTCTTTAAACACATTTTTCACACTATACACACACTACAAACATTTCACACACTTTACACACACTACACACATTTCACACACTACATACATTTCACATACTATACAGACACTAAACACATTTTTACACATTTCACATACTATACACACACTAAAAACACTATACAAACATTTTAAACACTATGCCCACATTTTATACACTACACATGTTTCACACATTTCACACATTATATACACACTACAAACATTTTACGCACATTTTACGTAATTATATACACATTACAAACATTTCACACACTATGCACACATTTCGCACGTTTCACACATTTCACGCACTATACACACGTTAGACATATTTTACACATTTCACACACTTTAGACACATTTTACACACTATACACATACTACATACATTTCACACACTACACACATTTCACACACTATGCACCCGCTATACACGTTTCACACATTTCACACACTACACACATTTTAACACATTTCACACACTAAAAACACTATACAAACATTTTAAACACTATACCCGCATTTTACACATTTCACACACTACACACACTACAAACATTTCCCACACTGTACACACACTATAAACACACGATACACACTACACATATTACACACATTTTGCGCACATCACATGTGTCACATTCTATTCACACACCCACATTTTACAGAAGTGGTTTAGTCAATGATATTTTAGATTATCTTTTTGGGATAACAAAACATACAGTTAGGAATTTTTATGCATCCCCTGATTCCTCTTTTACGAATAATCTATCAAAGCTCCTATGATTCAAGCCAAACAAGTATTATAAACCAAAAGTAGTGACAAAAGATATATACAAAAATAGATCGTCGTGTAACGTGATAAGTGTGCGAAATGGTGTGTCTACATCACGTCAAATGTCCACATTAAGTATAACAAAAATTAAAGAGAATTTTTTGTAACAAATTTTTCCTCAAACAATGCATTCCCCTAAAATATAAACAAACACTTTCACATTTTTATGCATTCTCTTGAAAAAGATTTTTCACAAATACACACAAGCCAAATACAGCGGAATTAAGACAAGCTTTGTTTGGATACGATGTAATTCAGTACTTACTAGCAAATGAGGTCTCATGTTGAATGTCAATCCTCGCTCCATCAAAGCAACAGATCATCTGATCATCAAAAAATATTAATTGTTAGAAACAAATCATTCTTTTCAACATAGTGTTAAAACAACTGTCACGTTTTTTGTAATGTGTTTGGCAATATAAAATGTTAAGACAACTTATAAGATGTAAAAATAAGCTCTTAGAGCTTACAAACTAAAAAACAAAAGAAAATAAGTTTTTCTAATTCATCTTGTTTTTAAAAATGTTATAAATTACACTCAAATTCCACATGCTGTAAACACACTTCACACACCACGGATATTTCACACACTATACACACATTTCACACACTATACATACATTACCGACATTTCACACAATTCATACACTACACACACATTACACATATTTTACACATTACACACACTACAAACATTTCAGAAACTTTACACACATTTCACACACTATAAACATACTACATACATTTGACATACTATACACACATTTCACACACTAAAAACACTATATGCACATTTTACACATTATGCCCACATTTTACACAATGCACACACTTCACAAACTATACATATTTTACACATTTCCCACACTTTACATACATATTACACACTATTCACACACTACAAACCTTTCACACACATTACACACATTTCACGCACTACACACATTACATATGTTTTACGCATTCCACACACTTTATACAAATTTTACACACAATACACATTTTACACACTATACCCACATTTTATACACTTTACACACTATGCACACATTACACATATTTTACATGTTTCACACACGATAAACACATTTTACACACTATACACACACTACACATATTTCATGCATTTTACACACTATACACACACTACACAAATTTTACACACTATACACACATTTTACGCACTACACATATTTTACACACAATACACACTATTTTTACACACATACGCACACTACGCACATTTCACACACTTCACACACACTACTCACATTTCATACATTTCACACACTATACACAAACTACACACACTGCACACATTTTACGTCATTTCGCACACAATACACACACCACACGTATTTTACCCACAATACCCACATTTTAAGGACTTTTCACACTATACACTCATTTTATACACTATAGACACATTTTACACATTACAAACATTTCACACATGTCGCACATATATACGCACGTTTTTTACACGCTATACGCAATTATGTATACTACACACATTTCACACACTATACACAAATTACACACACTACACACTTTTTACACACTATACACAAATTACACATCCTACACAAATTTTACACCATTTCACACACAATACACACACCACACGTATTTTACGCACTATACTCATTTCACACAATATACAAACACTACACACATATTACACACATTTTACACATTATACACGCACTTCACATATTTCATGCATTTCACACACTATACAGACACTTCACAAATTATACACACTATACACACATTTTACGCACTACACATATTTAACACACTATACACACAATTTTTACACACAATACGCAATTACGCAAACTACGCACATTTTACACATCACACACACTACTCATATTTCATACATTTCACACACTATACACAAACTACACACGCAACACACAACACATACTACGCACATTTCACACTATACACTCATTTTATACACTATACACACATTTTACACAGTACGAACATTTCACACATGTTGCAAATTCCATACACTATACACACACGACACACATTTTACACACTTCACACACAATACACACATATTATTCACATTTTACACACTATACACACACTACGCATATTTCATACATTTCACACGCTATGCAAACACTACGCAAATTTTACAAACTACACATATTTTACACTATACACGCACACTTTTTACACGCTATAAGCAATTATGCATACTACACACATTTCACACAATTCACATACACTATAAACAAATTACACAAACTACACACATTTCACAAACTATACACAAATTTTACAGCATTTCACACACAATACACACATCACACGTATTTTACGCACTATACTCATTTTACACAATATACATATACTACACACATTTTACACATTTCACACACGATAAACACATTTCACACATAATACACACATTACACATATTTCATGCATTTCACACACTATACACACACTACACAAATTTTACATACTATACACACATTTTATGCACTACACATATTTCACACACTATACACACAATTTTTTCACACAATACACACATTTCACACACTTCACACACACTACTCACATTTCATACATTTAACACACTATACACAAACTACACACACTACACGCATTTTACGTTATTTCACACACAATACACACACCACACGTATTGTACGCACTATACACATATTTTACGCATATTTCACACTATACACTCATTTTATACACTATAGACAGATTTTACACAGTACAAACATTTCACAAATGTCACACATTCCATACACTATACCCACACGACACATATACTACACACATTTTCTACATCACGTCAAATGTCTACATTAACTATAACAGAAATTAAAGAGAATTTTCTGGCAATTTCTCCCCAAACTATTCTATCCCCTAAACAGAAAGAAAAACAATCACATTTTTTAAGCATTCTCTATCTAATACATCACAAAGTCTAATACTATTAATTTTCAATTTTTTTTTGAAAAATAGATACTTCAAAGCCACACATGAGTCAAATACATCGGAATTAAGACAATCTTTTATTGGATACGATATAATTCAGTACTTACCAGCAAATGAGGTCTCATATTAAATGTCCATCCTCGCTCCATCAAAACAACACATCATCTGCTCATCCAAAAATATTAATTGTCAGAAGTCAATCATTCTTTTCAACTTATTGTTAAAACAACTATCACAATAAATATAATTGAAAGTGATCCGATGAGAGTGTTTGACTAAATTTATAAGCAGGTCAAAACATCTTATAAGATGTATAAGTTTAAAAGAAGATGTAATGTGTTTAGCAAAATAAAATGTTAGAAAACTTATAAGTTGTAAAAAAAAATAAGTACCTCTAGTTCATCTTGTTTTCTAAAATGGTATATGTTATACTCAAATTTGTTTTCTACATTGTTATATGTTACCTCAAATTCCACATATTACACGCACTATACACATTTCACACACTATATATACACACTATACACACACCACACACACTATACACACATCTTACACACTATACACATATTTTACACACTAGACACACTTTACGCACTATACACACTCTACATACAATTTACACACTGTACACAAATTTTACACACAATACACACACTTTACGCTCTACACAAATTATACAAACTATACACACAATTTTTACACACAATACGTCATTACGCACACTACGCACATTTCACGCACTTCACACACACTACTCACATTTAATACATTTGACACACTATACACACACTACACACATTTTACGTCATTTCACACACAATACACACCACACGTATTTTACGCACTATACACACATTTTACTCACATTTCACACTATACACTCATTTTATACACTGTAGACACACTTTACACAGTACAAACATTTCACACATGTCGCACATTCCGTACACTATACACACACATCACACATACTACACACATTTTACACACTTCACACACAATACACACACATAATTCAGATTTCACACTATACACACACTACGCATATTTCATAAATTTCATACAATATATACAGACAACACAAATTTTACACACTATACACACAGTTTACACACTACACATATTTTACACAATATACGCACACTTTTAATACGCTATAAGCAATTATGCATACTACACACATTTCACACACTTCATACACACTATGCACAAATTACACACACGACACACGTTTCACACATTATACACAAATTACACACCCTAACACATTTTACACCATTTCACACACAATACACACACCACACGTATTTTACGCACTATACTCATTTTACACAATATATAAATATACTACACACATATTACACACATTTTACACATTTCACACACGATAAACACATTTCATACATAATACACACAACACACATATTTCATGCATTTCATGCACTATACACACACTACACAAATTTTACATACTATACACACATTTTATGCACTACACATATTTCACACACTATACACACAATTTTTACACACAATACGCAATTACGCACACTACGCACATTTCGCACACTTCACACACACTACTCACATTTCATACATTTCACACACTATACACAAACTACACATCCTACATACATTTACGTCATTTCACACACAATACACACACCACACGTATTTTATGCACTATAACCACATTTTACGCACATTTCACACTATACACTCATTTTATACACTAGACATATTTTACCCAGTACAAACATTTCACACATGTCGCACATATATACGCACATTTTTTACACGCCATACGCAATTATGCATACTACACACATTTCACACACTTCACACACACTATACACAAATTACACACACTGCACACATTTCACACACTATACACAAATTACACATCCTACACAAATTTTACACCATTTCACACACAATGCACACACCACACGTATTTTACGCACTATACTCATTTTACACAATATAAAAACACTACACACATATTACACACATTTTACACATGTCACACACAATAAACACATTTCACACACTATACACTCACTTCAGATATTTCATGCATTTCACACACTATACACACACTACACAAATTTTACACACTATAAACAAATTTTACACACTATACAGTCACTTTATACACTATAAATAGATTTTACACATTACAAACATTTCACACATGTCGCACATTCCATACACTATACCCACACGACACACATACTACACTCATTTTCCACATCACGTCAAATGTCTACATTAACTATAACAGAAATTAAAGAGAATTTTCTGGCAATTTCTCCCCAAACTATTCTATCCCCTAAACAGAAAGAAAAACAATCACATTTTTTAAGCATTCTCTATCTAATACATCACAAATTCTAATATTAATAATTTTCAATTTTTTTTTTGGAAAATAGATACTTCAAAGCCACACATGAGTCAAATACATCGGAATTAAGACAATCTTTTATTGGATACGATATAATTCAGTACTCACCAGCAAATCAGGTCTCATATTAAATGTCAATCCTCGCTCTATCAAAACAACACATCATCTGCTCATCCAAAAATATTAATTGTCAGAAGCCAATCGTTCTTTTCAACTTATTGTTAAAACAACTATCACAATAAACATAACTGAAAGTGATTCGATGAGAGTGTTTAACTAAATTTATAATCACCTCAAAACATCTTATAAGATGTATAAGTTTAAAATAAGATGTACTTTGTTTAGCAAAATAAAATGTTAGAAAACTTATAAGTTGTAAAAAAAAATAAGTACCTCTATTTCATCTTGTTTTCTAAAATGGTATATGTTATACTCAAATTTGTTTTCTACAATGTTATATGTTACCTCAAATTCCACATATTACACGCACTATACACATTTCACACACTATATACACACTACACACCTTTCACACACTATATACACACTACACACCTTTTACACACTATACACACACCACACACACTATACACACTATACACACATCTTACACACTTTACACATATTTTACACACTAGACACACTTTACGCACTCTATATACACACTATATACAATTTACACACTGTACACAAATTTTACACACTATATACACATTTTACGCACTACACATATTTCACCCACTATACACACTACATACAATTTACACACTGTACACAAATTTTACACACTATACACACATTTTACGCACTACACATATTTCACCCACTATACACACAATTTTTACACACAATACGCAATTACGCACACTACGCACATTTCATACACTACTCACATACTACACACATTTTACGTCATTTCACACACAATACACACACCACACGTATTTTATGCACTATACCCACATTTTACGCACTATACCCATATTTTACGCTCATTTTATACAATATAGACACATTTTACACAGTCCAAACATTTCACACATGTCGCACATTCCATACACTATACACACATCACACATACGACACACATTTTACACACTTCACACACAATACACACACATTATTCAGATTTCACACACTACACATATTTCATACATTTCACACATTATACACACACTACACAAACTTTACACACTATACACACAGTTTACTCACTACACATATTTTACATAACATACGCACACTTTTTATACGCTATACGCAATTATGCATACTACACACATTTCACACACTTCATACACACTATACACAAATTACACACACTATACACGTTTCACACACTATACACAAATTACACACCCTACACACATTTTACACCATTTCACACACAATACACACACCACACGTATTTTACGCACTATACTCATTTTACACAATATACACACACTACATACATATTACACATTTTACACATTTCACACACGAAAAACACATTTTACACACTATACACACACTACACATATTTCATGCATTTCACACACTATACACACACTACACACTCTACACAAATTTTACACCATGTCACACACAATACACACACCACACGTATTTTACGCACTATACTCATTTTACACAATATATACATATACTACACACATATTACACACATTTCACACTATACAGTCATTTTATACATTATAGACAGATTTTACACATTACAAACATTTCACACATGTCGCACATTCCATACACTATACCCACACGACACACATACTACATACAATTTTCCACATCACGTTAAATGTCTACATTAACTATAACAGAAATTAAAGAGAATTTTCTGGCAATTTCTCCCCAAACTATTCTATCCCCTAAATAGAAAGAAAAACAATCACATTTTTTATACATTCTCTATCTAATACATCACAAATTCTAATATTAATAATTTTCAATTTTTTTTTTGGAAAATATACTTCAAAGCCACACATGAGTCAAATACATCACAATATACACACATTATACACACACTACACACATTTCACACACTATATATACTACACACATTTCACACACTATACACACCCTACACACATTTCACATACTTCACACACTATACACACCCTACACACTAAACCAAGGACTGAAATTTCAGTTTTTACGGAGATATCGGTGTTTCAATTTACGGAGATTTCGGTGAGATCTCGATAAATATCGAAATATTTGTGCAATTTTTTGAAAAATGTTAAAAGGTATATTAAAAATCTCAAAATTTAACATGATATATTTACAATTATTATAACAATCTCAAAAACATATACGCATCTTAAATTTGATAGAAATATATTTATTTACAACTAATTTATAAATATAAAATAATATAAACAATGAGTGACAATATAAAACATTTTTTGACCTTTTTTCATGCAACATTACTAATTACTAGTACGAAAATATTATATTAAAATTTCGAAAGTTTAACAAAATATTTTAAAAATATTATAACCAACTTTAATACATAAATTCATCTTAAAATTATAAACAAAACAAAAGATTTACAAAAATGCCAATTATTATTTTATACTAAGTTTTTATATTTCTGATTTTCATTTTGATAACTAATTATGGATCAATTATTTCCATTTTTATTTTCATTTTGATAACTAATTATGGGCCAAAAATGCCCAATTATTTCTAATTTTTATTTTCATAATTTATGATATATAAGTAGAATTTTACTAAATAGGTTATATAAATGCTATGTAAACATAATAACATGTTGTTGACTTGATCTGGTGGTTAAAGCTTGGGGACTCATTCCAGAGGTCTCAAGTTCGAAACCAAGGCTGGGCGAATTACACATTTTACATTTCACACTATACACACATATTTACACACTATACACTTATTTTACACCACACATTTCACACACTATACATATTTTTTACACATTATACACACACACTACACATTTTTCAGACACTATACACAAACTACACACACTACACAAATTTCACATATTATACACATACTACACACATTTCACACACTACACACATTTTACACATTCCACACACAATGCACACACTATACACATTTCACACGCTATACGCAAACTACACATATTTCATATATTTCATACACTATACACACACTACACAAATTTTAAACACTATACGCACATTTTACACACTACACATACACACACTATATAAACACTACACACATTTTACACACTATACGTACACTACACACATTTCATACACACTGCACACATTTCACACATTTTACACAAACTACACACTACACACATTTCATACACACTGCACACTATACACGCACAATACATATTTTACGCACTATACACATTTTACATACTATACACACATTTTACACATCACATGTATTTTACACACACTACACACATACTACACACATTTTACACATTTCAGTGAACCAATATCTCTTCATTGAAAAATATATTCAGATAGTAATTCCCTAATCTTTGTACTCAGACTTCAATAAAACTACTGCTTCCTATTCTATGACTAACACTGAAGTAATAAATTGGGAATAATTGAAGATAAGCCACCAAACATCTGAAATACTTCAGATGCAGTCCCTGATGCCGGGAGTTAGGGGTGGGCTCGGGCCGGGGTTTTTTCTCAAGCTGCTTTCTCCGTACTTAATTTTCAGTACATGAAATAATATTTCCTATTTTTAAGACATAAACGCTAGCCATTGCAAAATGAACAAGTCTTTCAAAAGAAGAAAGCCATAATTTCCTGACCACTTACCCATTACCAGCAAAATCAAAGCGGAAGGCACTAATTCCCTCTCTTTCAAAAGCAAAAGCCAGGCTTATCATGGGAACGCGATCCTGTAATTATCAGACAAATTTAGGGTTGTGTTTGGATGGAGGGATTTAGCTATGGTTGAGGAATGTATTTGAAATCCACAATCAAATCCGCTCCACTCGTTTGGCTATTAATTTAAATCAGTGCATTTTAAATTCCTTCTAAATTTTTAGTTCATTTTCGATGGATTTTTGAAATCTTTTACACAATCTAGTTATTTTAATACACGCTCATATCACACAATCATACACATTAAACACGCTACACAAACTTCACATACACTTCACACAAACACACACACAAAAAAAAGAAGCAATTCTTAGTAATATGATCAAAGAATGAGTTACATGATCACTCACCTTTGTGGATCGGAATCCATGGCATATAATTACAAGCTCACGAGACCCCGTTTCGTGCAATATTCCAACAAGCTTCTCAGCATGGTTGTTCTGTATATCTACTCTCTTGTGCTCTGCAGCACATAAAATGAAAGGATAACATCGGATCTAAAAAAAAACATCAATCAATCCAGAGAATAAAAATAGTAAGAAATTAATAATAGCAACTCATCATAGAACTCACATCCGCTGAAAATCATCTTAATTCCCCCAATTTCGAAGTATGATTATGCGCATAAATCCAAGATAACTATCACTCCGGAAACGGAAATTCAGTTAAATTCCCAACTAACCAGATAAGTCATGATTATACACCTCTATTTTCAGCCCTTGCAATCGAGTTGAGTCGAAGACGAAAAAGATAGAAGGAAAGGAAGATCATACACAGACAAGATGAAGTTTTATAGCGTTAAATCAGAAGCTGATATTAATAAAGTAGCTAATTCGTTACAGTAGCAGTCGCATTGCCAATTGCAAACGATACTTTTTAGCAGAATTCTGACCTGCGGATATCAGGGGTTGATGCTGCTTCTTTTCCAACATTGGAAGCTTCCTCTTCTTCGTCCTCTCCTTCGTCCTGCCACATGTTGCCAGCCAAGTCTTCAGCCTTTTCAGTGGCCTCTGCAGCCCTCTTTCCCCATCTTCCCAATACATCCTTAACCTTGTCCATGTTATCTAAAATCCCCAAATCAGAATTTCATCAGAGATACATAAATAAATAAACAAAGTTCATCCACAACGACAAATTACAAGCCAAATTACTTTTCATGGAAGAATCGGGGACGGGATTTGAGGCGGAGACGTAGGGATTTTAGTCGGTGGACATAGTGGTGGCGGCGGCAGGGGTAGAGCCACCAGCAGCGGTGGTGGAGCTCCATGTATTGGCGATGGGAGCGACGTCATCTGGTTCGAGTTTCAGATAGGGCGCGTAGTCCGCGTGTTGGCCTCCGGTGGCGGTGGTGGCGGTTTCCGGTTTGGATTCTTTGGGGTGGGTTAGGGTTTCAGGGGATGGATTTGGTTCGGAATCTGAGTTCATCTGTAATTGGGGGATTGCTTTGTTGATTCAACATTTTGGAACTATGAATGATTTCGATTTCGATTTCTTGTGATGGGTTGATTTAATTGAGAAGAAAATAGCGAGAATGGCCCCAATTAAGATACATACCTGCGCCCCACGAATTGGGCCACTCTGGGATCTTTGGAATAATGTAGCTTCAAATTACTTTCGAATTTAAGGGGGTGTTTGCAAATCATTGTGCTTTTAGAAAAGTGATTTAAATTGATTTTGTGATAAAATTAGAATTTGGTAGTGTTTGGAGAAAAAGTGATTCTAAACAAATAAAAAACAAAAAATAAAATAAAAAATAATTCCATTTGTTTGTAAAAAAAGTCAAAAGCACCCAAAAGCTAGGATCTTGGGGATTCTCAAAATCACTTCTAGGAAGTGATTATAGTGATGAAATAGGAGTTTGCAAACACTTCTTTAAATTAAAGTGCTTTTCAAAAGTGATTTTAATGTTGATAATGAGTTTGCAAACATCCTCTAAGTAGCATTTTCTTAATGGGTTTGTAGTATTACATTGAGGGGATATTTGATAGTGCTGACCAAAATCGAATAAATAAAAAATAAATAAATAATTCTGATCGAGTAGTTCGGTTCGATTCAATTTTATATACACAATCGATTCGGTTCAGTTCGAAATACTAGAACTGATTTATAATTTATAATTTATAATTTATAGTTCGATTTGGTTCTTAGCCAAAAAGAATTTAGTTAGTTGAACCGAACTACTCATATTTAGTTATATAATTTTTATTATTTATTTATTATATATTATTTTTCTTGATTGAATTGATATATATGAATTAATTTCACATTGTGACATGCATGAAAATTAAAACTTGTGCTATGTTTTGATCTCTTCTTCTATTTACCTATTTCACGAGAAAATTATCATGAAAATCGAGAGTTTTTACTATAATATATATATTTATATTTATATATATATGTAAAACTTTACTCCCTCCGTTTCATAAAGAATGTCATTTTAGACACTCTAACAAATTTCACAATAAATGTCACTTTACCAAAAAAACTACAAATTTTCCAATATTATCTTAAATAACCTACTTAATTTAGTTGATTATTTTCTTATTTCACAAAACATACCAAATAAATATCAATCATTAATTTCTCCAAAAATAACTAAAATGACATTCTTTATGAAACGGAGGGAGTAAAATCTAAACCGAAAACTGAACCGAACCAAACCGAAAAAAATCGGTTTCGTTGTTTCGGTTAATAAGCTTTTTCGGTTCGGTTTCCAAAGAAAAAAAGGTTCAATTTCGATTCTTGTCAGTTCGGTTTTCAATCGAACCGGCCAAATGCTTACCCTTAATACTTGGATTGAGATGTAGTAGCTCGTGTTCGGAATACATTCAGGGTTGATACATACATTTATTTAAATCAATAAGTATTGAGGTAATATGTTATAATGTAATATTATTAAATGTGATGTAAATAATGATTGTTTGATCTAATAGTGATAAAAAAAATGAATTGGGAATGTAAAATGTGTATTGGAAATACTAAAAGTTTATATAAGTAAAGATTGGATGTTAGTTAATTGATAAAAGAATGTATTGAAAATTGTAAAAAGTGATTTAAATAATGATTGAATAATTAGGTAATGTTAAAATTGTGGAGATGTAGAATATGACATCCCAAAACTGGATTACCACAAGCCAAAAGTATCCCTAAGAATTAAAAATTACTTCTGAAATTAATTGTAGGTTAAGCACCTTGTAACTTAGGTTGTGGTTAGATACCAAATGCCACCAACCCTACACAATTATTTGCAAACATTCTCTTAATTCAATTGTTACTTGCAGCTTGTTTTTTATTAATTTAATGGCATAAAAAGTAATATTTTTGTAATTCAAATTATTAAAAGAAAAAAAAAAGTGTTAATTCAATGATATGGTCCAACAACGAAGCAATTACAATGAGACTCGAACTATTGCATGAAACAAGAACTCACAGACACGAATTTAGTGGAAACTGGACCCGCAACAATGATATTAACACGTCCCACAGTAATGCTCACGGTGCCGACATGATATATTCTAAAATACAACGGCTATGTCTACGAGATAGTAGAACTTTCAAATCTCGAAACTCCGGCGAACTGAAAGATGAACCAGTTACAGTGAGACTCGAACTATTACAGTGAAACAAGAACTCAGATATATGAACATCTTAGCAGAAGATGGACTCGCTGCTGGGATTTAACGGAATAAAATGTAGAAAATAGTGAAGTTTCTTAGGCATGTTGTAGTAACACTGTGCTAAAAAATTTACTTGAGTAATCCCCAGGATACAACAAAACTTCTAGCTAAATTGCTAGGATCAGGAACAACAAATCTATTTAGTAACCCAACAAAGTAGTATATGACAGAGAGATAGTTGATAAGTAATTTCTCTACATATTATTCTCCACAAAGCTCTAATATATATATATATATATATATATATATATATATGTATATATATATATATATGTGTGTGTGTGTGTATGGAACACACATTTGAATCGTTAACATATAAATTAATAAATAATACTCCCTCCGCCCCGGCCTAATTGTCCTACCTTGGCCGAGCACGGAAACTAAGAAAAAGCTGTTGAGTGTGTTGTTTTGTTGACTTTTTTGAATTTCACTAATTTTTTTGGGGAGGGATTAGAGTTTTAATCTTTCCCTCCATTTCTGTAAAAAAAAAATTAACCTGAATTAATTTTTTTTTTCTAACACTGAATAAAATACACAAAAAAAAAAAAAAAATGTTCAAAACAGAAAATATAAATCTAACTTGTGCGAAGCAGCCCAAAAATTGAAATTTTGCATTGCAACTTTTTTGGGGGGGTAATCCCCCCAAAAAATGAAATTTACAGCAGTTAAAATTCCTCAAACTGTTTGGAATTACATTTGAATATTTTTCCTCTAAAATTCAAATTAAATTTACAGCATTCAATGCAGTTTTTGCTAACTATTACACCAAAGAAATACTGAGATTACAGAAATTAGATCATGCCTAATAACAAGAAGGGTAAAGATGTTGCTCCATCAAACCGACTTCGCATAGCGCAGTGTCTTCTTACCAACAACAAAGACGGCGTTTTAGCAAACGGAATCACTATGGAAATGGCTGCATCATATCGAGTTTCATGCCGGACAATCCGGCGCATTTGGAATGTTGCAAGGAAACAAACTTCTGAAGATGTTCCCATCTCGTTTCCGGCGGTTAGGCCCCGACAACCTCCGTCCACTATTCAGAAATTAGACGAAGTCGCCATGAAGGCGATACCGTACGAAAAGAGGGGTACAATCAGGCATTTAGCAAAAGAGTTAGAGGTCAACAAGTTATAAATAGGCAGATGGATCATGGCAGGTAAGATTAAAGCTCATACCAACTCAATAAAACCAACATTGACTGATGCAAACAAAATACAAAGGTTGAAGTACAACCTTAGTTATTTGCATCAGGACAGTAGTAGCATGAAATGCAAATACGAAAGCATGCATAATGTCATACACATAGATGAGAAATGGTTTTATATGCAAAGGGTAACAGAGCGAGCATATAAGCTAGTGGGGGAGGAAGAACCTTATCGGGCCTGTAAAAGCAAACGATTCATCCCGAAGGTAATGTTCATGTGTGCAGTGGCTCGGCCACAGTATTCAGACAGTGGGGAACTAGTTTTCGATGGAAAATTGGAATTTTCCCATTAACTAAACAGGAGCCTGCCATCAGAAACAGTGTAAACAGAGTACGAGGGACGATGGTTACAAAACCGATCGACTCGGTAAACAGTGATGTATCCTTTCTCTATCTCTAACCAGTTGATATTGATTCTTATCAGTATCAGTTTGTTCTTGGATTGAGTCTGTGTCTTCATCAGTTTCTGATTTTCCATCTGTGTCAATATGCTCCACCTTGAGATGTGCATCACTATTCCTTACTGTCACTTCTAGTGGAACATTAGATCCTGGCTTCATTGCCATTTGTTCTTCACAAAACTTCACATCTCTGCTTATGATCACCTTGTTCATCCCAGCTTCCAAGCACCATAGCCTATACCCCTTTACACCTTGTGGATATCCCAGCATTACACATTCCAATGCCCTTGCATCCAATTTGTCTTGTTTTACATGAGAATAAGCCAGACATCCAAATGGTTTCAAATTTGAATATGTTGGTAAGTTTCCACTCCACATTTGATATGGAGTAACATACTGATTTGGAGTGGATGGGCTTCTGTTTATCAAGTATGCTGTTGTAGCAGCTACCTCACCCCAAAATTTCTTAGGCATTCCAGACTCTATCAACATGCATCTGATTCTTTCCGAAATTGTTCTGTTCATCCTCTCAGCAACTCCATTTTGTTGAGGATGAGCAGGAACGGTCTTGTGCCTCTTAATGCCTTTCATTTTGCAAAATGTCTGAAATTCTTCAGATAGAAATTCTAGTCCATTATCTGTCCTTAGACACTTCAATGTTGACCTCTTTTCCATCTCAACTTCTTTACACCATTCTTGGAATTTGTTAAAAGCATCAGACTTATTTTTCAAAATAAAAATCCACAGTTTTCTTGAGTAGTCATCAATTATGCTCAAGAAGTATTTTCCTCCACCCATTGTTTCTACTTTTGAAGGTCCCCATAGATCAGAATGAGCATAATCTAGAGGGTGTTTGGAGGTGTGTTTACCTGTAGGATATGGCAGTTTCTTGCTCTTTGCTAGGATACAAGTTTCACAATTGTGTATCTGGAATCTTCCTTTGTGATTAATAACCCCTTGTTTCAGTAGTTCATTCATCCCTGTTTCACTCATGTGTCCAAGCCTTTTGTGCCATAATTGTGAATATCAGCAACAGCACTGTTGACACCTCCAGTCACAGTTTCTGCCATGAGGTAGTAAAGACTGGATTTCCTTACACCTTTCATTACCAACTTTGAATTCTTGTACACAAATAGTTGTCCATTCATTGATTTGAAATTGCACCCCTTATTTTCCAATGTTCCAAGACTTATAAGATTTCTTTTGAGCATAGGGATGTATCTTACATTAGACAGTATCTTCAGAGAGCCATCATGCATTCTTAGCTTTATTTCCCCAATTCCTTCAATCTTGCATGCATGATCATCTCCTAACATGACTGAGCCATGTTTATGTACCTTAAGGTTTTGAAACCATTCAGCATTGGGACACATATGGAAGCTACATCCTGAGTTCAGAATTCATTTATCTTCTGTTCTTCCCTCAACAACATTCAAAACATCAGCATCTTCCTCACCCTGTGCCAAATCTGCTGTGTTGGGTTTATTTGATCTTTCTGCTTGTTTCTTCTTGAAAACATAACAGTTCTTCATAAGATGACCAGGTTTCTTGCAATGAAAGCATTTCCTGGTCTCCTTTCCTTCAAAACTTTTAGGTTTTGACTCCTGTGATTTCTTTCCCTGGTCATTTGTTGTTGAAACTTTCTTAAACTTCTGAAATCTTCCAGATTTGATGTGTAATCCTTCTGCCTGAGAGTCTGTCTTTCCATCTGTTGAACTTTGTAATTCCTTTGCCCTTAATGCAGTCTGCACTTCTTCCAGGGATATCTTGGTCTCTCTCCCATACATCATAGCATCCTTTAGATGCTCATAATATTTTGGCAGTGCATTAAGCAACAGAATGGCTTTGTCTTCATCTTCAATTTTGGCATCAAGTCCTTCAAGATCATCAAGATACTTGTTAAACTCTTCCAGCTGGTCATCCATAGCTTTGTCTTCTTGGATCTTGAATGAGTAGAGTTTCTGTTTGAGATACAAACGATTAACCATAGTCTTCTTCTTGTAAAGCTCTTCAAGTTTGTTCCAGACAGCTTCTGCTGTCAATTCCTTTGAAACCTCCCTAAGTACCTTGTCTCCTAGGGACAAAATAATGGCAGAGTGCGCTTTATCTAACAATTCTGCCTTCTCCGTGGCTCAATCTTATCAGAGAAACCATCTACACCCTTCAGAGCACCTGCTAGCCCTTGTTGCACCAGAAGAGCCCTCATCTTCAATTGCCAAAGGCCAAAGTCATTCTTTCCATTGAAATCAACATCATACTTCATTGCCACCATTGTTATTCTCTTGATTCGCTTCAGTTCTTAATCTTCCCACAGACGGCGCCAATTGTTGTGGGAGAAACAATCAATCAATTACAAATAACAAACTTCAAATGTGTTGAATCAAAATGAAAGGAAAAACACAATGTTTACGTGGTTCGGCCAACTTGACCTACGTCTGCGGAGGGGTTTCTAGCTCTCTTTTATTGCTCAAGAATGGTTACAAGTAGAACAACCACTGCTGAAAACACTTGAACAGAAAATAACGAAAACACTCTCAAGAATAATCCCTATTCTTTAACCAAGTGTTTCTCTATCTATCTTCTATCCTTCTCACTCTAGATATGGATTACAATTGGGAAGAAATGAAAATATAAAATCATATATAAGCTCAGGCACAAAACAGTTGGGAAAATGGACCAAAAACGCGCTCAAAACTCAGCACCAAAAACTGTTTCTGTAAACTGCCTTTTACAACGGTTTTATGAAAAATCGTTGCAGATTTCTGTTATAACTGTCATCTTGACAGTTTTGCTTCTTTCCAGTTTCAGCTCCACTTCTGACCCGTTTTTGACCCAATTTCGACCCGGTTTATGAGTATGTTAAGTCCATAATCTTCACACGACCATTTGGCACTGGACCACTGATTATTTCTCGATTCCAAGCCGGGATTGAAACCGCCAATATAGACGATTCGATTCTGGTTCATACCCCAACGATTTCAAAATCGGAATGGAACACCGCTTGAACACCTCTACTTAGGAGGGGAAGTATATTCCGACTGACTTGGCGAAATTGCGGTAGCACTTATCCTATTTTTTATTTTTGTTTTCCTGCAAAATGGAAAATATCCTCTGGTGTATGACGGTCTCTTTCTTCTATTTCTGTTTACTTTCTTATTCTTTACCATATCCTTGTCATCTTTTACAGTGGCGCGGTGATGATATAAGTCAATGTCCTTGTCATCTTTTAAGTGGTGCGGTGAATGCTAAGACCTTCTTTATCAACAATCTTTCATAATTTTAATCTATTCATAAAATATATTTTCTTTTTCTTGCACATACACAATTTACTATACAATCGAAAAAATATATTTTCATACTTTATCAACAACCCAAAACAACCTAATCTTTTAATAAATATTAATCTCTCTGTCCCGACCTAATTGGCCTACCTTAACCGGGCACAGAGACTAAGAAAAAACAGATTTTATGGAATCTTTGACTTTTTCAAAGGTAGAGATTAAGAGTGGAGATTTTGAGGGTGGAGATTGTGAGAGAATTTGTTATTTATGGGCTAGGCCAATTAAGTTAGGACAAACAAAAAGGAAAGTAAGCCAATTAGGCCAGGACGGAGGGAGTAATTTCTTTTATCCAAATACATAACTTATTTCCCAATAAAATCAATATTTTTGCTACAGTTTAATAATTGCATACTATTTTTTACGTTTTTTTTCTAATACATTTCAAGAATAAAAAAATTATTTTATTTCAAGGAAATAGAAAACATTAGGCTCTATTTATAGAGGTGGCAATTTGAGCAGCCCAACCCGGTCAGACTGGGCCTGTCCGGCTAACGCCAAATTTTGGGCCAGGCCAAAATTTGGTCAGACCTAGATATAGGTGGTCTAGCCCGTGGTATTCCCCTGTAATATACTAAGATTATCGGACCGATTCAGGGTCCACGGGACTTTTGGCCCATCGGCTCGGTCCGGACGAGCCAGCTAATACTTCGGGCCTATATTTCTATGGCCTACCCCATCTAAAATATCGAACCAATCTATTTATGAAGGGAAAAAAATAAAGAGCGTCAAAGTTTAATTTAAAATATGTCAACACTAAACTCTACTTGTAGATAAAAAATAAATAAAAATTTTGATAACTTTTTTTAGTTTTTATAAAATAAAAAATTATATAATTTATTTATTATTAAACTATATTCAATAAATAATTTAGTACAAACCAATAGTGTATTGATATGTGGCGGGTTGTGAAATGAGGTTGGGTTGTGGAATTGGTTGGTTGACCAACCAATCCCGCAACCGGGGTCATGGGAAAAGTGGTCATTGTTACTTATTTTTGTTAATAAAATATTTATTGTTTCCTCACGACCTTGACAAGACGTGTTGTTAAAGCAAGTCTAAGTATAATTTTTCCTTCATCCCACTTTATTTTGTACTCTTTTTTAAACGATCGTTCCATCTTTTCTTACACATTCTAAAAAATAAAAATTATAATATAATCTTCACCCTTAAAATCTAGATGTGGAACTTTGTTGAACCACCGATAATTAAAAAGACTTAGATAAATCTGCCAAGAATCCAAATAGCTCACTTGAGAGGACATTCGAGGGGTTACATTTGACAATCTTGAAGAATTAAACATTAATACTGGACACTTTTGAAAATTGAATAGATATATACATTGGGCTATCCTTTTCAATTATACTTCATCCTGTAGCAGTTTCTTGGTGAGAATTGCATTTACTTTCTTTTTGAAGGAATTATTGAGAAATGTGTTTTCCTGTAATAATATCTTCTGTTGGCACTTTTGAACAGACTTGTAAAGTTTTCTATGTGATTAGGTAGGAGAAAGAAAAAAGGGAGGAACAAAACAGGAAGATGAAAGAACTTCAAGAGCTTTCTAGTGCTTTTCTTTTAAATATACTAACAACTGGCACTTGCGTTGCACATGATCGTTAATTTTTTTATTTTATGTTGGGTCCATCTGAGAAAAACATATTATTATGATAAAATAATACCTTTCGCGTAGATTGATTTTATAAGAAAATATATTCTACTAACACGTTTTAAAAATATGTGGTTGTTCTTATAAATCATATATTATACTGTCAGTAGCACTTCTAATTCTAGATTCTTCTATAATTTAAAAAATAACAAACTCTAAAAAAATGAATAAGCTAAGTAATGTTTTCAACAAGTTATTTCATGCAAGACATGATCAAAACTAAATTAATACAAACAATTCAAAAGTTATGACACGAGGGAATAAAAATTCCTACGCTCCATTAAATAATTGCTTGAGAATTTACACCTCTTATTTGATTTCTTGCAGAGTGCCTTGGTATCATATCTTGTTTTGATAATGTATTGGGTAATTGTTACTTCGTCATCATTTTCATTTACAAAGCAGTCTTCGTAGATCTTCGTTTTTATTTATCTTTTATCCCTTCTTTGTTCTCTCGTTGATTTTTTTCCTGGAAGTGAATTGTCTTTGGCTTTTCTCTTTATATCCTTTTACTTTTCCGGAATCTGTTACGGTATTTGTTATATGAAGTTTTTTCTTTTATTCTCTTCATATTGCTTTGTTCCTCTTATTGCTTATATGGTTTCTATTCTTCGATTATTTTTTTTGAATTTTTTTTCTTTTCCGCATAATTCTTTTTCTTTGGATCTGTTTCGTGGTTATGTCGATCGTCTACTTTTGATTTCATGTCTTGCTTTCCCGTTCCATTCTTTCAATTTGCTCAACAATTATGTACAATTTTCCATGTACTTCTTTTGCTTTTTCATATAAATGAATTTTTATGTGTGCTTGTGAGGCTAACATGTTGTAGTAGTCAACTCATTCTCAACATTTATAATTTTTATATTAGTTTGTTTATGCTCATGCACTCGGAATTCATAAGTTACTTATAATTTACTTGTTTTCTTACCATCGCTAATAATGTAATGTATTACTACGCTGAGGATCCGATATATGCAGTTGTTGTGTCGCTAAACATTATAATCAATGCATAATCTCCTTAAATCATACTTGGATTCACTCTATACATACCCGATTTTATAAAAAGAAAATTTAGATTGAAGAGTATATTGTGATTAGAAGCTATGTTGCTCGGACTCTTCAGTTTGGTCGAAGTGTCGGTGTCGACACGACACGACACGGGTGCGGACACGGGGTATGTGTCCGACCCTTCACAGAAAAATTGGACACGGCTAAGTTTTGAAGTGCTGGAGGGAGAAACTAATGGCATGAGTTATTTAAGGAGAGCTAGAGGTAGTACACGTGTTTAGAGAGAGAGAGAGAGGAAGGCTGGAGGGTACACGTGTTTAAGAGATGATGATGAGTATTTGACTATTTTGTGTGCATATATTTGAATATGATATACGAAATAGTTAATTGATTGAGTTGACTAATTTTGTAAGTTGTGGTGGGCTAATTTAGGAAAGGTAATAAATAAATTGATTATGTAATATATAATTGCCAAAAAAGGCTTTCTCAGAAAAAAGGCCATAAAACCTATCAATGTCAAAATTCTATATAAATATAAATATGATATTTTAAATAATTTAGTAAATATTGCCGTGTCCCCGTACCAGTGTCCAACTTTCAGACGTTTTTAAGCCGTGTCCAAGTATCCTAAATTATAGAAAATAAAAGATCCGACACCTAGATATGTACCCGTGTCCGACACCCGTACCCGAGTCCGAGCAACATAGATTAGAAGAAGAGATTTGAGAATCCATATTTTCAAAAGTGCAACCTACAACTTATTATTTTGAGAGGGAAATTGCACCAAATATCATTTACCTATTTGCATAAAATTTCCTTTTAACTCTTACACTGGTATAAAATGTCCTGTAACTTACAAAAAGTTGCCTGCTTTATCCTTCGATTTATTATAACCGGTAACACAACATGTCAATAGCCTAGGTGGCTTTTTTTTTTTTTACATGTGACAACATATTTTTGTTGTTTTGAATGTTTTTACTAATTGGTGTCATTAAGGCATTTATTAAAAGCAAAAAAGCAAGAGGAAAAACAAGATGAGGGTCTGTAAGTCTAATTATCATCGGCATGTACTTCCTCATCCTCATTTTCGTCCCCCCTACATCTACCAGCTGCAGCTAAGTACCTGAATTAAGGATGGAGCCATGTCGCTGGAGGCTGTCATTCTAAGTTTATTTATGTACTTTTATACTCCCTCCGTCCCAACTTATTTTGCACACTTTTCGTTTTCGTCTGTCCCAACTTATTTTGCACACTCCTAAAATAGAAACTAATTCTCACACTCTTCACCCTGAAAATCTCAATCTTAAATCTCCACCTTTCAAAAAGTCAAAGAAAAAAGAAAAATTATTTTTTCTTAACATTCATGCCCGATCAACTGTGCAAAATAAGCTGTGACGGAGGGAGTAATTTATAAATTGAAATTGGAGTCATGTCGTTGAATTATTATATAAGCCTCAAACTCAAAATTGAGGATAGAGTTATGTCTCAAGATTATTATTTTAGAGCATGTATCTCAATTTATAAATTAAACCGATTTCTGAGGTCATGATTTGGGGCGATTTGAGTCATGCTCCATCAGTTCTGAATTTGAGCCGTGGTATTGGAGGTCGGGATTTGGGGAGATTCGAATTAATTTGAATTCTCGATTTCATCAACCTGCAACTCAGACATCAATTGTCGATTTCGACATTGTCCGCCATTAATTAATGGAGCACAACCAGCACTTTAGACATCAACCAGAATTTCAGTGTCTGCTTCTCTTAGAGTTTCCTTACGTGGAAAAATGACGTGTAGTTTGATTGCCGATTCTGCAGATTCTTGTTTTTTATCACCCCCGTTGGCATTCTACTTGTGCTACATTAATGGCGGATATTTGACAATGACCAAGAGAAAAAAGCGGATGTTTTAGCTTCCACATTTGCAGATTCTTGTTTTTCCTCTTATTTTGTTGTTTCTAATAAATGTCATATGACATCAATTAGTTAATACATTAGAAAGACAAAAATAGGCTACCACATGTGAAAAAAAACCACCTAGGTTGTTGACCCGTTGCGTGACCGGCTATAACAGGTTGAAGGATAAAGCGGGCAACTTTTTGTAAGTTAGAGGACATTTTATGCAAGTGTAAAAGTTAGAGGACATTTTATGCAAATAAGAAAAGTTAAAGGATATTTGGTGCAATTTTTTCTTATTTTGAGGGTGGAATTGAAAAGCCACTATTTTATCAGAAAAAAGACCAAAGGACGCATTAGAAATTGAGTTATGAATTACGTTCTATCAATTTAACTATAGCTCAGTGAAATCTTCTATCATTCTCATTTTCCGAAAATGGTAATAAGATATAATAGATAAGGTCTTGGCTTATGTGTAAAGGTTGCAATTCGGGTATCCCAGCCTAATCCGTTGGCTTAATGTCATATATCGGCCAGGTTGGGGGCAAAATTCTACCGGGTCAAAATTAGTGTGTAAGGTCGACATATATTCTTATAATATATTATGATTTTCAAGCTGACTCACGTCCCATCAAATTTTTAGCCCATCGGATTGGGTTTGTTAGGCTCAATGAAACATCAAGCCAAGCATCTGATGGTCCAACTGTATAAAATATCGGGCGGCTGAGCCAGCCCATCGAGCCAGGCCAATTTCACTACCTCACTCATAGGAAAGTAAACCTCTTATGAGTTGTGCTAACTTCATTTTTTTTTTTTTTTTTTTTTTCTGAATTGTCCCTAACATATAATATTTCAAAGGATTATTATTTTCAAGTTCTCACCATGTCCATTATTATAAATTTCTTGACAATTGTTATTTTCTTCTTCGTGTATATGTTGTTCATATAGTGCTCATATAACTTTCAATTTTATTATAGCATCGCTGTGACCAAACTTCAGTAGTCGTATCAGAATTTTATTTTTTCTCTAGACATAGTCAATATTCTTTTTTCTTTTATGTATCTAAATTACTTTAGAATTTATAATTATAGATACAAAATGTTATCATTATTGTAGTCATAATCCAAGTAACTAAAAAGTTAATATTACTGATAAAGAAAATAAAGCCGAAGTAACTCCAAAATATATTTAATTCCCTAGTTTTAAAAAATCAGGTACCCAAGAATACCAGTATTCGAGTATAAAAGAAATCAATTTTTATCTCCAATATTTCTCATTATCTACATTTTTAACATTAAAATACAAAGTAAAAGAAACTATTGCTAGTGGAAGCTCTAATTTTTAAACTTATTGACATTGTTCACTCATATTTATTTTGCAAAACTTTATTGGTAAGAAAAAAAAAAAAATCCATGAAGCAGCATATTGAATATTAAAACAATTATTCTAACAATCTAATCAAAATTATTTGACTGAAAGAAGAATTTTATATGACAAAAGAATAGTATATTCTTTACCAATTTGAGTGTATTAACTGGTTCAAAGTTCATATATAATTAAAGAAATATGCAAGTGTTTTTTTAACAACCATTTTATTTTTTAATATAAATTTGTTGGATGAAATTGCAAATAAATAAATAATTAGATGAATAATAGACTCATCTAACCATTGACTTAAGGGTTTTTTTCTAAACTTAATTTAAACATCTTATAAGCTCCAACATCTTATAAGTTGTTTCAAGAACTTATAAGATGTAAGTTTTAAGGAGCTTATAAGTTAACAAAGTGTTTGGATAAAAGAGCTTATAAGCTTGCAATTGAGTATAATGATTTAGCTATAAATTTTGGATCTAATTTAAAGTTAATATTAAACACACATTTTGATTAGTGTGTGAAATGTGTGTAGTGTGTGAAGAGTGTGTAGTGTGTGAAGAGTGTGTAGTATGTGTAGTGTGTGCAGTGTGTGAAGTGTGGGTGTTGTGTGTAAAGTGTGTGTAATGTGTGTAGTGTGTGAAATGTGTATAGTGTGTGAAACATGTGTAGTGTGTGTAGTGTGTGAAATGTGTGTAGTATGTGTAAGTGTGAAATTTGAAGAGCTTAAAAAATAAGATGGAAATAAGTTGGGGTATAGCAACTTATGTTTTTTAGATCTTATAAGCTCTTAGAGCTTATTTTTGTTTCTTATAAGCTCCTAAACATTTTTTTTTGTCAAACACTTGGCAAGAGCTTATAAGATATTTTTAGGAGCTTATAAGCTCAGCCAAAAACACCCTTAATCTTAAAAGACTTCAATTTATTTGTTATACGAGGAACACCTTTCTTCGGACTTTTTGTCATAAAAATCACATATAGAATACTATTTTCGTCCCGTTCTAACTTGTCTATTTTCTTTTCGGTTTGTTCCAACTTAACTTGTCAGCCAATAAATGACAAATTTCTCTCACAATCTCCACCCTCAAAATCTACACCCTCAATCTTCACCTTTTTTAAAAAGTCAAAGATTCCACAAAATTTATTTTTTCTAAACCTCCGTAACCGACCATAGTAGGCAAATTAAGTCGGGACAGAGAGAGTATACTGATAATATTTATTTTGTGGTCAAGAACCTAAAAGATAGGTCAACTATCAATTCAGGTTCTATAAGAATATTTATATCAATCTAGGGCCTAAAAGATTTGAAACTATCAATGGAAGACCCATAAGTACAAAATCATCAGATGGCATGTTTGGAAACAAAATCCACAAAATAAATTGTCTCGAAGTGATAAGCAGTGGAAGTATACGTCAAACGTCTCACAACAAATTTTTAAATTTGTTGTTTTTCTTAATTTTCTATAATTTCATATTTGAAATTGTTAGTTTTTTTTAATTTGTTTTTTTAAACATCTGCAATTTATTTTTTAAGTCATATTCAGGGAAAAGTTTTTCTTTTTAAAAAAATCTGTAGTTTCTTTTTGAGTTCATAATATTTAAATTTATGTAAACATATTTCAATAAAATACTTTTTTTTTTCTTATGTAAATTCCTATATTAATTATAGCAACAATGTCCGGCGATTCCCTTCGACTTGACGAGCTCTGACACGACAAATCGTCAAAGATCGAACGAGCTTTCTCGAACCCGCCTCGAAGTCTCTTCTCTCGAAGACCCTTCTACGAAAAACCTATATAATAATTCGACTGCAAACTTTTCACTATTACACAATAAAAATGACGCTGATTTGATTAGTATTTGGCATTGTGTTTTTCTACTCTATTCAGCATGGTCGTTTGTATTTATACAAATGACTCATAAACTCCTGTTGCTCTTCATGTTGTCTTCCCCACGTCCATATGTGATTTAGTAAATCTTAACATCCTACAATAAATCATTAATCAAAACCACATATTAATAATAATTAAATAATACTAATACATCAAAGAAGTTTAATAAAATAAACAAGAACATTATAAGAAATTTTACCAAAAATATTACCAACACAAAATCTCCTAACACTTAATTATATAAAATTTGATAGGAACATATAAAGTTAAAAATTTACAAGAATTATTAAGTTTATAATAATATATTACGTTTTACTAAAACATATTAAAATTTCTAAAAAGAAATTATTATTATTGGAAGTAAAATTAAAATGTTTTCCCAGTACCAGAATACTTTTCCCGAAAAATGTTAACTTTTTCAGAAAGTAATGTTTAATTTTAAAGTAGTTAAACTAAATAATATTTAAATAATATTTAATTAAAATTTATAAGTAATAATAATCAATATTGAAAAATTTATATAAACTTGATAAGAACACATAATTCTCCTTTAATACAAGGAGAAATGTTCCTACTTTAGCGCTCCACATGTCACCTCTACGGTGATTTTACTTAGAACTAGTACAGTACCCGTGAATATTTTGTTTAAATTTTGTTTTTCTTTTCGAAACAGTTTTAATTTATGAATATATTTATGTTTTTAAAAAAATGTGAAAACATTAAAACCTTAAACAATTATACACGTAAATCATGAAATTTGATTTCTTTTTTAATTCAAATGATATTAAAATTATTTTGATCCTATAATTTTGAGATATTATAATGATTCTCAGGATAATACATGTTCATTTTCTTTATCTTTTATCATATAAAGAATAGAGGGTCATGTGAATTTTGATAAATTAATTATGATTAAATTTGAGTTGTTCAATATATAAATTTATTGTATATTTGAAGTCATATATTTTCAGTTGATTGCGATAATAGACATAAGTTAAGTAGAAAATTTGCAATAATTACAATTAATCATATATGTATTATACGATAATTATGGTATAAAATATCTCTACAAGAATTCAGGTTATCAAGTCTCGAGAATTGTCTAAAAATCAAGTAAATAGAAGGCTAATCGAATATATTCACTAATCATAGTTATATAATTCAAAATTATATATAAATGAGTAATTAATAATCTTCAGTTGCTTTCATATATTTTTCTTTTGAGCAAGATATTCAGTAGGTATTGCATTATTAATAATGAAAAATTCATTACTATGTGGTCACTAATTTCAATAAATTTTCCTTCAAGTTTTTTTAAATAATTTTATTTTTATAGTATATTTTGGAATATTTCTTTAATTGTTAAATTAATCCCTGCATAAGTTTTATAATTTAGGTATATAATTTTGTAATTACGCATGCAATGATGTCAATCTTTAATCATGCACTTTTTGATAAAATAATTTATCTTATAAAATAAAAATATTAGAAATAAAAGTTGAATTAGTAAATCATTAAAAAAATCCTAAATAAAAATTGTATCAAATTTACGATATACTATGTAAATCATGATAAAATTGAATTTAAACATTTGAATATTTAAATAATAAAAATAGAAATTTTGAAGGTATAAATATTAAATATTAGTTTTTATTCTCAAAATTCTAAGAAAATGACACTTGTCCCAAAATCCTAAGAGAATGACAATTGAAGACATAAGTTTTTATTTATAGTATTTCTAATAATATACTAGTATAATTACATATTCATATAAATATGAAATAATATCAAATATTTTTAACAATTATTTGTCAAAAGTTATATATATATATATATATATATATATATATATATATCAAATTTAGTAATTTTAGCATGAAATCATTCATTAAGCATAGGGGTGTTAAACTATTAGTTCATCAAGCATAGGTGCTAAACTATATTATTTTGATGTGTTTAAATAAACATAATCAACTTATTATATTTTTAGTTAACACAATTTCTCTTTTCACAAAAAAACTAATTCATTTAACATATCAATTTAATTAATAATATATTTAAGTCTTCTATTGTAAATTATAAACCTAGGAAATTTGTAATTTTTTTTTTTATCAAAATATCTTTAAAAAAAAATGATTCAACACAATTCAAAATCCAAATTAATTATAAACAGGCAAAAGTAAAGTAAAAATAAATGATATCTTAGGAAAAAAAAGTTAGACACTTTTAATTCTTCCAAAAGATTTCATTTGAAATTATTACATTTTTCTTTTATATATACAAAATTTAAAATCAAGATATATGATAATAATCGAAAAAAAGAGTAATGTACACTTAGAAATTAATATTTTAATTATATATATGCATAATGGATGTCAAATCGAAGATCGTGAAAAATGAATAATTCAGTATATTTTTCATAAAAAAAGGGAGTTGAGACGAAGAAGTTATAAGACTTTTAAATATTAAGGAAAAAAAAATAATTATTGTTTCTATCTTAACCAATTTATGTGGGCTAAATTCTAGCATTATGTGCGTGAAACATATTACAGAATTAGAGAGAGTTAGCATGTAAACAAAATTGAAAAATCTAAGAAAATTACACATAGAAGTTGACTTTTCAAAGATTTTATTTTTAGGATTAAGGTAGATTTGCATTTAAAGAAAATTGAAAAATCTAAGAAAATTACACATAGAAGTTGACTTTTCAAAGATTTTCTTTTTACGATTAAGGTAGATTTTATTCTGATGAAAAATAGTAAAATGGCAAGAATTTGTTAGATTTAATGTCCAATGGCATAAAACATTATATAAGTAAAAATATGGGTTTTATTTTTTTAATGAAAGTTGGTACATAATAAAAATAATTTAATTCACTTTTTATGAAATTAGATTTAACACTGATTTTTGCCTACATAAAAAAATAAATGTTGATATTTACTTAACTAAAATACATCAACTAATAGTGTGTGTGTTGTTTGTATATACTGACTTATGTACGTTTTATAATGCTTTTATAATTTTTGAAATTTAATAATATGTTATTAACAAATATATAATTAATATTCAATATTTTTTTATTCCGTACATCGCATGAGAGAATATCTAGTTTATTAAGAAATACTTTAAGAATATCTAGTTTATTAAGAAATACATAAATTATTAAATTTTCCAAAAAAATATGAATTTTTATCATAACGTTGGTCCAATTTACCACCTCTGATGATGAAAATAATTTCCTTTTATACGTAAAACTACCATATGTAATTTTAAGGGTTAATTGCAAAAGAATGCATGAGTTTGAATATATCATTTTTTTTTTTTTTTTGCAATATAATCATATATCTCTAAAATTTGCAAAAAAAAATTACTAACTCCGTCCCGAATGAAGTTGCATCTCTAAGGTTGCACACATATTAAGAAAATCTGCTTTTTATTTTTATGTTGACTTTTCAAAGGTGGATGGTGGATGGAGATTGAAGGCGGAGATTTGCTATAATTTTCCTTTTTAAGGGTGTGCAAATTGTATTGGGACGTAAAGAAAAAGAAAGTGTGTAACTTCATTTGGGACGGGGGGAGTTTATGATTTGTAAAAAAAATCGCAATTCAATACATCAACAAAGTTTTCGGTAAAATCGTGATAATATGATTGTTGGAGATAGTGGGACGTTGTCATGTTGGATGTGACCTCAACTCACATAAAAAAATATGTGTTTTAGATATAAAAAGAAAAAAAATAATTTACCCATCTATATCTTTATCATCGACCCCCACTTAAATCCATAGATTACTTTGCTGTTAAGAAATTAAAGAAGAGAACTTGTAAGTTAAAGAAATACGTATGGTAACTTTAAGGCTCATTGGTCCCTGAAGCAAGAGTTCTTATTGTAAGTTTTTGTTTCTTCCAAATACCAACACTGAAAACGAAAAACAAGCCACGCTAATCATAAATTTATTTGACTAGATCAATATGAATACTTTGTCTTAGTTATATAAATTGTTTCTGATTTAATAGAAATTGGAGTCGTAGGCACAATTTATGCATTAGAATTTTTGACATCTGATGTGGTAATGCGGCTTAAGCTCGGGCTTAAATTATTTTTGGTCCCATAATTTTTTACTTGTATAATTTTAATTTTAAAAAAAATTAAAATTTCAATTTAGTCCCCTAAGTTTGGAATTTGTTCAAATTTAGTCCCTTTCTTCGCCGTCGGTGATCAATTTGGCCGGAAAATTGCACGTACTGGCCACCAGACTCATTTTTTCATCCAATTTTTAAATACCTGGCATTGGTAAGTGATTTTGAAGTAAAAATAACATTAAAAATTAAAAAAATTAAAAGAAAGAGGATTTTTTTTTTCTCATTTCTCATCACCTCGTTGGTGCCACATATTAAAAATTATATTGGAAAAATGAGTCATGTGAATGATACATACAATTTTTCAGTCAAATTGGTCACTATCGGAAAGAAACAGGACTAAATCTGAACCAATTCCAAAGTTACAGGACTAAATTGAATTTTTAACATTTTTTGGGACCAAAATTGTACAAGTGAAGAATTACGAGATCAAAAATAATTTTAGCCCACGTCATCACAGTTGGACTGGAGAAACAAATTCTTGCATTGAATTGTAAATTTTAAAAACTCATACATCTTTTTTGCAATTTTAGAAAAAGATACAATGAATTGAAAAAAATATATATATAAGTCATGCAATTTTTCGCCATTAACCCTAATTTTAACACATCAACGTGTCCATAGATAGATCAGCCGCACTTTTTATGCACCCAAATATCAGTTTCTCCAGAGTAGAAGACTACAATACAAAACCAATGACTCTTCGTTGAGTGTTTAATCGCTTCTTCACGCACCTAATTACGGCCACTTCTAATGGGTTGCAAATTGATTTCTAAATCAATTTAGAGATCAAATTTTGATGTTTAGAGACAGATATTTCCGTTCTAGTTATGATGGTATATGTACATTTGCTTTTGTGCGCGTGTAGGTTTTAAAAAAAGTGATGTACTGCGTTATTGAAAGAAATATGCGTCTGAATTTCTGATTATTCTTTCACAGTCTCTTTGTATGCTTTTAATCGAGATCATATGAAAAGCAGGCTTTTACACCGTTAAATTCTTAGTTCGGAGGTCGCCTGGTACGGTCCAACCCCTTGAAGCAATTTCCAGTTGTTTGATTTGTTGCCTTTTATTATCGAACTAAAGGTTGATTATTTGGTGGAATTGAACTAATAAGGCTTTATGGAAAGCCCTAGCTATGTTGATTTGCCAACTGATATTATAATGGAGATTTTGTTGAGATTGCCCGTCAAGACACTTTTGCGATTCAAGTGTGTGTGTAAAAAGTGGTATACTCTCATCGGAAGCCCGAGTTTCATAAACCAGCATTTTGAGCATGAGAGTAATCAAGAGAAACTACTTATTTGGCTTAGAAAACCTCTGCGGCCGCTTCAATATATGTTTGGCTGGCCGCTTCAATATATGTTTGGCTTCTATGTTGATGAGAAGTATTCTGTGTATAAAGAGCCAGATCCTCTACAGGGTCTTGGAGGATCTGAATTTCTTATGGGACCTTCAAATGGCGTATTTTGCGTATGTAGCCGTCCGAATCCAGTATTTTGCATACGTAGCCGTGCGAATCCAGGGAGAAAGATGGCTTTGTTGAACCCTGCCATGAAACAGTTTATCCACTTCCTTTACTTCATCAGAATCTTGATCCGCATTTAATCTTCAATCCCTCTTCGCTCGGGTTTGGATTGGAGCCGGTGAGTGGAGATTACAAGGTTGTTTGGATTCAGTTCTTATGGAACAAGGACACAGATGTACCACACTTCCCTCCTCTTGTTTATGTTTATAACTCAGGTACCGATTCTTGGAGAGATTTAGAAGATGTGGATTTGGTTTATTCAATGAATTGTAAACATTGGGTTCCTCTGTCTGGCACATGCTTAAATGGAGTTTATTATTGGCTCATACAACTCCAGCGCTCTGATGCTGCTTCTATCATTTGTTTTGACATGAGGAGCGAGAAGTTTCGAGAGGTACCTTTTCCAGATCATATTATAATATCACCAGATCGGTATCTGCAACTTGTCCTAAATGGTGATTCACTAGCTTTGCTATCAGTTCCTTATTCAGATCCAACTGATAGATGCATCGATGTGTGGGTGATGCAAAACGAAAGATGTTGGGCTAAAATTTTAACTCTCAGTTGTTTGGGAGATGTACGTCCATTTGGTTTCTGGAAGAAAAATGAGCTGATACTTGGAGGATTAACTTCAATCTTTTCTCTTGATGGCTCGAAGGAAAAATTATGGATTGTTGAAACTCCACTAAAAATGATTAGCAGCATATCGTTCCATGCTTATAAAGAAAGCCTTGTTTCAATAAAACGCGAGGGGGACAATTGCAAGCTATGGGATACTTCTTCGGATTTTGTTAAAGATTTCTTCCTACAATCATGAACCAGCAAGGCGAAGTGTTAGTTGTATTGTTTCTGGAGGCAGCAAAATCTAGAAAAAGTTTGGGTTCTTTCATTTTGTTACATGTTGAGCAATGCGATTTCTGGAAACTATTTGATTTCTTGCATGGACATTTTGTGTAATTTTTTATTCTAGCAATGTGTGCAACAAGATTGGTTAAGTATAACCATTCAAATCTTTATTTCCTTTGGAGGAATTATTTGATTTTTCTCTTGATAGAACATATTGAACTTTTATGATCAACAAATAGGCCCCGTTTACTTTGATAACTAACTTGGGATAGTGTCATTCTATCCGACTTTATCGTAGTCCCCCCTCTCACCTTCCCATGGATGTTTATCTTGCAATGGCTCAACGGGAACCAAGCTTGGATCTGGTCTGTTGGTGCTGAATAACCAGAAATTATTTCCTTTCTTTTGTACCATTTTTCCTTTGATTTTTTTACATACATTAGCTGTGGCAGAAAGCTTGAAATGCTGATTTTAGGATTAATAATTAGTTCCAGTGTGTCACCTTTTCACTTCATTTACTCTGTTCTGTTCATTTGTTCCCCTCTCAAGACAATGGTTTATTAGTTCTCAATTCTTCATAAATAAAATATACACTTATATTTGTTTTGCATCAGATGTAAATGTATTAATCATCGAGTGGGAAAAAAATTGATTCAATCTGAGTTCATTTTAAATGAAATTTAGTTGATGGAAAGAAAAGTTGAACATGCTTGCATTGTAACGATACTTTTAAAAGCATAACGAGTTGCGTCACAAAATTTGAAGTCACGAACTTTTCGCGACACAATAGCTATGTGGATAAATTTAGTGACGCTTTTTTCAATACATTGTTAATATTCAGATATGGAAACGCTAATTTCTGTCGTCATCATAAAGATATGTAGTATATTGTTTAAAACATTACTGACGCTAGTCATTGATTTCGTCATCAAATAATCGATGCATATAAGAACAAGTGTCGTTAAATAAGTGACGCGGATAAAATTACATGCCACCAAGTTACCAACATTTTTAACAATTGTGTCATTAGATTTAGTATACAATTTAAAATTAACATCACAGAATTGACAATATTCTTTAAGCTTAGCGTCTTAAATTACACAACTCAAATGAATTTGTGTAATTAAGTTTGTGATGTTTTTTAAGATATTTGTTATTTTAGCAATATTTTAGTATTATATTGTTTCTAAATTGGTGATACTTTCTATAATGAGTCCTTAAATTACAATTACAATAAATGTAAACAATAAAATAATATATAGTCAAAAGAATACAAGAAAGTCGAAATGAAATATTTCAATAAACATGAAATAGTTCAAATATAAATCTCAAATCTAATTACACATAATCATAACTGAAATTTATCGAAATAACCGAGATCTTCAATCAAACGAAAAAAATATATTTTCGAACACGATCTAGTAGATAAGAGAATGACGATTCAAATGTTTCCGTTTTCTTCAATCACCTTCCATGCACACTAAGAGTACTCTTCCACCACGTACCCCAACCTTCCATTACTTCTAAAAGCAAATACTTCAACTTCATGACCTGCATCTTCACAACAATGTAATAGTAACTATGACATTAAATGTCACAAAAATTAATAGAAAATTACTTCTAAAAGTAAATTCTTCAACTTCATGACCTGCATCTTCACATAACAATTTAATAACACTAGAATCTCAAGGCTTGACCACAAAATAAAGGGTCATTCTGTTGTGCAATGGATGCACAAATACAACTGTAGGGCAGTTTCGTCCTTTTACAACTATCTAGTAGGGCAGAGTTATTTTATAATTCTTTTCTTCACTTCTGTGCTCTTGTAGTCAATGAGTAATTTTTTTGTTGTTTTGTTCTTGACATTTGTTAGTAATAATGCATATAAAACACATCACATATATGAGAATCGATGTATACCTCAATTAGGTACAGTAGAAAAAGATCGATTCACCAAACGTTGATCGTACTCTGATTGTCTACAAGCCCGTACTGATGAACACTACTAGAGCGTCCACCGTTTACTACACACCTTAGGCTCTTGGAGGACTTTGGTGATACTCCAAGAAGAAGAATTAGAGAGAAAAGGGAGAAACGTATTTACTGTGTATGATTTTTCGTACTCTACGAATATCAGATATATTCGTTTATATACTGGTATGGGAGAGGTCTCTCTCCTATTATGGATAAGATCTTCATCCCTATCGTAAATATATCTGATAAGATATCAAATATCTAGTCAGATATATATCCTAACTATATTGAGATCCATCAGATATGGATGCAACATCTCCCGCTCATACAAATCTTATCCGACTCATTCGAATCAAAGACTCCACAATTCTCATCATCAAATCTTTTCTTTCATACAGAGACTAAGGTGTGCGACCGAGCGAGAACATAATGGAATAAAGTGAGGAGAATTATATTAAGTTATCACCCAACTAACATAACTCATCAACTCAAGAGACTCGATGTGTACCCCAAACTATGTGGTTGCACTAGACCAAACATCTCTGACCCCTCTTATGCATATAGAGCATGTTTGACCCATAAATTGTATATATGCTCATGACTATGTCAAAACTATTTCGACTTAGTCGGCCAGCCTATGAGCCATAGTACACAAGTGCATTACTAGCTTAGTTTTTTCTTGGCCTCTTATGTCAATCTGCTTGGACTTGACAGCTTTCCTAGTCATGCTCCAACAGACCTTATCAATCATGGCCATTAAACACATGCTAAAGTAACATCATCAAACTTACACTTCAACACAAAGTCCAAAGTCCCAAAGGGCACAAAAATCACTATAAGAGCTCACACAGTGACGAAGCAGGAATCTATTCGGTTACTCCTCTTACTAAGGTTATCATTAAGCACATGTAGTATGAATACATGCTATGATGGAGCTCCCACTCAAATTTGGGCATGTCATTCTCTAAACATCATACGAGTCTTAGTCCAGTCGCTCTTCTAGCGTCTGACCTGCGTACCACTAAAAATTTGTCTCCAACACAGCTTCTGATGATTCGCACACTCGGCTATTAAGATGCTTTTATGAAGTTAGGACATTCTCCATAATCGATCAATTATGATTTCATCCTGCCCTCTTGCCAAGACGACTATGGGCGACAACCTTTCGTGTTGTTCCTCTCACGAAGGTGATCACTCGCAAGTAAGTGTTTGATCTGCCAGTCTCATCCTGCTCGCTTACCAAAGCGCCAGGGCGATTTCCCATGTGAGTGAGACAATCTAAGCCTTGTATTACATATAATAGACACAATACTTCTAACATATAATAAGGGCATGCACATCTCATTGATAAATAAAATTTGTTCATACAGGCTTAAAGAATTTAAATTCTACGAAGTCCCATATCCTTAACATGCCTTTGAAATACATCTCTACTCAAAGGTTTAGTGAAAGGATCAATTATCCTTTCTCCAGTGGGAACGTGCCTGAGAACCACTTGCCCCTGCGCAATATTATCTCGGATGAAGTGGTATCTGGTGTCAATATGCTTGGTCCCCCCATGATACTTGGGGTCCTTAGCATATGCTAGTGCAGTTATGTTGTCACAAAGGACAACTACTGCATCATCTATGTGCGCCGTAATGGCAAAGTCTAGAGAAATCTTCTCAACCATATAGCCTCTTGAACTGAAGATGTACATGCGATGTACTTTGCTTCCATAGTAGATAAAGATATACAAGGCTGCTTCTTGCTACACCAAGTGATAGTAGCGCCACCCAACAAGATGTATATCTCGATGTGGATTTGCGTTCATCTCTATCCACTGATCCATTAGCATCTCTGTAACCAAGTAGCTTCAGACTGCCACCGTGATAGCACAAAGCTAAATCACTTGTCCCCTTTAAATATCTAAGTATCCTTTTGACTACAGCCCAGTGAGTGCGTCCGGGATTACTTTGATACCTACTCACCATCCCAACTGCAAAGCACAGATCTGGTCGAGTACACATCATTGCGTACATCAAACTCCCTACTGCGCTTGCATAAGGAACTTTAGCCATGCTTTCTTTTTCATCATCTGTCTTTGGGCATAAATCTTTGCTAAGAACGCAATTCTTTTCCATAGGCGTGTCAACGGATTTAGCATTATGCATACGAAATCGCTCTAGAACCCTATTAATATAAGTATCTTGAGACAATGTTAAGAGTCTCTTTGAGCGATCTCGGTGTATCTTAACACCAAGTATGTATTCTGCCTCTCTCATGTCTTTCATCTCAAAAATAGATGACAACCACTGCTGAGTGGCGACAATCATCTCCGTATCATTTCCAGCCAATAAAATGTCATCCACATACATGAGGGATTGTGAATTTTTTCTCATCCCTTTTGACTTACGCACAGTGATCTTCCTTAACCATCGTAAAGCCTATCGAAGTGATAGCTCGATGAAATCAAATTTTGGGGTGTTTTGACATTCAAATTTTTTTATGATAATTTTTCTTCATAATATTAATTTTATTTAAAAGCTAATCCCATTTTTTCTTTTCCTTTTTGTTATTTTTAGGAAAAGGTAAAAAATGTGGCCATGGCCAATGCAACCTAATAGCAAGACTCAAACAAAACACTATAAATTTTGAACAACAAATTATTATAGTCTAGTTGGTTAGCTGCCCCAAGTAAATGCGGGGAGGTCGTAGGATTGAACCCTAGTGACTTTAAGAATACTTTTAGCCACGATCAATTGTTGCAAAAATATTTAAAAAGCATTTGAGATCACTTTTGTGGTCACAAATATAATAATTGCGTTTGAGTTATTGAGACGAATATTAGTGACTACATGTTTTTTCTAATAATAAAGATGTGACTAAAACTCATAAGTTGTTACAAATACTAATTATTTGATACCACTGTTTTGTTGTATCAGAAGACCATTTTTTCTAGTGATAGTGTAACGCGTTTAACCAAAAAGCGTAATTTTTTTTTACCTAAATAATATAATCTGTAATTCTTTAAAAAAAAGGTCTTATTGTTGAGGCAGATCCGATCTAGTATAAATTGTTTTTAATCAAAAAGTATAATTGTTTGCTTAAACAATATAATTTGTAATTTTTTTATTTTTTTTGTTGTAGTGGATCAAATATAGTATAACTTATTTAACAAAAAAAATATAATTTGTTTACCTGAACAGTATAATTTGCAATTCTTTAATTTTCTTATCTTTTTCCTTGTTATTGCGAATCTGATATTATATAACTTGTTTAAGCAAAAAAATATATTTTGTAAAAACGAAATAATGAAAGATGTTCAAAATTAAAATAAATCATCAACTTATTTTTATTATTCAATTAAAAAATATTTACTTACGAATTTTTTTTTCCTGGGCTTTTTCTTTCTCTTTCTCTCTCTTCAATGGATGTATTGAGGTGGGAAGATTGAAGGGATAATGAATTTCCAAGTAAGAATTTCAATATAGACTGAAAATTCTGGAATTTAAATATATGGTTAGGGAGAAATTTGGGGACTGCAAATTTTAGGGACGTAAAAAAATCTATATATATATAATAAGCCAAGTCATCCAGAATTAGTAAGTTAAGATTTTTCCCGCCCAATTATTTAGTTACTATGAATAGAAGTGAATTTGAATTTCGAATTTTGAATTATCCCATGTCATATTTTGAGATCTGGCGAAAAATCAGCAATAATAAATCTGTAAAGATATTTAAAACAGATTTCATTACATTATTTAAAATTTTGAATTTTGAAATTTAAAAAAATCCTTATCTGATAACATATTTGCTCCTATAAATACAATGTCTTCAGTAAATGAGAATCACGGAAATGAGAATCACATTTGCAGCTGGGTATTTTTTTTTATTCATTTTGTAATTTCTTTATTTCGCCACTATTTCAGTTTATTAAATTCATATTTGATTTTGCTGAGTAATTCTATTTCTTATTCATTTTGCAATTTCTTAGCTTTGTAACTATTACAGTTTTTTGGATTCACATTTGTGGATGCAAATTTCTATTATTCTGACCTTCCTTAATTATTATGTGTCAACTTTGATAGATATTTCACCATAATGGATGCTGCAAAGGGACGACCTGCAAATAAAGATAAGAAAAAATCAGCAACATTGAATCATGATTCTGGCGAAAACAGCTTTGAAGATTGTAAAAATCAAATTTATCTACCATCATATTTTTCTACTGTAATATGTAATCATATAAAAAGTTTTTATTTATTTATTTATTTCCTGTTATGTGAATTATTTAAATTGTTGTCAATATATTTTTCTAAGAAAAACAATTTGGTTTATTACATGTATACAGTCAATCCGCGAAGAATATTGGAAAAGGGTTAGAGATTCGCTAAACATTCGAGGATCCGTTGATATTGAATACCAAATCTGATTTATTATAGTAGATTTCAATTTTATAATTTTTATTTAAATAAATCCATGTATCAACTTCAATTGAATCGACATTATTCACAATTCTGATAATGTTTTAGTAAGCAATATAAAATCATTGAAATATTTGAGGTCATCTATGTCTTTAAAAATTCTAAATCCAAATTCAACTCTATTTATATGAATCAGCTCATCATATGGACTATGAAGATTCAATTCATCCTAAAATAAAATTGTATTTTCTATGTTTTTCTTAAAATTTATTAGAAATAAATTTGGGCTAAAATCATTTTTGGTCCCATAACTCTTCACTTGTACAATTTTGGTCCCAAAAAAAGTTAAAAATTCAATTTAGTCCTGTAACTTTGGAATTGGTTTAGATTTAGTCCCTTTTTCTTTCCGAAAGTGACCAATCTGACTAGAAAATTGCATGTATCATTCCCATGACTTATTTTTCCAACATAATTTTTAATATGTAGCACCAACAAGTGATGAGAAACGAAAAAAAGAAAAATCCTCTTTCTTTTAATTTTTTTAATTTTTAATGTTATTTTTACTTCAAAATCACTTGCCGATGCCAGGCATTAAAAAATTGGACGAAAAAATGAGTCTGGTGACCAGCACGTGCAATTTCCGGCCAAACTGATCACCGACGGCAAAAAAGGGACTAAATTTGGACCAATTCCAAAGTTACAGGTCTAAATTAAATTTTTAACTTTTTTTGGGACCAAAATTGTACAAGTGAAAAGTTACGGGACCAAAAATAATTTCAGCCCGAGGATATTTTGTAGGTAAACTAATAAAATATTTTATATAAGAATAATCCTTAATTCTTTTTTGTTGTTGTTTCTAATAGAAGTCGTTTTGTACGTAAACTAATAAAATATTTTATATAAGAATAATTTTTAAGATTATTTGTTTCTCAATCCTATTAATTAATATTAGATTTGAAACTTTTTGTTTCTCAATCTGTTCAATCATATCGGATTCTGGATTATGTATGTTCACTTTATTTATTATTATCAATCAGTGTGATCTATTCAAATTTATTATAGTTTAATATGAATGTTTTGATATAGACAAGAGAAGCTAAATAAACGGATGAAATAAAAAAAAAAAAAAAAATCTAGAATAAGATACGAGGAAGAAATTCGTGAAAATATTAAAATGTATTTTTATCAGTGGAAAAATCTGATTTTATGGAGTAAGAGCCAAGCAATGAATAACACTGCAAAAGAACACAAAAGTTTTCTTTGTAACATATTTTAACCATTTCTTTTTTTGTTATATATTATCAAATAAAAATGCATTTTTAATTAAAGATATTGTTGGCAATTTTAACAAATGGTGGTACTGTTCACGACCTCATTAAAAATATAGGCGCTTTGCTATTTGATAAAGTAAGTGAACTCGCCGAGTTCACTTCTCCCTGACACCAGAACAGGCCAGGGGCGAGATCAATTGGGATTATTATTATTATTATTATTATTATTATTATTATTATTTTTTTTTTAATCTCGCGTGTGCGAGAGGCGATTTCAGGTATGGAGGTACTCAATCTCGCCTCTGGGAGAGGCGAGTTCATGTATAATATATATATTTTTTTTTTTTGCCGTATATAATAGACGGAGGTAGTATGTGTTTGTAGTGATAGGGGAGAATTCTGATCGCATATAATAAATCATGTTGTTGATATGTATCATTGGCAAATCTTTTCAATCTCCTTTTATTAATTTACTAATTTTGTATGTCAACTAATGTGAGTTTGCATGAATCCAGGACAGTTGTGAAACGTGCCATGGCAGGGGCAAGTTCAATTACTTCACGGTTTTCCCTAATTATTTTTGTGTAGAGGACGAAAATATCGGTATTCGAAAATATTTGGAATTCACGGAGATATCGATAGATATCGGAATATTGGTGTAATTTTCTAAAAAGTATATTAAAAATTTAAAAAAATTATTTTGTGTGTCTATATATATTTTATTTAGGTAATATATATAGACACACAAAATAATTTTTTTAAATTTTTAATATATTTTTTAGAAAATTACACCAATATTCCGATATCTATCGATATCTCCGTGAATTCCAGATATTTTCGAATACCGATATTTTCGTCCTCTACACAAAAATAATTAGGGAAAACCGTGAAGTAATTGAACTCGCCCCTGCCATGGGTATACGGCAAAAAAAAAAAAAAAAAAAAAATATTATACATGAACTCGCCTCTCCCAGAGGCGAGATTGACTATTTTTGTACGCTTCATACCTGAAATCGCCTCTCGCACAGGCGAGATTAAGAAAAAAAAAAAAATCCCCATTGATAAAAAAAAAAATCCCCATTGCCAGGGGCGAGATCACTGTTCTGGTGTCAGGGAGAAGTGAACTCGCCCGTGGCACAGGCGAGTTCACTTACTTTATCAAATAGCAAAAAAGAGCACCTATATTTTTAAGGAGGCCGTGAACAGTATCACCATTTGTTAAAATTGCCGGTATTGTTCATATTAATATTGATTTACTCTTAAAAAAATAGCCCGTGCATCGCACGGGAGCATTTACTAGTTGACATACAAAAGATAACACCACTGAAATGTAAAAGCCGAAATGAAAGAGAATTTATTTTTTAAAGGGACATAAAAAATTATTTATGTATCGCGCGGCTCGCTGAAGGTGACAGAATGGGCGGTATTTAAGTTTTAATCAAAACTACGTAATTTTAGGGGTGGACTTTGGGATAGGGGTGAAATAAGATTAATGGACTAGAGGATTCGTTTCGCGAAACATATTTGAAGAACTTAAAATTTCTCAAACATCTTATAAAAATATTTTGAGAAATTTATTAGGTTCACCAAAACGGTCTTCTTAATTTGAAACACATAATTTTTCTTAAATAATTCAACAAACGCCCTATGAATGTGTGTAGGTATGCGCCTAATTTTTATCATTTCACTAGACATGCAAGTACGGTTGGTGTGAAAATTGCAATTTAATTTGTTGATAATTTGGTATTGCAATAATATAGGTAATATGTACTATGATGACATTCAACAAGTGAACATGTATTTAAGCATGATATCTATAAATATACAGTACAAATTTCAATCAGATCATCTAAATACTAAAAATGGTTTTGAAGGAGATGATAATTGCCAAACATATTGTTAAGCCATCATCACCCACACCAGATAAATTTAAGCACTATAAACTCTCGTACTTAGACCAGATTGTGGCAATGGCTTATATTCCCCTCATTTTCTTCTACGAAAATGATGAATCAAAGCAGAAGCCGCAAGCTGAAATATCTGAGTCACTTCGTTGATCTTTGTCCGAAACCCTAACAGTTTGCTACCCATTCGCAGGGACAATTCATGGAAATTCATTTGTTGATTGTGATGATACAGGTGTTGAGTTTTTGGAAGCACGAGTTCATGCTCGCGTTATGCAAGTTACTAAAGAGCCATATTAAAAATATTAATTAAAATATGAAAAAAAAAAAAATTACTTGAATAAACACAGAACGTTCTGATCACCATCTCGCAAGCAATTTTTCTGTGGAATTGATTATCGACACATCAATTTCGTTAAAATATTTGTGAATGCAAAGTCGACTGAAAAGTCCATCATAAAAGTCGTAACTCGTATCTGTAATTTTGTTCAATTTTATTGGTTGAATATGCGTCGTGTCGTTAAAATCGAACACAATACACTGTATTTAGCCCCGTGTAATCGAAAGGTGACCACAATAAGTTCGTTTACTTTGTCCGTATTAACTGATTTTATCATTGTTAATTAGATACTCCATTAAAGAAACCTTGAAAAAATTAGGGTTTATAGATTAGGATAGAATGCATCTGGTGATGATGACAGGGAAGAATTTTTTTTTTAATTTTATAAATTAAATATATTTAATGTTTTAAATTATTTATATTTTGTTATCATTAAGGGTAATATAGTTAATTTATAATAATATTTTAATTAATAAAATTAGTGTGTCTTGTGTGTATAACAGATAAATGTTGATATTTACTTAACTAAAATACATCAACTAATAGTGTGTGTCTTGTGTGTATATACTGACTTATGTACGTTTTATAATGCTTTTATAAATTTTGAAATTTAATAATATGTTATTAACATAATTAATATTCAATATTTTTATTCCTTACATCGCATGAGAGAATATCTAGTTTATTAAGAAACACATAAATTTATTAAATTTTCTAAACAATATAAATTTATACCATAACGTGTTGGTCCAATTTACCACCTCTGATGATGAAAATAATTTACTTTTGTGATAACAGATATTTGATTCACCGTAACTTTGGTGATTCAAGTTTCCACTATATATAATTTGTATACAACAGAAATCAACGGAAGTTACAAAAAAAATATTTCCCAAGATATGTAAATTAAAGTCTATCCTATTTTACACTCAAATAAATCTACAATATTACAATTTACAACTATTTAAATAAATCCTCTCTATTACCCCCCCTCAAGCGAAGTGTGGGATTGATGTCAACACAGAGCTTGGAACGGAGAAGCTCGGAAGAAGGGCGAGGCAAGCTTTTGGTAAAGATGTCCGCAAGCTGAAGATGAGACGGAACAAAGCGAGTCTCCAGCTTTTTCGCAGCAACTAGTTCACGAATAAAGTGACAGTCTATATCAATGTGTTTTGCGCGTTTATGGGCAATGGGATTTTGATTGAGAAATAGAGCACTCTCATTGTCACAGAGTAAAAGCGGACGAGAAGATGGAACTGCACAGAGCTCGGAGAGCAGATTAGTGAGCCAAACTATTTCTTGAGCAGTGTTGGCAAGTGCACGATATTCGGACTCACAACTGGAACGGGCAACGGTTGGTTGTTTCTTGGCACTCCAAGAAACCAAATTTCCTCCCAGTCAGCATTAGAATAACCAAGGATTGTGAAGTCCGAAGAGTGAGTGAAGGATAGACCATAATGAATTGTTCCCTTGACATATCGAAGAATGCATTTGACGGCAGCAAAATGATCAGTGGTGGGATGCTGCAAGAATTGGCTGACGTGATTGACAGCATAAGAGAGGTCTGGACGAGTAATCGTCAAGTACTGCAACGCACCAACAAGGGATCGATAAAGAAAGGGATCCGTGAAGGGATCACCGGTGATGTGTTAAGATTCGCCAGCAACTAACGGAGTGGAAACGAGTTTGGAATCAATGGGTTCAGCTCGAGACAAGATGTCATAAGCATATTTCGCTTGTCCTAAAAACAAGCCAGTGGATGTGTGAGAGATTTCGAGACCCAGAAAATAGTTGAGACGACCAAGATCTTTAACAGCGAACTCAGAATTAACGCGAGCAATGAAACAACGAAGTTCAGTGGGATTACTACCTGTAACAATAATATCGTCAACGTAAAGAAGTAAATAAATGGTAAAGTTAGGACGATGAATAAAGAAAAGAGAAGTATCAGAACGACTGCGTAGAAATCCCAAAGACAGTAAAAAAGAAATAAAACGCTCAAACCAGGCACGTGGAGCTTGGCGAAGACCATAAAGAGCCTTCTTTAATTTGCACACATGATCAGGAAAACAGGGATCAATAAAACCTGGAGGTTGAGCCATGAAGACAGGTTTATTGAGAATGCCATGGAGAAAGGCATTCTTGACATCCAGCTGATGCAACGACCAGGAACGTTGAGTGGCAAGAGCTAGGATGACACGAACAATGGCTGCACGAACAACAGGACTGGAGGTATGGGAGAAATCAAAGCCAGGAATCTGCGTGAATCCTTGAGCAACCAGACGAGCTTTACGATGCTCAACAGACCCGTCAGAGTGAAATTTTGTCCAAAAGACCCACTTTGAACCAACAATATTTTCGTGGGAAGGCCGAGGAACTAATTACCATGTGTCATTGGCATGGAGGGCACTCATTTCGTCACGCATGGCACGTAACCAGTGAGGCAATTTCATGGCGGATTTAAATCCTTTGGGTTTTGCAGAAGAGGTTAGGGCAGCAAGAAGAGCAGTAGAAGCGATATCAACAAAATGACGAGGTTAAAAAATACCAGATTTGGCACGAGTTTGCATGTGATGAGTTGGCGGAAGAACCGGAAGAGAGGGCGGTGACGGCGGAGAAAGAGGCACGGCGGGTGAACCTGGTGGAGGAGGAAGAGGATCGTCTGTAGTGGGAGCAGGGTGTGGATCGGAGTGAGATGGGTCAAGGGTGAGGAATTGGGTTTCGGGGCATAGTGAGCAGGGGCCAGGGTGGATATGTTGGGCTGGTAAAGACGTTGAGGTGGATAGAATATTTTGGGATGGTAAATGAGGTTGGGCTGCTGGTAAAATATTTTGGGTGGGTGAAGCATTTTGGGCTGGTGAAGTATTGTGGGCCGGGAATGGATGTGGGGCTGGGGAAGGGCCTAAAGAAGGCACGTAGGAGGTTGATGATAGAGGCGAAGGCTGGGCTGTAGGCGGTGTGATGGATTTATAAGTGGGCCTAATTGAAAAAGGCCCAGCAGAAGTAGGAGAACGGCCCAAATCATTAAATTGGCTGGCTGGAGGGGCAGTCCGAGGTCAAATAGGCCCAGCAACTTGGCGTGAATGAGCAGAAGGCATAGTAAGGTCCTGAAAATCAACAAGTCTTGAAAATTTGAGATTGTCAGTGGACGTAGACGACGAATTGTGAAAAGGAAAAATTGTCTCATCAAATTGTGCATGACGGGTGATATAAATACGAGAGGTAACAGGATCGTAACACCGAAAACCCTTATGAAGACTACTATATCCTAAAAAAATGCACGGGATACTGCGGGGAGATAGCTTAGTGGAAGCATAATTGCAGAGATAAGGAAAAACGCGACAGCCAAACACTTTAAAAAGACTATAGTTGGGAGCGTATTTAAATAAAATTTCAAAAGGATATTATTGTTAAGAAGTGGGCTAGGTAACCTATTTATTATGTAAACAGCGGTGGAAAAAACATCAAGCCAAAATTCAGTAGGAACATGGGCATGGAAAAGCATAGAAAGTCCAGTTTCAGTGATGTGTCTGTGTTTACGCTCAGCCCTACCGTTTTGTTGAGGAGTATACGGACAATAAATACGATGACTAATCCCATTTGAAGCAAAAAGATTAGAAACACGTTTATTAACAAATTCTGTGCCGCCATCACTTTGAAAGATTTTAACAGTGGAACTGAACTAATTATGTACAAGAGATAAAAAAACGACACAAAACATCAAAAAAATCAGATTTAACACGCATAGGGAATAACCAAGAAAAACGAGAAAAATCATCCACAAAAATCACATAGTACTTAAAACCATGAGACAAAGTATGTGGAGCAGGACCCCATAAATCACAATGAATCAAATCCAAAACATTAGAAGCGCGTTTATCATTTAAAGAAAAAGGAAGGTGCTTGCTTTTCGCTAATTGACAAGATGAACATAAACTCGGTTTAGGCAAGACAGAAGTAACCGATAAATGTCCTAATTTATGCAATAAATTAACAGTGGAAAAAGAGGTATGTCCTAAACGTGAATGCCACAATTCAAAAGAATAATTTAAACAACTAGAATGTAAAGCAGCAATTAAGGCAGTAGAACCACGATCAAGAACGTAGAGACCATCCTTACACCGTCCCTGTGCTAGAATTTCCTTTGTTTGCCGGGTCTGAATCACAAAAACCTGATTAGAAAAAATAACTTCAACAGGAAGATCAGTGGTTAATTTACTAATAGACAAAAGATTTTTAGTAATATGCGGGACAACTAAAAATATCTAACAAAGGTAAACAATTATTAACACGACAGGAACCCGAATGAGATATAGATAAAGAGGCACCATTACCAATTGTGACAGTAGAATTACCAGAATAAGTTTCAAGCGAGTCAAGATCAGCAGGAGAAGCAGTCATATGTGCAGTAGCACCGGTATCAACATACCAATCAGAAGCAGACGGATTGACCGAACATTGTGCTCCAAAGCTTGAGCAAGATGAGCAGAGTCAGAAGAAGGACGAGTGTACCGATCAGGACAATTGTTTGCATAGCGTGGGCCCTGACAAATCTGGCAACGAGGAGGATGATGAGGACCGTTAGTGCCATAACTGCCACGACGGGAACTTGCATGAAAGCTGCCACGAGCAGCAGTTTGGGGAAAAATACCACGACCCCCTTGAGACATAGTTGAAGGAGGTTGACCAAGGATAGAATTGCCACGTCCAGACCCACGGCCACTGCCGCGAGTAGAAGAAGAGCCACGGCCAGAATTGCCACCGCCAAGAGAGGAATAGAAAGCAGTGGCAGCAGGCACAACATCAGCAGCCGGGTGAGCTTTGTCCCGGAGCTCTTGGTCGCGAGCCTGGCTAACAAGATCGGTAAAAACGAGAGAAATTGGAAGAGCCAGACGAAGATCAACAAAATTTCGAAAGTCGGGGCCAAGACCACGAAGAAACCATCGACATTTATCGGGTTTGGAGACGGGATGTCCAATTACAGCAAGCTGATGACAGAGAGATTTGAATCGACGGCTGAATTTGAGAACAGACTGGGAGCCACGTTGCAAGAATTGCAATTCGTCACGTAATTGATTAGCACGAGACTGAGTGTTGGGACTGAACGCTGCTTCCAAAGCAGACCAAACTTCCGATGCGGAGGGAAGGCCGATAACCTCGGACATGGCTTCTTCCGAGAGGGAAGAAAACAGAATATTAAGGACACGATCGTGACTACGAACCCACGTCACATGAGCAGGATTCGGAATAACAGTAGGTGGTGTGGCAGCTTGAGCACTGGCGGCAGCCGGAGGATTCGCCGAAGAGATAGTGGCGGGAGGCGTAGGTAAGGAACCGTCAAGATAGACATGTAAACCATCGCACTTAAGCATTGCATGAACCTGATCTCTCCAGAGAAGATAATTAGTGGAGGAGAGACGAATATTGATTAAGTGGATCATTATGTTGAGAGGAATAGAAGTATTGTCAGTGGCCATGAAAGGAGAAAGGAAGGAAAAAGGAATAGCAGGGAAGAGCAATAGCAGAAAGGATGAGAGAGGAGAAACGATGACGGCAGAGGGAAGAAAATTAGGGGTTTTGGGTGTTTTCTGCTGATACCATGTGATAACAGATATTTGATTCACCGTAACTTTGGTGATTCAAGTTTCCACTATATATAATTTGTATACAACAGAAATCAAGGGAAGTTACAACAGAAATGTTTCCCAAGATATGTAAATTAAAGTCTACAATATTACAATTTACAACTATTTAAATAAATCTTCTCTATTAACTTTTATACGTAAAACTACCATATGTAATTTTAAGGGTTAATTGCAAAAGAATGCCTGAGTTTGAATTTTTTCTTTCTTTTCAATATAATCATATCTCTAAAATTTGCAAAAAAATACTAACTCCGTCCCGAATGAAGTTGCACCTCTAAGGGTGCACACATATTATGAAAGTCTGCTTTTCATTTTTATGTTGACTTTTCAAAAGTGGATTGCAGATGGAGATTGAAGGCAGAGATTGTGTTATAATTTTCCTTTATAAGGGTGTGCAAATTGTATTGGGACGTAAAGAAAAAGAAAGTGTGTAACTTAATTTAGGACGGAGGGAGTACATGATTTGTACAAAATTTCGCAATTTAATACATCAACTAAATTTTCTGTAAAATCGTGATAATGTGACTGTTGGAGATAGTGGGACGTTGTCATGTTGGATGTGACCTTGACACACATAAAAAATATGTGTTTTAGATATAATTAAAAAGGAAAAAAATAATTTATCCATCTATATTCTTATCATCGACCCCTACTTAAAACCATAGATTACTTTGCTGTTAAGAAATTAAAGAAGAGAACTTGTAAGTTAAAGAAATACGTGCGGTACTTTGAGCTCATTGGTCCCTGAACCAAGAGTTCTTATTGAAAGTTTTTGTCTTCTTCCAAATACAATACTGAAAATGAAAAACAAGCAAGGTGACAAACGGGGTTTTAGGGTGAAAAACAAGCTTAGAATATGTGTTTTTAACATACATTGTAGATTCTAAGCACCCGTTTGTTATATTCTTCGCATTTTTTTCTCTTGTCGAAAAATCTCGTTTTCAAGTATTTTTATAGGTAAAATAGGCCAAAAGTACGAAGAATGTAAAGGAGTGGAAGAAACGAGGGTGAAAGAGCAATGGACAAAATGTCGGGTGAAAAGAGGCGAAAGTGTAGAATGCTAAACTGACACACTTTTGGTATTTTGTGCATATCTTGAGATATACATATCCAATGGAGGTCAAATTAGCGGCATTGGAAAGCCAACTCAAAGGGCTACAACTTTGTGTGAGAGAGGAAAATCCAAATTTGGACCCGAAGACCTCGAAAAATGTCTTGGAAGTTAGACTATAAGTGCAGTTTTGGCCATGCACGGTCATGACCGTGCAACCTTGCACGACCCGTGCAACAAAACAGCAAATCCATTGATTTTGGGATCTTGCACGGTCATGACCGTGCGCCCCGTGCAAGACCTCCAGAATTTGATGGGTTTTAGCTCATTTAAGTGAATTCTTAGCCCAATACCTGAAAAAAGACCCCAAAACTGTATAGAAATCCTATCACTTCAGTTTTTGAGCAATCATTCATCATTTGTATAGTTTCTAGAAGAGAAATTAGAGAGCAAAAGAAAGGGGATTCAACTTGAAGATCAAGATCAACATTAAAATAGGTTTTATCTTTCCATTTTCATTTAATATTTGTATGAACATGATTATGTCTATATATTTGTGTTTATCTCTTTTTATGATCATGGTTGACTAAATTTCCTTAATCTAGGTTTAGAAAGTAGATTATGGGTGATTAGTGATTTTTATCCGATTAATTTAATCACGTGTTATGTTATTAGTTGATTAATTGTTTATAATGCTTGTTAAATGATTTGGCCAATTGTTTAGCAATTTATTAGGGATTAAATTGGAATCGAGAGGGGAGATTTGATTCGAGATCACATTAATTAACATGATTAAACAATATAACCGAGAGGTTTGAGCTAATTGTGGGAACTTTGGTCTTAGGTTCGATTGGGAGTTGTATTTTATTATCGACCGAAGACGACGATTAATCCTATACAATCAACACGTAATTCACTCCGAGAGGGAGTCTTGCATATACTTGTGATTATTTCCTACTACATAGCATTCGGTTTAAAGTTTGAATTGATCGGATAATCATTGTTAATTACCCTTAATTGAAATCTAATCCTAGATTATCTTTATTAATCGGTTAATCCCTATACTTTGTTCTCTAGTCTATCTTATTAGCTTTAATTACTTGTTCATTTTAGTTAGTTCTTAAAATATCAAAAATACTCAACCACTCGATCGTCTAGTTAGCCATCAAAATGCTTATTTCGATTTGTTTATCCGATATCGAGCCGATTTCTCGTGGGATCGACCTTGTACTCGCTTAGTGCTACTATTGACGTCGTACATTTGTGGTTGCTCAATTTTAATTGCAAAAACTAAGTGCGTGTCACAAGGCTAATCATAAATTTATTTGACTAGATCAATATGAATATTTTGTCTTAGTTATATAAATTGTTTCTGAACCCATGGTAAAATTGGGCTCATGTCTGTCAAGCTTGATATGAGTAAGGCGTTCGACCGGGTCGAATGGGGCTTCGTGCTATCCACCCTCAATGCCCTTGGCTTCTCCCATTCCTTTATCAACCTTATCCGCCTTTGCATCACCACCTCATCCTTCTCCTTCATAATCAATAGCAAACAGTATGGTCATCTCTCCCCCTCTCGGGGACTCCGCCAAGGTGACCCACTCTCCCCCTACCTCTTTATCATCTGTTCCGAGGTTTTCTCTTGTATTCTCCGTGACCTTCACATGTCCAAGAAAATTCACGGCATCTCCGTGTGTAAATCAGCCCCCTCCATTTCCCACCTTTTCTTTGCAGACGACACACTGTTGTTTGGAGAGGCGAGCCTTACAGAGGCCAACTATCTCAAATTTGCCATCACCTTTTACGAAAAAGCCTCAGGCCAACGCATCAACCTGGAGAAATCGGGTGTTCTTTTTAGTCCTAACACTAACCCCTCTGTTTGCTCTGTTGTTTGTGATTGTTTAGGTATCCCGCGGGTGCAGTCACATGGAAAATACTTGGGCTTGCCATCAGTCATTGGACACAACAAAAAGGCAATTTTCTCGTCCATCAAGGATCGCATTTGGTCGAGACTTCAATGTTGGCGGGAAAAGACTCTTTCTCAAGCCGGGAAAGAGGTTCTCATCAAGTCAGTCATTCAGGCAATCCCAACCTTTGCCATGTCATGTTTCCGCCTCCCGGACTGCGTTTTCGATGATATACACTCTCTCGTGGCATCTTTTTGGTGGGGCAGCTCACCGAACAGGAAAAAATTGCATTGGTTCACTTGTGAAAAATTGACCAAGAACAAATCCTTGGGTGGTTTGGGCTTCCGTAATTTCAGAGCCTTCAATCAAGCCATGCTTGCCAAACAAGCTTGGCCTCTCCTTACCTTCCCAAATTCCCCTCTTGCCCGCATTTATAAAGCTAGATACTATCCCTCTTCGACCTTGTTCGAGGCTGTCCCCGGCGCCAGACCGTCCTGGTCCTGGCGGAGCATTCACAGCTCCCTCCCCCTTCTCCGCCTTGGCTCTAGAAAACTCATCCGCTCCGGCACCTCGACTAAAATCTGGGGTGATCCCTGGATCCCCAAACCGCCGGATTTCCTCATTCACTCGCCACCCTCCACCCTTCACCCCTCCGCTACTGTCTCAAGCCTCATCAACACTACTGACTCCTCTTGGAATTCAACCCTCATACACTCCATTTTCCCCCCTACAGAAGCCAAGCTTATCCTTGCCATGCCAATCGGAAATGTTCTATCCAAAGACCTCTGGATTTGGCACCATTCCCGCAATGGCAAATTCTCCGTTAACACAGCCTACCACGCTTTCTTATCCTCTGACCTCTCATCTGGCCCCTCCTCCTCAACTTGTTCTAGCTCGGGTCCCAATCCGATATGGAAAAAAATATGGAAACTTAAAATCCCCCCTCGCATGCACCACTTCGTCTGGAAGTGCCTCACAAATTCCCTTCCCTCACTTGATAATCTCTCACGGAGAGGACTCAACTTCCACGAGCTGTGCATATTTTGCTCCTCACCTGACCCCTCCAGCTCACACCTTTTCTTCACCTGCCCTTTCACTCGTAAAATCTGGACTGCAGCAGGTCTATGGGACTTCATCTCGACCTTCCAACAAGCCTCTTTCAACCTTTGGCTCCAAGATATCCTCTTCCATGCTCCCTCTGAGATAGGTGGCATCTGTTCCGTCATTTGTAATCTCATTTGGTACCACAGGAACAAAGGCGTCTTCGAAAATTCCACCTCTGATCCCCTCTCAATCACCTCCTCTGCCTTCCGCTTGCTTCATGACTTTCTCTCCCCCCGCAACTGGATTGAAAAACCAGCAGCCTCCATCCTCTCTCACCCCTCTTTCAGCCCACCGCCCCCGAACCACCCTCGGATTTTCTTTGATGGCGCCATTGATCCCACCCGTATCCAAGCGGGAATTGGCGTTGCTGTTTTTAATGATCAGATGGTCTTCCAGTCCGGCTACAGTAAGATATTCGAAGGCATCTCGGACCCCCTCGCTGCCGAGTTCTTGGCACTTAGAGAAGCTCTCTCGATTGCCTCCAGACTCAATATCCGATCCCCATCCTTCCTGGGGGATGCCTCTACGGTTGTCCTCTCCGCGGCGGGGGAACTTGACTGTCCGGCTGCATGCTTACCTCTCCTCAAAGACATCCTGCATCTCAAAACAGTGGCCCCAATTTCTGGCTTCTTTTGGATCAGCAGAGACCGTGATGTGATTGCCCACGAATTTGCTCGTTTTGCCAAAAGTATGGCAATGTCTTACTTTGAATGTAATAACATCCCTGAGTGGATCTGTCAATCGATGCTGGACGTTTTCCAGCAAAATCAATGAAATCATCACTACGTTTTCAAAAAAAAAATATCAGTTTCTCCAGAGTAGAAAACTACAATACAAAACCAATGACTCTTGGTTGAGTGTTTAATCGCTTCTTCACGCACCTATGGCCACTGCTAATCCGTTGCAAATTGATTTCTAAATCAATTTAGAGACTGAATTTTGATGTTTAGAGACGGATATTTACATCTGCTTGTGCGCGTGTAGCTTTTAATCGAGATCATATGAAAGCAGGCTTTTACACTGTTAAATTCTTAGTTCGGAGGGCGCCTGGTACGGTCCAACACCTTGAAGCAATTTCCAGTTGTTTGATTTGTTGCCTTCTATTATCGAACTAAAGGTTGATTATTTGGTGGAATTGAACTCATAAGGCTCTATGGAAAGCCCTAGCTATGTTGATTTGCCAACTGATATTATAATGGAGATTTTGTTGAGATTGCCCGTCAAGACACTTTTGCGATTCAAGTGTGTGTGTAAAAAGTGGTATACTCTCATCGGAAGCCCGAGTTTCATAAACCAGCATTTTGAGCATGAGAGTAATCAAGAGAAACTACTTATTTGGCTTAGAAAACCTCTGCGGCCGCTTCAATTTATGTTTGGCTTCTATGTTGATGAGAAGTATTCTGTGTATAAAGAGCCAGATCCTCTACAGGGTCTTGGAGGATCTGAATTTCTTATGGGACCTTCGAATGGCGTATTTTGCGTATGTAGCCGTCCGAATCCAGTATTTTGCGTACGTAGCCGTGCGAATCCAGGGAGAAAGATGGCTTTGTTGAACCCTGCCATGAAACAGTTTAAGCCACTTCCTTTACTTCATCAGAATCTTGATCCGCATTTAATGTTCAATCCCTCTTCGTTCGGGTTTGGATTGGAGCCGGTGAGTGGAGATTACAAGGTTGTTTGGATTCAGTACTTATGGAACAAGGACACAGATGTACCACACTTCCCTCCTCTTGTTTATGTTTATAACTCAGGTACCGATTCTTGGAGAGATTTAGAAGATGTGGATTTGGTTTATTCAATGCATTGTAAACATTGGCCTCCTCTGTCTGGCACATGCTTAAATGGAGTTTATTATTGGCTCATAAAACTCGAGCGCTATGATGCTGCTTCTATCATTTGTTTTGACATGAGGAGCGAGAAGTTTCGAGAGGTACCTGTTCCAGATCATATTATAATATCACCAGATCCGTATCTTCAACTTGTCCTAAATGGTGATTCACTAGCTTTGCTATCAGTTCCTTATCCAGATCAAACTGATAGATGCATCGATGTGTGGGTGATACGAAACGAAAGATGTTGGGCTAAAATTTTAACTCTCAGTTGTTTGGGAGATGTACGTCCATTTGGTTTCTGGAAGAAAAATGAGCTGATACTAGGAGGATTAACTTCAATCTTTTCTCTTGATGGCTCGAAGGAAAAATTATGGATTGTTGAAACTCCACTAAAAATGATTAGCAGCATATCATTCCATGCTTATAAAGAAAGCCTAGTTTCAATAAAACGCGAGGGTGACAATTGCAAGCTATGGGATACTTCTTCGGATGTTGTTAAAGATTTCTTCCTACAATCATGAACCAGCAAAGCGCAAGTGTTAATTGTATTGTTTCTGGGGGAAGCAAAATCTAGAAAAAGTTTGGGTTCTTTCATTTTGTTACATGTTGAGCAATGCGATTTCTGGAAAAAACTATTTGATTTCTTGCATGGACATTTTGTGTAATTTTTTATTCTGGCAATGTGTGCAACGATATTGAACTTTTGTGATCAACAAATAGCCCCGGTTTACTTTGGTAACTAACTTGGGATAGTGTCATTCTATTCAAGTTCATCGTAGTCCCCCCTCTCCCCTTTCCATGGATGTTTATCTTGCAATGGCTCAAGGGGAACCAAGCTTGGATCTGGTCTGTTGGTGCTGAATAAACAGAAATTATGGGCGAACCGCTGGTGCCGTTTATTTCCTTTCTTTTGTACCACTTTTCCGTTCATTTTTTTACATACATTAGCTGTGGCAGAAAGCTTGAAATGCTGATTTTAGGATTAATAATTAGTTCCAGTATGTCACCTTTTCACTTCATTTTCTCTGTTCTGTTCCGTTGCTCCCCCCCTCAAGACAATGGTTTATTAGTTCTCAATTCTTCATAAATAAAATATACACTTATATTTGTTTTGCATCAGGTGTAAATGTATTAATCATCGAGTAGGAAAAAAATTGATTCAATCTGAGTTCATTTTAAATGAAATACAGTTGATGGAAAGAAAAGTTGAACACGCTTGCATTGTAAGGATACTTTAAAAAACATAGCGAGTTGCGTCACTGAATTTTGAAGTCACGAACTTTTCGAGACACAATAGCTATGCATGGGTAAATTTAATTTAGTGGCGCTTTGATTCAATGCATTGTTAATATTCAACTATGGAAACATTAGTTTCTGTCGCCATCATAAAGATATGTAGTATATTGTTTAAAACATTACTGACGCTAGTCATTGATTGCGTCATCAAATAATCGATTCATATAAGAACAAGTGTCGTTAAATAAGTGACGCAGATAAAATTACATGCCACCAAGTTACCAACATTTTTTACAATTGTGTCATTAGATTTAGTATACAATTTAAAATTAACATCACAAAATTGATAATATTCTCTAAGCTTAGCGTCTTAAATTACACAACTCAAATGAATTTGTGTAATTAAGTTTGTGACGTTTCTTTAAGATATTCGTTATGTTAGCAATATTTTAGTATTATATTGTTTCTAAATTGGTGACACTTTCTACAATGAGTCCTTAAATTAAAATTAAAATAAATGTAAACAATAAAATAATATATAATCAAAAGAATACACGAAAACCAAAATGAAATATTTCAATAAACACGAAATAGTTCAAATATAAATCTCTAATCTAATTACACATAATCATACCTGAAATTTATCGAAATAACCAAGATTTTCAATCAAACGAAAAAAAATATATTTTCGAACACGATCTAGTAGGTAAGAGAATGACGATTCAAATGTTTCCATTTTCTTGAATCACCTTCCATGCACACTAAGAGTACTCTTCCACCACATACCCCAACCTTCCATTACTTCTAAAAGAAAATGCTTCAACTTCATGACCTGCATCTTCACATAACAATTCAATTACAATGTAATAGTAACTATGACATTAAATGTCACAAAAATTAATACAAAACTACTTCTAAAAGCAAATTATTCAACTTCATGACCTGCATCTTCACATAACAATTCAATAACACTAGAATCTCAAGGCTTGACCATAAAATAAAGAGTCATTCTGTTGTGCAATGGGTGCACAAATGCACTGTAGGGCAGTTTCGTCCTTTTACAATTATCTAGTAGGGCATATAATTCTTTTCTTCACTTCTGTGCTCTTGTAATCAATGAGTAATTTTGTTGTTGTTTTGTTCTTGAAATTTGTTAGTCATAATGCATATAAAACACATCACATATATGGGAATCGATGTATACCTCAATTAAGTGCAACAGAAAAAGATCGATTCACCAAACGTTGATTGTACTCTCATTGTCTACAAGCCCGTCCCCACGAACACTACTAGAGCGTCCACTGTTTACTACACACCTTTGGCTCTTGGAGGACTTCGGTGATACTCCAAGAAGAAGAACTAGAGAGAAAAGGGAGAAACATATTTACTGTGTATGATTTTCTGTACTCTACGAATATCAAATATATTCGTATATATACTGGTATTGGAGAGATCTCTCTCCTATTATGGATAGGATCTCCATCCCTATTGGAAATATATCTGATAAGATATCAAATATCTAGTCAGATATATATCCCAACTATATTGAGATCCATCAGATATGGATGCAACCAACATCTCCCGCTCATACAAACTGATCCGACTCATTCGAATCAAAGACTCCACAATTCTCATCATCACATCTCTTTTTTCATACAGAGACTAAGGCGTACAACCGAGCGAGATCAGAATGGAATAAAGTGAGGAGAGTTATATTAAGTTATTACCTAACTAACATAACTCGTCAACTCAGGAGACTCGTTGTGTACCGCAAATTATGTGGTTGCACTAGACCAAACATCTCTTACCCCTCTTATACATATAGAGCATGTTTGACCCCTAAATTGTATCTATGCTCATGATTATCAAAACTATTTCGACTTAGTCGGCTGGCCTATGAGCCATAGTACACAAGTGCATTACCAACTTAGTTTTTCCTTGGCCTCTTATGTCAATCTGCTTGGACTTGACAACTTTCTTATTCATGCTCCGACAGACCGTATCAATCATGGCCATTGAACACATGCTAAAGTAGCACAATCAAGCTTACACTTCATAACAAAGCCCAAAGTCCCAAAGGGCACAAAATTCACTATAAGAGCTCACACAGTGACGAAGCAGGGATCTATTCGGTCACTCCTCTTACTAAGGTCGTCATTAAGCACATGTAGTATGAATACTTGCTATGATGGAGCTCCCACTCAAATTTGGGCATGTCATGCTCTAAACGTCATACGAGTCTTAGTCCAGTCGCTCTTCTAGCGTCTGCCATGCGTACCACTAGAAATTTGTCTCCAACACAACTTTTGATGATTCCCACACTCGGCTATTAAGAGGCTTTTATGAAGTTAGGACATTCTTCATAATCGATCAATTATGATTTCATCATGGCCTCAAGGCGACTATGGGCAACAACCTTTCGTGTTGTTCCTCTCACGAAGGTGATCACTCGCAAGTAAGTGTTTGATCTGCCAGTCTCATCCTGCTCGCTTACCAAAGCGCCAGGGCGATTTTCCATGTGAGTGGGGCAATCCAAGCCTTGTATCGCATATAATAGACACAGTACTTCTAACATATAATAAGGGCACATCTCATTGATAAATAAAATTTGTTCATACAGGCTTAAAGAATTTAAATTCTATGAAGTCCCATATTCTTAACATGCCTTTGAAATACATCTCTACTCAAAGGCTTGGTGAAAGGATCAACTATCATTTCAGCACTGGGAACGTGCTTGAGAACTACTTGCTCCTGCGCAATATTATCTCGGATGAAGTGGTATCTGGTGTCAATATGCTTGGTCCCCCCATGATACTTGGGGTCCTTAGCATATGCTAGTGTAGTTGTGTTTTCACAAAGGACAACTACTTCATCATCTATGTGCGCCGTAATGCGCAAAGTCTCAAGAAATTTTCTCAACCATATAGCCTCTTGAACTGCAGATGTACAGGCGACGTACTCTGTTCCATAGTGGATAAAGATATACAAGGTTGCTTCTTGCTACACCAAGTGATAGTGGCGCCACCCAACAAGAATGCATATCCCGATGTGGATTTGCGTTCATCTCTATCCACTGATCCATCCGCATCTCTGTAACCAAGTAGCTTCAGACTGCCACCATGATAGCACAAAGCTAAATCACTTGTCCCCTTTAAATATCTAAGTATTCTTTTGACTGCAGCCCAGTGAGCGAGTCCGGGATTACTTTGATACCTGCTCACCATCCCAACTGCAAAGCACAGATCTAGTCGAGTACACATCATTGCGTACATCAAACTCCCTACTATGCTCGCATAAGGAACTTTAGCCATGCTTTCTTTTTCATCATCTGTCTTTGGGCATAAATCTTTGCTAAGAACACAATTCTTTTCCATAGGTGTGTCAACGGGTTTAGCATTATGCATACGAAATTGCTCCAGAACCCTCTTAATATAAGTCTCTTGAGACAAAGTTAAGAGTCTCTTTGAGCGATCTCGGTGTATCTTAACACCAAGTATGTATTATGCCTCTCCCATGTCTTTCATCTCAAAAGTAGATGACAAGCACTGCTGAGTGGCGACAATCATCTCCGTATCATTTCCAGCCAATAAATATCATCCACATACAATGAGAGATTGTGATTTTTTTCTCATCCCTTTTGACATACACACAGTGATTTTCCTCAACCATCGTAAATCCTATCGAAGTGATAGCTCGATGAAATCGAAGGTACCACTGTCTGGATGACTATTTCAGTCCATAAATGGAACGCTTTAAGCGGCACACTTTGCGCTCTTGTCACTTTACCTGAAAATCCTTAGGTTGATCCATATAGATCTCATCACCTAGTTCTCCATTGAGAAATGCTGTCTTTACATCCATTTGGAACAGTTCCAAATCAAGGTGGGCGACAATTGCTAAAGTGAGACGGATCGAGGCAAACCTCACCACTAGGGAGAATGTCTTTTCATAGTCCACACCTTCTTTTTGGGTAAAGCCTTTTGCCACCAGGCGAGCTTTGTACTTGTCTATCGAGCTATGTGCTTTTCGCTTGACTTTGAGAACCCACTTGTTCCCTATTGTCTTGCGTCCAGATGGTAGATCGACTAGCTCCCAAACTTGGTTCTTAGCCATCGAACTCATCTCTTTCAGAAGAATTCAACAAATTTTGTAAAGACCAGGGCATCACTAGACACAAAACTTTCCCACTCAATCCTCAACAAAATTGATTAGCTGAAAAAATGAATAGAACACTGCTTGAGAGAGTCAGATGTATGCTTGCAGATGCTGGACTACCAAAGGCTTTCTGGGGGGAAGCAGTAAGCACTGCTTGTTACTTAATCAATAGAACTCCATCATCAGCTATTAAGTTCAAAACACCAAATGAGATGTGGCATGGAAAGTTATCAAGCTATGATGATCTGAGGGTGTTTGGTTGTCAAGCCTTTGCTCATATAAAGCAAGACAAGATTGATCCAAGGGCACTTAGGTGTATATTCATTGGATTTTGGTACACGCGTTTATTTATGCACTTTAAGTCTGTTAGAGTGATGAATTGTGATGTTTGCGTGTAGAATGGAGAGTATTTGGTTTGTTTTAGTGCCTTTGGACTATTTGACGTTTGTGTTTTCATTTTGAGCTAAATAGGTGATTTAAGGCTAAGTATTCGTACTCGGCCGGATGCACAACGAGGGAATGAAGTCCGGATGTCAAAAGGATGGAAAAATCGCCGGAAAATGAGAACAGAGTACCGCGACCGCGGCAAAATGGCGCGGCCGCGGTCCAAGTGAAGAAATAAGAGGAAAAACTCTGGACAAGTAGCGCGGCCGAGGCACACTTGCGCGGCCGCGGCGTGCTGCTAGACCAAGAGCGGGCGCGGTCGCGGCCCGTTAAGGCGGTTAATTAATCCTTGGGCCACAAGAATTTCGTTTTAAAGCCCAAAATCAACCCAAATTGACTTCCTCTATAAAAAGGGACCCTTATGCTCGGAAATAGGGGACTGGGACATTACAAGAGAGCAAGATTGAGAGATTCCGAAGGGGACGAGCAATCAAGATCGGCAATACTCGGGTTTTCTAGTCCTTAAGTCTTTTAATTATGTATTTTCAGTTTAATTTGTCTTTTGTCACCGCCATGAGCGGCTAGTAGGTTATTTCAGTCCTTAGTCGAGTCGAACCCTAGTTTTACTATTTTTTTATATTTACAATGGTTATTAATTAGTTGATTCCTTGAAACGTTGTTATACTATTTGTTTATCCTTCAATGCTTGTGTGTTTATATGCTGGATTGATCACCTAGGATTATAATTGCATGAGTAACGCTAGGTTATAATCGTAATCCGTAATTGTTACGAACCTATAGCCACTTAGTAGCAAATAGTGAGTGATATCGCTAGGGTAGTATATAGCTCGGTCTGAATGGGTCCGAGCTTACGAGGTCCACACCGTGTCTATCCCATTATCCTAGTTCTCTAGGCGTCCAGTTAATGAGATCCAGAGAGCTTATTCTGAGGTCACTCAACTGGATAGACTAACCAAAGAGCTTGTTTTGGTTAGTTAAACATAAGGGATAACGAGGTTAGCAGAGCTGGTTGCTAACCTCGGGGTAGGAGTTTTAAGGATAAAATTGGTTAATAATTGCATCTATCACAGGGTAGTAATAACTAGGGGGAGATAAGATTAAGGGCCGAGATTCGTTATTTTATAAGTAGAACACGTCATAGTTAATTTGCTTAATTTCTGTTTTAGTTCCTTAGTTAATATATATCAATTCATAAACCCCCATTATTTATATATTTATATATGTTGCTAGTATTAGGATTTACTTAAACACTAAGAGTCTTCCTGCTCCCTGTGGGATCGACCCTACTTACCACTTCTACGAGCTAGAAGGGTAGCTAGGTTTAATTAATTTTACCGCATCGCGACAGTGCGGTCAAATTTTGGCGCCGTTGCCGGGGAGCGGTGCAAGATTTTAAGTGTTTATTTTTATTAGTTCTATATTGAGTCTCGTAATTCTATTTTTTTTAATATCTGCGATACACTGGAACTCACCTAAGTTTTTTTTTGTTTTAGCAGTGAATGATCACTCGTTCACGCCAAAATAAAGAACTGCTTTTCGACCCTGAAATAACTCGTAGAGATCGCATTCTGAGAAGACAAGTGATAGGGATAACCCGGTTACTTCGGGTCGGGTTAATACCTGAGCCCGCTGATCGGCCCAGCATGCACAAGCCCAGCGTAAAGGCCCACTATGCGTAGACCCAGCAGGCCCAGGAACGCGCGCCGGCCCAGTGAGTGGTTTGTTTCGTGAATCAAGGCCCATGATCTTTTCCCAACTGCCATGCAGATTTGGTGGGCAAGATTATAGGGATTTAGTTAGGGTTGTGATTTAGTAGTATAAATAGGTGAAAAGAACTCTGAATTAGGGTTCGCACTCTGTGTACTGAATTACTCCGTGTAAACTCAACATTCTAGAAAAAGAAACACCTCGGCAAGAGTGATTTTCTGCCCGTGGACGTAGATCTCCGGATCGAACCACGTAATTCCTGTGTTTTTACATTCTGTTTGCGTAGATTATTGTTCAAATTGTGTGGTTACTGGATTGCGCTTTATCAATTGGCGCCGTCTGTGGGAACGACAAGGTAGTTTTTTGCAATACCAGTGCCTTCGGAAGTCATGGTGACAACACGTCAGAATCAATCCCGCCACGGTGCTCAATCTAACCAGGATCCACCCGTGGATCAAATCTTGCCGCCGAGGCAATTGCCGGCAGAGAGTACATCCAATCATCAGGGTAATCAAAACCCTCCACCCCCTCAAAACCTGCAAAACCCTAATATTGCTGCTGCTCAACCACCGGTAAACATTCAAATTACCCCAGAACTGCTCCAAGATTTCTTACAAGAGCATGCACATGTCCTTCAAGATTGGGCAGTTAATCGCCTACGTCCCGCGGGGCCTGCCGCGGGGCCTGCTAGCCATAATGCTAATCCCGTGGTGCCTCCACCACGCTCGCGTGATCAACAGGATCCGGGGCACCGCGGGCGTCATGATCGACGACGGGAACGACCTGGTTCTTCCGAGGACCATGGGAGTTCTAATGAATCGCGACCTCGCAATGAGGAACCTACTGATGCGGATCGTCGCCGTCCACTTAATGCGGCTAAGAGAGTTCGCTATGCAAATCCTCATGCTCTGGATCTTCAAGAGTATGAGCGAGTTCAACGCAACGTTAAACTGGATAGAATCCTGGGCCTTGATGCCAATGGAGAGATCATCACACCGTTCTCCCAGGAAATCATTGCCACTTCCCTTCCCGAAGGGTTTAAACGGCCAGCCATACCACCTTACAATGGCACAGGAGATCCGGCCAATTTTCTTGGAGCTTTTAGGCACAGCATGCATAGCCATGATAGCATCACTTCCCTCCAGTATTGCAAGATTTTCCCCGAGTACTTACAGGACGAAGCTCGGGTTTGGTTTGATTCCCTCCCACGTGACAGCGTATCCTCCTTCAGAGAACTCGCCGAACACTTTTGGGCACGGTTCGAAGCACGGGCGAAGCCCATGGCCACCCTGGCCGACGTCATGAATATGGAACAGCGGGACGGTGAAACCGTTACCCAATTTCTGGACCGTTTCACAGCGGTAAGCCTCAAGGTGGGAAATTGCCCCGACGATGTGGCCATCAACGCTTTTATGAATGGACTCCGCCCCGGAGCACTCCACACCGAGTTAGCTCGGAACACTCCGGTCACAACTCGAGCACTGTTCAAAACAGTGTGCAAATTTGCCAAGGCCGAGGAGCAGACTCGCCAGAAGCGAGAGAAACACGCTAGCAAGCGGCAATCTGACAAGGCTCAAGCTGGGCCTAGTGCTCGACCTAGTGCATTTTCTCGCCTGACACCGGGGCGTTCAGAATCCCGAAGTGAAATTCCACAATTGACTCCGTTGACGAAGTCACGAGCTGAAATCCTATCTATCCACAAGAACGATCTGCGACCTTGCCCGCGGATGACCGCGCCTCCTGAAAAGAGGAACCGTGGAAAGTGGTGCGCGTACCACCGAGATCACGGACATGAGACAGAGGAGTGCCGAGAACTCGGCAAGGAGATTGAAGAATGCCTCAAGAAGGGTCTCTTGCGGCAATACGTAGCTCGAACTAGTGACCAACCTCGGGCAAACCACAATGGGGGTTCGTCTCATAACCGCGGAGGTTACCATGACCGGGACACTCAACAAAATCGGCCACCGTGGCAGAATAACCGGCAGGGGCCCAATAACTACGCACGACAAGATTCTGGCAATCGCCAGCAACCACGTCTTCCACCACCACCTCCTCCTCCGGGGGGACCCGGGGACAACGCACCCCCTCACGTGATAAACGTGATATATGGAGCCCTACCCACTGGGGCTTCACGACATGCATTAAAGGCAGAAGCTCGACGTCCTCCTCCCGAGGAGCCACGTCATAAACGCCTCCATCAGTCCGAGACTGTTAGCTTCACGGATAGGGACCCCGTTCCGGAGATAACACCTCACACGGATGCTATTATCATCGACATGACTGTAGCTAACATAACGGTAAGGCGGGTCTTCGTGGATAATGGGGCCGCGGTGAGTGTTATATTTGCCAATTGTTTCCAAAGAATGGGGACTTCTCGAGATCAACTTCGGCCGGCCCCCGGGCCACTACAAACTTTCACCCAGGGTGAAGTCCAGCCAGAAGGTATTATCACTCTCCCAGCGTCTTTGGGGACTTATCCGAGGATAAAAACAATCTTCGTGGATTTCTATGTGGTGAATTCTCCATCACCATATAACATGATATTGGGCCGGGACTGGCTCACCCCAGCAAAAGCCATATACTCCACGTATCACCTCGCGCTAAAGTTTCCCACTTCGCATGGTGAAGTGGCCATCCGCGGGAGTCAGCGGGTTTCAAAAGAGTGCATGTATGTGGCACTCAAAAAGACTGCCAAGGTTCCGCCCAAACAGCAGCTTCAAGTGGCATCATCGGTTCTGGAACCTCAGGAATGTACTTCGTTAGGAGATGCCACTGCACAAATCCCGCTAGATCCGTCTAAGCCGGAGCAGACAGTAACAGTAGGGGCCGTGGATGTGCCATGGCTACATCAGGCCATTATTCAGACCCTGCGAGAATATTCCGATGTTTTTGCATGGTCTCCTCTGGATATGCCCGGGGTCTCTCCCGAGGTGATTACTCATAAGCTGAACATAGATCCTAGCGTAAAGCCAATCCAACAGAAGCAGAGGAAATTCGCTCCGGAGCGAAATGAAGCCATTCGAGTTGAGGTGAAACAACTCCTGGATGCGGACATCTTGTTCGAGGTATTCTACCCCTCTTGGTTATCCAATCCGGTAATGGTAACAAAAACCAGTGGGGCATGGCGGATGTGTGTTGATTTTTCCGATCTCAATAAGCACTGTCCGAAAGACTGCTATCCTCTGCCCTCCATCGACCAAAAGGCCGAAGCCATTACGGGGTACGTGGCACTTTGTTTCTTAGATCTGTACAAGGGCTACCATCAGATTTTTATGGATCCACAGGATGCCCTCAAAACGGCGTTTATCACTGCCTTTGGGTGCTTCGCTTTTAAGAAACTGCCCTTAGGGCTTAAGAATGCTGGAGCCACATATCAGCGTCTAATGGACTTTGTCTTCCACGTCCAGATAGGTCGTAATGTTGAGGTTTACGTCGATGACTTGGTCATCAAAAGCTCCTCCCATCCTTCATGTGTGCAGGACATTATCGAAACATTGCGCACCCTGCGGCGCTATAACTTGCGACTCAATCCAGCAAAATGCACCTTCGGTGTTGGCTCCGGGAAGTTTCTCGGGTACATGGTTTCACAAAACGGCCTGCAGGCCAATCCGGCTAAACTCCATGATGTATTAGATCTGCAGCCACCAAAAACGTACAGGGACGTTCAACGCCTCACAGGTGGTTTGGCGGCCTTAAACAGATTCTTATCGAAAGCAGCAGAGCGCCAGCTCCCGTTTTTTAGAATCCTGAGACAAGCGAAGTCCTTTGAGTGGACTCCGGAGTGCACCGAGGCCTTCGAGGCCTTGAAACGTCATATACAGCAGCTGCCTACCTTGTTAGTTCCTCTCCCCGGAGAGCCACTGTACTTATATCTGGCTTCCGCCGAGGAGGCTGTTAGCGCCGCTCTTGTGCGAGAAGTGGAGGGGGTTCAACATCCAGTGTATTTTGCAAGCCGGGTGCTTCATGGAGCTGAGACGCGATATACCGTACTAGAAAAAACCGCCTTGGCCCTTGTGATGGCAGCTCGGCGTCTTCGGCCATACTTCCAAGGACGTGAAATACGCGTCTTGACTAATCACCCTATACGCCAGATCCTTGTAAAACCCGAGGTGTCTGGATGCCTCGCCAAATGGGCCATTGAATTGGGCGAATATGACATCCAGTTCCTTCCCCGCCGAGCAATTAAGGGTCAAGCACTCGCCGACTTCCTGGCCGAAGCCCCGGGAGACAATTCCGAGTCCCCCGGGGATGGTGTTACACATCACCATGCTAACCTCGCCCCTTCACCCCAGAAGTGGCAACTTTTCGTGGATGGAGCATCCGCGGTCCGAGGAAGTGGTGCCGGACTGCTTCTCATCGACCCCGAGGGGGTGGAAGTTAAATATGTTATCCGGTTCAAGTTCAAGGTAACTAACAATGAAGCGGAGTACGAGGCAGTTCTCGCCGGGCTCAGGCTCGCCCAATCCTTGGACGTTCGTCATCTTGAGCTCTTCACTGACTCCGAGGTCGTGTCTAGACAGATCCAGGGGACTTATGTCGCCAAGGATGAAACAATGGTCAGGTATCGTGCTTTAACACTAAAGCTTATCTCCACTTTTGATGCAGTTGTAGTACAGAAAATACCCCGAGCTCAAAACACAAGAGCAGATGCGCTCAACAAATTGGCCTCCGCGGTCCAAATTAATATATCTCCGGATATTATGGTTGAAGATTTGTTTCATCCAGCAATTCATGAGGCCACAGTTTCGGTACTGAGCGACAGCGATTCGAACTGGATGACACCTATCATCCAGTATCTCCGAGATGGAGTTCTGCCTACTGATAAGCTACAAGCTCGGCGAGTTGTTCTCAAAGCTCCCAAGTATTCCTTTCAGGGTGGAATTTTATATCGACGGTCGTACCTACAACCGAACCTCCGGTGTCTTGCTCCTGCCGAAGCTACCCAAATTCTGCGGGAGGTTCATGAGGGGGCCTGTGCTGGTCATATCGGTTCCCGGACATTAGCCAAGAAAGTTCTCCGCTGGGGATACTATTGGCCAACCCTGTTCAACGATGCTCACGACCTAGTGACTAGATGTAGCAAGTGTCAGCTACACTCCCGGGTAAAGCGTTTGCCTCAGACCGAGCTCACCGGAATCCAAGGTGCATGGCCGTTTATTCAATGGGGCATCGACATTGTCGGCCCATTCCCCATTGCTCCGGGAGGGTTGAAGTTCCTGGTTGTTGCCGTGGACTATTTCACCAAGTGGGTCGAAGCCGAACCACTTACAGCCATTACTGGACAGAATATCTTGAAATTCGTGTGGCGCAATATTGTTTGTCGCTTCGGCATCCCGAGCACTATCATCTCGGACAACGGTAAACAGTTTGCCAACGATCCATTCCGATCATGGTGTGAAGAACTGCACATCAAACAAATTTTCACTTCAGTGGCTCACCCTCAAGCCAACGGGCAGGTTGAGGTCACCAATCGGACACTTATCACAGGAATAAAGAAGCGCCTGGATAACGCCAAAGGTCTCTGGGCTGAAAACCTTCCACAAGTCCTATGGGCTTATCGCACAACACCGCACACATCTACCGGGGAGACTCCTTACAGTCTTACTTACGGTTCTGAAGCCGTTATACCTGCTGAAATCAGTGTGCCGAGTCCTCGCCTCCTTACCTTAGTGCCCGAGGATAATGACGAGGCTATCCAGGCAAATTTGGATGAGCTTGAAAGTCGTCGTGAACAATCGTTCATTCAGCAGGCTAGATGCAAACAACGAGCAGCCCGGTATCATAACCACTGGGTCCGAGGCACCCAGTTCAGTATTGGGGACTTAGTTCTTCGGCTCAACTCAGCCAACAAAGCCGCTCCCGAGGGAAAATTACACGCTTCTTGGGAAGGTCCCTACCAAATTGTTGCTGCGCATGACTCCGGATCTTATCAACTTGAACATCTCAACGGGACCCCGATTCCCCGAAGCTGGCACGTCACCAATTTGAGGCGTTTCTATCTGTGATAGCCACATCTCAAGTACTATCTTATCTTTCATTTCTTTTATAGTTGTTGTACCATCTTTGTACTTTTGAATTTGCTCCGGCACTTATTATTGAATAAAAATTCTTTGCTTATATAACCTGTTGTGTTATTCTTTACGTTACGGAGACGCCCTAACACATTCATATTATCATTATTAGTCTCCGGACAATTAAACCCCTCTCTCTCGGTCCGTCCGAGGAGGTTTGCATATTAGTCCCCGGACTCATATCACTTTCTCGTCTGTTTAACTGGAGAAGTGTCTACTCCCGCCTGATCCGTCCGGGGAGATTGACTAATACATACCGTGTTCCCGAACACCTAATTAAAATGATTCGTAACAAGTTACTTTCATTACACCAGTTTGTACACATTACAACAGTTTTATTATCTTCTGAAAATTATACATCAAACAGTTTTTTACATAGGACTTCGCAAAAAAAAAAAAAAAAACAAACAAAAAACAAACAAAAAACATAAAATAACTATCTACGGCCCCCGAGCCAATATTCAGCGCTCCGGCGTTGGGACTCGCTTCTCGGTCTACGTTGGGTCCTCCGGGATCTTGTAGATCCTCGACCTCGGGCTCCGGCTCTGTTACCCCCTCGGGCTCCGGCTCGGTCATCCCTCCGAGCTTCCCTACGCCGAGGACTTGCTCTAGGCGCTTGCCTGGGGGCTTCATTCCTGGTCCGCGCCTGGCTACTTTGTTGTGGCACGGACCTTGGAGTTTGGGCCCATTGCTCAGGGTCCCATTCCTCCGGAACCATCACCTCGATCTCCCTGGCCAGCTCCTCGACTACCTCTTCGGCAACTGCCGCGGGTTCTTCTTCGACTGTGACCACTGGAGCTGGCTCTTGGATAACTATGCCCTTGGTCTTTCCGGATGGTTTTTTCTTATCCTTCCGGGGAGCTCTCTGCGTACTTCGGTTCCGACTGGAGCTCGCAATGAATTCTTCCACAGTAGGCCTCCACCTGCCTCGGCTTTTCAGCCCTTCATACATACTGAGTAGCAGCTCCAGGACTTCTCGTTTCCTCACGAGCTCCGCGGACTCGACAGAGCTCCTCGACATCAATGCCGCGATGTCACCCTGGATTTCAACAACCCGCTCCTCTACTTCTTCAAAAGTTAGCAGACCGAACTCTGAAAGAATTCGTTCATACTCCTTCTGATGAACACGGACGCGGCTCATCTCGGCAGCTGTAGTTCTATACTTCATCTCGAAGTCTTTGGCCCTTTCATTGGCCTCAACCACCTTCCTCTCTGCCGAGGCTATCTGCTTCTCCAGCTCTGGCACTACGTGCATTTGCAGATGACTCTTTTCTCCGCGGAACCACTCAAGTGATCGCATTAGCTTCTTTATTGTTTCATGCAGCTCCGCGGTATTCTAGACAGACAACGGAGACAACCAGATCGATTACTCTCAAGTATGTAAGGAGTTACATTCAGTTTGACAAACAGACATTAAATTGCTCATGCAAGTAACACAAGAAGTTCAAAAGACCGAGAAACATGATTGTATTTCACAAGGCAGATTACAATTGTTCAAAGCAGTACATCATCCCTAACATTTCTAAAAGAGTACAATTTTAAATCTGCGGGGATCGACTGACCTCCCGCTCGATTGCCTCGGTCTCTTCGGGCAATCCTTCTCGCTGGCCCTCAGATACTTCGGATTCTTCTCCTTCAGCTGCTGCGACGGCCTCGATCGCAGCTGGGGCTTCAACCTCCATCTGTGGGGGGGCCTCGGGGCTTCGGGAAGCGGTGACCAGCTCACCTCGGCAGAACGCCAGAAATTCTTCGTCTTGGTCAGCTTCGCAGGTTGCAACTTCCGCGGCGGTCAGAAGCTGCTTCTTCTCCCCGAGCGCCTTCACCAGAGGCCACTCCGGCAGCTTCGCTAGAGAGGCGTAATAGGCCTTTTCCACCTCGGCCGCCGCTTCAGGGTCATACCCGAATTCTGGACGATTGATGTCCACATTCGGGTACGCCTCCTTCACCTCCTCCAACACCAGGGCTCGAGTGGCTTTATCCCCTATTGCTACAAACTTCGTCTGGAAGTCAAGGAACGTGCTGGAGTGTAATAGTTTCTCGGCGAACACTTTCAGCAAGGTTCCCTGACCCTCGACTATGGCAGCCTCCTTAAGTTCCATCTCTGCCCGTTGCTGAAACAGCTCACCTCGGAGAGCATGGTTCTCCGCCTCCACTCCGCGCAGACGCGCGGCCTCGCTTTCGACCAAAGACGCCCTCTTCCGCGCCTCGGCCAAGTCATGCGCCAGCTTGTCGTTTCGCGCACGAAGATCCCGCGCTGCCGCGGCCAGCTCTTCTCTGGCCTCCACCTCGCTCTTCAGGCCAACCTCTATTATTCCTCTGGCCAGTCGCAGAATCTTCTCGGCGTCCGCGCCGTCAAACCCCAGCCTACTGAGGGTCGCCTGTCCTACCTGGATAAGTTGAATATAAAACGACACCGAGCTCAGACCTCACACTACACACCTCGCGTACGTAAAGTTATGGTCAGTGTTTTGAGTATTACCTCCGAACTCTCCCCTACTCGGGGTCTTTTAGACGGTGCCAACGGAGTGCCGGTAGGCTCTGGCCTCCTTTTCATCACGGGAGATGGCTCCGCCGACATCACCCGCTCGTCCGACCCCGTCGACGGTCGCGCACCGGGTGGCATCTTCCCCCGGGGAGACACCTCAACGGCTTTCCCCTTCTTCTTGTCCGCTGCAGTCTTAGCGGGGCTTCCTGCTGCTGGCTGCAATCCGAAGCGTCCCACTGCATAAATATCTTTGGTTAGTTCTGTGCAAAATGACCAGTTTAAGAAACAAGAAAGAGAACTCCTACCCTCTTCGGCGTCTCCATTGCCTGAATAATACAGGCTTAATCCCGCCTTCTCCAATTCCTCCTCGGAGCAGAGGGTTTTGAAGGTCCCCACTGTCCGGAATGTATGCTTTACTTCGGCCCCCGGGCTCTCCACGGGGGCGGTATCCAGTACCTCGTCACTTCTCCACTTCAGGAGAGCTATTTTATTCCTAACGAATATGAACCTCTCCTTCCACCCCTCTACTTTGCTCGGGTTCTGAACCTTGAACCCTCCTCGGGCTCGGGGACTAAAGGAATACCACCCCTTGGACTTCCCGAAGTTTTTAAGTTGGAAGAAGAACCTAAAAAGATCTACAGACGGCTCTAATCCGGCCTGTTTACAAACTACGGTGAATCCAACCACCTGCCTCACCGCGTTCGGCGCTAATTGACAGAGGGCAATACCGTAGTATTTCAGCAGTTGGACGACAACGTCCCACAGCGGCAATCTTAATCCTACTCTAAGGGGATCTATATACATGGTAATAAACCCCTGCGGTGGGCAACAGGCCCTATCCTCGGGGGTAGGGATTATGTACTCAAGGTCGAAGGGAAGGTAAAAAGATGGGAGCTCCCTCAAAATTTGTTCTCGCGACATCCTTAGCGCTACAGTGGACACCTCAAGATCCTCCACTGTGCATTCATAAAACGAAACCAACATGACATTGGACTCTAAGCCATCAACTCTGTCTACAGTTCTAACCTCATTCCTCTCCGGAATGAGATATGATAGGGGGGGGACGTCTAACGGGGTACTCAAAGTCCCTAATTCTTCAATCGAGCCCGAAGATGTGGCAGAAGATGAAGAAGATGAAGAGGAATACATACTTACTTGGTTTGAATTTGAAAGGGTTGATTCAAGAAGTTTTTTGATCGGAGATGAATCACGAATGCAGATTTCCTCTTTTTCCCGCTTTCTAAACTGATGAATCGCAATGAAGAAGATGAAAGGTTACTGTGCAATTACTCCAATTATATACGCAAAAATCAACGGCGTTGATGCAAACAATTCAAATTCAATAGTGGGGATTTAAACGTGCGACACACGCGCTTTACAGTTCCCAAGGCGCGTGGGGAACAGGTTTCTTGGAAGTTGCAGAGCGTGTCACTTCAAATCCCTCTCTCTCATGATGGCGCCGCCAATCACATCAGCCTCACCCTTCTTCAGGAAGATTCAAACTACACTCCGGTGTATCTTCCACCTCGGTCATGCTACCAAACTCCAGTGTTCCCTTCATGTTGGCCAGGCAACTCACTCCGGTGAACCTCCCACCTCAGCCAGGTTGTTACATATTTACACCGCGTTTCTTGCTTCTGGAAAGTTTGGCATCCCGATAGAGGTCTTCGACACTCCGGCCTAGCTCGACTTCGTGTTCACAAACTGCTCCACCAAGTCCTCCGGGGACTCGGACCGACTTTTTCGACCGTAAACACTTCGGCCGGTCAGTGACCACAGCCCTTCCTGCTTACCGTACCACTCCGGAGACAACCGAAGCTCCCTCCTCGCTTCGGCTGGGGGGGGGCATCTGATAGGGATAACCCGGTTACTTCGGGTCGGGTTAATACCTGAGCCCGCTGATCGGCCCAGCATGCACAAGCCCAGCGTAAAGGCCCACTATGCATAGACCCAGCAGGCCCAGGAACGCGCGCCGGCCCAGTGAGTGGTTTGTTCCGTGAATCAAGGCCCATGATCTTTTCCCAACTGCCATGCAGATTTGGTGGGCAAGATTATAGGGATTTAGTTAGGGTTGTGATTTAGTAGTATAAATAGGTGAAAAGAACTCTGAATTAGGGTTCGCACTCTGTGTACTGAATTACTCCGTGTAAACTCAACATTCTAGAAAAAAAAACACCTCGGCAAGAGTGATTTTCTGCCCGTGGACGTAGATCTCCGGATCGAACCACGTAATTCCTGTGTTTTTACATTCTGTTTGCGTAGATTATTGTTCAAATTGTGTGGTTACTGGATTGCGCTTTATCAACAAGCAAGAGAGAATCTAGAAGAATTTGAAGCCTTACCTTTTGCCACCGAAAATTCCGCGTCTGAACTTGAGCCAGAGGCAATGGCAGCCGAAAGGACTATGCGGGAATTGGCCAACACTGGCACTACTCACCAGCCTCTATGCATCACCTTCCCTGACCTAGGGGAGGACACCACTTTCGAACTCTGATCAGGGTCAATTCACCTGTTACCCTGTTTCCATGGGTTAGCAGGAGAAGACCCGCACAAACATCTGAAGGAGTTTCACATCGTCTGTTCGAGTATGAAGCCGACGAAAGTCACAGAAGAACAGATAAAACTGCGGGCATTTCCTTTTTCTCTGAAGGATATGGCCAAGGATTGACTCTACTACCTGCCCTCAGCATCTATAAAAACTTGGGAGGAAATGGAGACCCAGTTCTTGGAGAAGTACTTTCCGGCATCTAAGGCCACGAACATCCGGAAGGAAATTAGTGGAGCGATACAACTGCTCGGAGAAACTTTGTACGAGTATTGGGAACGCTTTGAAAAGCTGGTGGCCAGATGTCCCCAACATCAGATCACAGAACAGTTGCTCATCCAGTACTTTTATGAAGGGCTGACGCAGTCAAACCGGAACATGCTGGACTCTGCCAGTGGGGGAGACCTATGTGACAAAACCCCGACAGCTGCTAGAGCACTCATTTCGAAAATGGCGGCTAAGACTCAACAATTCGGGACAAGGGATGCTTCAACACGGATAGTAAGGGAGGTGAACGATTCTCAAATGGATGCGAAGATTGATCAGCATACCAAAATGGTCCAGAAGGCTGTTTTGGGGGGGAGCTTAAATACCCGACCCTGCCGAATATGTGATACCACAGATCACACAACCGATAATTGCGAAGTTCTGGGTAATGAGCTAGAAACACACGCCAATGCTGTCGGAACTGGAAACTTCCAAGGCCGAAAGTACGACCCATATTCCCAGTCGTACAACCCAGGATGGAGGGATCATCCGAATTTCAGCTATGGTAATCAGCAAGGCCAGTCAAGTGGGCAAAACAGACCTCCACCACCTAGAGGTATGTATTACACAAAGCAGCCAGCTGAACAAGCACCTGACTCATCCTTGGCGGATATTGTGAAGACTTTAGCAACAAACACTGTGCAGTTTCAAAACGATGCAACATCAAGATCAAGAATCTCGAGACACAGATGAGCCAGATGGCAACTGCTATAAGTCGACTAGAGAATATGCAAAGTGGCAAACTGCCATCACAACCTGAAATGAACCCTAGAAATGTCAGTGCCATCACATTGAGGAGTGGTAACCAGCTTGGAGAGCTTAAGAAGCCCGGGCAACCATTGGAAGATGATATAAACGACAATTCGGACAAGACAGCAGAAGACAGAGCCGCGGCCGCGGCAGACTTGCGCGGCCGCGCCCAACCTGACGTTCCTGAAGAAAAAAAATCTGTAGAAGTTGCGCGACCGCGGCAACCCAGCGCGGCCGCGGCCCCTGTTCAGCCAAAATCGGCGGATTCTGCACCCATTCCGTCTCAACCACTCCCTTTCCCCAGTCGTATGATCAGACCGACACGACCTGACAAAGAGAAGGAGATATTAGAAGTGTTTCGCAAGGTTGACATCAACATCCCCTTAATCGATGCTATCAAGCAGATCCCCAGATACGCCAAGTTCCTAAAGGAGCTATGTACCAACAAGCGTAAACTCAAGGGGGACGAAAAGGTCCTGATGGGAGAAAACGTCTCAGCAATCTTCCAAAAGAAGATGCCACCTAAATGTAAAGACCCAGGTATGTTTGTCATTCCATGTAGAATAGAGGGCATAAACATTGAACGTGCCATGCTAGACCTAGGAGCATCCATTAATGTAATGCCAAGAGCGATATTTCATGCATTAAAACTAGGACCACTGAAAGAAACTAGGATAGTAATTCAGTTAGCAGATCGTAGTAATACATACCCCGATGGTCTAATTGAAGATGTCTTAGTAGAAGTAGGTGAACTAGTATTTCCCGCTGATTTTTATGTTTTAGACATGCAAGGAGATTCCTCTACATCTCCTCCAATTTTTTTAGGGCGGCCGTTCTTGAACACCGCCCAAACAAAGATTGATGTAGGTAAGGGGACTCTAAGTATGGAATTTGATGGCCATATGGTTAAGTTGAATATTTACGATGCTATCGGACACCCTGAAGATACCAATTCTATTTGCTTACCTGATGCGACTAACCCTGTGGTTGAGAAAGATTGTGAGAATAGGTGCAGGAGTAAGCTGAATTGGTCCGCATTGGTGCGGCATCGTAAAAAGGAAGATGAAAGGCGGAATGGGGTAAAGTGCCTGAATTGGTCTGGACCCATGTGGAAACCACCTTGGCACAAACGCTAAGGGAATGTGCAGCCGTCGAGCCAACGACGTAAAACAACAGCGCTTGTCGGGAGGCAACCCGATGTTTACGGTCCTTTATTTTTTTCGTTACTTTATTCAGCATTAGATTAGTTCTCTTTCATGTTTTTGCATTTTTTTTACATAATAAGGATTACCATAAACCACAAGACGGAGGATGATCGTCGAGCACAGATGCAGACTTGGTCAGAGCAATAGCAGGACTGGCAGAGGCAGCAAGAAGCTCAGTGGAAATACATGCAGTCCTTTTGGGGACAAGGGGGTCATCCACCCCCCCTGCCGCCTCAGTAAAGCACTGTAAGTACGTACCAAGCCGTACCACTTTTTCTTCCCTCAAACTCTGGTTTTCAACCAAGTTTGGGGGAGGGGGGTGTAACGTGGGGCGACTTGGCAGCGTTTCTAATATGCTTTCCGTTTCTATTTTGTTGTTGGGCCTGTGAGCCATTAGTTGAGGATTGGGCCTGTGTGCCATTGATAGTGTGTGGGCCTGTGCGCCGTAGTTATCTGCTTCGTTATTTTGTTTTGTGGAGTCTTTATGATTTATTGTGGTAGAGTCTAGATTGAGTCTAGAAAGGGAAAAGAAAACTGAATTGTGCTGTAAAGATAAAATGAACACATTAAGGTGATGATAAGTTGGCAATGAGTTCATGATGATTGTTATTAAAACTTGTTTACAATAGCATATGATAGAGCATGACGGGTAATGGATATGAAACTGAGCTGTAATTCACAACATTGATCAGTAACATTGCCCTGCGAAGACTTTGAGCCTATTTTGTACCTCCAGTCTTGGAGTAACTTGTACAAATTCTTTCGGTGTGATTTTCATTGATTATGTGCATATAGACCCTAGGACTTGCCTTGCATGTCTGTCGTGAATAAGTCAATGTGTGTTGTGGCTTAGAAAGTGATCTTAGGCATTTCTTAGTTTTAGCCTATTTCAGACACTCAACATAATTACCTTTTTTTTACCGCAAACTTGAAAAAGTAATTTCCCTTAGTTAGCCCAGTTGAGCCGTGAGCCTATCACTTGTTAGCCGAATATTACAAGCCGAATATCTTTCCAATTGGCCTTTGACCTTATTGGACTAATCTAGTTAAGAGGGAGGCGAAAGGAGAGGTAGTCGGGAATGTTATTTGGAATTCCTATGGGCTGAAAAAGGGGAATGAAATGAGAAATGAAAAGGGAATTGGTGATAGAGAATTCAAGAAGGTTTCCCTCCTATGTGCTAAAAAGTTTAGACTTGTTAATGTGTACAATGCAAAAGTAAGAAAAGAAATTAGTTGGGTACATATGAAGCATGATTTGAGGATGGGAGTAAGAAAAGTGCTTATTGAAAAAAAAAAAAGAGGAATTCGGGTAGTCCCAGAAAATGTGGTACCCACGTGGAAAAAAGAAGAAAAAAACATAGTAAGAAAAAAAAAAAAAAAAAGAGAAGCACTTGGTTGTAAAAGATTCGGTCGTGGGGAGAAGAAGTCATTCCTTGGGGTGATTTACTGAGATTTGTTGAGTGAGATGTGAGTGATTGTTTTGAGGGGTGGTTGAGTAGGAATAACTCGGTTAGTCCACATTTTAGTCACTTTCATCCAAATTTTATCCTACCTTACCTAAGCCTTTATTACAACCGAATTAAAGACCTTTTTGATTCTTTGCCACACATGCTGAGCACTAGGTCCGACTTAAATAATAGGCAAGCATATGGTGGTCGTTGCATATAAGTCAGTGTGAGTGTAGTACTTTGCATAAGCAATTCTGGTGAGGATCAATTGTTGAAAATCATAAGCAATGAAAGTAGTTGAAGTTGCGCTGTCAAATATGCTCGTTTACATCATGTTGCTGTGTTTTTATTGGAAAATCTTTCTGAAACTCATAATTGCCGCTTAAAGTGCCTTAAAACCCGTGTCTTGGTTGTTGTTTGATTTAGATTTGTTCGGGACGAACAAAGGGTTAAGTTTGGGGGATTTTGGTACACACGTTTATTTATGCACTTTAAGTCTGTTAGAGTGATGAATTGTGATGTTTGCGTGTAGAATGGAGAGTATTTGGTTTGTTTTAGTGCCTTTGGACTATTTGACGTTTGTGTTTTCATTTTGAGCTAAATAGGTGATTTAAGGCTAAGTATTCGTACTCGGCCGGATGCACAACGAGGGAATGAAGTCCAGATGTCAAAAGGATGGAAAAATCGCCGGAAAATGAGAACAGAGTACCGCGCCATTTTGCCCAAGTGAAGAAATAAGAGGAAAAACTCTGGACAAGTAGCGGGGCCGAGGCACACTTGCGCGGCCGCGGCGTGCTGCTGGACCAAGAGCGGACGCGGGCGCGGCCCATGAGCGCGGTCGCGGCCCGTTAAGGCGGTTAATTAATCCTTGGGCCACAAGAATTCCGTTTTAAAGCCCAAAATCAACCCAAATTGACTTCCTCTATAAAAAGGGACCCTTATGCTCGGAAATAGGGGACTGGGACATTACAAGAGAGTAAGATTGAGAGATTCCGAAGGGGACGAGCAATCAATATCGGCAATACTCGGGTTTTCTAGTCCTTAAGTCTTTTAATTATGTATTTTCAGTTTAATTTGTCTTTTGTCACCGCCATGAGCGGCTAGTAGGTTATTTCAGTCCTTAGTCGAGTCGAACCCTAGTTTTACTATTTTGTTGATATTTACAGTGGTTATTAATCAGTTGATTCCTTGAAACGTTGTTATACTATTTGTTTATCCTTCAATGCTTATGTGTTTATATGCTAGATTGATCACCTAGGATTATAATTGCATGAGTAATGCTAGGTTATAATCGTAATCCGTAATTATTACGAACCTATAGCCACTTAGTAGCAAATAGTGAGTGATATCGCTAAGGTAGTATATAACTCGGTCTGAATGGGTCCGAGCTTACGAGGTCCACACCGTGTCTATCCCGTTATCCTAGTTCTCTAGGCGTCCGGTTAATGAGATCCAGAGAGCTTATTCTGAGGTCACTCAACTGGATAGACTAACCAAAGAGCTTGTTTTGGTTAGTTAAACATAAGGGATAACGAGGTTAGCAGAGCTGGTTGCTAACCTCGGGGTAGGAGTTTTAAGGATAAAATTGGTTAATAATTGCATCTATCACAGGGTAGTAATAACTAGGGGGAGATAAGATTAAGGGCTGGGATTCGTTATTTTATAAGTAGAACACGTCATAGTTAATTTGCTTAATTTCTGTTTTAGTTCCTTAGTTAATATATATCAATTCATAAACCCCCATTATTTATATATTTATATATGTTTCTAATATTAGGATTTACTTAAACACTAAGAGTCTTCCTGCTCCCTGTGGGATCGACCCTACTTACCACTTCTACGAGCTAGAAGGGTAGCTAGGTTTAATTAATTTTACCGCATCGCGACAGTGCGTGATCCAAGGGCACTTTGGTGTATATTCATTGGATATCCACATGAAGTGAAAGGATATAAGCTATGGTGTCTTGAAATTGGAAACCAGAAAGTGATAATTAACAGAGATGTTACATTTAATGAGCAACAAATGAGGTATAAACATACAGGTGATCAAACTAAGATAAATGGAGAAATAGCAACTGAAGCAACCTCAGTTGAGGTGGAGATCACCAAGACAGAAGATACACCAGCGGATACTGATCTCCCAGATCAAGATGAAGAAGAAGAACAACATAATGATGACGAACATGGTGAGGAACAAAGTCTGAGGGGACTATCACCTGGCAAGAGATAGAGTGAGAAGGAATATTCATCCACCAAACAGGTGTGGACAAGCTGATATGGTGTCTTATGCATTGGCAGTAGCTAAAAAACTGGAACACATTGAACCACATAGTGTAAAAGAAACAGTTTCTAGTAATGAATGTGCTCAGTGGCTAGCAGCAATGACTGAAGAAATTCAATCATTAGAAAGGAATAATACCCGGGTTTCGGTGGAAAGACCTAAGAATCAAAAGATAGTAAATTCCAAATGGATCTTCAAGAAGAAGATAGAGGTGTTTGAAACTGAACAAGTGAGGTTTAAAGCAAGATTGGTGGTAAGAGGGTTTACACAAAGGGAAGGAATTGATTTCAATGAAGTTTTCTCTCCTGTGGTGAAACATTCATCAATAAGACTGTTACTTGCTAAAGTTGCTCAAGAAGACATGGAATTGCAACAACTTGATGTTAAAACAACATTTCTACATGGTGATCTTGTAGAAACAATCTACATACAGCAACCTGAAGGATTTATTCATCCTGGAAATGAGAATAAGGTGTGTCACTTGAGAAAATTACTCCATGGCCTCAAACAGTGTCCAAGGTAATGTAATAAGAGATTCAACAAGTTCATGATTGATGCAGGATTCTACAGAAGTCAGTATGACAACTGTGTATATATGCAAAGACAGGGAAATAAAATTCAAACTTACCTCCTCCTTTATGTGGATGACATGCTTATAGCAAGCAAGTATAAATGGAGAATAGATCATCAGAAAGGAAAATTAAATACTGAGTTTAAGATGAAGGACTTAGGAAATGCAAAGAAAATATTGGGAATGGATATTTTGAGAGACATGTCAAAAGGAAAGTTATGTCTATCTCAAAGGGATTATCTGGAAAAAGTTCTTAAGAGGTTTAACATGCACAAAGCTAAGTCTGTGGTAACACCAATGGGTCAACAGTTCAAATTATCTAAAGAACAGTGCCCTGCAACTGAATCAGATAGAAGATACATGGAGAAGATACCATATTCCAGTGGTGTTGGAAGTCTTATGTATGGCATGATATGTAGCAGACCTGATTTAGCCTATGGAGTTTCATTAGTAAGCATGTTTATGTCCAATCCAGGAAAAAATCGTTGGGAAGCTCTCAAGTATATCTTGAGATACTTAAATGGTACTCTAAATCTGGGATTAATGTTTGAGCACACTGAAGCATCTAAAGAACCTTTGCAGGGGTATGTAGATTCTGATTTTGCAGGGAATCTAGACACAAGAAATTCTATTCAAGGGTATGGTTTTACACTGTATGGGACAACTGTTAGTTGGAAATCAGTTCATATGGTTGTACTCTCAACTACTGAATCACAGTACATTGTTGTAGCAGAAGCTATAAAGGAAGTTGTGTGACATAAAGGTGTCCTGAGGGATTTTGGAGTAGATCAAAGAAGTGTGACTATCCTCTGTGAAAAATCATAGCACTATTCATCTTGTTAAACACCAGGTTTATCATGAAAGGTCCAAGCACATAGATGTGAAATTATAGTTTGTAAGGGATCTTGTGGAAAGGGGTGTTGTAGTGGTGAAGAAAGTGCCAATAGAAGATAATGTTGCATATTTTTTCACAAACACCCTTCCTGGAGCAAAGTTTCAGCATTGTGCAAGCTTAATCAAGCTTGTACCATGTGTGTAAATCCATCAGAAGTGAAGTTTGAGGTTATTAGTGCAGATTTGATTCATTGAGGTGGAGATTTGTTGTATATGATTCAATTTCATCAAATCAGAATTGATACCAGTGCATTTTTGTTTGGAAATGTCAGAACCGGTTTCAGTTATAAAAAAAACCGAGCCAAAAAAGAAAACCGGATGGTCACTTATTGATGAACCGGTAGTTGAGAAAGGAAGTTAGTTACAGAAGCCTTTCACAACAGTTTTTGCAACGGTTTTTAGCTGAGTTTGATAGTTTCAGTTTCAGGTTCTTTTCCTCGACGGTTTTGAAGATCTCAAGCCTCACAATATATAATGATCAACTCGGAATGATGAGAGAAATGATGAATACGAGTTTTTCCCTTTGTTTCATATAGTTCAATTGTATAATTACGGAGTTAGAGTTGTTTCATCCAGATTAGGGTTAATTTGGGGTTTTGTTGATTCAGCTTGTGTAATTTGTAATTGATCGGATTGTTGAGTGAATTGAGGCACTAGTAAGCTCCGTGGATGTAGATCTCAGATCGAATCACGTAAATCATTTTCATTTCTTGCGCATTGTGAGCGTTTGTTTGTTTCTTGTGAGTTGAGTGTTCGAAGTTTGGTTGTGATTGCATTGTTTGATCTTGGTGTAACAGTCTGTAAGAGGCATTTGAATTCCAGTTTCTTGAAACAAATTTCGACTTGTTCTTTGAGAATTTCGTGGAAGTCTTTCACTTCTGTATATATGCCAAATGTTTGAAGAATTTAAACTGTCCTAATTAAGTGTGTGCTTCAAAGATACCACAACAGCATAAGTCATATCTCTCTAACAAATTTCAGAATTAGAGCAACTCTTTGGCATAAGTTGATTCAACAATGCAGATTCAGCTGTGCAAACAAGGCATGCTAATTAGTCAACTTTACCGATTAATATAATTTTTTAAAATAGAGAGAATATAATTTTAAACAACTTGAAGGAATCTAAGAACAACTGGGATTAGTGACAACTAGAGCAATTAATATTTCTCAATCTTACTAATATAAGGAATCCAAGTTGGTGGCCATTATTAATTTGCATAATTTGCATTGACCAAAATTTATCTTTTATCTTTGAAAAAGAAAAAGAGGAGAAAAAAGAATCAGAAGTTCATTTTTCTGTTTTTTTTTAACTAGTGCATACCATGCGATCTACGGGGAAGACTTTTTAATACATATTATTTTACATAAATAGAATTCTCTGTTTTGAATTGCCTATATTCAAGATCGTATTAGTTACGTTAATTTTGTAGATATTCATTCATTGATTTGTTGGTTTTGTTCATAATCTATTACTAGAGTTTAATCTCCTCCTCGTATTTTTTTAATGATTATTCCGTTTCCATTGTAAAAATGTGTATTTGATTTCAAATCTATTAATGTATATCTACCACTACTTTTGACGTGTGAGGGAGGGGAGTCAGGAGGTGTAGGCCGTACGAAGCGAATGAGATTTTCTATACCAAATTGTGTTTCATCTTGTATTTCATAGCATTCACTACGTATCATGTGTATAAGATGGCATCATAAGTACAGTTAATGAAAATTATAAAATGCAAAATGAAACATGATTTGGAATAGAGGATCCGAACTGTGTACAAAGAGATACAAATTGTAGCAGATTGAATTAGGTTTGATAAGTGACATCCTCATACTTCATATTTGGTGAGGAATTGGGGTTGGGGGTGCTAGCAAGGGTTGGAGTTATTTTATTAAAGCTAATTATTATTATTATTATTATTATTATTATTATTATTATTATTATTATTATTATTATTGTAGTCGTTGTTGTTGTTTATTATCTTTTTAAGGTAACCTCGCTAACAGGTAGATTCAAGAGTAATCTTTTAGAGTTTTTATATTAATATTTCAAATATATTAATAAACCCCTACAAAAAGATGTTATTCCTAAAAATTAATTATTTATTTCTCTTGAATATATATATGTAGAATGTCTGTACGAAAAATTCTTGATCCACAAAAATCAGCAATGTAGACGTGGTAGCTTGTCCCGGCCGGTAGACGGCCAATTAAATAAACAGCACAACGAAGCTCGATTATTGTTCTGACTACTATATATAAATTCCCCTAAACACAGACGCAGAGGTATCAGTAATAGGAGAGTGATGATGAAGTTATATGCGTGCTTTTTCATGGTTGTGATGATGATGATGATGATGGCCGCCCTCGCCCAAAATACGGACGTGGGGAGCTCCCTTCAGAACCTTGGTACAGGGGTAGGCACCCTTGTTAACAACCTAGTCGGGCAGGTCAATAACCTCAATGTGGTATCCGGTGCCCTCGGTGCCACGGCCGATGCTCTCGGTCTGGTGGGTAACCTCGTTCAGGACCTCACTCAGCCATGATTTCTAGGGCGACCTTTCTGCACTGCCCAAACAGACCTATGGATCTTCTTTCTTTCATCTAGTAACCATCTCTCTCATTTTCATACTATGACAAATTTCCCAATAAATAATATTGCTGTTTTTGTTGTACCCCAGTTTGCCAGGGACAAGCGAGTGGAATTATTTTGTATCGTGCTTGTGCTGTGATTTCGTGTCGTAACCATTTACCCCAAAAATTAATTTAGTCTTATAATTATTTGTTTTTACGACTGTGATTTCATAATTATTTGTATTTCTAATTTGGTCCTGCATATATTAAAATTGGTCAACTTAAGATCAATTTTTTTCGAAAAGTATATAATTAGCCGGAATCGATCATGTACTGGACCCGTGACCTCTAAATTTAGATATTTCAGCAATTTCTAGTGGCGTGCCATATTTAGACAGATGTGAATACATTTTGTGTCCAGATGTCTTTAAAATAATTGGTAAATTAAAATGAATTTTATGTTCAACAATTTGGAGGGAAAATGTTAAAGATTACCACCAACAAGTAAATTAACCTAAACTAAAGGGAAAACAAAATTAAAACTCTTCAGAAAATCGAGAGGCGTTCATCATAACAGCGAGCAGAGATATCAAGATAATGTCCGTTAAAGTTAAAGGGCGCGGCCGCGCGGGGTGCGGGGCGTGGGGCACGGTCCGACACCATGAAGCGTGTCAATATAGTCTTAACCACTAAGTGAGCATCCATCCTAAAATCTATTGGTGATAGGAGGAGTGACCCACTAGGCTTATAAAGAACTCTCCAAGTATTTATTAATGTAAGACAACTCACGTATAGACTATTATCATTTTAACGTCAATATCCCAACAATGCCGTTTGGCACGGGCGCTGTGGCACTACTTCATCTAGAGTATTTTGTGGCGAATTTTGATATGGTGTTTTGAATGGAGACCTATTGAAGAAGATGAAGTTAATCTTACAAAGGAGTTCACCTTTGTCGTGAAGAACCCTCTGCAAGCTTGCATCTCTCCCAGAATGTAACAATACTTCTTTTATGTAATAAAATTATGCTTATTTATTGGAGGAATTTCAGCATTAATGAAAGGGTATGCTTATTGATAAAGCGCAATCCGGTATCCAATCGATTCAGCCTAAAACTAGTGCAAGAAATATAAAAACACACAAGATATACGTGGTTCGATCCGGAGATCTACATCCACGGGCAGAAAATCACTCTTGCCGAGGTGTTTCTTTCACTAAAACTTTGAGCTTACAAGCAATAATCCAGAATACAAAGTGCGAACCCTAATTCAGAGTTCTTTTCTCATACTTATACTCAACTTTCCTAAACCCTAACTGAACCCTAACTAACTCCCTATTCTCACGCCTATTTCCCGCTGCATGGCAGTTGGGAGCGGATCATGAGCCATGATTCGCGGAACAAACCGTCTGTTAGGCCGACGCGTGTTCCTGGGCCTGCTGGGCCTACGCGTGCTGGGCCGGTCAGTGGGCTTAGGTATTAACCCGACCCGAAGTGATCGGGTTATCCCTATCAGATGCCCCCCCCCCCAGCCGAAGTGAGGAAGGAGCTTCGGTTGTCACCGGGGTGGAACCGTAAGCAAGAAGGGCCATAGTCGCGAGCGCGCCGAAGTGTTTATGGATGATTAAGTTTATCCGCGTCCCCGGGGACTCCGCGGAGCATTCTGCGGATGCGGAGTCGAACTAGGCCGAAGTGCACAGGACATATAGCGAGATACCGAATTTCCCAGAAGCAAGAAACGCATTGGAAGTATATAACATCCTGGCCGAGGTGGAAGGTACACCGGAGTGTAGTGGTCTGGCCAAAATGAAGGAAGCACCGGAGTGTGGTGGTATGACCGAGGTAAAAGAATCACCGGAGTGTAGTTTGAAAATTCCTGAAGAAGGGTGAGGTTGATGTGATTGGCGGCGCCATCATGAGAGAGAGGGATGTGAAGTGACACGCTCTGCGATTTCCAAGAAACCTGTTCCCCACGCGCCTTGGGAACTGTAAAGCGCGTGAAGAGCACGTTTAAATCTCCATCACTGAATTTGAATAGGCTGCATCAGAGCCGTTGGTTTTTTGCGTATATAATTGAAATAATTGCACAGTAACTCTTCATCTTCTTCATTGCGATTTACCAGTTTAGAAAGCGGGAAAAAGAGGGATTCTGTGCTTGCAATCCATCTCAAATCAAAACTTCTCAAATCCAACCCAAGTAAGTATGCCTTCCTCTTCGTCTTCTTCATCTTCTGCCTCATCTTCTGCCTCTGTTGAAGAAGTAGAAGTAGGGACTACGGGTACCATATTAGATGTCCCCCCCCTTCGATACCTCATTCCGGAGAGAAATGAGATTAGGACCGTAGACAGGGCCGATGGGCTGGAGAGCAACGTTATGATGGTTGCCTTCTATCCATGCGCGGAGGAGGGTTTGGAGGTGGCCTCTGTAGCGTTATGGATGACGCGAGAGCAAATCGAGAGAGAAATTCCTTTATTTTTCTTCCCCTTCAACCTAGAGTATATAATACCGAACCCCGAGGATAGGGCCTGCTGCCCACCGCAGGGGTTTATTAGTGTGTACATAGATCCCCTTAGAATAGGCCTGAGACTGCCCCTGTGGGACATTGTGATCCGGTTGCTGCAATACTACGGTATTGCCCTGAGCCACTAGCGCCGAACGCGGTGAGGCAAGTAGTGGGGTTCACCGTGGTGTGTAAAAACGCCGGATTAGAACCGACCGTAGAGCTTTTTAGGTTTTTCTTCCAATTAAAAAACTTCGGGAAGTCCAAGGGGTGGTACTCCTTCAGTCCCCGAGCCCGAGGTGGGTTCAAGGTTCAAAACCCAAGTAAGGTAGAGGGGTGGAAGGAGAGGTTTATATTTATAAAAAATAAAGTAGCTCTCCCGAAGTGGAGGAGGGAGGAGGTACTGGATACCGCTCCGGTGGAGAGCCCGGAGGCCGAAGTGATACATACATTCCGGTCAGTGGGGACTTTCAAAACCCTCTGCACCGAGGAAGAACTGGAGGAGGCAGGACTGAGCCCGTATTTTTCGGGCAATGCGGGTGCCGAAGAGGGTAGGAGTCCTTCTATATTGCTTTTTATAACTGTCGTTTTGCGTAGGACTAACCATAACCTCTATATGCAGTGGGACGCTTCGGAAAGGAGCCTGCCGGAAGCCCCGCAGCGTCGGCGGCGGCCAAAAAGAAGGGGAAAACCGCTGAGGTGTCTCCCCGGGGGAAGATGCCACCCAGTGCGCGGCCCAGCGCTGGGTCGGAGGAGCAGGTGGGAGTGGCGAGGCCTGCTCCCGGATCTAAGAAGAGGCCGGAGCCATCATCCGGGACTCCTCCATCAGCAACTAAAAGACTCCGCCCGGAGGAGAGTATGGAGGTACATTTCCGATATACTGTTAGTTACTGCAAATGCTTCGAATGTTATCTGTGCTGACAATGGTCTGTGGTTATTGGTGGCAGGTGAGGGAACAGGGGCCCTCAAGTCTGCTGGGGTTGGAGGGGCCCGATGCCGAAGAACTTCTGCGCTTGGCGCGAGGTATCCTAGACCTCGGCCGCAAGAGCGAGAAGGAAGGGAAAGAAGAGCTGGCCGAAGTGGCCAAGGAACTTCGGGCGCGCAACGACCGGCTGACCCACGATATGACCGAGGCACGCAAGAGGGCTGCCTTGGTCGAAAACGAGGTTGCGCGTCTGCGCGGAGTGGAGGCGGAGAATAATGTCCTCCGTGGTGAAGTGCTGCGGCTGCGGGCAGAGATGGAGTCTCGGGAAGCTGCCGTAGTCGAAGGGCAAGGAGCGATGCTGAAGGCATTTGCCGACCGATTATTCCAGACCAGCGCGTTCCTTGACTTCCAGACGGAGTTCGTGGCTATAGGGGACCAGGCCACTCGATCCGCGCTGCTGGAGCAGGTGAAGGAGGTCTACCCGAATGTGGACGTATATCGTCCAGAATTCGGGTATGACTTTGAGGCAGTGGCCGGAGTGGAAAAGGCCTACTATGCGGCTCTAGCGAATCTGCCGGAGTGGCCCCTGGTGAAGGCTCTCGGGGAGAAGAAACAGCTGCTGACGGCCGCGGAGGTCGCCAACTGTGAGGTGGACCAGGACCCAGAATTCATGGCATTCCGCCGAGGTGAGCTGGTCACCGCACCCCGAAGCAGAGAACCCCCGCCACGGATGGAGGTCGAAGCCATAGCTGCGGACGAAGCGGTCGCAGCAAATGAGGAAGGAGAAGCCGAAGTGTCCGAGGGCCGGCAAGAGGTGTTGCCCGAAGAGACTGAGGCAACTGAGCGGGAGGTCAGTCGATCCCCGCAAATTTAAAGTTGTATAGTTTAGGAATGTATTTGAATCAATGTACTGAATCTGGAACATTGTACTTCTGCTTTGTGAAATATAATTTTTTGTTTCTCAGATTCTCTGTCTTTCCTTTGCTTGCATGATCAATTTGTACTTGTTTTCGAACTGAACTTCAACTCTTTACATACTTGAGATTGATTGATCTGGTTGACTCTTTTTCTGTTTAGAACACCGCGGAACTACACGAAACAATAAAGAAACTCATGCGATCACTTGAGTGGTTCCGCGAGGAGAAGAACAACCTGCAAATGCTCGTAGTGCCGAAGCTAGAGAAGCAGGTGGCCTCGGCAGAGAGGAAAGTAGTTGAAGCCGAAGAGAGAGCCAAAGATTTCGAGATGAAATACCGGTCTACAGCTGCCGAGATGAGCCGTGTCCTCGTTCATCAGAGGGAGTATGATCGGATACTATCGGAGTTCGGTCTTCTGACCTTTGAGGAAGTGGAGGAGCGGGTCGTAGAGATCCAGGGCGAAATCTCAGCGCTTACGGCAAATAACCCCGCGGAGGCCTCGGAGCTCGTAAGAAAGCGGGAAGTTCTAGAGTTGCTTCTGAGCATGTATGAAGGGCTAAAGGGCCGAGGCAGGTGGAGGCCTTCTGCCGAGGAATTCATCGCAAGTTCAAGCCGGAGACAAGGTACCCCGAAAGCGCCTCGGAAGGACAAAAAGAAACCCTCTGGAAAGAGCCAAGGCATTGTTATTCGGGAGCCAGCTCCAGTGACCACGATCGAAGAAGAGCCCGCTGTGGTTGCTGAAGAAGTAGTCGAGGAGCTGGCCAGAGAAATTGAAGTGATGGCTCCGGAGGAGTGGGACCCTGTGCAGTGGGCCCAAACCCCGAGGTCCGCTCCACAACCAAGTAGCCGAGCTTGGACTAGAGACGAAGTCCCCAGGCAAACGCCCAGAGCAAGTCCTCGGCGTCGGGAAGCTCGCGGTGGAGAAAGAGCCAGAGCCCGAGGTCGAGGATCTACAAGATCCCGGAGGACACAGCGCAGATCGAGGAGCAGGCCGCAACGCCGGGGGCGCTGAATATTGGCTCGGGGGCCGTAGATAATGGCTTTTCTCTTTGTCGTTTTGTTTGTTTGTTTGTTTTTTTTTTTTTTTTTTTTTGAAGTCTTTATGTAAAAAACTGCTTGATGTTGTATTATTCAGAAGATAATAAAACTGTTGCGGTGTGTGTTAATGCGCAATCCGGAAAACACCCAATCGAACAGTAATTAATGCGAAAAGAATGTAAAAACACACAAGGATTACGTGGTTCGATCCGGAGATCTACGTCCACGGGCAGAAAACGGCAATCGCCGAGGTGTATCTTTCACGTGATGATTGAGTTTACAAGGAGTATTGCAGAATACAAAGTCCGAACCCTAATTCAGAGTTCTTTTCCTCTATTTATACTACTAAACCCAAGCCCTAACTAAATCCCTATAATCTTGCCTCCCAAATCTGCATGGCCGTTGGGAAAAGATCATGGCAGTTGGGATTTACGTGACAGATTCGCATTCGCTGGGCCGAATGCGTGTTGCTGGGCCTGTTGGGCCTGGGCCTTCGCGGTTGCTGGCATGCTATTAACCCGACCCGAGGTAACCCGGCCCGAGGTAACCGGGTCATCCCTATCAGATGCCCCCCCCCCAGCCGAAGCAAGGTAGGAGCTTCGGTTGTCACCGGGGTGGAACCTTAAGCAAAGAAGACCGGGGTCCCTGGTAGGCCGAAGTGCTTGGTACTTGTAATGAGTTACCGAACTTGCTCGAGGCGTAAAACACGTCTGAAGTACATGACAGTCTGACCGAGGTGTAGGGTACACCGGAGTGAGATAGTGGGCCGAAGTGGTTGGAATACCGGAGTGTAGTGGTATGGCCGAGGCGAAAAGTACACCGGAGTGTATTTTGAATCTTCCTGAAGAAGGGTGAGGCTGGTGTGACTGGCGGCGCCATAATGAGAGAGAGGAACGTGAAGTGACACGCTCTGCGAGTTCCAAGACAGCTGTTCCCCACGCGCCTCGGTAACTGTAAAGCGCGTGAGAAGCACGCATGAATCCTCATCACTGAATTTGAATAGGCTGCATCAGAGCCGTCGGTGTTTTGCATTTATATAAGGAATAACTGCACAGTAACTTTTCATCTTCTCTATTGCGATTCATCTGTTATAGAAAGCGGGAAAAAGAGGAACCTTGCGTTTGTGATTCATCAGAGATCAAAAATTTCTCAATTCCATCCTTTCGAATTCAAATCAAGTAAGTATGTCATCCTCTTCATCTGCTTCATCTTCTGCCCCTTCTTCGGCCTCGGTCAGAGTAGTTGGAGATGCGGACACTCCGTTAGATATCCCCCCCATATCGTATATTTTTCCGGAGAAGGATTCCATAAGAACCATAGAGAGAGTCGACGGTGTAGAGTGTAATACCCGGACGATATCGTTTTACGAATGTCCGGCGGTTGATCTTGAGGTGTCCTCCATAGGTTTACGGATGTCGCGGGGGCAGCTGGAGAGGGAACTCCCATCCTTTTATCTTCCGTTCGACCTTGAGTACATAATTCCGACCCCCGAGGATAGGGCCTGTTGCCCACCACAGGGGTTTATGACCGTGTACATTGACCCCCTTAGAGTAGGATTGAGATTGCCGTTGTGGAGCATAGTCGTAGAGCTGTTAAGATACTACGGCATTGCCCTCTGCCAGTTAGCACCGAACGCGGTGAGGCAATTGGTAGGTTTTACTGTTGTAAGTAAAATGGCCGGGGTAGAACCAACGGTAGAACTTTTTAGGTTTTTCTACCAGCTTAAGAACTTCGGGAAGTCCAAGGGATGGTACTCCTTTAGTCCTCGAGCCCGCGGAGGGTTCAAGGTTCAAAACCCGAGCAAAGTAGAGGGGTGGAAGGAGAGATTCATTTTTGTTAGGAATAAAATAGCCCTCCCGAAGTGGAGGAGTGACGAGGTGCAGGATTCCGCTCCTGTGGAGAATCCAGGGGCCGAGATGAGGCACATATTCCTGCAAGTGGGGACTTTCCAAACCCTCTGTTCCGAGGAGGAACTGGAGAAGGCTGGGCTTAGCCCATATTATTCAGGGAATGGAAATGCCGAAGAGGGTAGGAGTTTTTTGTCCTGTTATTCAATTTTGCCGTTGTGCGCAAAGTGACCTTTGATATATATATATTTGCAGTGGGACGCTTCGGAAAGCAGCCGGCATCGGGAAGCCCTGCAGCATCGGCAGCGGCAAAGAAGAAGGGGAAAGCCACCGAGGTGACTCCCCGAGAGAAGACGTCTCAGAGTGTCCGACCGTCATCGGGGTCGGAGGAGAGGTCGATGCCGGCGGGGTCTCCGGTGTCATCGAAGAAGAGGCCGGAGCCTACTGGGGCTCCGCAAGCACCAGCCAAAAGACCCCGGGTTGGGGCAAGTACCGAGGTAATATTAAGAATGCTGATCAGTAGTTTATCTTACACGAGGTGTGTATCAGAGGTTTAACCCGTGCGCCTCGGTGTGTATTAACTATTTCAGGGGGAGCAGGTGATTCCCAGTACGCTGGGGTTCGATAGCGCGGACGCCGAGAAGATTCTTCGGCTGGCCAAGGGTATAATCGAGGTCGGCCTGAAGAATGAAATAGAGGCCAGGGAGGAGCTAGCTGTGACAGCGCGAGAGCTTCGCGCCAAGAATGACAAACTCTCATACGACTTGACCCAGGCACGCAAGAGGGCTGCCGTGGTCGAGTCCGAGGTTGCGCGTCTGCGCAGTATAGAGATGGAAAACCACAGCCTCCGAGGTGAACTGATGCAACTGCGGGCCGAAATGGAGGCAAGGGAAGCCGCCGTGGTTATAGGTCAGGGAGCTCTACTGAGGGCGTTCGCTGAGAAATTGCTGCACTCCAGCACTTTTTTGGACTTCCAGACAAAGTTTGTGGCGATAAGGGACAAAGCCACGCGGGCCATGGTGCTGGAGGAGGTGAAGGAGGTATACCCGGATGTGGACATCAATCGTCTAGAGTTCGGGTATGATCCCGAGGCGGCGGCCGAGGTGGAGAAGGCGTATTACGCCGCGCTGGCGGAGCTGCCGGAATGGCCCCTGGTGAACGCGCTCGGGGGGAAGAGGCAGCTTCTGACTGCCGCAGAAGTGGCCAACTGCATAGTGGACCAAGATGAAGAATTCTTGGCCTTCTGCCGCGGTGAACTGGCCCCGGCGCCTCAAAACACCGAGCCCCTTCCCTCGGTAGAATCCGAAGTCCCCGCTGAAACCGAAGCTGTCGTTGCTGCCGAGGGGGGAAATACCGAAGTGCCTGAGGGCCAGCAAGAAGAGCTGCCCGAAGAAACAGAGGCACTTGAGCGGGAGGTCAGTAGATCCCCGCAAATTTAAATTTGTAAATCTGTAAAATTGATAGGAATGATGTAACTGAACCGTTGTATTCTGTCAATGTGAAATACAATTTCTCTTTTCAGACCCTTGCAATCGTTTCATTTTCATAATCCATTGTGTGTTGCCGAGCTGTATCAACTCTTCTATGTTTGAGAGTAATTCTGTTTGATTTTTACCAACTGTCTAGAACACCGCGGAGCTGCACGATACAATAAAGAAATTAATGACATCACTTGAGTGGTTCCGCGGAGAGAAGAACCGCCTGGAGCTGCACGTAGTGCCCAAGTTGCAAAAGCAGATAGCCTCGGCGGAGAGGAAGGTGGTTGAGGCCAATGAAAGGGCCAAAGACTTCGAGATGCAGTATCGAACCACTGCTGCCGAGATGAGCCGCGTCCGCGTTCACCATAAGGAATATGAACGGATCCTGTCCGAGTTCGGTCTGCTAACCTTTGAGGAAGTAGAAGAGCGGACCGTCGAAATCCAGAGTGACATCGCGGCGCTGATGTCGAGGAGCTCAGTAGAGCCTGCGGAGTTGTTGAGGAAAAGAGAGGTCCTCGAACTATTGCTCAGCATGTATGAAGGGCTAAAGGGCCGAATCAGGCGAAGGCCTACTGCTGAGGAGTTTATTGTGAGCACTAGTCAGGACCGAAGTACTCAGAGAGCTCCTCGAAAGGATAAGAAGTCTAAAGGCCAGAAAAAACCCTCCGTGCAGAGCAAAGGCATAGTCATTAGGGAGCCAGCTTCGATGGCCACAACTGAAGAACCTCCAGCAGTTGCCGAGGAGATAGTCGAGGAGCTGGCCCAGGAAATCGAAGTTATGGTCCCGGAGGAGTGGGACCCTGAGCAGTGGGCTGAGACACCGAGGTCAGCACCACATCCCGGCAACCGGGCACGGACCCGAGTTGAAACCCCGAGGCCAGCGCCTAGGGAAAGTCCTCGTCGAAGAGAGCCTAGGAGAGATGACCGAACCAGGTTCCGAGAGGGTAACAGGGCCGGAGCCCGAGGTCAAGGGTCTTCAAGATCCCGAAGGACCCAGCGTAGACCGAGGGGTGGGTCCCAGCACCGGAGTGCGCAGTATTGGCTCGGGGGCCATAGACGTTAGCCTTAGTACTTTTGTTTTTTTTTTTTTTTTTTTTGTGTTATGTAAAAAACCATGTGATTTGAATAGTTTGTGGTGAAAATAAGTTGTTACAAATCATTTTGATTGGGTGTTCGGGAACATGATATAAAACCTGTTAATTGTTTTAAGTAGGTGTTCGGGAACACGGTATGGGCTAAGCCAATCTCCCCTGACGGATCAGGCGGGAGTAAAAACTCCCCGGACGGATCGGGCGGGAGCAAATTTCCTCCCCGGACGGATCAGGCGGGAGTTAGCATTTCTCCGGTTAAACAGACGAGAAAGTAGTGTGAGTCCGGGGACTAGTATGCGAACCTCCTCGGGCGGACCGAGAGTAAGGTTTAATTGTCCGGAGACTAGTAATGATAGTATATATGTGTTAGGGCGTCCCCGTAACGTAAAGAAAAACACAGCGAGGTGTATGAACAGAAAAATTTTATTCAATGATTAATGCCGGAGCTAATTGAAGAGTACAAAAAAGAATAACAACTATTACGGAAATTAAAGGAGAGAAAGTACTTGTGATTTAGCTTTTATAGATAGAACCGTCTCAAGTTTGTGACGTGCCAACTTCGGGGGATCGGGGCCCCGTTGAGATGTTCGAGCTGATAAGAGCCGGAGTCATGCGTGGCAACGACTCGGTATGGACCTTCCCAAGAAGCATGTAGTTTGCCCTCGGGGGCAGCCTTGCTGGCCGAGTTGAGTCGAAGAACCAAGTCCCCGACATTGAACTGAGTACCTCGGACCCGGAGGTTATAGTACTGTGCAGCTCGCTGTTTGCACTTAGCCTGCTGGACGAACGCTTGTTCCCTGCGATTCTCAAGCTCATCCAAATTCGCGCGAAGTGCCTCGTCGTTATCGTCCGGAACTAAGGTAAGTAGGCGAGGACTCGGCACACTGATTTCGGCTGGAATGACGGCTTCGGAGCCGTAGGTAAGGCTGTAAGGAGTTTCCCCGGTGGAAGTGTGTGGCGTTGTGCGGATGGCCCATAAGACTTGTGGAAGGTTTTCAGCCCAAAGGCCTTTGGCACTATCCAGTCGTTTCTTTATTCCCGTAAGAAGGGTCCGGTTGGTGACCTCAACCTGCCCGTTCGCTTGAGGGTGGGCAACCGAAGTGAAAATCTGTTTGATGTGGAGTTCTTTACACCATGAGCGGAATGGATCATTGGCAAACTGCTTACCGTTGTCCGAGATAATAGTGCTCGGGATGCCGAAGCGGCAAACTATATTGCGCCAGACAAATTTCAAAATATTCTGTCCGGTGATAGCCGTAAGTGGTTCGGCTTCGACCCACTTAGTGAAGTAATCCACGGCGACGACAAGGAATTTCAGTCCTCCCGGAGCAACAGGGAATGGTCCTACAATATCGATACCCCACTGAATGAAAAAGCCATGCACCTTGGATTCCGGAGAGTTCAGTCTGCGGCAAATGCTTTACCCGGGAATGTAGTTGACACTTGCTGCATTTAGTCACTAGGTCGTGAGCATCGTTAAATAGGGTTGGCCAATAGTAACCCCAGCGGAGAACTTTCTTGGCTAGAGTTCGGGAACCGATATGGCTTGCACAGGCCCCTTCATGAACCTCTCGGAGAACTTGTATGGCCTCGGCAGGGGCGAGGCACCGGAGGCTCGGTTGTAGGTACGATTGTCGATATAGAACTCCATTATGAAGGGAGTATTTGGGGGCTTTGAGCACAACTTGCCGAGCTCGTAGCTTGTCAGTGGGCAGAGTCCCATCTCGAAGGTACTGAATGATCGGAGTCATCCAGTTCGGATCGCTGTCGGTCAATACAGAAACTGTAGCCTTATGAATTGACGGATGGAAGAGGTCTTCGACCATGATATCCGGGGATATATTTGTTTGGACCGCGGAGGCCAGCTTGCTGAGTGCGTCTGCCCTGGAGTTCTGGGTCCGCGGGATTTTCTGTATAGCAACTGTATCAAAAGTTGAGATGAGCTTAAGCGCTAGAGTGTGGTACCTGACCATGGTTTCTTCCCTGGCGACATAAATCCCCTGAATTTGCTTAGACACGATCTCGGAGTCCGTGAGGAGCTCTAGGTGACGAACACCTAGAGATTGAGCGAGCCGGAGTCCGGCGAGGACTGCCTCGTACTCCGCTACATTGTTGGTTACCTTAAACTTGTACCTTATGACATATTTAAACTCAGCCTCCTCGGGGTCGATGAGGAGTAGTCCGGCGCCACTTCCTCGGACCGTGGATGCGCCGTCCACAAATAGCTGCCACTTCCGAGGTGAAGGAGCGAGTGTGTCGTGGTGCTGTGTATCGTTGTCTGCGGGTGTCTCATGACTGTCCACCGGAGCTTCGGCCAAGAAATCAGCGAGGGCTTGACCCTTGATGGCTCGGCGGGGAAGGAACTGGATGTCATATTCTCCCAACTCGATGGCCCATTTGGCGAGGCGCCCAGACACCTCGGGTTTTACAAGGATCTGGCGCACAGGATGATTTGTCAAGACTCGTATTTCGCGTCCCTGGAAGTATGGTCGGAGGCGTCGAGCTGCCATAACGAGGGCCAAGGCGGTTTTTTCAAGCTCGGAGTATCGCGTCTCTGCTCCATGAAGTACCCGGCTGGCAAAATATACGGGGTGCTGAACCCCGTCCACTTCTCGCACAAGAGCGGCGCTAACAGCCTCCTCGGCGGAAGCCAGATATACGTACAACGGCTCTCCGGGGAGAGGAACTGACAAGGTGGGCAGCTGCTGTATATGTCGTTTCAAGGCCTCGAAGGCCTTAGTACATTCTGGAGTCCACTCAAAGGACTTCGCTTGTCTGAGGATCTTAAAAAATGGTAGCTGGCGCTCCGCTGCTTTTGATAAGAATCTGTTTAAAGCTGCTAGGCCACCTGTAAGGCGTTGAACATCCCTGAATGTCTTTGGTGGCTGTAGGTCTAACACATCGCGAAGCTTAGCCGGGTTGGCTTGTAGGCCGCTTTGTGATACCATGTATCCGAGAAACTTCCCGGAGCCAACACCGAAAGTGCATTTTGTAGGGTTGAGGCGCAAATTATAGCGCCGCAGAGTGCGCAGGGTTTCGGCGATGTCCTGCACGCATGAAGGATGAGAGGAGCTCTTGATGACCAAGTCATCGACGTAAACCTCAACATTGCGACCTATCTGGTCATGGAAGACGGAGTCCATTAGACGCTGGTAGGTGGCCCCGGCATTCTTGAGCCCGAAGGGCAGTTTCTTGAAAGCGTAGCACCCGAAGGCAGTGATAAACGCCGTTTTGATGGCATCCTGTGGATCCATAAAGATCTGATGATAGCCTTTATATAGATCCAAGAAACAAAGTGCCACGTACCCCGTAATGGCCTCGGCCTTTTGGTCGATAGAAGGTAGAGGATAGCAGTCCTTCGGACAGTGCTTGTTGAGATCGGAGAAATCGACACACATCCGCCAGGCCCCACTGGTTTTTGTAACCATTACCGGATTGGATAACCAAGAGGGGTAGAATACCTCGAATAAAATGTCCGCGTCCAGGAGTTGTTTTACCTCAACTCGAATGGCCTCATTTCGCTCCGGGGCAAATTTTCTCTGTTTCTGCTGGATGGGCTTGACACTAGGATCGATATTTAGCTTGTGGGTAATCACCTCGGGAGAGACTCCGGGCATATCCAAAGGAGACCATGCGAAAACATCGGAATATTCTCGCAGGATCTGAATAATGGCCTGATGTAGCCATGGCACATCCACGGCTCCTACTGTTACTGTCTGCTCCGGCTTAGACGGATCTAGCGGGATTTGGACAGTGGCATCTCCCAGTGGGGTACAGTCCCGGGGTTCCAGGACCTGTGATGTTACCTGAAGTTGCTGTTTGGGCGGAACCTTTGCAGCCTTTCTGAGTGCCACGTACATGCACTCTTTTGAAATCCGTTGGCTCCCGCGGACGGTTTCTTCACCATGCGAGGTGGGGAACTTCAGTGCGAGGTGATACGTGGAGCATATGGCTTTTGCCGGGGTGAGCCAGTCCCGGCCTAATATCATATTATATGGTGATGGGGAATTCACCACATAGAAATCCACGAAGATTGTTTTCACCTTTGGATAAGTTCCCAACGACGCTGGAAGGGCGATGATTCCTTCTGGCCGAACTTCACCCTGGGTGAAAGTCTGTAGTGGCCCGGGGGCCGGTTTGAGTTGATCTCGGGAAATCCCCATCCTCTCGAAACAGTCCGCAAATATGATGCTCACTGCGGCCCCATTGTCTACGAAGACTCGCCGTACTGTTATGTTAGCTATAGCCATGTCGATGACAATAGCGTCAGTGTGGGGTGTTATCTCGGGGACCGGATCCCTATCCGTGAAGCTGACAGTCTCGGACTGATGGAGACGTTTGTGACGTGGCTCCTCGGGTGGAGGACGTCGAGCTTCTGCTTTCAAAGCATGTCGCGAAGCCCCGGTGGGTAGGGCTCCGTATATCACGTTTATCACGTGAGGGGGTGCGTCGTCCCGGGGTCCTCCCGGAGGAGGAGGAGGTAGAAGTTGGAGATGTGGCGGCTGGCGATTGCCAGAATCTTGTCGTGCACGATTATTGGGCCCCTGCCGATTATTCTGCCAATGCGGCCGATTTTGTTGAGTATCTCGGTCATGGTAATCTCCTCGGGTATGAAACGGGCCTCCATTATGGTTTGCCCGAGGTCGGTCGCCAGTTCGTGCGACGTATTGCCGCAAGAATCCTTTCTTGAGACATTCCTCAATCTCCTTGCCGAGTTCCCGACACTCATCCGTTGCGTGTCCATGATCTCGGTGGTACTCACACCATTTGCCACGATTTCTCTTTTCCGGAGGCGCAGTCATCCGTGGACAAGGTCGGAAGTCGTTTTTGTGGAGTGAAAAAATTTCAGCTCGTGACTTCGTCAGCGGAGTCAATTGCGGAATTTCACTCCGGGATTCTGGGCGCCCCGTTGCCAGACGGGAAAATGCACTAGCTCGGGTGCTAGGCCCAGTTTGGGCTTTGTCGGCCTGCCTCTTGGCCGCGTGCTTTTTCACGCTTCTGACGAGTCTGCTCCTCAGCCTTCGCAAATTTACACACTGTTTGGAACAGTGCTCGAGTTGTGACCGGTGTGTTCCGAGCTAACTCGGTGTGCAACGCTCCGGGACGGAGTCCATTCATGAAGGCGCCGATGGCCACATTGTCGGGGCAGTCTCCCACCTTGAGACTTACCGTTGTGAAACGGTCCAGAAATTGGGTAACAGATTCACCGTCCCGTTGTTCCATAGTCATGACGTCGGCCATGGTGGCCGTGGGCTTCACCCGGGCTTCAAATCTTGCCCAAAAGTGCTCGGCAAGTTCTCTGAACGAGGATATGCTGTTTCGAGGGAGAGAATCAAACCATACCCGAGCTTCATCCTGTAAATACTCCGGGAAAATCCTGCAGTACTGCAGAGATGTGATGTTGTCATGACTAAGCATGCTGTGCCTAAAAGCACCCAGAAAATTGGCCGGATCTCCAGTGCCATTGTAAGGAGGTATGGCTGGCCGTTTAAACCCTTCGGGAAGGGAGGTGTCCATGATTGCCTGGGAGAACGGTGTGATGATCTCTCCATTGGCATCCATGCCCAGGATCCTATCCAGTTCAACATTGCGTTGAACTCGCTCGTACTCTTGAAGGTCCAGAGTATGAGCATTTGCATAGCGAACTTTTTTAGCCGCATTAAGTGGACGGCGGCGATCCACATCGGTGTGTTCCTCGTTGTGAGGTCGTGATCTATTTGAACTCCCAAGGTCCTCGGAAGAACCGGGTCGTTCCCTTCGTCGATCCTGATGTCCCCGGTATCCAGGGTTCCGCTGACCACGGGGACGGGGTAGAGGCACACCAGAATCGTCATTGTGGCTAGCGGGCTCTGCGACAGGCTCCGATGTATGTAGGCGGTTGGCTGCCCAATCTTGGAGAACATGTGTATGTTCTTCTAGGAAAGCCTGGAGCAATTCGGGGGTAATTTGGACGTTTACCGGTGGTTGAGCGGCAGCAATATTAGGGTTTTGCTGATCCTGAGGGGGTGGAGGGTTTTGATTACCCTGATGAGCGGAAGCGCTTCTTGCCGGCGATTGTCTCGGAGGCGCCACTTGGTCCACGGGTGGATCCTGGTTAGATTGATCTCCGCGGCGGGATTGGTTCTGACGGGTTGTCACCATGATTTCAGAAGGCAATGGTATTACTGAATGCGATCTTGTCGTTCCCACAGACGGCGCCAATTTGTTAATGCGCAATCCGGAAAACACCCAATCGAACAGTAATTAATGCGAAAAGAATGTAAAAACACACAAGGATTACGTGGTTCGATCCGGAGATCTACGTCCACGGGCAGAAAACGGCAATCGCCGAGGTGTATCTTTCACGTGATGATTGAGTTTACAAGGAGTATTGCAGAATACAAAGTCCGAACCCTAATTCAGAGTTCTTTTCCTCTATTTATACTACTAAACCCAAGCCCTAACTAAATCCCTATAATCTTGCCTCCCAAATCTGCATGGCCGTTGGGAAAAGATCATGGCAGTTGGGATTTACGTGACAGATTCGCATTCGCTGGGCCGAATGCGTGTTGCTGGGCCTGTTGGGCCTGGGCCTTCGCGGTTGCTGGCATGCTATTAACCCGACCCGAGGTAACCCGGCCCGAGGTAACCGGGTCATCCCTATCAGTGTGTATAGACGGGTTTAAGGAAAGCAACAAGTTACTAACCATTTTAACCGGGTGTTCGGGAACACACTACGAAAAATTATTAACTATTTTAATTGGGTGTTCGGGAACACAGTATGGATAAATCCAATCTCCCCGAACGGATCAGGCAGGAGTAACATCTCCCTGGACGGATCAGGCGGGAGTAAACACTTCTCCGGTTAAACAGGCGAGAAAGTGATACGAGTCCGGGGACTAAAATGCGAATCTCCTCGGACGGACCGAGAGAGAGAGGTTTAATTGTCAGGAGACTAACAATGATAATACGACTGCGTTAGGGCGTCCCCGTAACGAAAAAGGAAACACAGCAAGATGCATAAACAAAGAATTTTTATTCGATGATAAGTGCCGGAGCAAACTAAACAATACAAAGGTAGATGATAATCATAAAAGAAACATACAATAAGCAGAAAGAGCAGATGGTACTTGTGATTTGGCCTTCACAGGTAGAAGCGCCTCAAGTTGGTTACATGCCAGCTTCGGGGAATCGGGGTTCCGTTGAGATGCTCTAGCTGATAGGATCCGGAATCGTGCGCGGCAACGACTCGGTAGGGGCCTTCCCAGAAGCATGTAATTTCCCCTCGGGGGCAGCTTTGCTGGCTGAGTTGAGCCGAAGAACTAGGTCCCCGACATGGAACTGAGTACCCCGGACCCGGAGGTTATGATACTGGGCTGCTCGTTGTTTACACCTGGCCTGTTGAATGAATGATTGGTCACGGCGATTTTCAAGCTCATCCAAATTTGTCCGGAGAGCCTCGTCATTATCCTCTGGAACCAATGTGAGGAGGCAGGGGCTTGGTACATTGATTTCAGCAGGAATAACGGCTTCGGAACCATAAGTAAGGCTGTAAGGAGTCTCCCCGGTAGAGGTGTGTGGTGTTGTGCGATAAGCCCATAGGACTTGTGGAAGGTTTTCAGCCCAGAGACCTTTGGCATTATCCAGGCGCTTCTTTATTCCCGTGAGCAATGTCCTATTGGTGACTTCAACTTGACCGTTGGCTTGAGGGTGAGCAACCGAGGTGAAAATTTGTTTGATGTGAAGCTCTTCGCACCAAGACCGAAAGGGATCATTGGCAAATTGTTTACCATTGTCTGAGATAATAGTACTCGGGATGCCGAAGCGACAAACAATATTGCGCCACACAAATTTCAAGATATTCTGACCAGTAATGGTCGTAAGTGGTTCGGCTTCGACCCACTTAGTGAAGTAGTCTACGGCAACGACCAGGAACTTCAATCCTCCCGGAGCAACGGGGAATGGGCCAACAATGTCGATACCCCACTGAATAAACGGCCACGCACTCTGGATTCCAGTGAGCTCGGTCTGCGGCAGATGCTTCACACGGGAGTGCAGCTGGCACTTGCTGCATTTGGTTACTAAGTCGTGGGCATCGTTAAACAAAGTTGGCCAATAATATCCCCAGCGGAGAACTTTCTTGGCCAATGTCCGGGAGCCGATATGGCTGGCACAGGCCCCTTCGTGAACCTCCCGTAAAACTTGAGTAGCTTCGGCAGGAGTGAGACACCGGAGAGTCGGTTGCAGGTACGACCGCCGGTACAAGACTCCATCATGAAAGGAGTATTTGGGGGCTTTGAGGGCAACTTGCCGAGCTCGTAGCTTGTCAGTGGGCAGGATTCCATCTCGGAGATATTGAATGATAGGAGTCATCCAATTCGGATCACTATCGGTCAGTACCAAAACTGTGGCCTCATGAATTGCTGGATGTGATAAGTCTTCGACCATGATATCCGGAGATATATTAGTTCGGACCGCGGAGGCCAATTTGCTGAGCGCATCTGCTCTTGCATTCTGGGCACGTGGTATTTTCTGGATAACAACTGTATCAAGAGTTGACATGAGCTTGAGTGTTAGAGCACGATACCTGATCATTGTTTCATCCTTGGCGACATAAGTCCCCTGGATTTGCTTGGACACGACCTCGGAGTCCGTGAAGAGCTCAAGATGACGAACGCCTAAGGATTGAGCGAGCCGGAGCCCCGCGAGAGCTGCCTCGTACTCCGCTTCATTATTAGTCACCTTAAACTTGAATCGGATGACGTATTTTACTTCAACCTCCTCGGGGTCGATGAGAAGCACCCCGGCACCACTTCCTCGAGTTGTGGATGCTCCATCCACATATAGCTGCCATTTCCGAGGTGAGGATACGAGGGTAGCGGGGTGATGTGTATCACTGTCTGTCGGAGACTCATGATTGTCTCCCGGGGTTTCAGCCAGAAAGTCGGCGAGTGCTTGACCCTTGATTGCTCGGCGGGGAAGGTATTGAATATCATATTCGCCTAACTCGACGGCCCACTTTGCAAGGCGCCCAGACACCTCGGGCTTGACAAGAATCTGGCGGATAGGATGATTGGTCAAAACCCGTATTTCACGTCCTTGGAAGTATGGCCGTAGACGCCGAGCTGCCATAACAATTGCCAAAGCGGTTTTTTCTAACACGGAGTACCGTGTCTCCGCCCCGTGGAGAACACGACTTGCGAAATACACGGGATGTTGAACCCCATTGACTTCGCGCACAAGTGCAGCGCTAATAGCTTCCTCGGCGGAAGCCAAATATAAGTAAAGCGGCTCTCGGGGGAGAGGAACTGACAAAGTAGGCAGCTGCTGTATATGACGTTTCAAAGCCTCGAAGGCCTCGGTGCACTCCGGAGTCCACTCAAAGGACTTCGCCTGTCTCAAGATTTTGAAGAATGGGAGCTGGCGCTCCGCCGCTTTAGATAAGAATCGATTTAAGGCCGCCAAACCACCTGTGAGGCGTTGAACGTCCCTGAATGTCTTGGGTGGCTGCAGTTCTAGCACATCCCGAAGTTTGGCCGGGTTGGCCTGCAAACCGTGTTGTGAAACCATATAACCCAGAAACTTGCCGGAGCAGACGCCGAAAGTGCATTTTGCTGGATTAAGGCGCAAATTGTAGTTTCGCAGGGTGCGCAACGTTTCGGCAATGTCTTGCACACATGAAGAATGGGAGATACTCTTTATAACAAGGTCATCAACGTAGACCTCGACGTTGCGGCCAATCTGGCCGTGGAAAACCCGGTCCATGAGACGCTGGTATGTGGCTCCGGCGTTCTTGAGCCCGAAGGGCATTTTCTTGAAAGCATAGCACCCAAAAGCAGTGATGAATGCCGTTTTGATGGCATCTTGCGGATCCATAAAGATCTGGTGGTATCCCTTATACAGATCTAAGAAACAAAGGGCCTCATACCCAGTAATGGCCTCGGCCTTTTGATCTATGGAAGGTAGGGGATAACAGTCCTTCGGACAATGTTTGTTGAGGTCGGAGAAGTCGACGCACATCCGCCATGCCCCACTGGACTTAATCACCATTATTGGATTCGATAGCCAGGAGGGGTAATATACTTCGAACAGGATGTCCGCATCTAAGAGTTGTTGCACCTCGATTCGAATTGCGTCATTTCGCTCCGGGGCGAACTTCCTCTGCTTTTGTTGGATTGGCTTTATGCTGGGATCGATGTTCAGCTTGTGTGTTATTATGTCGGGAGAGACCCCGGGCATATCTAGAGGAGACCATGCGAAGACATCGGAATATTCTCGCAAGGTCTGAATTATAGCCTGGTGTAGCCATGGCACATCCACGGCTCCGACGGTTACAGTCTGTTCCGGCTTGGACGGATCAAGCGGTACTTGAGCGGTGGCATCCCCCACGAGGTACATTCCCGAGGTTCCAGAACCGATGATGCTACCTGAAGCTGCTGTTTGGGAGGAACTTTAGCAGTCTTTTTGAGTGCCACGTACATACACTCCTTTGAAACCCGCTGACTCCCGCGGATAGCCACTTCGCCATGCGAAGTGGGAAACTTTAATGCGAGGTGATACGTGGAGCATATGGCTTTGGCGGGGGTAAGCCAGTCCCGGCCCAAGATCATGTTGTACGGTGATGGGGAATTCACCACATAAAAATCCACGAAAATGGTTTTTATTGCCCGATAAGTCCCCAAAGACGCCGGGAGAGTGATGATACCCTCTGGCTGGACTTCACCCTGAGTGAAAGTCTGCAGTGGCCCGGGGGCCGGCCGAAGTTGTTCCCGAGGAATCCCTATCCTTTGGAAACAGTCGGCAAAGATAACACTCACCGCGGCCCCATTATCCACGAAGACCCGCCTTATTGTTATGTTGGCTACAGTCATGTCGATGACAATAGCATCAGTATGAGGTGTTATCTCCGGAACCGGGTCTCTATCCGTGAAGCTGACAGTCTCGGATTGATGGAGGCGTTTATGACGTGGCTCCTCGGGAGGAGGACGTCGAGCCTCTGCCTTCAAGGCATGTCGTGAAGCCCCGGTAGGGCCCATATATCACGTTTATTACGTGAGGGGGTGCGTTGTCTCCGGGTCCTCCCGGAGGAGGAGGTGGTGGCGGAAGACGTGGTTGTAGGCGATTGTCAGAATCTTGCCGTGCGTAATTACTAGGCCCCGGCCGATTATTATGCCACGGCGGTCGATTTTGTTGTGTACCGCGGTCATGATAACCTCCACGATTATGGGACGACCCCCCATTCTGACCTGTCCGAGGCTTGTCATCGGTCCGCGCAATGTATTGGCACAAGAAACCTTTCCTCAGGCACTCCTCGATCTCCTTGCTGAGTTCTCGGCACTCCTCTGTCTCGTGCCCATGATCTCGGTGGTACGCACACCACTTTCCACGATTCCTCTTCTCAGGCGGAGCAGTCATCCGCGGACAAGGTCGTAGATCGTTCTTGTGAATAGAAAGGATTTCGGCTCGTGACTTCATCAACGGAGTCAGTTGTGGAATATCGCCTCGAGAATCTGAACGCCCCGGGTTCAGACGGGAAAAAGCACTAGGTCGTGTACTAGGCCCAGTTTGTGCCTTGTCGGACTGCCGCTTGCTAGCATGCTTCTCACGTTTCCGGCGAGTCTGCTCCTCGGCCTTAGCAAATTTGCACACCGTTTTGAATAGTGCTCGGGTTGTGACCGGTGTGTTTCGAACCAGCTCGGTGTAAAGTGTTACAGGACGGAGTCCATTCATGAACGCGTTGATGACTACGTCTTCGGGGCAACTTCCCACCTTGAGGCTTTCCGCTGTAAAGCGGTCAAGAAATTGGGTAACGGTTTCACCGTCCCGCTGTTCCATATTCATGAGGTCGGCCAAAGTGGCCATGGGCTTCGCCCGTGCTTCGAACCGTTCCCAAAAGTGTTCGGCGAGTTCTCTGAAAGAGGATACGCTGTTGCGCGGTAGAGAATCAAACCAGACCCGAGCCTCATCCTGTAAGTACTCGGGGAAAATTTTACAGTAATGGAGGGATGTAGTGTTATCGCGGCTAAGCATGTTGTGCCGGTAAGCTCCAAGAAAATTGGCCGGATCTCCGGTGCCATCGTAAGGTGGTATGGCCGGCCGTTTAAACCCTTCGGGAAGGGAGGTGGCCATGATTTCTTGGGAGAACGGTGTGATGATATCTCCATTGGCATCAAGGCCCAGAATTCTGTCCAGTTCAACATTGCGTTGAACTCGCTCATACTCTTGAAGATCTAGAGCATGAGGATTGGCATAGCGAACTCTCTTAGCCGCGTTGAGTGGACGGCGGCGATCCATATCAGTAGGTTCATCGTTGCGCGGTCGTGATTCGTTAGAACTCCCATGGTCCTCGGAGGAACCAGGTCGTTCCCGTCGCCGATCCTGACGCCCGCGATGCCCCGGGTCCTGTTGATCACGCGAGTGCTGACGAGGTGGAGGCACCGCGGGATTAGCATCATGTCCGGCAGGCCCCGCGGCAGGCCCCGCGGGACGTAGGCGATTAGCTGCCCAATCTTGAAGAACATGTGCATGCTCTTGTAAGAAAGCCTGGAGCAATTCTGGGGTGATTTGAATGTTAACCGGTGGTTGGGCAGCAGCGGGATTAGGGTTTTGCATGTTTTGAGGGGGTGGAGGTAAATTCTGATTGTCTGGATTCGCAACCGGGTCTTGATTACCCTGATGATGAGATGTGCTCCTTGCCGGCAATTGCCTCGGCGGCAAAACTTGATCCACGGGTGGATCCTGGTTGGATTGATCCCCGTGGCGAGATTGATTCAAACGAGTCGTCACCATGATTCTTGAATACACTGCGAACGTCAAAAATTACCTTTCGTTCCCACAGACGGCGCCAATTGATAAAGCGCAATCCGGTATCCAATCGATTCAGCCTAAAACTAGTGCAAGAAATATAAAAACACACAAGATATACGTGGTTCGATCCGGAGATCTACGTCCACGGGCAGAAAATCACTCTTGCCGAGGTGTTTCTTTCACTAAAACTTTGAACTTACAAGCAATAATCCAGAATACAAAGTGTGAACCCTAATTCAGAGTTCTTTTCTCATACTTATACTCAACTTTCCTAAACCCTAACTGAACCCTAACTAACTCCCTATTCTCACGCCTATTTCCCGCTGCATGGTAGTTGGGAGCGGATCATGAGCCATGATTCGCGGAACAAACCGTCTGTTGGGCCGACGCGTGTTCCTGGGCCTGCTGGGCCTACGCGTGCTGGGCCGGTCAGTGGGCTTAGGTATTAACCCGACCCGAAGTGATCGGGTTATCCCTATCACTTATAATTGTTTGGTTTTTGTTATCAAATTTTCACCAATTTGGAGTGTTGGTGATGCTGGTGCTCAGTGCCAAAACATAGAGGATGAATAGATTATTGTAGAGTGACACTAAGAGCACCCACAATGGGGTGTTGAATTGAAATAATTGGGGGTGGGGAGTGAATAGCACACCATTGTGGGAGGTGTGTAGCATTTGAAATAAATGGAATGGGTCCATTTGTTTGGACCCAGAAGATGTGGGGGGGGGGGAGAGGGGTGGGTCGGGGCGCATCGAAAGAGGGGTTGGGGAGTGGGGCGTTGCGCGAAACGCGCGGATTTGAGTGGGCAGCGCTGGCGCGTGGCCGCCGCGCGCCTGGAGAGAGTGGCACGTGGGGCCTGCGCCATTATGGCTGTCTGCCACTCAACCTTTCTTTTCCCTTTTTTTTTTTTTTTTTTCTTTTTTCTTTATTTGCTGAAATATGAGGAAAGGGGTGATTTTGGTGATTTTTTGGATGCACTACTATTGCCAATGGCCATTTTTACTGTTCCCGGCCGTTGGCAAACAATTCAAACACACATTTCTAAATTTTTGCCTATAAATACATGTAAAAATGTTCATTTTTTCACCATCATTTCTAATTTTCTCCGACCATTTCTTCAAATTTAGTTTTTTCAAATTACTTCTATAATGGCAGGAAGATTTGGAGCGAGAAATTGGTTCAACAATTATACATGTTAAATAATTAATTATACATGTTAAAATTGTAAATAAGATTTAATTAAGATGGGAAAATAAATAGGGTGGTTTTAAGGTGGGACCCTCAAATAGTGACAAATAGTGTTAATTGGACCTGAGTTGCATTGGGGGAAATAGGTAGCATTTGAGTAGGGTTTAAACTTTTGATGTGGCAGTGACGTGGCGATGATGTGTCAGGTAGCAATTGTGTGTGCATTGTGGGTGCTCTAAGATCACATTTATCAACAAGGAAAATTGGTATAAATGTTCAATATATTTTTACTATTTAAAAATTAAAACGTTAAGTATATTATTTTTTAAAAATATCTTTTAACAATGAAAATGTTCCATCACCGGCTATAGGTTATAACCTATTCGGCGATGGATGAGGTGGATCACTTACCAGACGTGGAAAGACTTTGTCAAATCATTATTATTTTCTTTTGAGTTAAGAATTAAAATAATCAAATATGAAAATATTAAAATTAATATTATCTCTCACCCAAACCCACCCCTCTCCCAAGCTTGTCTTCTCCGCAGAATCTCCACAACAACCTGCACATTGTATCCACCGCTGCCTTACCCACCTCTCCCAAATTCGCCAGCTGCTCCATAAGTCATTTCAAATCCCTTAAATCAAGCACGACGAACCAGAATCCACATATTTTTGGATGGTCAACGGGTGCTGAGTCATGGTGGAGCTGCCCGCGCAGACCACCATGATTGTCGACAGGCAAAACTGAAAGAGAAGAAGAGGATACTGGGGATGAGGCCAGGTGAAAAAAAGTAAGAAAATTAATAATATCCACCAAGAGCAAGAAGTCGTTTTCTTCTATGAGAACCCAAAACCTAAATCCGCCGCTGCTTTCCCAAAATCGCCACTGATTCCACAATCAGATTTGCCGTTGCACCACCGCTTCCCCTGCTCCCACCCACAACCTAGATCCGCCGCCGCTTTCCCTCCAGAGCTCCTCCGCCATCCGCCTTCTGCGCTCAACTCACACCATATTGATTGAAAAACTCCATCCCATCACCTCCACCAAACTCCTTCATCCCTTCCTCTAAAAAAAGTTGCAGACTGCACCGTCAACAACTAAACTGAAGAACTCTGAATATTTCTGGGGATTGTTCCATTGAGCAGTGTACCAATCTGGTAAGATCCATCAGCCTAGGTGGGATTTAGCCTGATGAATTATTGTCGGACAGGTAAAAGGAACAGTGCAGCTTTGTACAACAATACTTCCCCATCAGTTTTTTGGTGTTGAAATTGGATTTCTTGATATGCAAATGGAGGCATATGTGCAGAGAGAATATTTAATGAATTTCATAATTATTTAAAATTCGCATATCAGAAAATAAGTAGAATAAAAAAAAAGAAAAGTATTTCCACGCCTGTGAAGTGATCCACGACACCGGTCACCGGATTACAACCTATAGCGGGACATTTTTATAAATTTTTGGTAAGTTAAAAGGTATTTTTAAAAGTATCACATGTGACGAGAAAAAAATATCACTTTTTGTAGTAAAAGTATCACTTTTATCTGTAAAAATATCACTTAAGTATCACTTTCATCTGTAAAAGTATCACTTTTACTTTTATTTGTAAAAGTGTCACTTTTATTTGTAAAAATAACACTTTTTTCCTGTAAAGTGTATTCCGTCACACGTGAGACTGCCACACACAAGACTCACTCTTATTAAAAAATGGTATACTTAGTGTCCTTGTTTTTAAATAGTGGAAACATACTGGACATTTATACTTATTTTCTCTTTATCAACAACCCACCACAACTCAATCTATCGATAAATATTTATTTCTCTATCATCCACATACACAACCTACTCCACAATCCAAAAAATACATTTTTATACTTTATTGACAACCCAACACAACCCAACATTTTAATTCCACAATTACAATAAGATGATTTTTTCCATGCATTTAAAATAATGTAGATAGTTTGGATCCATGATATGAAATGATATAAATTATGTAATACCCCAAAACCAAAAGCAGCTCTCATTCTTGTTGACATTTTAATTATTTTTCTATAAATAGCTATTTAAAACTTATTTTATTTTGAAGTTCTTTTAAAGTCAGATTATTTATTTATTTAAATGTGGAAGCTAATGAGTTTTAAAAAGACAAAAAAATTTCAATCAAATTTATAAACGAGCTATCAAGAAGATCGAGCACACTCGTATCACTTATTCAAATTAAAGAAAGAAAGGTGTAAAAGATAAAAGATATTAAAAGATATTTTAATTACGTTAGTATATTAGTAGAAGTTGCTTTAGAATTTATGCTTAGAATTTTAATATAAATTACAGTCAATTATTTATATGAGTTTACGATATTTATAACGTAATCAAAAGTATTTTGAGAATTCTTCCCTAAATTTATTATTGATAATGCGCAATCTGATATCCAAGAAACTTAACGGAAATCTACGTAAGCAATATGAAAAAAACACAAGATTTACGTGGTTCGATCCGGAGATCTACGTCCACGGGCACAAAATAGCACCTGCCGAGTTGTTTCTTTTACTCGATCTTTGAGTTTACACGTAGTAATTTCAGACTACAGAATGCGAACCCTAATTCAGAGTTCTTTCCTCATATTTATTCTCAACCCTACTGAACCCTAACTAACTCCCTATTATCGTGCCTATTTTCCGCTGCATGGCGGTTGTGGACGAATCGTGGGCCTTGAATAGCGGAACAAACCCCAAGTTGAGCTACGCCAAATGCGCTATCTGGAGCGCGTACTTCCAGACCTTTTAGGCCAGTTAATGGGCCGGGGCTCTAGACCAGTTAGTGGGTCAAAGTATTAGGTATTAACCCGACCCGAAGTGACCGGGTCATCCCTATCAGATGCCTTCCCCCCCAGCCGGAGCGAGGAAGGAGCTTCGGTTGTAACCGGAGTGGAGCTGTAGGCAAGATGGGCCGAAGTAGTTTTGGATGACCAAGTTTGTCCCGCGTCTAAGGGACCCCACGGTGCGGTTTGTGGAAGCGAAACCGAACTAGGCCGAAGTATACTGAGTTGACAGCGAGATACCGAGTTCTCCTAAAAGCAAGAAACGGTATCGGAAGTACATAATGATCTGGCCGAGGTGAAAGGATCACCGGAGTGTAGTAGTCTGGCCAAAATGAAGGGAGCACCGGAGTGTGTTAGTGTGACCGAGGTGAAGGGATCACCGGAGTGTAGTAGTCTATCCGAGGTGAAGGGAGCACCGGAGTGTCTTCCAAATCTTTCTGGGCAAGGATGGAGTTGATGTGATTGGCGGCGCCATCATGAGAGAGAAGGATGTGAAGTGACACGCTCTGCGATTTCCAATAAACCTGTTCCCCACGCGCCTTGGGAACCGTAAAGCACGTGAATATCACGTCTAAATCTCCATCACTGAATTTGAATAGGCTGTATCAGAGCCGTTGGTTTTTTGCGTATATATTTGGAATAATGGCACAGTAACCCTTCATCTTCTTCATTGCGATTTGCCAGTTTAGAAAGCGGGAAAAAAGGGGAATTTTGTGCTTGTGATTCATCTCAAATCAAAAACCTCTCAAATTCAACCCAAGTAAGTATGCCTTGTTCTTCATCTTCTTCTTCTATTCAAGAGGTAGGGACTCAGAGCGCTCCGTTAGATGTGCCACCCCTTCGATATGTTATTCCGGAGAGGAATGAGGTTAGGACGGTAGAAAGGGCCGACGGCATGGAAACTAACGTTAGGATGGTTGGTTTCTATGAATGCGCGGAGGAGGACTTTGAAGTGTCCACTGTAGCGTTACGTATGACGCGAGTGCAGATTGAGAGAGAAATCCCCTCCTTTTATCTTCCATTTAACTTAGAATATATAGTACCGGACCCCAGTGATAGGGCTTGCTGCCCGCCGCAGGGTTTCATTAGTGTGTATATTGATCCCCTAAGAATAGGTTTGAGACTGCCCCTGTGGGACATCGTGGTCCGGATACTGAGATACTACGGCATTGCCTTAAGCCAACTAGCGCCAAATGCAGTTAGGCAAGTAGTGGGATTCACCGTAGTATGCAAGAATGCCGGGATAGAACCGACCGTAGAGCTTTTTAGGTTTTTTTACCAACTAAAAGCCTTCGGGAAATCTAAGGGGTGGTACTCCTTCAGTCCCCGAGCCCGAGGTGGGTTCAAGGTGCAAAACCCGAGTAAGGTGGAGGGATGGAAGGAGAGGTTTATATTTGTGAAAAACAAAGTAGCTCTCCCGAGGTGGAGGAGGGATGAGGTACTTGATACCGCTCCGGTGGAGAACCTGGAGGCCGAAGTCATACATATATTCCGGTCAGTGGGGACTTTCAAGACCCTCTGTACTAAGGAGGAACTGGAGGGGGCCGGACTGAGCCCGTATTATTCGGGCGATGCGGTTGCCGAAGAGGGTAGGAGTTCTTCTGTCTTGCATAGGACTAACTTTAACCTCTGTATGCAGTGGGACGCTTCGGAAAAGAACCAGCCGAAAGCCCCGCGGCGGCTGCCGCAGCCAAAAAGAAAGGGAAAGCTGTTGAAGTGTCTCCCCGGGGGAAGACGTCACCCAGTGCGCGGCCTAGCGCTGGGTCTGAGGAGCAGGTAGGATTGGCGAGGCCTACCCCCGGATCTAAAAAGAGGCCGGAGCCCTCGGAGACACCTCCAGCGATAGCAAAAAGACTTCGCACCGGGGAGAGCACGGAGGTAAATCCAAGATGCGCTGTTAATTACTGTTAACGCAAATGCAGTGCATGTTTATCTGTGCTGATTTTTGTGTGCTGTGATTGGTTGCAGTTGAAGGAGCAGGGGCCCTCAAGTCTATTTGGGTTGGAGGGGGCCGATGCCGAAGAACTTCTGCGCTTGGCGCGAGGTATCATGGACCTCGGTCGTAAGAGCGAGAAGGAAGGCAAGGAGGAGCTGGCCGAAGTGGCTAGGGAGCTTCGGGCGCGCAACGACCGGTTAACCCAAGACCTGACCGAGGCGCGTAAGAGGGCGGCCATGGTTGAAAATGAGATTGCGCGTCTGCGCGGAGTGGAGGCAGAAACCAGTGTCCTCCGAGGGGAAGTACTGCAGTTGCGGGCAGAGATAGAGGCTCGGGAAGCTGCCATGGTCGAAGGTCAAGGAGCGATGCTGAAGGCATTCGCCGAGAAACTGTTCCAAACCAGCACGTTTCTTGACTTTCAGACTGATTTTGTGGCAATAGGGGACCAGGCCACCCGATCTGTGCTGCTGGAGCAGATCAAGGAAGTCTACCCGAGTGTGGACGTATATCGTCCAGAATTTGGGTACGATTTTGACGCAGTGGCCGGGGTGGAGAGGGCCTATTACACAGCATTAGCAAATCTGCCGGAGTGGCCTCTGTAGAAGGCCTTAGCGGAGAAGAAGCAAATTTTGAAGGCCGAGGAGATTGCTAACTGTGAGGTGGACCAGGACCAGGAGTTTCTGGCGTTCCGCCGGGGTGAGCTCGTCTCCAAGCCCCGAAACAAAGAACCCCCCCCCCCTCGGATGGAGGGTGATGCCGTAGCTGCGGATGAAACTGCCGCAATTAACGAGGAGGAAGAAGCCGAAGTGTCGGAGGGCCGGCAAGAGGTGTTGCCCGAGGGTACTGAGGGGACCGAGCGGGAGGTCAGTCGTTCCCCTCAAATTTAAAGTTGTAGATAATAGGAGTAGATGTAAACTGTGTACCGAAACATGGATAATGTACTTTGTCTTGATTGAATATAAATTTTGCTTTCGAGCTGAACTTTTTCCTTACATGCTTGAGATTGATCGGTCTTGTTGACTCGTTTGCCTGTTTAGAATACCGCGGAACTGCACGAAACAATAAAGAAACTCATGCGATCACTTGAGTGGTTCCGCGAAGAAAAGAACAACCTGCAAATGCACGTGGTGCCAAGGCTAGAAAAGCGGGTGTCCGTTGCGGAAAAGAGAGCGGAGGAAGCCGAAGAAAGAGCCAAAGATTACGAACTGAAGTACCGGGCTAAAGCTGCTAAAATGAGCCGTGTCCTCGTTCATCAAAGGGAGTATGACCGGATACTGTCTGAGTTCGGACTTCTGACCTTTGAAGAAGTGGAGGAGCGGGTCGTAGAGATTCAGGGCGAAATCTCGGCACTTATGGCAAATGACCCAGCCGAGTCCTCGGAGCTTGTAAGAAAGCGAGAGGTATTGGAGCTGCTTCTCAGCATGTATGAAGGACTGAAGGGTCGAGGCAGGTGGAGGCCTTCTGCCGAGGAATACATTGCTAGTACAAGCCGAAGCCAAGGTACTTCAAAAGCCCCCCGGAAGGGTAAAAAGAAGCCCGAGGTAAAGAGCATAGGCATTGTTATTCGAGAGTCAGTTCCTATGACTACGATCGAAGAAGAGCCCGCCGTTGTCGCCGAAGAGGCAGTCGAAGAACTAGCTAGAGAAATCGAGGTGATGGTCCCCGAGGAATGGGACCCTGTACAATGGGCCGCAACCCCGAGGTCTGCTCCACAGCCAAGTAGTCGTGCTCGTACAAGAGACGAAGTCCCCCGGCAAACGCCAAGAACAAGTCCTCGGCGTCGGGAAGCCCGCGGGGGGGAAAGAGCCGGAGCCCGAGGTCGAAGAACGACAAGATCCCGGAGGACGCAGCGTAGGTCTAGGAGTAGGCCTCAACACCGGGGCGCTGACTACTGGCTCGGGGGCCGTAGATAATTGCTTATCTCTTTTTTTTTTTTTTTTTTTGAAGTCTTATGTAAAAAACTTTTTGGTGTTGTATTATTTGGAAGATAATAAAATTGTTTTGGTGTGTGTAGATGTGTTAAGGAAAACAACAAGTTATTAACTATTTTAATCGGGTGTTCGGGAACACAATACGAATAACTCCAATGTAAATCTCCCCGGACGGATCAGGCGGGAGTAAAATCTCCCCGGACGGATCAAGCGGGAGTAAACACTTCTCCGGTTAAACAGGCGAGAGAGTGATATAAGTCCGGGGACGAAATGTGAATCTCCTCGGACGGACCGAGAGAGAGATTTAATTGTTCGGAGACTAATAATGATAACACGATTGCGTTTGGGCATCCCCGTAACGTAAAAGAAAACACAGCAAGATGCATAAATAAAGAGTATTTATTCAATGACGAGTGCCGGAGCAAATTGAGGGATACAAAGAAAGATAACAACACAAAAGATGCGTACAAAGAGCATAAAGATAAGATTATACTTGTCATTTGGCATTCACAGATAGAAGCGTCTCAAGTTGGTAACATGCCAGCTTCGGGGGATTGAGGTTCCATCGAGATGCTCTAACTGATAGGATCCGGAATCGTGCGCGGCAACGATGCGATAAGGACCCTCCCACGAAGCATGTAATTTCCCCTCGGGGGCAGCTTTGCTGGCTGAATTGAGTCGAAGTACTAGGTCCCCGACATTGAATTGAGTGCCTCGAACCCGGAGGTGATGATACTGGGCTGCACGTTGTTTACACCTGGCCTGCTGGATGAATGATTGATCACGTCGATATTCGAGCTCATCCAAATTTGCACGGAGAGCTTCGTCGTTATCCTCGGGAATCAATGTGATGAGGCGGGGGCTTGGTACGCTGATTTCTGCTGGAATAACTGCCTCGGAGCCGTAAGTTAGGCTGTAGGGGGTCTCTCCGGTAGAGGTATGCGGTGTCGTGCGATAAGCCCATAGAACTTGCGGAAGGTTTTCGGCCCAAAGACCTTTGGCATTATCCAGGCGTTTCTTTATACCCGTGAGCAGTGTTCGGTTGGTGACTTCAACCTGACCGTTGGCTTGAGGGTGAGCTACCGAGGTGAAAATTTGTTTGATATGAAGCTCCTCGCACCATGACCGGAAGGGATCGTTGGCAAATTGTTTGCCGTTATCCGAGATAATAGTGCTCGGTATGCCAAAACGACATATGATATTTCGCCAGACGAACTTCAAGATGTTTTGGCCAGTGATGGCAGTAAGAGGTTCCGCTTCTACCCACTTGGTGAAGTAATCGACGGCGACCACCAGAAACTTCAACCCCCCCGGGGCGACCGGAAATGGGCCAACAATATCAATTCCCCACTGAATAAATGGCCACGCGCTTTGGATTCCAGTGAGCTCGGTTTGAGGCAGGTGTTTCACACGAGAATGTAGCTGACACTTGCTGCATTTTGTCACTAAGTCGTGGGCATCATTAAACAAAGTTGGCCAATAATATCCCCAGCGGAGAACTTTCTTGGCCAATGTCCGGGAGCCGATGTGACTGGCACAGGCCCCTTCGTGAACCTCCCGTAGAACTTGGTTAGCCTCGGCAGGAGCGAGGCATCGGAGACTCGGTTGTAAGTACGACCGTCGATACAAGAATCCATCATGAAAGGAGTATTTGGGGGCTTTGAGGACTACTTGCAGCTTATCATTAGACAGAATTCCATCTCGGAGATACTGAACGATAGGAGTCCTCCAATTTGGATCACTATCGGTCAATACCGAAACCGTTGCCTCATGAATTGCCGGATGAAATAAGTCTTCGACTACTATATCCGGAGATATGTTAGTTCGGACCGCGGAGGCTAATTTGCTGAGCGCATCTGCTCTTGCATTCTGAGTACGTGGTATTTTCCGGATAACAACTGTATCAAGAGCTGACATAAGTTTGAGTGTTAAAGCACGATACCTGATCATTGTTTCATCCTTGGCGACATAAGTCCCCTGGATTTGCTTGGACACGACCTCGGAGTCCGTAAAGAGCTCAAGATGGCGAATGGCTAAGGATTTTGCGAGCCGGAGCCCAGCGAGGACTGCCTCGTATTCTGCTTCATTATTGGTCACCTTAAATTTGAATCGGATGACGTACTTAACTTCAATTCCCTCGGGGTCAATGAGGAGCACCCCGGCACCACTTCCTCGAGTCGTGGATGCACCATCCACATATAATTGCCACTTGCAAGGTGAGGATATGAGGGTAGCAGGATGATGGGTACCACTGTCTGTCGAAGACTCATGATTATCCCCCGGGGTTTCAGCCAAAAAGTCCGCAAGTGTCTGACCCTTGATAGCTCGGCGGGGAAGAAATTGAATATCGTATTCACCTAATTCGACAACCCACTTGGCGAGGCGCCCTGACACTTCGGGCTTGACAAGAATCTGACGGATAGGATGATTGGTCAGAACTCGTATTTCGCGTCCTTGGAAGTATGGCCGCAGACGCCGAGCCGCCATGACAAGGGCCAGAATGGTTTTCTCCAGCCTGGAGTATCGTGTCTCCGCTCCGTGAAGTACTCGGCTTGCGAAATACACGGGATGTTGAACACCATTGACTTCTCGCACGAGTGCGGCGCTAATAGCTTCCTCGGCGGAAGCTAAATACATATAAAGAGGCTCTCTGGAGAGAGGAACTGACAAAGTGGGCAAGTGCTGAATATGACGCTTCAAAGCCTCGAAAGCCTCGGTACACTCCGGGGTCCACTCAAATGACTTCGCTTGTCTCAAAATTTTAAAGAATGGGAGTTGGCGCTCTGCCGCTTTAGATAAAAAGCGATTTAAGGCCGCCAAACCACCCGTGAGGCGTTGAACGTCTCTGAACGTCTTCGGTGGTTGCAGATCTAAAACATCCCGAAGTTTAGCTGGATTGGCCTGAAGACCGTGCTGTGAAACCATATAACCGAGAAACTTGCCGGAGCCAACGCCAAAAGTGCATTTTGCCGAATTAAGTCGCAAATTGTAACGCCGCAGAGTACGCAACGTTTCAGCAATGTCTTGCACGCACGAAGAATGGGAGGTACTTTTTATAACCAGATCATCGACGTAAACCTCGACGTTGCGGCCAATCTGATCGTGGAAAACGCGGTCCATGAGACGTTGATATGTGGCTCCAGCGTTCTTGAGCCCAAAGGGCATTTTCTTAAAAGCAAAACACCCAAATGCAGTGATAAATGCCGTCTTGATGGCATCCTGAGGATCCATAAAGATCTGGTGGTATCCCTTATACAGGTCTAAGAAACAAAGTGCCACGTACCCAGTAATGGCTTCGGCCTTTTGGTCGATGGAAGGTAAGGGATAACAGTCCTTCGGGCAATGTTTATTGAGGTCGGAGAAGTCGACACACATCCGCCATGCCCCGCTGGACTTTATCACCATCACTGGATTGGATAGCCAAGAAGGGTAGTACACTTCGAACAAGATGTCCGCATCCAAGAGTTGTTGCACCTCGACTCGAATTGCTGCATTTCGCTCCGGAGCGAACTTCCTTTGCTTTTGCTGTATAGGCTTTACGCTGGGGTCGATGTTCAGCTTGTGAGTTATTATATCGGGAGAGACCCCGGGCATATCCAAAGGGGACCATGCGAAGACATCAGAATACTCTCGCAAGGTCTGAATGATGGCCTGGTGTAACCATGGCACATCCACGGCACCGACAGTTACAGTTTGTTCTGGTTTGGACGGATCAAGCGGCACCTGGACCGCCTGAGGTTCAAGAGCCGATGACGCTACTTGAAGCTGCTGTTTGGGAGGAACTTTGGTAGTCTTTTTGAGTGCCACGTACATGCACTCCTTAGAAACCCGCTGACTACCGCGAATAGCCACTTCGCCATGTGAGGTGGGGAACTTTAGCGCGAGGTGGTATGTGGAGCATATGGCTTTAGCAGGAGTAAGTCAATCCCGACCCAAGATCATGTTGTACGGTGACGGGGAATTAACCACATAAAAATCCACGAAAATAGTTTTTATCGCCGGATAGGTCCCCAGAGACGCCGGGAGAGTGATGACACCTTCTGGCTGGACTTCACCCTGAGTGAAAGTCTGCAGTGGCCCGGGGGCCGGCCGAAGTTGTTCCCGAGGAATCCCCATCTTTTGGAAACAGTCAGCGAATATAACACTCACTGCGGCTCCATTGTCCACGAAGACCCGCTTTATTGTAATGTTGGCTACAGTCATGTTGATGACAATAGCGTCAGTATCAGGTGTTATCTCTGGAACCGGGTCCCTATCTGTGAAACTAACAGTCTCGGATTGATGGAGGCGCTTATGACGTGGCTCCTCGGGAGGAGGACGGCGAGCCTCTGCCTTCAAGGCATTTCGTGAAGCTCCGGTGGGGAGGGCCCCATATATCACGTTTATTACGTGAGTGGGTGCATTGTCTCCGGGTCCTCCCGGAGGAGGAGGTGGTGGCAGAAAACGAGGCTGTTGGCGATTGTCAGAGTCTTGCCGTGCATTATTGCTACGTCCCGGCCGATTATTCTGCCACGGCGACCGATTTTGTTGTGTGCCCCGGTCATGATAACCTCCGCGGTTATGAGACGAACCTCCATTCTAGCTTGTCCGAGGTTTGTCATCGGTCCGCGCAATGTATTGTCGCAAGAGACCTTTCCTTAGACACTCCTCAATTTCCTTGCTGAGCTCTCGGCACTCCTCTGTCTCGTGCCCATGATCTCGGTGGTACGCACACCACTTTCCACGGTTCCTCTTTTCAGGCGGAGCAGTCATCCGCGGACAAGGCCGTAGATCGTTCTTGTGAACAAAAAGAATTTCAGCTCGTGACTTTGTCAACGGAGTAAATTGTGGAATATCACCTCGGGATTCTGAACGCCCCGGGTTCAAACGAGAAAAGGCACTAGGTCGTGTGCTAGGCCCAACTTGTGCCCTGTCGGACTGCCGCTTGCTAGCATGTTTCTCACGTTTCCGACGAGTCTGCTCCTCGGCCTTAGCATATCTGCACACCGTTTTGAACAGTGCTCGGATTGTGACCGGTGGATTACGAACCAACTCGGTGTAGAGTGATCCTGGACGGAGTCCATTCATGAATGCGTTGATGACTACATCATCTGAGCAATTTCCCACCTTGAGACTCTCCGCTGTAAAGCGTTCAAGAAATTGGGTAACGGTTTCACCGTCCCGCTGTTCCATATTCATGAGATCGGCCAGGGTGGCCATGGGCTTCGCACGTGCTTCGAAACGCGCCCAAAAGTGTTCGGCGAGTTCTCTAAAAGAGGATACGCTATTGCACGGGAGAGAATCAAACCAAACCCGAGCTTCATCCTGAAGGTACTCAGGGAAAATCTTACAGTAATGGAGAGACGTAGTATGATCGCGGCTAAGCATGTTGTGCCTGAAAGCTCCAAGAAAATTGGCTGGATCTCCGGTGCCGTCGTAAGGTGGTATGGCAGGCCTTTTGAACCCTTCGGGAAGGGAGGTGGCCATGATTTCCTGAGAGAACGGTGTGATGATATCTCCATTGGCATCGAGACCCAGGATTCTGTCGAGCTCGACATTGCGTTGGACTCGCTCATACTCTTGAAGATCTAGAGTATGAGGATTGGCATAACGAACTCTTTTAGCCGCGTTGAGTGGACGGCGGCGGTCGACATCCGTAGGTTCGTCGTTGCGCTGTCTTGACCCGTTAGAACTCCCATTGTCCTCGGAAGAACCAGGTCGTTCCCGTCGCCGATCCTGGCGCCCGCGGTGCACCGGGTCTTGTCGATCATGCGAGTGCTGACGATGTGGAGGCACCGCGGGATTGGCATCATGTCCGGCAGGTCCCTCGGGATTTAGGCGATTGGCCGCCCAGTCTTGAAGAACATGAGCATGCTCTTGTAGGAAGGCCTGGAGTAATTCTGGAGTTATTTGAATATTGACCGGTGGCCGGGCAGCAGCGAGATTAGGGTTTTGCATGTCTTGTGGGGGTGGAGGTAAAAACTGGTTGTCTGGATTCATAACCGGGCCTTGGTTGCCCTGATGATGAGACGTACCTCTTGTCGGCGATTGTCTCGGCGGCAAAACTTGATCCACGGGTGGATCTTGATTGGCTTGATCACCCTGGCGAGATTGATTCAGACGAGTCATCACCATGATATTTGAATGCACTGTTGATGTCAAAAACTACTTTGCGTTTCCCACAGACGGCGCCAATTGATAATGCGCAATCTGATATCCAAGAAACTTAACGGAAATCTACGTAAGCAATATGAAAAAAACACAAGATTTATGTGGTTCGATCCGGAGATCTACGTCCACGGGCACAAAATAGCACCTGCCGAGGTGTTTCTTTTACTCGATCTTTGAGTTTACACGTAGTAATTTCAGACTACAGAATGCGAACCCTAATTCAGAGTTCTTTCCTCATATTTATTCTCAACCCTACTGAACCCTAACTAACTCCCTATTATCGTGCCTATTTTCCGCTGCATGGCTGTTGTGGACGAATCGTGGGCCTTGAATCGCGGAACAAACCCCAAGTTGAGCTACGCCATATGCGCTATCTGGAGCGCGTACTTCCGGACCTTTTGGGCCAGTTAATGGGCCGGGGCTCTGGACCAGTTAGTGGGTCAAAGTATTAAGTATTAACCCGACCCGAAGTGACCGGGCCATCCCTATCAATTATATAATACTTAGAATATACGAAAGAAGGGACACTAACTAGCTATCATATATCCTACTTGATATTTATATAAAATTTCATTATTTCATTATAATATGATAACACTTAAATATCATCTTTTAGTGATATCACTCTAATATAAGCTTACTATATATGTATATATTATAAATAATAATTATAATGATAACACCAACTCATCCCATGTACAAATGTAACATACCTATTATAATAATTACTTAATTCGTACATATTATGGTCTGATGTTGTGTGGCAAACAAAAATAATCTGTCACCAACAATTAAAGGACGCGTATATACACACTCATCTTGTTTTCGCTGAACGCACGTAACACACAGACACACTAATCACTTCTTTTTAGGGTGAGTAAAATTGAACTGAAATAAAAAAATGGATCCGAGTCGAGTGATTCCGTTCGAATCGGTTCGATTTTATATATATAATCGATTCGGTTCGGTTTCAAATATTAGAATCGAATTATATTTTGTTTTGGTCGATTTTTAACAAAAGATAATTCGGTTGACCAAATCGAACTGAACCGAACCGAAATACTTATATTTAATTATATATTTTTAGTTATTTACTTATTGTGTATTATTTTTCTTGATTGAATTGATATACATAAGTAATTTTCACATTGTTTCATGCATAAAAAATAAAACTTAAGTCTATATTTTTTTCTCTTCTTTAATTTGCCTATTTTAGAGAAAAAATTGTTAGATTTCGGTAATAGAGGTGTATAGACGATGATGTATTTAATGCAAACAAAGTCGTGACTAGAGTTTGACTCTATATCCGTAAGACGAAATTGTCACGTGCGCAGGTCCAATACGTATAACAACAATCGCCTCCAAGATACAACAACTTTATAACTTCAGACCGTTGCACTACGAATCGGAAGTTATCGGCGAACGTACTCGGATATTTGGAACTTTCGCACACAACTAGTGCAAAATTGAATTGCTTTTGAGAATCTGTAAAGAACTTGAGAATTTTCGAAGTGAATGAAATGAATTCTAGAGGGGCCTATATATATATTGAAGAGTTGTGCCTTTCTGGAAAGACACCTTTCACCCCTTGGTGGTACCCCTTTGACTGGATTCGAACCTGGACCCACCAGTTCGCTGGGCGGTCGCACCCGCAGGCTGACCCACGCCCCGGCGGGCGATGAGTCGCACTGGTTCGCGGATCCGGGTACGAACCCGCCCGACCCGATGGCGGGTCGATCCGACCTAGTACGGGCTGGACAGCCTGGTCTGAGCCGGTTCCTGACGGGTCAATCCAACCCGACCCGGTCCACGTCACTGCACCACCTGACTCGAACCGTCGCGAGCCACCTGTCTGAACCATCTGGCCAAAACTTTAAGACTCCTCCAGCTCTTTGCAACGACGTGTACATGTGAAATGCGCCTCTAAAGCGACTCAATGCGATATGTGCGTGCAGACCCAGGCTCGGATGGTGCGAAGGGTCCATTTTAGCCAAATGCTAAAATCCCACTAGGATCCACCATAAGGTCCATCACAAGGGAGCATACTTGATAACTCCTTATCAAGGGAGTATCCACTTACTCCAACTTTTCTATGTGGGATAAGTTCCCATATTTTTCCTTTATAAACTCTTCAACTTCCAAGTTTAAGTTGCAACCTTTGACAATTAATAACTCATTCACCCGAAATTGGTTTAGAGCATATTAATACATTAAATTCATCAACTCGAAACGTAGATTATGAATTTGCAACTTGTTTCCAGTTTTAACAAATGAACTATAAAATAATTAAATTGGTCAATTTTGGGTCAAAACCGAAAATTTCAAACTAATTTCCAACAATCCACCACATGAATGATATTAATGCAATGCAAACCTAAGAAAGTCCCAGCGGTCGTCCCTTCATCAGGATAGGTAGCTTCAGACTTTGAATCTTCCCTAGTGAGATGTCATCGAATCTACTCACTGCTCAGTGAACACGATGTCTTGAACTGGTCAGCTTTTGTGTAAATCTAGTACAATGACAGCCACAAAGTAACGACTCTAATATCCTTTTGGTTCTCACGTTGTTGTCCATTTTGGTCGTGGACCTTATCTCAAATTCATAAGTGTGTACTGTAAATATTACATTTGTTAGTTTGAAGTGGTCCCACTACACACTTATATAGGTGATCTCCTATTTAAAGGTACCCTGAAATACCTTACCACAAAGGTATAGGAATCATTAAAAACTGTTAAGCTTACCCTCACCACACGTCATCGGGTTTTACACCAAATAAGTACAATTAGCACTTGAGCGTAATCGAGAATGAGCTTGAAATTTATTTTTCAAGTGCAATACTGAGTGTTTCAAAGCTTAGTTGTCTCGTTGAACCAAGTTCTTGGGATCCTCCAGTCATCATGGACGAGTTACCACTATGAACACTCTTTAGTGTGTGGGTTTTAGCCCCATTTCCCTTATCGTGTTACACATTTGATCTTGATCAATGCCTTTAGTTAGCGGATCTGCAATATTTTCTTTTGACTTTACGTAGTCAATGGAGATTACCCCACTTGAGATCAAATGTCTAACGGTATTGTGTCTCCTTCGGATGTGTCGAGACTTACCATTATACATGTGGCTTTGTGCCCTCCCTATAGCAGACATGCTATCACAGTGTATCATCACGAGAGGCACCGGTTTACACCAACCGGGAATATCCTCCAAGACGTTTCAAAGTTATTCTGCTTCTTTACCAGCTTTGGCTAAAGCAATGAACTCCGATTTCATTGTGAAACGAGCTATGCAAGTTTGTTTAGAGGATTTCTAAGTCACAGCTCCTCCATCTATAGTGAATACATAACTGGTACACGTGTTTTGTGCACGCACTTTAGGGCATTTTTAGTGTCATTTTAGTGTCAATAATGTTCATAATCACGTGTATTTAGTGCTTTTATACTCTCATGGGCAAAATAATGCATTTGTGTTGTTTTTGTGTTAAGACAGGTGAAAAAGGGTCGAAAAAGAACATCAGACGAACGCGGAGTCGAGGGATCGATCGAGGCAACAAAAGGAAGGGCTAATTGAAGATCTCGGCCGAGACAGGATGCAAATCTCAGCCGAGATGAGTCTCCAGGGGATTTCATGAAGAATTGCAAAATTGAAAATCTAGGCCGAGACAGATAATGCGTCTAGGCCGAGATGAGTCTGCAGGGGATTTCAGAAATTCAAAAGATGAAGATCTAGGCCGAGATGCAATCCAATCTCGGCCTAGATGAGTCAAATCCTGAAAAGCCCTAATTTCCTCTTTTCACGTCTCGGCCGAGATGCAACCCAATCTCGGCCGAGATTAGCCTTCGACCTACCAGCTGAAAAATCCTTTTTCACGTCTCGGCCTAGACACACTTGCATCTCGGCCGAGATTCCTTACCCTGTTTTAAAATCCTGAATGCGGTTTTGCCTATTTTTTACTAACACTTTCTCTCCTTATATATATATCATCCCATTCGAATTTAACCTAACCTAGAACCCATCCCCCACACATAATCAGCCACTTTTCTCCATTGGAAGCAAAGGAATGGAAGGGGGTTGAAGATCTTGATCTTCAACCCTAACCTTTGGTTCTTTCTATCCTATTTTCATGTTTTCTTTAATTTTCTGTTATTTTATCTTTGTATTAGGTAAAATGGGTGGCTAGCACCCTTTTGTTCACTCTTGATTATTGTGGAACCTTGAGTTCAAGACATTTATGTGATTATTACGGTTAATGTTATCGAAAATATTGTGTATTCAAGTGTTTTGTATTATTTGCTCTTATCGACTCACATTTATGAATTTATTATTGGATTGATCACCCTTTAAGGGATTTGTGAATGTGTTGCTAGAATAGGAAATTACTATCCGTAATTGTAGGATTTCCGATTTCCGTGTAGCAAACAATAGATTTATTTATTGGTGATAACACAAAGTTCAACCACTAAAACCGAGCTTGCGAGTTTTATGTTGAATTTATCTCGTTGTCCTAGTGTTTAATGCATTTGGTGATTGAATCTAAGAGAGCTTGTTCGAGGATTCGGTTAAACTGAATAGGGTTAGTCGAAGAGCTTGTTTTGATTAACTAAGATTAAGGGATAACAAGGCTATTAGAGCTTGTTAATAGCCTTGAGATAAGGGCTAGAATCACAATTGAATAGGGCATTAACAATAGTTGCATAAATCGTCCAAGACCTTGGTGAAACATGATCAAGGGTGAATCGTTTTGTTATTTAAAAAAACCAAAAACCTATAAAAATCTCTTTAATTGTCTTTGTTTATTTAGGTGTTAGTTGTTATTTCATTAACCTCCCCCCCCCCCCCCCCCCACTTCTTTATTGTTTTCTAGCTTATTTACTTTATGTTTCTCGATCATAATAGCTTAATACATAAAAGTAAAATTATTCGACCGTTCCTCGTGGGATCGACCCTTGCTTGCCACTCTACTAGTTAGAGTAGTAGGATAAGGTTAAGTGTATCTTTATACACATTAATTTGGTAGTGGGAAACGACGCTACCAATAACCACTGGTGGATTTTGAATCTTTTGTATCAGATATCCAATTTGAATCTGTGTATCCTTCCAATATGGCTGGATATCTTGTATACAAAATTTCATGATTCATGGTATGTTTTAAATACCTTAAACTCTCATCAGAGCTTTCCAGTGATCCTTGTTAGGATTACTTGTAAATCTACTAATTTTGCTAACTGAATATGCTATATCCGAACGCGTACCATTTATCAAGTACATCAGGCTTCCGATAATTCTTGCATATTTCAGTTGCAGCATTGGGTCTCCTCTATTTTTGGCTAAGTGTAGATTAACATCTACAGGAGTGTTAGATGGGGGTACGTCATAAGCATCAAATTTCCTCAACACATTCTCAACGTAATGAGCTTGTGATAGGAAAATTTAATCAGGAGTTCTAGAGATTTTCATCCCTAGGATGACGTCAGACAAACCCATGTCCTTCATGTCAAAATTTCATTTTAACATGTTTTTAGTATTCATGATCGAGTCATGATTACTTCCCGTAATAAGCATGTCATCGACGTATAGACACACTATCATATAATCTTCTGGATTGCCCTTTATATAGACACACTTACCGAAATCATTGATTTTGAAACCATTAGAGAGCATCACATTATCAATTTTTTCATGCCATTTAAGAGGTGCTTGTTTGAGTCCGTATAAAGATCTAACAAGTTAACACCCCTTCTTTTCTTGGCCAGGCACAACAAACCCTTCAGGTTGTTCCATATATATCTCCTCCTCCAATTCCCCATTTAGGAGGGTCGTCTTCACATCCATTTGATGTATCTCAGGGTTATTTAATGCTGCAATAGCAATGAGAACTCTGATGGAAGTGATCCTTGTAACAGTGGAATACGTATCAAAGAAGTCGTAACTTTCTCTTTGTTTGAACCCTTTAGCTACAAATCTATATTATTCTGCTTCACTTAATTTTCATGATATGAGTGTTTAAATTATTAAAATATTGGTCGTAAGAGATGGAAGCAAAATAGCCAAAAGATTCTTGTTTTCCTATTAAATCTTCATTAGCTTACGCACAAAGAAACAATTTATATTTATATAATTTTTTTAGTTAAGTGACTCGGATGAATTCGTGTAGCAAAATCAAATATCAAGAAAAAACTGAGAGGCGAGATTCAGTTACTTTATATTAGTAATTTATATATTTGATTATATTCCTAAGTGTGCCATATATTAATCAAAAGCTCCAAATATTTCAGATATTGATAGCCAAGTCTGTGGACGAAAATGCAGATTGATGTAAAGAGGAGCATGGAAGAAGAGGAAAAGAGATCCAATCAGCTATCAATCAAAAATTGATTTCTGGAGGGAAAAAGTGGTTGTTTGGTTTGAGACGAAAAATGCAAAAAATCTTGGGACTAAAAATGCTTGTTTGGTTGGGACCAAAACTGCACAAAAACTTTGGGACTAAAAGTGCTGGCAAAGTTAACAGAAAATGTGACGATGGGACTAAATGTGCTCAGTTTTGTATTTGTGGGCTCAAATGTGAAAATTTTGGGACCAAAATGCAACTGTCTTGTGCCTTGTGGGACTACAAACCACAATTTCCTCATTTCCATCGCAAATAACTCGAAACATTTATAAAGAACAAGGAAAAAAATCATTTTTAGTCCTATATGTTATAGGGTTTGTCCAGAAAAAGTTTTCGAAGTTTCAATTTTAATCCACTATGTTTCGAAAAATGTCCAATTTATGGACACTAGACACCGGTAGCCAGTACTTGTGCCGCATGTGATCCAATAAATTAGGGGTTCGGTAAAATAACATATGTGTCAGTTATGAATTTAGATGTACATGCAAATAATTTTATAAAATCAAAATGACGAGTTATTTCCCTCCAGGAAGTTTAATATACGTTGTTGTGAATTTAGATTTTGTATATTTTAATTGGGGCTGATTTAGCTTTTTGACTTGAAATCCCCAATTTATTGGGCTACGTGCGCAGAGTCCAACATTATTAGTGGTTGCGAGCGTCTGGTTTCCTTAAATTGAAATTTTTTAAAACATAGTAGGCTAAAATTAATTTTTCGAAACTTACATGACTTTTTCCGAATAAATCCTAACATACCGAACTAAAAATAAATTTTCCCCAACTGAGCCCTAATTCTACAAATTGTGCGTTAATGTTGCATTCCATTACTTCTCAACACGATGAAAGAAACAAAAAGACTAGTCATAACAAAAATTAGCCATCAAATACATGAAAAAAGAATAAAAGATTTCTATAGGCATCACGAACAGCCTATATTATCCATCAAAATGCTATGGCATATCAAAAATTAGTAAATCAAACATGACGAAAAGAATAACGGAAAAGAGAGAAAATTAGGCTTAGAGGTTATCGCGTGCCATTATCAGTCATCGTTGTGTTTATGGTTGCAGGGAAAATGTGAAGTGTCACTTGGGTTTTATGGAAAACAAAAATGGGCAACGATTCACGTAGTTCGGATCTTTTATTCCACATTTATCTTGTCCTAATTTTGTTTCACTAGATTCTTTGTTCCACATTTACCTTGTTTCAATCGTATTTCACTCCAAAATCGAGCCATACAACATGAATCGTGAACCCCGAAAACATGAATCATGAACCCTAATCGATGAACTATATATTGAATTATAAACTCTGCATGTAACATTAAATCATGAACCATTAATCGTGAATATAAAATTGTAAGCCAAGAATCGAAAATATACCTTAGCCCAAAAAATTCGAACCCTGAACCTTAAACATGAATTCTAAATCCTAAACCTAAATCATGAACTTTAAATTCACAAATCACAAAAAATAATTATGATTAGCTTGATTTTGTAGTGTGACACGGTTGGAATAAGGTAGACCTACTTAATTTCTTAGGCGCCAGCTATTTACAGCCCACTAAATTTCTTAATGCAATCTACAAATTTAATAAAATAAAATGCTATTATGACTGAAATACCCTTACTAATTAGAAAACATAAATAATAATAAAAAGATACAAAAACTAAGAAAATTAGTTTAATTTTCTTCTTTCATGTGATCATCTTCAACCAACGCATCTCTTTCTCCTATACCTCTATAAACCCTAGTTTTCACAAGGTCCCATCAGTGGAGAACCTAAAACGAAGAATCAACCAATTCGATTTGGGAAACAAAATGTTTATGACTATTGTTCGACTACATAGGGGGTTAAAGATTGTTCGACTTTCATCCTAAATATTCAATTGTAAATTTTGAACAACGCTCAATCTAAATCGTTGCAAAGATCTAATCACCGTATTGAGTTTGCAAAATCAAATTTGCAGATTCAAATGAATCACACAAAAATGCACAATTTATTTTTTTATTTTTCTACAGAATATGTTGAGTCAAACCCATTACACAACATTTAACCTTGACATCCCTACTACAAATTAATTACCTACTACAAATTAATTAGAACTAGAAGTTTTTCACGAACAAGTACTTCTTTCTGTTTTACTCCGATGTCCATTTCAAGGATTGCTCTTTCTTAAAGATTTAAATTGCCCAAAGAATCAATTAAATATCAAGAATTGTTCGCTGAGTAAAATTCAATATAAAGGTTTTTTTTTTTTTTTTTTAATATACGATTGGTTTAAGTGATTACCGAAAACAGTTTTTTTGTCAATTCAGAGGTTTCATTTCCCTTCTTTCTCTTTTTTCCTTTTTCTGTTTTTTATATTTTAATTATAGTATTTTATTTAAATAATTTAATTATAATATGAAAGGATAGAACTAATACTAATGGGTTGTACTAAGAAGTTCAGCTCATTATTTAAGCATAAGTGAACTATATTAAGAATCAGACTACATTAAAAAATTTAGTGGGCTGCAAATAATCACCGTCAATTTCTTAACGTATCCCACTTGTTTAATAAACTAAAATATAATTGAAAGCGACTAAAATACTTCTTAATCCCTAAATATAATAATAATAATAATAATAATAATAATAATAATAATAATAATAATAATAATAATAATAATAATAATAATAATAATAATAATAATTTTTAGCAATGCCTCATACTTTCGGCAAATTTAATTAATTATGGTACTGTTCACTTAACTATTAATATAATAGGTGCATTTTTTTCCTATTTATCAATCTAAGTGAACTCGCCTGTGCCACAGGCGAGTTCACTTAAATCTGACAAAACACTGTTCAATCTCGCCCCTGCCAGGGGCGAGTTCTTTAAAAAAATTTTTTTTTTTTTTTTCAGTTAGATCTCGCCTGTGTCAGGGGCGAGATCCAAATTTTTTTTTTTTAAAAGATATAACTGATCTCGCCTGTGCCATGGGCGAGATCAACGTAAACTCCCCCTGGCAAGGGCGAGTTCTAATTCTTTTCTTTTTTCTACCGTATTTTAGATTTTATATATATATTATCTATTATTTAATTATCTTTTAGGATTTTATATATACATTATCTATTATTTAATTTTCTTTTAGAATTTTATATATATACTAGTAAATACTCCCGTGCATCGCACGAGTTATTTTTTTAAACAGTAAATCAATATTAACATGAACAATACTTTTATTGAAAGAGCATTTTTATTTGATAATATATAATAAAAAAAATGGTCAAAATTGCAATACAATTTAATAAAATTGAGAAAAGAATATATTTTCTTAATGATTATTCTTATTATATTTTATTAGTTTAGTTCATTAATTTTCTAAATCAAAATTCAACTTTATTTATATTAATGAGTTCATCTTATGGATATAGGAGATTATTCGATAAAAAAATTGAAAGATTTGAGGTCATCTATGTTTTTAAAATTCTAAATCCAAATCCAACTCTATTTAATGAATGAGCTCATGATATGGACTATGAAGATTCAGTTCATCCTAAAATAAAATTGTATTTTCTATGTTTTTCTTAAAATTTATTTTCAATAGAGGATATTTTGTAGGTAAACTAATAAAATATTTTATATAAGAATAATCATTTAGATTATTTGTTTCTCAATTCTATTAACTGATATCGAATTCTGGATTATGTATGTTCACTTTATTTATTATTACCAATCAGTGTAATCTATTCAAAATTTATCATAATTTAATATGAATGTTTTGATAGAGACAAGAAAATTAAATAATAGATAATGTATATATAAAATCCTAAAAGATAATTAAATAATAGATAATATATATATAAAATCTAAAATACGGTAGAAAAAAGAAAAGAATTAGAACTCGCCCCTGCCAGGGGCGAGTACTTGATCTCGCCCACGGCACAGGCGAGATCAGTTATATCTTTTAAAAAAAAAAAAAATTGGATCTCGCCCCTGACACAGGCGAGATCTAACTGAAAAAAAAAAAAAAAAATTTAAAGAACTCGCCCCTGGCAGGGGCGAGATTGAACAGTGTTTTGTCAGATTTAAGTGAACTCGCCTGTGGCACAAGACGAGTTCACTTATATTGATAAATAGGAAAAAAGTGCACCTATTATATTAATAGTTAAGTGAACAGTACAATAATATATTAAATTTGCTCATACTTTCCGCTCAAACACACCTTTTCCATCCGGTAAGATACGTGTCTCGCTCTTAGCCGTTCATAACCGTCTAATCAACCATTAATCAATAAATTAGTTCTGTTAGTACTAATTTGATTTTAACTCAGAGTTTTTCGGCAATTATATTGTAACCAATAAATGTATATATTAGACAACATAATGTATACTATAAGCAGACAGTAAATATATTGTAACCTAAAAAAATATTTATAGAGTAATATAATAAGAATAAATAGATATACTGTAAATTGTAAACGGTGTATTATTAAATGAACTTACACAGTAATACTTTTAAGCAAGCTAATATATACTATAAGGGAGCAATAATTATACTGAAAGCTGAAAAAATAAATGTACAGTAGTTTACAATTTATAATAGAACTACTTATTCACAAGAAAAATTATATTGTAATTCTGGTTATAATATTATACTATTAGGCTGAACAAACTATATTGTATTTGCTAAAATATACTTTAAATTGTCGAAATAGACTCTGATTATAATATTATACAATTAGGCGTAATAAAATTTATTATTAGGATGAACAAATTATACTACAAACTGTCGATTTTTATTTTTTTTACTAGGGTGAATTTTGAAAGAGGGCGGAGCATGCAAATGTTGACTGGGAGCGAATTTTAACATTTTCTCTTATTTTTGAATGTTTTCATTTTTTACAAGTGGATTGATTTTAAAGAGGTGTACAATAAGCACTATTGTGTATTGGATGCACCAAAGATCCATTCTTAAGCTGCGTTTACTTATGGCTGGAAGAGGTTGGAGTACTGTAGGCTGGGAGAAATAAAGTGAAAAAAGAAGGTTGAGTTAAATAAATGAGTGTTTGATTTTGTTGGTTGGTGAATGGGTTGGGTTTGTTTTTAGTATAAAAGGTAATGTGATGTGTATAAATATATTGACAGCAACCCCAAAAGAAACACGGGTCGACTGGTCCAATCCTCAATGGATTGAGACAAGTTTTAAGTAAAGACACCCACAGATTTATGGTTATCTGCACGTGTTCGTGCATGCATTTTAGGTCGAATAAAGTGTCAATTTAATGACATTTGCATAGATTTTCGATCGTGTATTATTCATAATTATTTTATTGGGCAAATTGATGTGTTTGGACTTGTTTCAGGATAATTTAGGTAAAGTGAGACCAAAAGTCGAGTCTCGAAGAAGTCCGAAACGAAGAATGAGCCAATGATGAAAAAAAAAGGAGCTTCGACTCAAGTAGTCACGGCCGCGACTCGAAATCGCGCCCACGACCAACTTAATGAGCGAAATGAGCCAAGAAAATTGCAACAATGGTTTGCCACCACGATCAAGTCGTCGAGCCAACAACTAGCACAATGGTTCGCGGTCGTGGTCCGATATCATGTTTTCATCCTGAAACACGTTTTAGGCTCATTTTCAACTCAAACCCCTTACCTCTCTTTATATAAAGTCCATAATTCGAATTTAGGGCATTTTTCTCTCATATTCAGCCTACATTCACCATTGGAGCAAGGTTTGGGAAGAAAGGTGAAGATCGAGATCAAAATATCATCATCTTTTTTGGTTAATTCTATCTAGTTTTTATTTCCTATTATTATTTCTATTAGTTTTATATTTGTATTAGTTGCTAGGAGTGACTAGCACTCTTTTATTCAGCCCTTGATCAATTTTTGAACCTTAGCTACGATGATTATGTATTTTTTACGTTTATTATCTTATTAGATTGTGTTTTGGGATCTTCTATGTTGTTTGATGATATTGATTCATATTTATGAGTAGATTTATGGTTTTATCACCCATTTTGATGTTCATTTGTTTGTAGCTAGGATAGAATTTGTAATCCGTAATTGTTATAGATTTAATCTCAAGTAGCAAATAGGAGATCATTCTTCTAGGACAACATAGTTTACGACCAATGAAATCGAGCTTGTGAATTTTATGTCGTATCAGTCTATTGTCTTAATTCGTAATGCATTTGACTATTGAAGACTAGAGAACTTATTCTAGGAGTCAATAAGTTGGGTAGATTAATCGGAGAGCTTATTTCGAGTAATTACACTTAAGAGACAACAAGGTTAATAGAACTTGTTATTAATCTTAGAGTAGAGATTTTAGGATTAATCTATCGGTAATAGCATCAATTACATAGTTAATTCGAGCTAAGGAGATACTAATCAAGGGTTGGATTTCTTTAAATATCTAAAAATAACAAATCATTTCAATGCTTTTATTTACTTTAGTTGCTATTCTATTAAATTCTTTTGATTAATCTTTGCTTTAGTTACTTAATTAGTGGTTAGTCATTTAATATCATCCAAAGTCCTCATCTTTATTGATTTTTTGTTTTATTTATATTTTTGTCAATTAAATTATTTAATACCTAAAATAAGACTGGTTCAACCGTTTTTCGTGAGATCGACCATTTATTTACTCTACTAACTAAAGTAATGACTCCATTCAATTTACGTTAGGGTAATAATAGGCATTTAGGATAATTTGCATTCATCAGTTTCCAGAGTAATAAATGAGCCCTAAAGCATAGTCCCAAGCCCAAATATTACGACGGCGTATCATCGAAACCGGCGGGTCGCCGTTTACCTGCCTCTTCACCAGTAAGCTTTACCGCTATATTTCTTTATTGTTTTAATACAGATTTTAATTCATCTGGTTTTCAGCAGGCAAAATGTATTTGCGCGATTTAGAAGGCAATTTTGTTTTGATATGTATTTTCTTGTGTGCTAATAAGTGCAATAATGAGAATCTCTGTATTAGCATTTTTAAAATAATTGTAGTTCCAGTTCCAGTTCCGTTTTTTTTTTTTTCTTTTCCGTTTTGCTCGCTTACCTAACTTTCACTTGTTATATGAGAAGCAATTGTCCAGTTGTTTGATTTGTTGTCTTTTATTATCCAATTAGAGGTTGCTCTTTTGGTGGAACTGAACTAACAAAGCCTTATGGAAAACCCTAGCTATGTTGATTTGCCATCTGAAATTATAATGGAGATTTTGTTGAGGTTGCCCGTCAAGATACTTTTGCGATTCAAGTGTGTGTGTAAGAACTGGTACACTCTCATCGGAAGCCCAAGTTTCATAAACCTGCATTTTGGGCATGAGAGTAATTCAGAGACGCTACTAATTTGGCATTTAAAACCTCTTCCGTGGATATTTTACTTTGTGTTTGGCTTTTATGTTGATGAGATGTATTCTGTGCATAATGAAGAGCCAGATCCTCTACAGAGTCTTGGAGAAGCTGAAATGCTTATGGGGCCTTCGAATGGCGTGATTTGTGTGTGTAGTCGTAATAAGCCAGGGAAAAAGATGGCTTTGTTGAACCCTGCCATGAGGCAGTTTAAGCCACTCCCTTTACTTCATCGTCGGAATCTTGAATCGCATTTATTCATCTATTCCTCTTCGCTCGGGTTTGGATTGGACCCTGTGAGTGGAGATTACAAGGTTGTTTCGATTCAGCATTTATGGAACAGGGAAACGAATGTACCACACCACCCTCCTATTGTTAATGTGTATGACTCAGGTAGTAATTCTTGGAGAGGTTTAGAGGATGTGGATTTGGTTTCTTCAATGCATTGTATGTGTTGGTCCACTCCGTATGGCACATACTTGGATGGAGTTTGCTATTGGCAGCCGAATTTCTATGACTCCGATGCTATCATTGCTTTTGACATGAGGATCGAGAAATTTCGCAAGATAAAGGTTCCAGATTATATTATATCACCAAATCGGCGTTTTACACTTACCCTGAATGGTGATTCACTTGCTTTGCTATCAGCTGCTTTTTCAGCTCAGACTGGCAGAAGTGTCGATGTGTGGGTGATGCAAGACGAAAGATCTTGGGCTAAAATTTTAACTCTCAGTTCTTTGGGAAAGATACGTCCATTTGGTTTCTGGAAGAAAAATGAGCTGATACTAGGAGGATTATCTACAATCTTTGCTCTTGATGGCTCGAAGGAGAAATTATGGAGCGTTGAAACTCCGGTAAGAAGAACTAGCGACATATTATTTCATGCTTATAAAGAGAGTCTTGTTTCAATAAAACGCGAGGGGGACAATTGCATGCTATGGGATACTTCTTCCGATTTTGTTAAAGATTTCTTCCGATAATCATAGAAAGGTTTGAGCTCTTTAATTTTGTTACATGTTGAGCAATGCGATTTCTGGAAAAACTATATGATTTCTTGCATGAATATTTCCATATGTTTTATGTCCAATTTCACTTGGATAATGGGGAGAAATAGTCGTTGGCAATTCATTTTTGTAATGTTCCATTTTAGCAACGTGTGTAGCAATATTAGTTAAGTATAACAATTCAAAATTTTCTTTTCTTTGGAAGAAGTATCTGATTTTTCTCTTGGTAGAACATAATGAACTTTTATGATCAACAAATATATCTCGTTTATTTTGGTAGAGAACACGGGATAGATATTGTCGTTGTATCCAACCTTATTCGATGTTTACAGTGTTGGAAAAAAAAATCTGGGTTATTCTTTCGACCTGGAAAAAACTCCTCAAATCCGGATTAGTGGGACAACACCCCCATAGATAGTTATCTTGCAAGTTGGAGAAAAAAAAATTGATAGGGCAATTCTATGTTGGGGCAATTCTATGAATTCCAACATGTGTTCCTGAATCCTGAAATTAATATTATTAATTTTGGATTAGCTGATTAACAATGATGATATATGACCATCAGTGAAGGGGGAAATCATATCTTGTTCCATGAGGTAGTACTTTAATCCTATTAGATGCAAGTAGGGTTGTAAACGAACCAAATAGATTCGATTCGATTCGCGATTCGAATTCGTTTAGGCTGATTCGAATTCGAAACTGACGAATTCGAATTCGAATCAATTTTTATATTCGTTTCGAATTCGAATTCGAATTCGAATATACCTATATTCGATTCGAATAATTCGAATATTCGATTCGTTTATATATAATATATTTTAAAAAATAAATAATACATATAAAACTAAATATATGTATATAATATATTTATATAGCTATATATTTAAATTAATTTATATATGATATATATTATCAAAATTTATAGTTGAAAAAAATTTAAAAAAATAATAATATTTGAATATTTAAAAAATAAAAAATATTAATATATAACAATGAAAAAGAATTTTTCGAATCTCGAATCGAATCGAATAGTTCGAATATTTCTCACGAATCGAATTCGAATCACCTATTTAAATTCGATTAATATTCGATTCGAATTCGAATTCGAGTTTATATTTTCGAATTCGAATCGAATTTCTTAATATTCGGTTCGATTCGGTTCGTTTACAACCCTAGATGCAAGATATGTAATAGAGAGTACTTGAAATCAAGGAAAAAATAACTATTATTTTTTATCCATGTACTATATGTCATACATCAACCTCATAAAGTAACATGGAACTTTCCCAGGAAGGAAGATTGTGGGCACAATCCAAGAAGTACTTTAGTTGTTGCAAGGATAGAATTGGAAACAATCGTGATTTTGTGAGATTATAACAACAATCATGTAAATGGTGTATAGTGTATTGTAACAAAAGAAATTGCAAAATTTGAATTTATTGATGGATTTGAGAAATTTTGTGATAATTTTTATTTCTTCCTCTGATTTTTCTCTTCAATTGTATAATATCTTTAAATTTGGAGTTGACTTTGATCTCCATCGATTCTGAACTTTGACTTGAGTAACGTTAATCAAAAGGCTTGTAAACTTGATTTTGGATGAAAGGATGTGTGTCGATGACTTCTCGAATAATGACTTTGGAAATCTTGACGAACAACGAAGAACATGTACCTTCAAAGTTCTAACTTGAAAACGCCGATCGAAGGGACGCAGCACTTTAATCTCATATTAAACGTAGAAAATCTTGAGATGCTCAGCACCTTAATCTCGGACGAAACGTAAAAAATCTTGAGAGATTGACTTTATAACGCCTTAAAAATCTCAAGATCGTCGCCGAAAATTTCGAGATTGGCTTTGTAACGCCTTCCACTTGCTTCTTGAACTTGTGTTGTTGATGTGTCTTATGGTGGAACAATGAGACCCTATTTATAGTTGTAGGATGGAGAACCCTAATGGACCTAGGATCAAACGGAGCAATTTGATTGGTCCTCCAAGATATCAAATCTATCAAATATCTATGAGATAATTATTAAACTAAATATGATTTAACTTAATAATATCTGCATGATTTTTACATGTGACGACCTTTGATTAGATACAAACACTACAACAATTCTGCAAAACGACAACGGTGGAAAACCGTTGTTGTATGTGATAAGTGAGCGTTGTCGTACTTGGCGTTGTTGTAGACCCATCCTACCACAACGGCTTTTGACCGTTGTCGAAGGTGTCTATCACAACTTAAAACCGTTGTATTTTATATTTACCACAACGGTCGTTACAACGCAGCGGAACCGTTGTCATTTGATCGCAACACTTATTGTTAACAACAGTTATTAACCATTGTCTTTTGTGCCTTTACAACAACAGTCATTACAACGGTATTTTATCGTTCTCGTTTCAATCTTTACAAAAACAGTAAAGACAACGCTTTATGACCACGTTGTCATTGTACCTTTATAACAATGGGTTTATGATACCTATTATTAGCTATTGTTTTCCAGTTCTAATTTTTTTAATATTTTAAAATAACAAATGATTCTAGAAGAAAATAAATCATATAAAAGGACACACTACAAGAATTTTGCAAATAGACAACAAATTTTATTTGTTGTCTAGTTATAAATAAATCTGTTATTCATAGTGGTGTTGTTAAAACTACATTTTGACAACAATATTAAAACTGTTGTCTGTTCAGCAATTAACAATAGTGCTCACAACAGTACAAAACGGTTGTCTATTCAATTACAGAAAACAGTGAAAAACTGTTGACCTTCTTGTACAACTGTTGTCTTTATAAGTAAAGATGACAGATAAAAACCGTTGTCTTTTTTAGCAAAGAAAAAAAAAAAATTATTGCCTTTCCATGAAAGACAACGTTTTATTATTGAATAATGTTGTTTAAAACATATATCAATACTAATATGCAACAAATACAAAATATATATCAATATGTTCATCAACATTAAATTATTGTAATATAATCCTAAATATTCAATTAAATAAGCCTGTGATATAACACAAAACCCACTCTTATTTACTCAAAAACTCCCGTATCTATATGCAAACCAAATCTTTGTCTACGTCTTAATGTCCCAGGATTATGGTTGATTGTTTAACAGCTTCCTCCGTCAGCAATTGTTTAACAACTTCCTCAGACGGCAAACCAAGCGGCATTACCTGTGTCTCAAAATATTTATCTAGTATAAAATCCAAGTTAACTAATAAAGAATAATAAATTCAATTGGAAAGCCTCTAAAGAAAAATATATTATTGCAATTAAATTCCATAAAAAATAAATAAACGAACCGAATAAACACAGACACTAAGCAAAAAGTGGTAAAATGAGAAATCAAATCCAAATCATTATAAATGTGACACAAAAATTCCAAATGAAAATATCAATTGAAGGTAATGAACTGAGATTTATATAATGATTTAGATTTGCCCCCTTTTATCTGCTTTGACTATTAGTTCTAAACAACTAACAATTGGGCAACAGAAAGGAAATTCGACTGATCATACCTTTTCTGGAATCTCTACACCTTGAAGAAGACGAGAGACGTGTTGGAAACCTCGAGGTATCTCAAAGAACACGCAACTAACCAACAACGAAACATAAGATTATAGTTATGTATCAGTTTTGTGATATATTTTTTTATTGCATACACATCTTTCCTGGGATATTCCTCGTCGCCTGCAATCAGGTCTTCACGCAACAGATGTACGGTATCTTCCAGTTTCCTCGGCTCTGCAAGAAGACGTTCCTGCACTCTGATGTACATCGAACCATAGCACCATCTAATTTAGTCTCTAAATTACTGATTTCAAATTCGAACCCCACCCGATCTGCTTCAGCAAAGATCCAATTGAACTCAATTTACGCCTCGAATAAGCAGATGAAAATGACTTAGATACAAATCTATTACCTTATTTTTTACACAAAATTCGAGCCAAGCGTCAATATCAGAATCAAAATGTTTATCATACCCCCAGAAACTAACCTCAAATTTCTCCAAGTGACCATTTCCGCGACAACGAGAGAACTTCCTGTTGAGTATTGAGATAATTTCGTATTAAGATTTTATATAGTAATAGTACTAACTTGCCCCTTTTTTTCTCGGTATAGAGTAGTCCCACAGCCTTCCACATCCTACCAAAAGCATCAAAATAACAGGGGTATGAAATATACAAGAGGATGAAGAGGTAGGGGATTATGGAGTAGTGTAACCTAGTTAAAAGAAACTGTTTTGACTAAAGTAACTTACCATCACAATGACATGACACATGGAACAAGTAAGTGATCCATCACATGCTCCTGTTATGAATTCACAAGGATTACAGAAATTACTAAGGGTGAAATCTCTTGAATAAAGATATAATATCATGATTTGATAGTATCTATACTCTACTTATTTTTCTTTTTCCATGGTTGCCTAATAAACAACTAATTCAAAAATATAGCATGAGCTACAAATTTTCTTCCCCTAAAATATAGCATTCTTGTGCACATCGACATTCTAATTGGGACCTTAATCTATGTCTCTTCTCCATCCTTGCCAACAAATGTTACAGTTATTCTGCGAAGTCCAAGTTAAGAGCATAAAGATACATTAAATAAAGGCAATCTTCAGCAACACATGCCTGCTTAATGATTAATCATGCACCAAGATTGTAGAGCAAGCTCATAAGATAAACATTTTAGTGAACCACTTATCAGGACATCTTGACAGAAAGGAGAAGTTGAGAAGTATAACAATGTCAAATGACTTACTTTTCCTTTTCTTTGTTTTTGTGCTCTGAGTCCACTTTATCAGCTGAACTGCTAAATAATTCATGTCTTTGAGTCCATTTCTATAAATGCATGAAATAATGAAAGTGATGAGCCCACACAATTTAAAGGGGCAAAAAAGAAAACCACACTAATCATGTCAGAGTCTCACAGTTAAGGACTTAGAACAAATGAAAGAGAGAACTTACCTACATAAACAGGTCAGGAAGCAGAACAACTTTATCATATATTTAACTCAACGAATAATAAATCACATAAGACATTCGAGCTTGCTAATTTTCTTAATCCTTCACTAACATTATTTTCTGCTTTGATACTCAGTATCTTGAAATTGACAAGTGGGTTCGTATTTTTCTGTCTTTCAAGACAATGTTTTCTGTTATCATCTAAAATAACCAACTTTTAGTTCTATAGCTAAATCAATCAAGCAAGAGAAAAATAAAAGAATTATGTTTCGAGAGAGAGAGAGAGAGAGAGAGAGAGAGAGAGAGAGAAGAAGTATGGGAGTTAGATTGTTTGAGGAGAAGATGAAAAAAAAAATAAAGGGAAGATGCAAAAACTAGAAGCTAGAGTAATAAAACTTTATAAGTATGAATCATAGGAACTCACTTATTTGAGAACTACATATAAACATAGAGAGAGAAAATTGTGAGTAAGATTTTATCTACCTTTTTACTGGCAGCAACTCAAAGAGGCTGTTGCACTTGCCTGATCCATTTTTTTCCTTCAACCTACCTAGAAATGCCAAAACAAGAGATCCAACAACAACGTTAAAGTTGAAACTTGAAACATTTTAGCAACCCACCAAAGTCGAGAAATTTGATATGTGTAAATGTAAATGACAAAGTGGGCTAAGCTTTTCTAATCTTGAAAGCATAGATTTGTACTTGGAATTTTATGCTGAAAATTACTGTGAAAGAGGGTGAAGTGGCAAAGGCAAGAACCACAGCCCCTGGTGGAAACATTTTCTCAAGCATATTGCCAATTGGACATAATATGTGCAATTATTAATCAAGGAAAAATAGTTGAAGATTCGCAAAGAAAGCATATGATTGACTTCCGTCTTGTAGTTGCTTATAATAGTTCGGTAAATGAGGGTATTTATTCGACCATGGGAGCTTTGGGTGTAGTAGAAAAATGAAAGGGTAAGAGAAATTCCAACCTTGGAGCTTGATCAAGGGCTTTCTCCAAGGCCCAACCTGTTTCTCAGCAAAAGTAAGTACCCACTGTTATAAAATTAGATTGGCGATTAACTTACATTTTCCATAAACTAGAGGAACTATAGAATCGGGTTACATCACTTGATCACAACAATTCACAATCTCGAAACATGAAAACTCATACAATACCACCAAAACACCTCAGGAAATGACTAAAATTACATTAGTTACTAATATTATTGCATACAAGTTATACTTTATGAGATTCAACCTAAAAAAGGAAAAGAAAAAAAAAACACTATCAAGGGGCGCTGGTTTGCTGGTTGGAGTGTGAAATATTGGTGCTATCACCATGGAAATGAACAAGCAGGAAACGGTTATTCCACAGTTATTATTGAATACCAAAAGTACATCTCAAAAATGAATACAATCAAAGATGATATTTATACTTATTCTAGCCTTCACTACTCCAAAGCATGAGCTGCATTAGTTTGTTTAGGATCTTTACACGTGGCATACTAGTCCCCACCACATGAGCATGTACATGCAATCTGCACAGCTGCTATGTACAGCTGCTATTATTTCATCTATTTCTACATCCCCCCCTCAAGCTGGGCGATGGATTTCATGCCCAGGTTGGACAAGAGATGACGGAATTGGGATATTCCAAGTTGTTTAGTAAGCAGATCAGCAATCTGTTGCTTTGTAGGCACATGAAACAGCTGCAAAAAACCTTCTTTGTATTTATTGCGGACGATATGGCAATCGATATCAATGTGTTTCGTCCGTTCGTGGAAGACCGGGTTTTGAACTATATGTGTGGCTGCCTGATTGTCACAGAGAAGCGTAATGGGTTTGGAGATGGGAATTTGTAAATCAGATGCGATATTGCTAAGCCAGATCAGCTCACATGTGGTGCTTGCAAGAGCTCGGTATTCCGCTTCGGCCGAGCTGCGGGAGACCGTTGCTTGTTTTTTCGTCTTCCATGATATTAGACACCGGCCTAGGAACACGCAATATCCAGTAAGCGATTTACGAGAATCAGGGCAAGAGCCCCAATCAGAATCACTATAACTTGTTATTGTGAAATCACTGTCAGTACCATAAAACAAGCCGAGATGAGAGGTACCCTTTAAGTATCGGAGAAGATGGACTGCAGCTTGCCAATGCTCAGAACGAGGACTTTGGACGAATTGACTCAGCTGTTGTATGCCATAGGTGATATCTGGGCGTGTAAGATTCAAGTACAGAAGACGGCCTATCAAACGTCTGTATTTCTCCGGTTCCGAAAGTGGGATGCCACTATCTGCTGCCAACTTAAGCCCTTGAGGAAGAGGTGTAGAAGACGGTTTACAATCTTGGAGGCCAGAATCATGTATTATATCAGTGATGTATTTTCGTTGAGATAGATGAATACCTTGATTATTTCGAGCTATCTCGACGCCCAAGAAGTAGTTAGCCAAACCAAGATCCTTGATGGTGAAGGTTTCATGCAGAAACTGTTTCAGGGCAGCAATATGATCAGTAGAGTTACCAATGACCAATACATCATCAACATAAACCACAAGTGCCATGAAATCAGTGTGAGAGGACCAAGTAAAAAGACAATGATCATGGGCCGATTGTGTGAAACCATATTTGAGTAAAGTGGAACAGAATTGGTTGTTCCATTGGCGAGACGCTTGCCTTAAGCCATATAGGCTTTTGATCAGTTTGCATACCTGTCCCGGTTTAGCGCTGGTGTAGCCCGGCGGCAGTTGCATATAAACATCTTTATCAATATATCCATGCAGAAAAGCGTTATTGATATCTAACTGATGCAAGGGCCATTGTTTCACAGCAGCTATAGCAATGAGTAACCTCACCGTAACTGGTTTGGCAACCGGGGAAAAACTATCAAGAAAATCTTCCCCAGCGACTTGATTATATCCCTTTGCCACCAAACGTGCCTTATACCGATCTATAGTGCCATCAGCCTTGAGTTTGGTTTTGAATACCCATTTGCAACCAATCGCTTTCTTGTTCGGAGGAAGATCTGTCAAATTCCAAGTGTGATTATCTTCAAGCGCTTTGAGCTCTTGGGCCATAGCATGATTCCAATGAGGAGATTTTTGAGCCTCCTTGAAAGTTTGTGGCTCAACAACATCTTTATTGTTCATCATGAAGGCTGAAAACCTGGGATGAGGAACGAATAAAGCAGCTAAATCATCATGTATATTAGAATTTGTATGAAAATCCTGAAGGTAGGCAGGTCTGTTTGATGGTCTTGTGCTGCGCCTAAGGTTTGGGGGAGCTGGGGAGCCAGCATTCGAATCTGGAACATGAGTTTCAGCGACATCAGTGTCCATATCATTTGGTGTAGAAGTGGCAGGATAGCAATCTGTTTCTGAGTGAGCAGTAGGTATGGCGTGGTTACTATCTTGCACAAAAATGGGAATTGTATCCATATCAGAAATGGGTATTGGAAGTGTAGGTGTATTTGCATTCTCATTAACAGAAGCATCAGTGATGGAAGCATATGGAAAGACATCCTCAATAAAGACAACATCTCGAGATATGATGATCTTGTGGGAGGAGATATCATATATCCTGTAAGCTTTTTGGCCGGGCGGATAACCAATCATAATCCCTTTTACGGCTCGAGCAGAAAATTTGTGTTTATCAGGTAAATTATTTGTTGCATAACACAAGCAACCAAAAGGCTTGAGTAATTCATAGGCGGGAGTGCGTCCAAACAGTACCTCAAATGGTGACTTCCAAGACAAAAGTGTAGATGGCAACCTGTTTATAATGTATGCAGCGGTTAAGATTGAATACGGCCAAAGGTAATTTGGAGCAGCTGATTCTGTCATAATTGCTCGAGCAATGTTCAATAAATGTCAGTGTTTGCGTTCCACAACCCCGTTTTGTTGTGGGGTGTATGTACAAGTTCGGTGATGCATTATTCCCAAATCAGAGAACATATGCTGGCAATCATGGCTGAGAAATTCCGAACCATTGTCTGTTCTAACGGTCTTGACAGTCAGAGACAGTTGGACACTTATCATCCTCAAGAAAGTACCAAGAGCTTTGACCGCTTGTTTCTTTGTTTGCAATAAACTGATCCAAGTATTTCTGCTATAATCATCCACAACTGTCAAAAAATATGGTGTGTTTGTGAAACTTGGCTTATTGTACGGACCCCAAATATCGACATGTAGAAGTTCCAATGGTCGTGAAGTTTGAATGGAGCTTTGTGGGAATGACAATCTTGTCTGTTTAGAGTAATGACATATATCACATGCCTTTTGAGCTTCGACCACTGGTGGAGTACACAGATGTTTAAGAAATTCCAAGTGTTGGAGTGTAGAAATAGCGGCATGGCCAAAACGTTTGTGCCAGGAGTAATAAATCTTGTGATACTGCGAGGCATTAAGAGCAAAAGCAATAACACTGTTGGGAGTAGAAGGAATCTGTAGTATGTATAGTTTGCTGATCATTTTCCCAGTGGCTATGACCTTTCTTCGATCCATGTCTATAATTTCACAACCCATATCCGTAAAGCTAGCTGTTATTCTGAGCTGAGACGCCAATTGTGAGACAGAGAGTAGGTTGAACTTAAAGATTGGGACATAAAATACCTCTGTGAGAATGAGATATTCAGATATAATAACTTGCCCCATATGTGTAACTTGTTGCTGAGAGCCATCTGGTAAGGTGATGGAAGCAGGATATTGAAGAGGAACCACATTCGTCATTATTGAAGATAATGTGCAAATATGCTTGCTACATCCTGTGTCAATAATCCACGAATCTGCAGCTAAATCTGCCAAGGTAGTGAATGCAAAATTGTAGTCTCCGAATGATGTGCAATCTGCCATGTTTGTAAATGATTGTCCAGCCGAGTCATTGGATTTAATCTGGGAATTGTGGGAAGCTAAAGCTTTGGCTACCTCCTTCTGTATAAGCGCAGACAAGTCAGAAACATTGCTATTAGATTTATTGGAAGAATCAACATTCGATGATGAGGAATCAATCGCTGTAGGTACGTCTAGCATGTTAGCATGTCGTTGGTCCTTAGGTTTATGATACCAGTCCGGATATCCATTTAGTTTAAAGCATTCTTGAATGTCATGCCCTGGGGTATGACAATGCTCACACATTAGCTTTGCTTTCTCTTCCTTAGACCTCCGAGGAGTACCTCTACCCTTAGCACCCCTTGTAGCAGTATGTGATCCCCTGTTATTGGGGGTATATCCTCTACTTTGTGATGACTTAGTAAACATTGCTGAATTGTCTGTGTTGTCTGGGTATGAAGAATGCACTGAGCGCTGTTTCTCAACTCTCAAAACCAGAGAGTATACCTTATCAACATCGGGAAGAGGATCCATAACAAGTATATTACTCCGAACATCGTCATAGCTATCGTTGAGTCCCATTAGAAACTGAATTACCTTGCCACTCATTTCAAATTCGTCCCATTCTCGTGAAGCACCGCAGGTACAACGAGGTGTGGGTTTTAACAGATTCAATTCATCCCAGAGTTTGTGCAATCGATTAAAATATACCACAAGAGGTTGATTGCCTTGAGAAATCGTGCTTATGTCTCGCTGAACTTGATATATGTGTGGACCATTACAATCGCCAAAACGGCGTGTAACCGTGGACCATAACGTCTTAGCATCCTTGGCATATAAAAACGACTCACTAATATCCTTGGAGATAGCATTTAACAACCATGACCTAACCATGCTATCAGCGCGAATCCATTGGTCTAAAAGGACAGGATCTGTGGGTATTTGAACACTACCAGTGATGAATCCAAGTTTATTTTTCGACAATAAAGCAATTTGCATAGAACGACTCCACGGTAGATAATTAGTACTAGTGAGGAGATGCGAAACTAGAATCATACCGGGATGATCGGATCCATGCAGCATAAGAGGATCTGAGTCTCGCAGTGTAGGAATCGTAGTTGATTGAGATTCAGCTGGTTGTGATTCAGTTGGTCGTTCAGTATGTGCCGTCAAAGGAGGATTGCTAGTAGCTAGTGCAGGCCAAACTTCCTTTCCAGTTGTGATGTTCTGATTGCGTGGAGGTGCCATGGCAGATTTGAACAGCTCTCACGATGAATTTTGAAGTTAGGCAGAATTGAAGAATATATGAAGCAGATGAGTGAATATAGCTCGAAAACAGAGTCAATCGAGCAGATCTGTGAAGGAGAAGCTTCGATGAAACATTTAATCGGAGCAAGTTCTCCAAATTCAGGCCAGATTTACATCTGATACCATGTGAAATATTGGTGCTATCGCCATGGAAATGAACAAGCAGGAAACGGTTATTCCGTTATTATTGAATACCAAAAGTACATCTCAAAAATGAATACAATCAAAGATGATATTTATACTTATTCTAGCCTTCACTACTCCAAAGCATGAGCTGCATTAGTTTGTTTAGGATCTTTACACGTGGCATACTAGTCCCCACCACATGAGCATGTACATGCAATCTGCACAGCTGCTATGTACAGCTGCTATTATTTCATCTATTTCTACAGTAACCCCCCCCCCCCCCCCCCCCATCCCCAACCCTGGACACAGAAGTACTTAATTTTTCATAGATCATCACCAATGAAGGTTTTTAAATCAACAGAATGCATATGAATAATTTCAGATGGGGCAAACCTTTCCTTTTCTGCAAATTCGAAACAGATGCATAATTCTCTTTGTGAAGCTTAGAACAAAGAAGTCAATTAAAAGGGGTAATTCAGGAGCACCATCAACCCCGCTTCTGTTCCAGACCCCTTTTTAGACTACATGCTTCTCTTTCAACAAAGTACTATCTTGTTGAAGCACAAATGTCAACAACGAAACAAGAAACATAGACAATGAATTAGTTCACTATGCTCCATTAGAAAACATAGTAAGGAAATTGGAACAGGTTCCTTTTATTACAAATGGATGTACATTCAACTCAATCAATCAAAATTTCTAGGATGGAATATAATAGGAAACGAGCATGCATAAATGTTTGTGCATGGTGTCTTCTCTATTTAAAAAAAAAAAATATATATATATATATATATATCCCCAAAAAAGAAAAGGAAAGAGCTCAATAATCTAGAAGTTAAGATCAGGATAAACCTCGATGGTGCACAAAGAGAAAACAGTTGAAAAACAGATAGATATACCAGCTATGTCGTTACCCGCATTAATGGGACTGAGCTTCTCCACAGAAGCATGAATAAAATAGTAAGAGGAGGATGAAGATTCCTTACTTTCGCAATGTTCTCTCTTATGGCATACTTGCAAGCCCGCTGACAGATCTCTGTGATATCTGCCCCACTAAATCCTTGAGTGTACTTCGCCAGAGCTCTCAAATCAACATCTTTGGAAAGTGGAGACTTTCGAAGGCATGATTTGAAGATCTGGTGACGGGAATCCTCGTCTGGAAGAGGAATATATATTAACTGATCAAGACGACCTGGGCGCAAAAGTGCAGGATCAATTATGTCAGGTCTGTTGGTAGCCCCAATTACGAAGACCGTCTTTTTTGTATTCATGCCATCCATTTCGGTCAGCAGTTGGTTAAGAACTCGGTCAGCAGCACCACCAGCATCTCCAACACTGCTGCCTCTCTGGGCACCAAAAAGAAAAATTAATTGAATTTGGATACTGTCATTCTTGAGCAAATATACATACTGGCACTACATGAGACTGTGCAGCTTGTGGTATCTATTTCCTCTATAATCATCTTAAGCAGATACACTATAAAAACATGGCATTTAATTATTAAATGTCTTTGCAAATGATTGGTCAATCTATTTCAAAGGATATTCAAGTCATTTAAATCTAGAAAGGCTAGAACCTGAGTCGCAATAGAGTCCAACTCGTCGAAGAAGAGAACACATGGAGCAGATTGTCTAGCCTTGTCAAATATTTCACGAACATTAGCTTCACTCTCTCCAAACCACATCGTAAGCAATTATGGCCCCTTTATGCTAATAAAATTAGCTTGACATTCGTTCGCAATTGCCTTGGCTAGTAGAGTTTTACCACATCCAGGAGGACCATAGAACAGAACACCCGTTGAAGGTGACATACCAAATTTCTCAAACTTCTCTGGATGTTCCACAGGATATTGAACCGTCTACAAGAGGATAAAGGATTAGAAATTATCACTTTGAACACATTTGGTACAACAAGTCAATATTTAAATAAATGTTAAAAATTATATTACCTCCTGAAGCTCCCGCTTGACATTTTCAAGTCCGCCAATATCTTCCCAACTGACATTGAGCACTTCAACCACCTGCTCATCAATCCAGAGAATATAAGTATCACGAGATGATTATCACAGACAAAATCTATTATCTTCTGGATGGAAGTTCACTTACCGTCTCACGTAGAGCAGAAGGATTGCTTGTCCCAAGAGCGAAATGGAAGTGCTCATTTGACACAGCCATGGAGTTTAATATCTCTGCATCAATTGAATCATCTTCCAGATCAATGATGTCCATTTTCTCTCTGATGCACTGGAGCGCAGCTTCGGTGCAGAGAGCTGCAAGGTCAGCCCCAACATACCCATGGGTGTCTTTAGCTATTCTTTCCAAATCAACCTAAAAAAATCATAGAATTTATCATCAAGATGAGTGATATGGTTCACCACACAACTTTTTCCAGATTACATGTTAGAGATGCAAGCCTTTACATCATCAGAAAGCTTCATGTTCTTGGTATGAATCCTAAGAACTTCAAGACGACCAACTTCATCAGGGACACCAATATCTATTTCCCTATCAAACCTACCGAACCTTCTAAGAGCAGGATCAATGCTGTTTGGCCGGTTAGTTGCCCCCATAACGATAACATGAGCACGAGATTTCAACCCATCCATGAGAGTCAAGAGTTGAGAAACAATCCTTCTCTCAACTTCTCTATATGTCTTTTCTCGTTTAGGTGCTATTGAGTCAATTTCATCAATAAAAATAATTGATGGAGCATTCTTCTCAGCCTCCTCAAATGCTTTTCTCAGATTGCTCTCACTCTCTCCAGCCAATTTGGACATAATTTCTGGTCCATTAATCAAAAAGAAGAAAGCACCAGTTTCATTAGCAACAGCTCGAGCAATCAACGTCTTCCCAGAACCTGGTGGCCCATAAAGCAATATTCCTTTAGGAGGTTTTACACCAGTAGATTTGAAAAGTTGAGGATGGCTCAATGGCAACTCCACTAATTCACGGATTTGAGCCATCTGTTTCCTAACACCACCAACGTCATCATAGCCAACATCATCCAGTCTATCCTCATCATCTCTCCTTACAGGCTCCCCTTCACAGAAGATCTCAGTATCAGGCATTTGATCACTAAAACATCTGATCTACATTGCAGAGACATCAAAATTATATGGCAATTAACAAAATAAGTCACTAAAATAATGAAAGAGAGAAGTGAATGAAGTGAGAAACCTGAGCCATTTCATGATGAAAAGGAATTTTTCAATCAGGCGGGGACTGCTTACATGAATGCAATTATAATTACAAACAGAGATAAACCACCTCTAACATGGCTGAGAGAAACTCACATATAGTTTTCACATACAAAGAGCCAATCCAGTCTAGATCTCTACCATACTCCTTGCATGAATCTATTCCACTACTTTCATATACGTCACATGTTAATTTATAATATGCAATACAACACACTTGGAGATTCCAGAAAATCATTTGAAAGCATAATGTAATGTTATCTAAGAATGCCAAAATTTCAAAAAAAAAATTATAATCAAAGGGCTGATTAGGCATTACTCAATTTTGCATTTGCATTTTTCCCAGAAAAAAAAAAAAAAAAAAAAAAAGAAAAATCATTGAGAGATCGATTAAGATCGGACCTTCTCTTCCTTCCAAGTTCCCGCCCGATTCGATTCCAATCATGCGGACTGCGTTCCTTAACGAGTTCTCTGAGTTTCGCATCTTCATGCGGCCTCCAATGGTCTCTGTAACATAGCTTTGCCCGTGCATCGTTTCCGCGATCTCGATTGAACAGAAATAGCGTTCTAGATTGTTTCGATTCATCGGCTTTGTGTTCGCACGATTTTCGCGGTCTCGAATGAATGGAAATCGCAATTCTAAATTGTTCCAATTCACCGATTGATGGTTCAGCCAATTTGGAGAATTTTGTGAATTCATAGTTGCGGAGTGCAGAAACGAGATGATGATGAGGATTTGAAGAGAGAGAAAGAGCAGAAAGAAGATCAATGTGACAGTGAAAACAGAGGGAATTCCTTTGCGACTATTTGTTATCTCTTAAGTGAATAATGTAAGTATAAACAGCGAACAAATAAATTTTGTAGGAGTGGCAATCGGGCGGGGCGGGTCAAGACGGGTTTGGCATCCCCGTCTCTGTCTCGGTTCTTTGAGGGTTAATCGAGGTCTGACTAGGTCGAGTATCCCGTCAAATTATTTTTTACTTAAAATAATATTTTAATTTCTAATTTTTTAACTTCAATTAATTATTATGTATATTTAAATTAAGTTTTATGTGTTATATTTAACAATACACTAAAAGTTTATACAATATTATTGAATAAGATATATTTTTACATAATAATACTTTTATATACATATTTAATATAAAATATAATGAACATATATACTTTATTTAGAGAATCAAGGCGGGGATACTCAGGGCGGGGAACTCAAACTCGTCCCTGTCCCGCCTTCACGGTCGAGGCGGGGAATCCCGTCGGGTTCTAGGCGGGGTCAGATAACCCATTTGGGTTCGGGGCATTTTATCATCCCTAAAGTTTTGGTAGATACTTGATGGGTTAAAAGCATGAGGGGCCACGGGTCGGCCTGACTCGGCCTGATATATGATGTTAGTAGTGGATCGATCGGCCCGCATGGATTGTCATCCCTACTAATAAACCGGGAAAGCAAAAAAAAAAAAAAACAAGAATTTTTTATTTCTTTTACTTTTATTTTTTTAAAGAAGAAAAATAATTGAATTCCAAGTAAACTATTAAAATTAATTACGATCAGGGACCGGTCCGATAATTCCAATAAAGAGTTTATTAAAATAAAATGTAATATATAAAATAAAATCATAATTATTATTTTATTTTAAATATATTATTAATTATTAAAATTACAATAAAGAGTTTATTAAAATATCTAGAACATAATTTTAATGAATTTTAAATAACAGAACATATTTTTGTACATAATAAAAGAATTGTAAATTAAAATACCTTTTTTACAACAGTTTCTCAAAAATGCTGACAATAGTGTTGTCTATTGGAGCAATGTATTGCCAATATACAACAGGTTTAGGAAACCGTCGTTAAAGGTGTTGTCTATTTATGGAAAATGTGCTGATAGACGACAGATGCTGAAAACCGTTGTAAATTTGTTGTCTATTAGCGTGCCTTGTCGCTAATAGACAACAGATTACGGTAAACCTGTTGTTAATTCATGAATACACAACACTGCTGGATAAAACTGTTGTCTATTTACGAAATTGTTGTAGTGACAACATAAATAAACAAAAAAAAAAAAATCGTCACATCATCAAATTTAACAAATATAAAAAATTAACTACGTGACCGAATCAATTGTATATCTAGCAAATGATCCAAAATCTAGTTTTAGCATAAAGTCCACCTATATGCTTCTAATACTAATTTAAAAAATTAACTAAGCAAAGAGATCTTTTTAAGCTTCAACTCATTTCACAACATACAAGGTCCCATTCCTCCATTGTCCAACATCTATTTATGGAAGCAATCTTTATGTACCATACTTCCACCACTCCAACTGTCTGCAAACCAACGATCTGAAATAGGAAGAACTTTTTCAACTCAAATATTATTTTCAATTGGACTATACTCTTTATCATCATACAAATGATAAACCATATAACCAAGTAACAATCAAATTTGGAGAAATCAATTTAACTTCTAGAGTATATTTTTAAAAAAAAAAATGCCTCCACCATCGATGTATTGAACTTATTTGAGTTGTGCCAAACATAGCAAAGAAGGAGAATCATTAATTTGCTAATGTAAAACTCAGTAATTAGTAGATGAATAAAAAAAGGTTGTAATAATCAAATGCACTTAAGGATTCACCTTAAAAAATTTACATTACGTTTGAAAAGCTTACCCGATAGTCTGTGAAAAGCTTCACTCAATTGAACCATGTTTTCCCCTATGATGACTCGTAAGCCTCACATCAGAAAATCTGCTTGAGAAGCTCCCGAAGCTATCTCTTATATCCTGTGCTATACTTCGGAATGACATTTGGCCTCGAAACTAGTGCTAAGAAAGAATTGATGTAACAATGTCCCAATATAATTTATAGGCAAATTGATATAGAAAGTCTGTAGTAAATTAGCAAATCGAAGAGAATTATTTGAAATAAATGAATTAAAAGCAAAGAAGAGCAAGGGAAAAGATCAAGGACAACCGAAGTCAAGAATAGCAAGAAAGAAGAAAACAGAGTCCTATGGAACAGTTCGACATGTTAGTAGTAGATTGAATATAATACTTCGACTAGATATACTCTTCAAGGTTCTAAAATCTAACTCAGTTTAAAGTATTTCTACTTGTGGAGAAAGAAATGAATAAACTAGCTAAAAAGGTGTACCTTCAGCTAATTAACCATACATTCGAATACTATGATATTCCAAACACACAATCATGATAAATCCTAATCTATATGTATGCACAAATATGGTGACACTACAATAGTTCTGCAAAACGACAACGGTGGAAAACAATTGTCGTTTGCGATAAGTGAACGTTGTCGTACCTGGCGTTGTGGTAGACCCAACCTACCACAATGATTTTTTACCGTTGTCAAAGGCCTATACCACAATGGTTTTTGGCCGCTTTGGTTTACATTTACACAACACCCATTACAACGCAGTGTAACTGTTGTTGTTTGTATCACCACACTTATTGTTAACAACAGTTATTAACCATTGTCGTTTAGGCCTTTACAACAACATTCATTACCGTTGTGGTTTTAATTTTTACAACAACATTCATTACAAGAGTTTTTTACCGTTGTGGTTTTAATTTTTACAACAACGTAAAAACAACGATTTTTTACCATTGTCGTTTAACCTTTATAATAGGGGTTTGTGGTACCTGTTATTAGGTATTATTTTCCTGTTTTAATTTTTTTAATATTTTTAAATAATAAATAATTCAAGAAGAAAATACATCATATAAAAGGAGAAAAATGTAAATAAACCAAAATAAAAAAACAAATCGTCACATCATCAAATTTAACAAATATAAAAAATTAGCTACATGACCGAATCAATTGTATATCTAACGAATAATCCAAAATCTAGTTTTAACAAAAAGTCCACCAATATGCTTCTAATACTAATTTAAAAAATTAACTAAGCAACGAGATCTTTTTAAGCTTCAACCTACTTCACAACATACAAAGTCTCATTCCTCCATTGTCCAACATCTATATGTGGAAGCAAAGACAACCATGTGCATTGTCACAAACTTTTGCAGACGACAGGCATTATACACCGCATCTATTTTCTGGACCTATGATGAAATTTTCGCATTGTAAGACCTTGGGTGGATAATAATAGACCTCGACGCAGAACACAAGATTGATGTCACCTGGATTACCTTTGGCTGGCGATTAGAGAATGTTGTCAGATATCCCATGAACAGCAAGTGACGGATTAAGAAGTATGAGGTTCTTGGATTAAAATTTTCTTTGGCACCTTCAGACCTATCCGAATTGTATCCCATCCAGCCCCTTCTAGTTGTGCATGCCAAAAAGTTATCAAGCTTCTTGTTTAATCTAATCAAGCTTCACTCGAGTTGGCTGAAGTAATAATCTGATTTGCTCCAATCTGATGAAGCCAGAAGGATTGCCAAACTTCTTAAGACGGATAGATTAATAGCTCCCTCCTGTCGAAATTTGGATCAGATGATGGAAGTAGAAACTGCTAATAAACCAAGAAGTAATACCATAAATTGAATCTACAATTGGATATCTATTTCCGATTTACAAGGCACCAGGATTAAAAAAATATAGAAAAGCTACTTATGCACTTTGGTACTTAATAGTTGGTGCATCAAACTATAAAAATAATTTCTATTTTTAAATCGTTACTTCTCAAACACAACAATGTCTATGAAAGTGGAAACAGTTGTTTCAGCTAGTGTTATTAGTTAAAGTTTGAATGCTTGTTCACTAATTTATGTCCTAACACTTAGCTCAAAAGATACAAATGAGTAAGTATCTTACTACTATCTCAATTTAATTCATGTGACACAAAAAGAATAAAAAAAGTTAGTTTGTACCCTTATCTAACATAGAAAGGTAATTAATGAAGAAAATAAAAAAATGATAAGCAGGTGGGCTTCAGACTTCAGTTGATAACTTAGTGACCCAAAATTCAGTTGACAAGTTATCACTCGATCTTGGGGCCCGAATTTTTTTTTTTCTTTTATCATTAGCCACAATCCATTGTGCTAAACACATGATATGAAGGGATAACTTGTCTAATCATACTCTATACACCAAACCAAACAAGTAGATGTCTAATCTCAATTCAAAATACTTCGTATCACTAGGTACACTGATATGCGTATCATTTGGATTTCCTTGCTCATAGAAGCTCCTTAGAAGATCGATGGCTTATGTTCCCATTACTCCTCCAGTGCACATAAACTCCTTTTTTGAAATTCCACCATTGTAAACATAATAATAAAGGGGAAAAGGCGTGAATTATTTCTCAGTCAAGAGAAACAAAAAAAAAAACATAATGCCCATCTCACTCACTACAACAATTTCATAAATAGACAACAGTTTTTTCCAGCAGTGTTGTCTATTCATGAATTAATAACAGTTGTACCGCTATCGGTTGTTTACTAGCGACAGACAAGCATTAATAGACAATCATTTTACAACGGTTTTCAACATTTGTCGTCTATTAGCGCCTTTTCCCACAGATAGACAACATTTTTAACAACAGTTGCCCAAGTCTGTTGTCTATTGGCAATACACTACTCTAATAGACACCACTATTGTCAACAATTTTGGAAAACTGTTGACAAAAAGACATTTTAATTTACAATACTTTTATTATGTTTTAAAATTATTATTTTAATAAACACTTCAATGTAATTTTAATAATTATTAATATATTTGAAATAAAATAATAATTATGATTTTATTTTAATAAAGTCTTCACTGGAATCGGGTCGGCCCGATAATCTTAATATATTATAGGGTAATAAGTTGGAATGGGCCAATTAATTTTAGGTCAGATTAAATTTTTGTTCGGCCTGTACCGATTAAATTTTTTAGGCTCCATCATTAATCGCTATATATAATTCGATTGCAAAATGTACCTTTAATTTTAATTTTTGTTACACAAGTTAAACATCATATATCACCTTTTCCTTTTCTTTGTATATAAACACTTTATTTTCTTATCTATAATTTGATATCAATTTTTAGATATTGAGATAGTGAATAGAGAGAAAAAAAAAAGGAAGAAAAAATACCTACAAAATACAAACACATATGGTAACAGAATATACAAAAATATCTACAAATTTTGGAGATTATATGGATTCCGCTAATTTAAATTTTTAATACGAGTCAACCTAAAATTAAGTGCAAGGCCCAAACGAAAATTCGAACAAAAGAAAGGACGAATTGTGTGTGCGACTCCTCTGGCTCATTCTTCTCTGGCCCAATTAACAACCAATCTTCTGGACCAATTTCGTTATTATTTAAACGTCGGAAATTTAATCCCTTTGAGAACCAATTAAGTTGACTTGAGTCCCTTAAAAATGATTCACTATTTCACTAAGCCCAAATCAGATATCCACACAAAAAGCTCAAATTAGAAAAGCGTTCTTCCCTTCTCTCGCTTCTCTCTCAAATCACAATTTCAGTGGAATTTCACAAAAGTAATAAAGGATTTCAGTAGAATTTTGCTGGTATTTGGTGGTGGATTTTTGAATGCTTAGACTGTAAATCATCATCCAATCTTCACCTCCACTTCTCTTGCTTCAGTCAGGTATTGTTTATTTGTGGATTGTGGTTTCGTGTGGTCTTACGTGCTTTGTTTCTCTCTTTATTGAAGAGTTTGGGAGTTTGTCCTCTATTTTGTGAACTGGATTTTAAATTTGAGGTCGAATGTGGAATTTTTGAATTAGTAGGACTTTGATCGGTTGAAATTAAGGAATTATGTGCTCTCACTTAAAAACGAAAGTTACAACAATGCTAGAGTGATGTTGTATCAAATATAGGGAGTTTTATTGCATAAATGTTAAAGGATGTGAGACAATAACTGATTAGTAGGAGAGTACTTCTAATTTGACATACTTTCTTCCATCTGTTCGTTTATAGCAAATCAAAAGGGCAAACTATTTCATTTGACAGATTGAATTGATTAATATTGTTTAAGTAAAAAAGGTGTGTAGCATTAGTACCTTGGGTGCGGTCATCATTTTGCATGTTTTACTTAAGAAACTGATTAATGCCCTTACAAGTATTGCATCAGTGAGAACTTATGATTCGTATAGCCAGTAAACTAGTTTCTTTGCTACTTTAGACTCAACATTTTTCTCCTCCAACTTAATGTTGAATTCCTTTGGCATTCCACTTTAGTCCTTTCTTCTTCGCAAACCTTTGCTTCTATATACATCATCGGGTGGTAAGGTTAGTTTATTTTTTTATTTTATATATAGGTTGGTTCAATTCAGTTCGGTTTAGTTTAGTTTAGTCTAGTGGTTTAGGGTTTAGTTCAATTCAATTTAGACCGGGTGTTGTTTTGTATGGTTCAGTATATTAGGTTTCATGCCCCGAATTCATGTTGTTCTGGTTAATAAAAATACTTTTTTCTTTTAGGCACATTTCCACTTCGAGAACTTAAAGAACCTTAATAGTTATATCTAATTGTTGGACCTTAAATAAACCGAGACAAGTACATCAACTGGACCCATGGCTTAGAGCTACAATCCTAGTTAAAAGAACAAGTGAAGTTAATAGTCACTTACATTGGTTTTTCGACGGAAGAGGTTAAAGTGATCAGATTGTGGGAAGCTAATACAGATATGTTTCTGTTCTTCCTAATCCCTTCGTCTTATCAACTCTTTCACCCATTTTGTTCATGCAGGGTTGCTGAAGAGGTTATTTTCGGAGACAATTATGTAACAACAGGAGCATCAAACGACTTCATGCAGGTCTCACGGGTAGCCCGACAAATGGTTGAGAGATTCGGGTACAGTAAAAAGATCGGACATGTGGCTATTGGTGGAGCTGGTGGAAACCCTTTCCTTGGTGAGCAGGTACTTACCCTATTCCCTGTCATCTCACATCATTGGAGTATCGATAATTTACATATCGAGTAAACTTACAATGTATAAGTGCAGATGTCATGTAGGAGATGTCATTTGGTAAATAACAAGACAATCCTCATTTTTGTTCAATGGATAGAGAAAAGAAGACACTTATGAGCTATAGGAGATTGTAGATATTGATGACGTGATTTCTTTATTGGCAGATATAAAAAATGAGTGTCCGAAATGCCATTGCCTCCGAGTATACAAACATGGTTTTGCTCGAGTCTTTGAGATCGAAACCAAATGTTGATTAAACAATTGTCCCACAAAAGGTCCATGTTATATTCTGAGCTCTCTATTATACTTAGAAAGATCATGGTTAGTAATACTAATATCAAACTATTATATTGATTTGACAAGAATCTTATGCTGATATTTACCCCATTCTATTTATTCCAACTCTTGTATGTCTAAGTGGATCATTACCACCTATTAGATACTTGGTTGTGCTAGGCAGCACTTTGTAGAGAGATACTGAATATCCCTGGAAATCTTGGTGATGACTGCCCAGTCCATAGATTGATGGGTGATTCTTATCAAAGGTATTGAGTTGATTCTCACTTTTCTTGCAATAGACCAATTACATTATCCTAAAGTGAACCAACACACGACGCCATTTGGTTTGAAATTACTGTTGTACCAAGCATACATCTAACTGAAATAGGTTATTACTTTATGAAAATACTGATAATCTAGTTGGTCCATGAACATATCTTCTACAATCATGTTTGTCATGGATATAAATGGTTACATTCTGTTGCTTTAGGTACTTCGCCACTAAAATATAGAGTTGAAATTAACTAAGTTATTGCATAAATTTGAGCTTCCAACGACATACTTGAGTTCTTTTTGGATGATTTCTATTGTGCTTTGCAACTAAATGAATCTAGATCAGGCAAGATTTGGGGAACCAGCCATGATTCTATACAAAAATGAATTGCTAAGTATATGGTAACCAAATGGGAGAATCCTTCACTTGTCTTATAACAAAGGTAAGAATAAAAAAACCTCGTGTAAGCTATCTGCTTTCTTGCTGCTTGCTGGAAAATTAGTAATATTTAATATACAATAAGAAGTAACTAATTATTATTATGAGTTTTTTAGTTCATTTTCCACCAAAAATCTTTGCGTTAGTTGTATATAGAATTAAGTGGAAGTTAATATAAATATATATCATTGTCTATGGTTCTAAAATTATTTTTTTTAGTAGATTAATTAGTACTGAACTTCGACTCCAATGGCTATTATTTGAGGTTCAATAAAGTGAATCAAGTGATTCAACTTATTTGTTAGAGATATTGCATTTCCACTTATTTGTTATTGTTTTATATTTAATTCCTTCTTCTAATTCTAATTATATTTCAATTGTTCTGTGATAGGGTACTTATAAATCCATGTGGATTAGTGGTATAAAGCAGCATTATTTCATATGCTTCAATTAATCAAGAGAAGATCATGGAAAGATAATGATGTCGGAAAAGATTGCAAGCCTAGAATTGAAACTGAGTTCCATCTAGCAGGTTTGCTGATAAAAATATGATAATTCTCTTTATTAGATCACTAATTTTGAAGTTGTTTAAACTCTGGAATTTTATTTTACAATACCTTTGATCTTTAATTGAGAAGAAAGATGGCATAGGAACGTGGGTTCAATGCTCCTGGATATGGGGAAAAACACATAACACACTTTTTTTTCTATTGACTTATGTCCCATCTTTTGTCTATGGACATCTGTTTTGCTTTAGGTTGCTGATTTACTTGCTTTTGTGGAATCTCCAAACTCAGTACATGACGCAAATGATACTAGTGGTCTGGTTAATTCATTTGGATCACAATGCCTTTATGTGTTCAGAACTCTTGGTCTATGTATATATATCTTTGTCCGCTTGTCTCATTCCTATATTTGAATGCGAGCAGTTAGGAGAGGGTGATCAAAATGTGTATATATATTACTGCAGAGAGAAGTTAGTGCATAAATTGGGACTTTTTTTCTTTCACATCCCTCTCTGTATTCCTATATTATATACACGTGAGTGTTGTGTTTTAAGACATCTTTTTATCTATATATTCTTGTTCACACATTCTGAGAATGTGATTTTTATAGGAGTGGTTCATGCAAGATGTGTGCTTGTTACCTCTTAAAGTTGGTTTCGAATTATATCATGCTGCTAGAAATGCTAGTTCTCTATGAAGCTATCATCTTGTGAAGGTTAGTGAAGAAGAAATTTCAGTTAAAGGTTCGATTATCTAATCTTGAAAAAGGTCAGTAAATAAGTGAAATTTATGATACATTTGCTTTGATTTTTTTAAACTCCAAAGGCAGCTTGATTCCAGAAACCAGGCAGTTGTTCTCATGCACAATGACTGCCTTTACCCGTCTCAGGAGATTTTTGGGATTGCATTTGAGGTATGGATGAATGACTTTTATGCCTCTTGTTGTTGTTGCTTTGACATTATGAATATGAAAATGTGAAGTTGGGCTTCTTATTTGTCCAAGATACATATAATTTTATAATTACTTAAAATATCCTAGCTATAGCACTAGCATCATCTGCAATTAGCCGCTTTCTGTTCGGACTATTTGTTGATGCCATTTGACTTGTGGAGAAAAATGGGAGCATCAAAATGAGAACTCTAATGTATTGTCACAAAGTTACTGTTTAGAATGACATACACATATTTTTTTTCTTTTGTTAAGTATATCTTTTTTTAGAGTTCGGACGATAGAAGGAGCAAGATCTATTCCATTAATTTAATAAGATCAACTTCTTCATGCAGTATAACTCATGAAAATTTAATGATAAAGAGAAACAATATTTGATTGGGTTGACTTGCCTCTAGTTATTCTATGTATAGTTCACCCATTAGAGGTGGCTATAAATTCTTTCCCAAGCCTAGCACTTATTCAATTCTCTTTATTGTTTTGCTTAGTGCATGAGTAAGCAAGGTCTTATCAAGATGATTAGTTGATTGGAGAATGCATCGGCATCATGGTTAATCTTATCAATTAGAAGCATATGAAATGGTTTACATAATAATGCCTTCATTTTCTCTGATTTTGTAGTATCGCCCATACTTCCTTAGTTCTGTAAAGGAACTTGCTGTATTTATTGATTTGGCTCCAAAACTACAGCTCATGGCTGAAGAAGTATGACGGTGTCAAGTTCAGCTTGTTATATCTAACCTGAAATAGGTATGTATGTTTGTTGAAAATGAGATATTTACATGATTTTTTGTGTTATCTTCTTTGCATGCATCCACACTAGCTAGATTCTTTTATTTGATTATGTTGCAATTTATGGTCAACTAGGCTATTGATGGAGCTGATGGATTTCAGAATACCCACCAGATTAAATAATTTAAATATGCAAAGTTTTGCATTGACCAGGTATCTGTATTTCCTAGAAATGAGGAAGTTTTTGTTCCATATTTCCCTGCTTTCATTTCATTCTTTGCTACGCCTGCTTTGGGTTACTTTTATGAGATTTTGAGTTGGATTTTTGTCAGATAGCATTCATAGTTGAGAAAGTACATATCATATTGGAGACTTTATTACTTCCTTCGATTTACGGGAAGAGTATGTTTATGATTCTAGAGACCGTTTTGTCAGGATTTGCGAGAGGGATACTTCTTTTAGATGATATGGCGGCATAAGAAAAATTGCAGGTACAACGTGTCATGTCGTAAATTCTTAGTTAACATATGTAATTATTAAGCTGAAAAATATTTTCTCCACTCATTACATCTTCAAAGATTGATCCATTTGTTGTTTGAACACCCTCGTCTTTCCTGGAGCCCCTCTTGGCCATTAAAGAATTAGGGAAGCCACAAGAAGCTCAAAAGGATAGGGATTATTTTATACTATCCATTAGAAAGTTGAGCAAATTGGCTAGTATGAATCTTCTATTTTATTTCATCTCCTATTCAAAAAGTTGTCAATCGTGCACCTTTAAGGGGCTTTATCTTACATTTACCTGGCATTATAGTATAGAAATTCTAGATATGCCTTTGAAGTCTATTACTGCTTAATGGGAGAGTGGCGAGCTTCCTAACTGCTATTTCAAATTAGAGGTATGATAATTGATACATCATGTGGATTAATCAAGAGAAAGTATAAAAAATACCATCTTCTTCAAAGTTTTTACAAACTTAAATACAAGTTTTAATCTGTGAAGCATGTCAATTAGTCAAGGGAAAATAAAAAATACCAATTTATGTCCTACAAATTCATGAGTTGTGTTGAAAATTCTAGTGTGAAACTTTATATGCATTAGAAACTGACCGCGGGCTTTTGCCTTGCATTTTGAAGTACTTTTCCCTTGTTTAGACATCTGATTTCATTCAATTTATATTTCTATAATTCGACTCATGTCCAAAAAATATGTCGGCAATGTTATCCGAATCATGTTCAGAAAAATAAAACAGGCCAAGTATTACATCTTAATATTTGCAGATTAATTTTATATTTAAGTTATGAATATGATATTATTAATTAGTTCTTTTGATAGTTATATGAATTTTATTGTACATAAACTGATATGGTTATCTTATGCTATGCAGGCATGGTCATTTCAAGATGCTATGATTGTTGTTTAAACTATTAAGTATTAAGTATATAGATATAGAGACTCTTTGAGTAAATAAGAGTTGGTTTTTTGTTTCATTTTAGGATTTATTTAGTTGAACAATTCGGATTGTATTATAGTAATAATTTAATGCTGATGAATTTATCGACATTTGTTTTTTATTTGTTGTTTCATATTTTTTTTTACTATTGAGTGTTTCATATGAGAATATGCATTTAAACAAAAATATTCATAATAAAACTATTGTCTTTCATTGAAAGGCAATAGAGTGTGTTTTTTTTTTTTTTAAACTGTTGCCAGTAGGGGTACTTTTAACAACACCACTATTTATAACTAGACAACGAATAAAAATTGTTGTCTATTTGCGAAATTTGCAAAAAATTGAATGGGAACTTATATTTCACACTTTTCTTATATCAAAATTTTCATTATCTTGTATCCTGCAAATTAAAAGTTTAGCTAAAAACTAGACATAGTTCATTTGCCAAATTGCAAGAGGATAGAACAAAAGGAAAAACTGATATAAGGAAAAAATATTTTATCACTCAAGTTCTAATTTGGGTCATGAAAGAGTTTTTTTATATTAGTTGAGGACTTGAATTATATTACAAATTATTAGTAGAAGTAGGCTACCCTATTTTGAACCTCATTGATTATATTACAAGTTTAGCCTGCCTCCACATGGGCCTCCATATTTTGGGCCTTGTTAATTCTGGCCCAACTCCAAGAACTATGAAGCTGGTTGCTAAAGTGACTGAGCCCCGTTAATTCTAATTAATTCAAATAAAAGCGCGCAAAAGCACGCCCTTTCTTCCCTTCTCTCTTCTCTCTCAAATCACAATCTAAAAAATCCTCAGAAGAATTAGTAGAATTTCAGTTCTCCACCCAAAAGGAATGAAGGATTTCAGTTCTCCACCATCGTCATTATCATCCTAAAGTTCAACCTCATTTTTTTTTTTTTAAATCAAAACCATCACTAGGATGGAGGGATTAAGGCAAGATCCCTACCTGTATCATAACCAACAGCAACATTACAAGAGTTTAGGACAATATTCAAGACATCTCTACAAACATTGTTACGCAGGAAATCTAAAATTTAGTAAATTCAAACCATCTAAGCACAAGAACCCCCTAAGACTATTACAATTATCGAGGTTTTTCCATTCATTGTTGCTTCTGTGTCTGATCGCCAAGTTAGCGAGATGATCAGCGGCGCGATTCCCTTCACGGTGGACGTGCGAGATTCTCAAATGGAGTGTTCTTGAGAGCCTCGCAAAGTCTGCTAGCAGACTTTGATGCTTCCATGAACCCACATAATTTCTCCGAAGCATCTTTATAACAACAAGAGCATCCACCTCGAGCCAAATTTTTGAAATCCCAAGCTTAATACAAAGTTTGATTCCCTCGATGATTCCAACAAGTTCGGCCGAGATAGTATTAGATTCCCCCAAAAATTTCCAAAATCCAGCAATAAATTGAGCATTCTTGTCTCGGATGAGACTACCTACCTCGGCCAAACCGGGATTTCCCCTCGAAGCCCCATCAGAATTTATTTTGAAAACATCATCATCTGGGGTTTTCCAACGCACCAAAAACGGTTTTTTATATTTTTTCAGTACCAAAGGAATTTTCCACATTGAAGCCAAAAGCCAACTACCTTTCCAAAATCCAACGGGCAACAAATTGGCATTAGAACTAATTCTAAGCCTATCGATCACCAAACGTTGGATTAGGATTGCAGTTGGCACTTTACCATGAAATTGGAACTGTTTCTAGCCTGCCAAAGCTGCCAACAAATCAGAATAGGCAACGTTTTCCTCACATGATCACATTTTCTTTTCTTGTCAAACCATATTTTAATCAATTGGAAAATGGAACAACCTGTTGGAATTTTGATTTGAAAGAAATTTCCAAAAAACCCCAAACTTGCCATGCAACAAGGCAGTTAACAAAGACATGATTCAACTCCTCAATTCCATTGTGACATAGATGACAGATTGAGGCCAGATTGCTTTGGAGGATGCAATCCACGGGAATGAACCTGTTAAGAATTCTCCACAACAATATAGAATGTGATTTTAAAACAGTCTTAGACCAAACCATAGACTTCCACACATCCTGCTCCTTTTTACATCGTAGTTCATTCCAAGCAGATTTAAAGGAAAATAACCCATCAGACGACAATTTCCAAACCGGCATATCCGACATAAAATTACACATGTTAACCTCACACACAATTTTGACAACCTCATCAGGTAAGACCTTACACAAAGCATCCACATTCCATTTACCATCAGTGACATATTCATTCACAGCTTCATCACAATTAAACGCATTAGCAAACCGGCAAAGAGGAGAAGCCTCACACAAGTTATCAAACCAAAAGGAAATCTCCCCTCTCCCAACCCTCCAATAGATATTACTATCCGTGAAAGGTTGAGCTTTTAATAGCCTTTTCCAGAAATGTGATTGATTAGGCCCAAAATCAACATTAAAAGGATGAGTTCTTTTAAGATATTTATCTTTCAAAAACACACACCAAAGAGATTTAGAAGTACGAAATTTCCACCAAGCAAAAGCAGCATACGCCTTATTCACATCAAATAAGCTTCTTATACCTAATCCACCTTCCTCCTTGGGATAACATATTTTATCCCAAGAAGACCAATGAATTTGCTTATGGTCAGAATTGGAACCCAACAAAAAACAGTTGAACAACTTATGAAACTTGTCCAAAACCGATTTCGTGGGTCCAACCACTCTAAGAGTATACATAGGAATAGATGCTAGCACACTTTTTATTAACTCCAATTTACCTCCTATGCTTAAAAACATTTTGTCCCAACCAGCCAATCTGCCTTTTATCTTCTCAAAAATCTCTTGGAACAAGACATTTTTAACCCTACCTTTGAAAAGGGGAATGCCAAGATATTTAAAAGGCAATTTTTCTTCTACAAAATTAGAAAGATCAAGAATTTTCCTTTTTCGATACATCGGAGTGTTTTTCCCAAATATCATAGAACTTTTTGAATAATTGATCTTTGACCCGAGGCCTCTTCAAATTTATCCAAAAAATTAAGTAATTTACGAAAAGAATCAACATCAGTCGAGGAAAACACAACAGTATCATCAGCAAAAGATAAAGAAGGCACATTCAGCCCTTTTTTCTAAATTTCAGCTTAGGATAAATGTCAAATAGCTCAATTAATCCATTAGTTAGCACATTGGTAAATATAGCAAACAAACTCAGGGATAAGGGATCCCCCTGGCGAATACCTCTAGAAGACTTGAAAAAACCACAAAGGGACCCATTAATTAATAAAAAGAACCAAGAACTATCCACACAATTGGAAACATACCTAATAAACAAATCAGGGAGACCTAACAACCTAAGGATTTTAAAAAGGGCTTTCCACTCAATCCTATCATAGGCCTTTTGCATATCAATTTTCAATATTATTCTCCCATTTTTATTTTTCACATTTAAATCATGCACCATTTCTTGTGCCAATATAATGTTATCAGCGATGTCACGTGTAGGAACAAACCCACTTTGAGCCGGAGGGACGAGTGTAGGAAGGAGAATTGACAACCTATTATTGACCATTTTAGACAAGATTTTGTTGATAACATTACATAGACTTATCGGCCTAAAATCTGCCCAAGTAGAAGGGTGGTCTTTCTTTGTAATAAGAGATATAGAGGTGCAAGTGAAGCTTCTAGGCATCGGGATTCCTAAAAAGAACTCCTTTGCAGCCTTAAACAAGTCCTCTTTAACTATATTCCAACACGTTTGAAAAAAAAGAGCCGAAAAACCGTCAGGCCCAGCCATACTATCTTTATCCATACTCATAACCACCTCATAAAGCTCTTCAAGCTTTGGAGTTTCACACAAAGCGTGAGCCTCCAAATTACTTATGAGAGGCTTAATTGTACTAAAGATAGGGCTGTCCTCAACACACCCTTCCGAGGTAAACATATTTTTGAAAAAATCAAAAGCAGAATGCTAATTAAATCAGGCTCAGTCAGATAAATGTTATCAAAATCAACCAAGATTTCAGAAATTCTGTTCTTAAATCTCTTTTTCTTGACCAAAGAATGGAAATATGATGTATTATTATCCCATTCCCTCAACCATTTACAAGTCGATTTTTGTTTCCAAAATGATTCTTCTAAGGAAAGAGCAAGTGAGAACTCAGCTTGTCTCTGCTTTAAAAGAGTCAATTGGGAATCAGACGAGTCACTCAAGTAAACAACGTCTTGTGCCATAAGATTCTGTTCAGCTATCGAGACTCTATCAAATATATTCCCAAAAACATTTATATTCCAGCTTTTCAAGACAGACTTTAGTCTAAAGAGCTTTTGCTGGATATTTCTCATACCTCTTTGACCAGTAGATTGAGTCCACGATTCTTCTACCGTGGCCAAAAAGGTATGATGCTTTACCCAAGCATTAAGGAATCTAAATGAGGCCCTACTCTTAAGCCTAGCATCAGATAAGGACAACAACAAAGGACAGTGATCTGACGGGCCTTTAGACAGAGGTTTAACCTCAAACTTTAGAGGATATCAAGGCTCTGTCTAATCTTTCAAACACATGGTTTGCATGCCATGTGAATGGAAGACCAGTGAACCCTACGTCCTCAAGCCACAATCCACAATCATGTTATTAAAATCATCCATAGACCTAATCTTTAGACACCCACCCCCTTTCTTTTCATCAACAGATAATATGGTGTTAAAATCACCACTAACAATCCAAGGAGCATCAATATGAGAAATCATTCTTAATTCATCCCATAATACCAACCTCTCTTTCCTATCACAATCGGCATACACAAAAGAGCAAAAGAAGCAACATCCCATGACCGGGTTCTTTATTTCAATATCAATAAGCTGATTAGAAGCGAATAACAGTTCAATTTCAAAGGATCCTTCCACATCACCCATATTTTCGCATTACTGTTAACCAAAACATACTGAAATCTAAGGCTCTTAACAAAAAACAGGTCAAGGTTGTTATTTTTGGTCTCAAGTACAGCAAGCACATCAGGTTTTTTCTTCTTAGCTATATCTCTAATGTAATTTTGAGTTTTATTATTCCCAATACCCCTAGCATTCCAAGTAATCACAATCATATATGTTTGGAAGGAGAGTTACCTTTTGTGAATATCGTACCTCTTCTTGTTTGCATAAGAAGAGGGTCCACTGATTTTTTTTTCCAGTTTTTTCATCCTCTTTTAAAGTTCAACCTCATTATCGTCGGAATCATCGCTCTCGTCCTCTGGTTAGTTTTCCGCCCAAACACCGTGAAATTCCACGTACCTCACCAATACTACTCTCACCGAGTTCAACCTCAACAACAACACGCTCCACTCTAATCTCGCGTTGAATCTGACGAGTCATAACCCTAACAAGCAAATCGGGATCTACTACGAACGCATCGAGGCTAGGGCTTTTTACTAGGGGCAGAGATTCGCCTCCGTCGATTTGCCGATGTTCTATCAGGGTCAAAAGAACACTAGCTGTTCTATGAAGGTGATTTTGTACCGCTTAGAAAGAAGGAGGTGTCGAGGTACAACAATTATCGGAGTTCCGGCATGTACGACATTGATGTGAAGCTATATATGTGAACCAAGCTAAAATTTTGGTTTATGAAACCGTTGAGAGTGAATCAAAGATTAAGTGTGATGTGAGAATTCTGGTGAGGTCCAATGGCACGGCGGTGGCGGCTGGGCTTTTTGAATCAAAGAGGTGCGATTTCGATTGGCGTTGACAAATATTGTTGTTCGAGCTAAGTTCAAGTCTAATCTTCCTCCGAAATTAAATGTTTGTTCCTTTTGCTGATTTTTTTGTTATGTTAGTAGCTTATATGTGTTTTGTGGATGAAGCATAAGTCTTTTGATTTTGAAACACAGTGCTAGAGAGAGGGTGTTCATGTATCCAAGCAACATTTAAGGTATGAACTCAAGTTTTGAATGATGCCTCATTGATCAGATTTTTCAAGTGATTTGTAGAATCTATGAATATTAATGTTTTTTGATGTGGCATTGAAGTTGAGTTCTTAAGATGATCTACTGAAAGAATTTCTAAAGCAGCACCTTTACAACAAAAACTAAATAGACTTTGAGGTTGCCTACCCCTCCATTGTTGCGCATGTTATTAGTAAAAAAAAATGAACAAAAAAGACCACCTTAATTTACTGGAGGCTTAAGTAACAATTTTTACCTACTCTTGTTAACTTGCATAATCTTGTTTATACTCAAGCATGATTGACTCAATCACTCAATCACTTGTATAAATAGTCTACTTGCATAAGCTTGAGGTTTGTAAGATCAAAGTTCCACATAATAACTTACCCCGAGGCAATTGCTATTCTTGAGGAAACAACCGAAGTGAAGAAATTTGAGAATGCAGTAGAATGGGGTATTGGTTTAGCTTCGGCACATGAAAGGTAAAGTTTCCCACATAGGATCTTCCTTTTACTTTCCTATAACCTTATGTAATTGAGCATGGATTTTATAAATTGGTGAACCCTTCTAAAATATTAAAGCAAATACTTGACCAATGAGAGATTCAAGTCCCCTGTCATAGTCTATAACTACCCAAAAGCAATCAAAGCCTTTTATATGAAGGTCAATGAAGACGATAAAATTGTTGCTGCATGGACATGCTTGTACCAAAGGTTCTCTCTCTCTCTCTCTCTCTCTCTCTCTCTCTCTCTCTCTCTCTCTCTCTCTATGCACACGTACATGCACACTCACACAATAGAAACGAGAAACTTCTCCAAAGTAGCTTGAAAATTTAATGGGGTATTTTTCACAATCATGAATCTCCATGTGCAGTTCATGTGCCGAGCTGCTCCAGTTAAGCTTTCAAAAACATCAAACTATTTGTATTAGAGTGGCATCTATTCTAATAGGGAGAGTTAGTAATGTTCCACATGTAGATGAGGATAGATATTTTCTGAATGTGACCACTGTACACCATGCTTATATAAGCATGCAATTCCCATTTTGTAAACTTGATGAGATAATGAATAAAATGATATTTTTGTCTCTCTTCTACTAGCTTCTACAGAAGGTATTCCTCGATCGTCAACATCTCCCGAAGGTGTTTCTTGGTTGTCGAATTTGCAATCTCCCCTTCGATACTCGATGGTCACAGTCCCAAAACGTCCATGCAAAACCATATTCAAACGTCGTCAATTGCACGGTCTCTCTTCCAGCAGGTACTCTCCATGTCTTCGATGAGAAAATACTTTGTTGTTCGCCTGAAACCTTGGTGCAGTGTAATTTTGGCCTTTCCTTTTTGTACTTCTGCTTGTGGATTATTTGCACACAAAAAGTCATTTGCGGATTCAAGCTTTATTAACATCACGGCTGTTTTTCAATCTATCCAGGAACTAAAGAACTCAGTGCGTACTTCCTTTCCATTTTAATCTGTCATATATTTGTTTATGTGTATATTTGGTGTATTCTAACAGCATTCTGAAAGGCTTTGTCTTGTTCTGCCGATGTATTAGGGTTTCTTTTGCTTCTCTTCTTTTTCCTCGAACGGGTCCTTCCTAAACATGCATATTTCCATCCACCTAGGCCCGTTTGAAGTAATCACTTGTTTTTTTACGATATAGATTCTGAATTTAGCAATATTATTAATTATTGTTGATTTTTCTCCTTGTCTTTTGTGAAATTTTCCTGTTTAGCTGTTATCATCAAAATTTGACGGAGAAATTATTGATTTCTTATATATTGCAGATTCAGTTGAGTGAAAGTATTTTGTGAACTGGAATCAACTAGCTCAGAACAGTGTTGAATATTACAGGTATGACGGAAGACGAATTGTATACAAAAGATGGAACTGTTGATTATCGCGAGAATTTTGCAAAAAGGAGTGAAACTGGAACATGGAAAGCCTGCCCTTTCATTTTAGGTTGTTTTTTTACTTATTTATTTAATAGAGTATTTTAGTTGTTTATATTGATATCTCCATCCATCTGCTACCATTTTTTTTCAAATTACTTGAGTAATTCTACTTTTCATTATTATGGTATGTGTATTTTGTAGAGCTTGAGAATTAGTTCATTGGTAGTAACTATCTTTCATGGAGCCAAGCAATGAAGGTAGCTTTGGTAGCTAAATCAAGGCGATCTCGAATGAAGGTAGCTCTCGATTATTTATAACTAGAGCATTTGCATGAGATGCAAATTATAAAGATCTCTCGTTATCGCATTTTTTAGAATTTTAATTTTAATTTTAATAATAAATAATAATGATCTAAGGAATCCCTTATTTTGTAGAGAACATGAGAATTGCAGTCTATCATATGATACAATTTATAAAAAGTAATAATGTAAAAACTTCTCATTTATTACCCTTCCAACACAGATATAATTATTGTTGTGAGACAAACTCCTAGATTCCCTATAGATGGACCCCAGGACAAAAAATTTAGGTCATTTGCTATATATATACACACTTGCTTATGAGAGACATAAGAGAAGGTACTTATAGTGTACAATCTTTTGATTATCTCTGGAGGAGAGGTGGGATCAATTTTACTGATGGTACATTACTTCAATAGTATTTGAGAATGACTATTATAATGAATAAGATTACCTTCTTCCATACCGTGACTTGCAGTGATCTAACTACTAGTGTCTAAATTTTCCTTCTCCCTTGTACAGATTGCCTAGCTTCGAAACAGAATACGATTTGCATGTATTGTTGTGGAGATGGGCAACCTACTCTTGTTTTTTGTTTTCTGTCACAGCTAATCTGATTTATTAAATGTCAGTGTTATCAATTTTTTAAGATTTTGACTTTTTGAGTGTATATTTATTCTTTTCCACACTGAAATTTTCTACATCTATGGTTTTTGTCGCACAGAAACAAAAGAGCAAGACTCAAAACACTTAGATTAGAGCAAGTGATAGTTTGGTTTCTCTTTTAAATGTTATGACCTTCGCAATTTATGATTCTAAACTCCCGTAATTACATTGTCTAGGAAGAAACTATAGATTTGAGAGAACCACCACTGGTGGTGTACAAAGATGATACCTCTATTTCTGTAGCTAACTTTGGTTCTACTGAGGACATGAGAGCGGGTGAAGTTAAAGTTGCAGAGAATGATATTGACTTGTTGAAAACAAATGGTTTGTATTGTTTGTTGGCATTTATCAAAGTTATTTGTTACTAATTCTGCACTTCACATTTCTGTTGACTCTCTTTTGAAGTTCAAGAACCAGAAATGAAACTGATGAAGGTAGCCAAAATAGACAGCCAGAGGGAGAGTTGTCAGAGTCTAGGACAAAGGTGTGTACATCTGAGCACTGTGTTCTTAAGTTCGTTCTTCTTATACGTGTTTATGTCCATATGGAATTTCTTATTTCTCAACTTGGACATTTTAAATACAACATCATCATATCTGCTAGTAGGGTTTCGAAGCTCAAGGATAGCAGCGGCACCGCAGGCAGCTGGAACTGCCGTATAGGCGGCGCAAAGTTCATCTTCGATGACAGGGAAATGAATGGTAAGGAGGGCTAAAACCTAGATAAGACATTCATAACAGAAATGGGGGGTTTCGACAAAAACGAGCGCGGCTGAACCAGGTACAATCCCGTTTCTTAGATTCAAGCCGAGAGGTTGTTGGACCATAGGGTTAGAAGATGAGATTAGTGGTGGTGGTGGATCGGCAGGCGCTGTTGAAGACGATGGCGGCGCTGCCATGTACCTGGTAGGTCGTGGGTTGGCGGAAGACGATAGCGGTGCTGCCATGTATCTGGAAAACTAGGACTGTAGCATCGAGCAGGAAACAACCCTGTTGTTGCAGTGGTGGCCGGATCAATGGTCGCCGAAGGTGTGCCGGCGACGGACGGAGGTGGGGCAGCAAAAGGCGGTGGTTTAAATCTCCATGAGAGTATTAATCTGTAGATCCAGTTTTCAAGTTTTCCCTTTCATAATTTTTTTTTTTTCTAATTTTGTGATATTTTTACTTTTAAACTTTTAGAAAAATGTAAAATTTAAATTTCTTTTTAGTTTTCTGGAATATTTTTGTATATGTTTTTTTTTTAATTTTTATTGGTGCCACGTGTCGTCATTTTATTGGCTCTTTTGGCACGTGCTGAGTACATGACGTATATATGCTGGAATATATAGTCGGAGGTTGCAAAATACAAAATGCAAAAAAAAAAAAAAAAAAAAAAACATGTAATACATATTATCGTCGGAAAAAATAAAAAGTTGAGATGACAACAATAAAAAAGGCCCACAGTTCAAGTTGCTTTTAGTAATTATCCCTTAATTTAATTTTTGCTAACGTCACATTACTGAGAAAGATATTTTCCAATAATTAATGATATCTTCGTGTTTCTTGTTCCTACTTTGCTGTGGTGAAGGCAAATTCTGTAGGTACTTTTGAATTGAACTCTAAAGTTTTTAATGTGATTAAACAAGAGAGTATAAAAGAATTGACTTGCATTCATCACACACTCTATAATCTCCATCTTCTATATTTTTTATTTAGTTATAATATCGGTGGGAGCTTGGGATGGTAGCAGGAACGGAGCCAGAATTTCATAATAAGATGTTCGAACTATTTATTATTTTATTTTTTGGAAATATTTATAGAAAAAATAGAATTTGAAGGGCGAAATTCATTATTTAACTACAATTACACCGTATATGTACATACACAATAGTTGTTGAGGGAGATGGCCTCCGCCGCCAGCTCCCCGCTAGCTTCGTCTCTTGATGGTAATGTGCGCGAGACTTGAAGACCAAGGTTCACCCACTACATGAAAATGGGTCAATAATCACGAAATTTAGCGATGAAATCTGTATTCGGCGTTACAAGGGAAAAATTACGCATACATCCAAACAAACGTCTATTTAAGGGAATCTAAAGCTTGGATAATCCAAAGCATAACACATAAAAAGTCACTAAGACTTTTTTCATTGAGATACATGCCTAAATTCTTGTGTTGATTTTCTTTGAACTGCTTAATTGGCTAATTGATCAGCAACTGAAATCTCTTCCCAATAAATATGCGAAATTCTCAGCTCCGTTATCTTTGGAAGATTCTGAAAGTATGTACAAAGAGCTTGAAAGGATCAATTTCCTATAACATTCTTGCAAACATATAGAATATAACAAGAGAATCAATCTCAAGCCATACTTTAGTAATCCCATCTTAAGACTAAGCTTCAATAATCGCACTCACCTCAACCATAATAGTATCACAACTGCCCAAAATTTTATAAAAAGCAGCAACCAAATGACAATTAGAATCCCGTATCAACCCTCCTGCCTCGGTCAAGCCAGAGTTACCATTAGACGCTCCATCAGTATTGATTTTAAAAATCCATCATCTGGGGGTTTTCATCGGACCAAGAACAACTTTTTCTTCTTTCTCTCTCAACACTCAGATTTTCCAAATTCCAGACAAATCTCAATAACCTCTCCAAAAACCAGAGCATATTTGCATTAGACATAGATCTAACTGTATCCACTACCTGCAGTTGGATTTGAGAAGAGGAAGTATTTGATTTTAGAATTTAGAGAGATTCCTAGCATACCAAATGCACCAGAAAACAAGGAATGGGAGTTAAATTAAAGATCATGAAAAGATTATTAATTTGATATATAATACATGGAAAATGGTTAACATACAAAAATTATTTGTATTTAAAAAAAAGTTGGGAAAGGACTTTTTTAAAAAAAATAAAAAGTTGACACTTATACAAATAACAATAAATAACACAAAATATTTTAGTTGAAAATGCAATTTACAATTTTAAACACCCTATAACTTTTTTTTACATATATGTCGATTTTTTAATATATATAAATAAATTTTCAAGCTCTAACCATAAATATTTAATTTCACTTTCTAAATAAATTCTTATTTGCAACTTTTAATATTTCATTTGGTTATTTCAAACTCAAATAATTCTTATTTTTAAATAAATCCTAACATTAACAAAATAACAACCAAAAGTCATCCAATTAATAATTCGAATGATAATTTAAAGTATGTGAGTAATCTAAAATATTTTCATATTTTCATATTTTATTTTGTATTGTAATTTATTTAAATAAATTTTACATTTTTATAGTAAATATTATATTTATTAAAAGATAAGAATTGATTAATGCGAATAAAATGACTTAGGTTGCAATGAGTGAAAAATACATAGTTGAAGTTAGTAGTGCGACAAAGTATTTTTTAGTTTGTAAAAAGTATATAGTTAAGATTGGTTATACACAAAATAGAGTGAGTCTTGTGTGTGGCAGTCTCACCTGTGGCGGAATACAATTTTACAGGAAAAAATGATATTTTTACAGAAAACGTGATACTTTTTACAGATAAAAATGATACTTTTACTATAGTAATACTTTTACAGATAAATGTTATAATATTGCTACAAAAAGTGATACTTTTTTTTTATTCCAAAAAATTGATACTTTTATAGATAAACGTGATACTTTTACTATAAAAAGTGATATTTTTTTCCCATCACACCATGTGACGGTCTCTTATAAGTTTTTGCCTACAAAATAAAACATTGAAAAGTGTAACAAATGTCATAATTTAGGTTGCAAATATAAAATTACTTAATACAATAACTTCAACAAAATATACATTATATAAAAATATGAACAACTAGTAAAAAGATAATCTCATTTAGGAATTATGTTATATAATATACATATGCTCAAAACTCCCGTAGTTTCTTGCCCAATCAAACAACTATATATTTCTATTATAAAAGTAGATATTAGCATATGCAATAATTTTGTAAATTGTATATAAAATTAAATATTAAGTGTTTGCCTTTATTTTAGGAGTTTCAATACTTAAACAATTATTCTTCTCTTGTGCGTAACTTAAGTCAAGAAAATATTTAAAAATTCATGTCAAATAAAATAAATTGGTTTGTTATACTTTTGGGAAAAAAAAATTCAACTAATATTTTTTGTATTTTTTTAGTTTTACTTTTTTGTGTTTATTTCACTAATAGATTTCCTTCTAATTATGAGTTCATAGAATTTTAACAAGTTACTCATTATTTACCATATTTGTCATGTTTGGAAAAAGATTCTGAAGTTAAAAGAAGTATATGGATTATAATTTATTAGATTTTATTAAAGGCATTCATATTCTTATATAGTTTCTTAAGTTAAATAATTATCTTTACTTGAAGTTTGAAGATTAAATGAAAATTTTTATTTGAATATTTATTTTTTGTGGATGTTAATGTGTATAATTACATCAAAGAAATTAATAAATGTTGACTACTTATTTTCTGGTCAGACCGTTGATCCAACCGGTCCGATCGATTAAACCGACAACCGGTGATGAGACAGGTTTGACCATCGATCCGGTTATAACAACACTAAGATAGATAGATAGATAGATAGATAGATAGATAGATAGATAGATAGATAGACAAACAAATAGATTTATACGATGTAGCTACTATATTTGGATATATTTTCATGTGTTTTTTAAGTACAAATCCTAATTACGATGAGATGGATGAAAATTGAGTCCTGATCAATTAACTGAGTTATTTAATAATATTAAAATTCATGAAATACTTAACTTACCAAACTAATATATGACCACCATACTTTACATGTCGAATACTTTTATTTGTACTTTTTCTCTTAGGGGAATATTATTATTTGGTAACTCAATGCAAAAACTAACATTTACAATGCATAAATTAAGTGAGTTTTGCATATACATGGGGTAAATTATCCAAAAAATCACGATCTTTCTTCCAAATTTCAATTACAATATGATCTTTAAAACTTAGCAACACTAATCACCAGCGTTGAAGTTTCTTCAATTGCAACATCGACTATATTTTTGACATCTGATTATGTTGTCACTACTATCTTAGATGCACCTTAACGCAACCATTATTTACCCTCCATCAATTTTAAAATTTGTCACTTCTACTGCCGTTAATTAAGAGTGAAAGATGTGGCATAATAGCTACGATCACCGATTAACCACAACAAAGGATGATAAAAATAAGTTACAGATGTACAACGATCCCGTCACAACTTATCTAATGATAGTGGTAGTATTACAATTAGATGTACAAAAATTCGGTCGATATTGTAATTGAAAAAACATCGAAGTTGGTGATTAGCATTGTTAAGTTTTAAAGGTCATGTTGCAATTGAAAATTGTATCAAAGGCCGTGATTTTCTTGGTAATTAACCCTATATTTATAAGAATCTATATCTATCTTTAGGGTTAATAAGATTATTTATTCCACCAAAAATAACAGAATCAATTAACCAAAATCGTAAGGAATTTTCATAAATTGGAGATAATTACCTCCGGCGACTGTCTATTTGTGTGTCTAATTAGGCGAACATTTTCAAAATCGACTATATCTTTGGCGATTCCAAATCGCGTCAGCCACGATTGATGGTGTCGGATTTATGACCGACTTTGTTCGACGCATACTATAAGTATAGACGGGGGTTTCGATTCTTGTATTTCGAGACATAACACTTCAGATTATATTTCTGTTAGAGGAAAATCATGTACGTAGGTTGTTTAATAAAAAATGGAATCTAGGAGAATATTACCTATAAGAGGAGGCTGAGTAATTGAGGCCGCAGCGAAGATCCGCGGAGTCAGTACCAATCGTGTTAGAACTAACCAATGCACGTCGGGGTTAGCAGTTTCTGATTGTGCGTCTGAAATGGATATGGCGCCTCGATAAAGCCGGAATCCTTCCTTGACGATGGTGTATTGGAATAAGTGGGTTAGCAGTTTCTGGTTGTGCATCTGAAATGGATATGGCGCAGTGGCAAGGCCGGAATTCTTCCTTGACGGTGGCGTGTTGGAATAAATAGAGGGCTGAACATTTTCTGATCTTTGTCGTTGTCGGGTTGACGAAGGTGGCCTGGGTCGCAATTTGGGAGTGGAAGAGGGTTTAGGTGTTACCCTTAATCTATAGTGACTTTTTGTACCAAGTTAATGTATATATTTTGGAGATGCATTTTTTTATTAAATTTGCTATTCTTGCATTTAAGTACTCCCTTCGTCCCGCTTAAAGTTGCCACCCCAAAAAAGGAATTAATCTCACAATCCTCACCCTCAAAATCTCAAACCTCAATCTCCATCTTGAAAAAAGTCGAACTGTTTTTTCTTAATATCCGTGCCCGGTCAAAGTGGCAACTTTAACCGGGATGGAGGGAGTAGTAAAACTAAAAAAGAAAGTATATTTATTTATAATTTTAAATACATTTAGGACGTGAATTAGATACAAACAATAATATATAATCTATGATAAACATTTTTATAATACTTTTAATGTACAAAAGAAAATAATTCGAAAATAGTTCAAATATGTACACGTCATTTATCTTTATTTGTAATGATGGGCGTATTTTGAGAATTGAGTGTAGGATTTTGAATCTAGGTAACATCAGGGCAAATTTTGGTTGCAATAATTTGAGACGTCTTCGAAATTTTGGACAAAATCGTTGCATTTTCACTACGGCAACGATGCCCGTAGTTGAAGTGGGAGTTGGCCGCTCTTTTTCCGCAACGGTGATGGCGGCGTAATTGTATATTGGTTAAAATATTGAGGTTTTGGGTCACTCGAGAAATGGTAGAAATATGATTTGACACGTGTCAAAGATCTCGGTAATCTAAGCTTGATGAGTTGTGGTCTGTTTTATGATAGGAATGCTTATAATTGTAATGAAATTCATATATTAAAAAATTGTAGCAGCACATTTGTTTCTACAAGTATAATTTACGTTTTTGTAGTTTTAATTAGTTAATAAATCCTAATATGCTTTTATTTAATTTTGAACAATTATTTAAGTCAAAACAATCAGTAATTATTTATTTGATAAATAAATATTTGCTTACATTTTTTGTATGAATTTTTTTTTTGTATTCTCCTTTTTTTAAGTAAGACATGTTCGTCTTTTTTAATATTCTCCTCTTTTTGTATATACTACACTCATTAAGATTTAATGAACTTGATATATACATTAGTTTCTAACAATTTTAATATATTTTTTTTGGCATGATAATTAATAAAAGTCACGAACAATCTTTGTCTTATGATGAATTATTCCTAAAAACCCGTATTCAATCATGGTCAACTCTACGTTGCAGTTTCAAAGGGCACGAATTATCAAGGATTGAAAATATTGATTTGTGATGACGAAAATAAAAGTTGTAACAAAACACCGAATGTTGTGTACAAAGAGATTTTTAGAAATGTATAGATGTATATATTTTTTATATTTGTTTAAATAAAAAAATCTTACATCATTAATGCAGTGTTTTTAATGATCCTTATATTTACATATTTTTGTATGTTGTTTAATCATTTTCTTTTTATATATGTCAACAAATAGATATAACACGAAATAATTAAACTAAAATTCATTACAATTAATTATCTATTCTCGTATTATTAAAATATTTTATAATCGTGCATCACACGAGTGGTTTACTAGTAGTATATAAAATCACCATAGTTGAAAATCAAATTTTAGTATATGTTCGGCTATATACGAACATATGATTTGAGGATTGTATTCATATTCATATTTTTCGGTTTCAAGAGAAAGGTATTTCACCTTAAAGAAAAGGAAACAAAAGTTATTTCATATTTTAATGGATTCTAGTGATAATATTTTCCTAAAGAAAGAAAATATGGTTGTAATTTGAAATTAGAGTTTATTGATAGATTATGGGATCGTGTGTTTATGAGTATAATTTTTTTGAAAAGAAAAAGAGAAATAGTTATTAGAGTTGTAAATGAGTCAAGTCGAGTCGAGTAAAAAATATTATTGTTTAATTTTATTTTCTTTTAAATACTATTGAGCTTATACATTTTATGACTTGTTTGATTATTACTCAAATCAAACTTGAATGAGCTTGCTGAATACGAGTTCAAGCATGTTGACATTTTAATATTTTATACTTATCGAGTTCAAGTCGAGCTTTAACTTTTATATTTTTATGTAAGCATGTATGAAATCTTCAAAGATAATTTTTTTAGTACAATTTCTGATCGGAAATATTTTTTTAGTACAATTCCTAATCGGGGTGAGGGTGGTGGGATTCGATCAAGAATTACAAAATGCTTTTTTAACTGAGCTACAAGCGAACCCCGTTAATTAGGGCTGTAGAAAATATAACTAATCCAATCTAACCCGAGAACCATTGTTTATATTAGCTTTATGGATGGTTGTGGATTCTTATGTTTTACAAACCGAATATTTAGATTGGTTATGGACTAAGAAAATTAAAAACCATTAAAACTAATCCAAACCGTTATAATACGTATTCATATATTATGTAACTATAGATATACTTTCAGTTATTAATTATAATTATAAATAAGTACTACCTCCGGTTTTTTTTTTTAGATGTTCTTTTAGATTTTGATAAAGAAATTAAGGATTATAGAAAATAGACAATTAAACCCTTAAATAGATTATATAGATATGGTAGGTTAGATAATTAGAGTATTTTTAGGAATAATTATAGGGGTATTATTGGAGAAAATGTAGAAAAAAAAACTAAAAGAACAACTATTTATAAATAAAGTATAAAAACTAAAAAAAGTTCTAAAAAAAAAGAAGGTAGTATATATGGAGGAGATTACTTTCCGTAATCCAAAAGAGATGAGATAAACTATGATTAGATTATGATTATTTTCCTTTATCTAACCAAAGGTTACATTAACATTCATTATTCAATTTAATATATTACAATACTATTCATGGTTGAATTAAAATTATAAGTGTGTCTTTTTGCTATTTATCAGATTAAGTGAACTCGATTGTGCCACAGGCGAGTTCGGGCGACTTCTAATATTTCCTTTTTTTTTTAAAAAAACTCAGAGGCGAGATCAGGTATGGTGCATGTATAATTATACCTAAAGTCGCCCCTTGTAGGGGTAACATCTAGTATTTTTTTATTTTTTTTAATGCCACTGTTGGTATATATATATCTATATATATATATAATAAGCCAAGTCATCCGGAAATAGTAAGTTGAAAATTTTTCCGCCCATTTTTTAGTTACTTTAAATAGACGTGAATTTGAAATTTAAATTTTGATAAATTCGATTTTATTAGTATGATTAAAATTTCGAATTAATTTTTACATCTAAAATTCAGTAACAATAAATCTGTAAATATATTTATAACCGAATTTGTTACACATTTTTTAAAATTTTGAAATTTGAATTTTAAAAAAAAAACATTATCCAATTACATAAATTCTCCTATAAATTCATAGAGTTTTCAGTAAATGAGAATCACGTTTGCAGCTGGATATTTTCTATTTCTGATTCATTTTACAATAACTTTATTTCGCAATTATTTCCACCGTTTTTATTCACATTTGTTGATTCGAATTTCTATTATTCCTATTCCTTCATCCATATTTCATTCAGTGATAGGTACTTCACAATGGATGTTCCAAAAAGACTACCTGCAAATCAGAATAAGAAAAAATCAACAACACTGAATCTTAATTATGGCGAAAAGAACTTTGATGATTATAGAATTCAAATCTATCTACCATCATGGTTTTCTACGGTAATATTTAATCATCAAAACAAATTTGATTTTTTTAATTTCTGTTATGTGGATTATCTATATTATTATCCATATATTGTGCTAAACTTTTTATTTTGTTTATAACATGAATACAGCTAATCTATTTACAATATTGGGAAAAGATTAGAGATAATCAACTCATTCGAGGTTCACCAGAGATCGAAGAATAATTCTGATTTTATTGTAGTAGAATTCAATTTTTTATTTTCTATACAAATCACTTTATGTATCAACTTCAATTGAAATTCTAATTTTGGTCCCCTTTTTTTTTTTCTTTTTGTTATTATAATGTATGTTTACAATAAAATGACGTTGACAAAAGTCAGGCGACAACATTTACTATATGTAGTATATTTAAGAAGAAACACCCCATATACATGATATAAAGTTAAATTGATTATTTTATCTATTGCAGAAAAATTTATATAATATATTATATATTTTGAATGATCAGCAGAATCACTAATTTTAGAATTATATGAATATGAATTATAATTATGATTTTAAAATTATATGAATATGAATTATAATTATGATGTGTATATTAATATAAGAATCAACATATTTTTACCAAAAATTGGATCTGTTTTATCAATCTTATACAATAATATGTGATGTTCAATTGAATATATCTGTTACATAATTGACAAATCATTCCAAAATTTTTAGATATGATTTCTGATTTCTTAATCTGCCTATATAAAATCGCCCCCCTCCAAATCTTTTAGATATCTTTTAGATTTGATTTCTGATTTCTTAATCTGCCTATATTTCTGATTTCTTAATCTGCTTATAAAATCGCGTAACAATTATTCAGAATTTCTTAAGTCGCGTAAAACAATTATTCAGAATTTCTTAAGTCGCGTAACAATTATTCAGAATTTCTTAATCTGCCTATATTTCTGATTTCTTAATCTGCCATTTCTTAATCTGCCTATATTTCTGATTTCTTAATCTGCCTATAAAATCGTGTAACAATTATTCAGAAAAATCAATCAGTTTTCAGTTTTCTACTATGTCTGCCTATATTTCTGATTTCTTAATCTGCCTATAAAATCGCGTAACAATTATTCAGAAAAATCAATCAGTTTTCAGTTTTCTACTATGTCTACGGATACAATTATGAAGATTATAGCTTTTTCAGAAAAATCAATCAGTTTTCAGTTTTCTACTATGTCTACGGATACAATTATGAAGATTATAGCTTTTGTAATATGTACAATGGTTTGTAGGATGCACGAGTTATTTTTTTATATGGCCAGCTAACACACTCCACCAAAAAAACATGCTACATATATTTTTTATTCCTTCCTCGCCTCTTATTCTACAAAATCAGTTTTTTTCATAAAATTATTTGATCTGTTTTATTCTACTCTCTAGAAAAATAAAAAATTTCAGTATGACAGATTTTTTTTCGAAAATAATTTCATTCGATTTTTTTCTTCTCTCATCTTTCTCCCAAAATCTTAATATTAAATTATAATAAATTTTGGAATATATCATACTGATTAACAATAATAAATAAAGAACGAAAATATACAATCCAGAATTGCAATACAATTTAATAAGTATTTTCTTAATGACTATTCTTATATAAAGTATTTTATTAGTTTAGTTCATTAATTTTTCTTTATGTCTATTAAGTATCTAAATCAAAATCCAACTTTATTTGTATTAATGAGCTCATCCTATGGATATAGGAGATTATTGGATGAAAAATTAAAAGATTTGAGGTCATCTATGTCTTTTAAAATCTAAATCCAAATCCAACTCTATTTATATGAATGAGCTCATCACATAGACTATAAAGATTCAGTTCATCCTAAAATATAATTGTATTTTCTATGTCTTTCTTAAAATTTATTCCTAATAGAGGATATTTTGTAGGAGATTAAGAAAAAACAGATTGAATGTGGAGATTGTGAGAGAAATTTGCCATTTATGGGTAGGCAAATTAGATTGGGACAAACCAAAAAAGAAAGTAGGCAAATTAGAGCGGGACAGAGAGAGTAAAATATTTTATATAAGAATAATCCATAATTTTTTTTTTTTTTTTTTTTGTTTCTAATAGAAGATGTTTTGTACGTAAACTAATAAAATATTTTATATAAGAATAATCCTTGAGATTATTTGTTTCTCAATCCTATTAAATGATATTAGATTTGAAACCTTTTGTTTCTCAATCTGTTCAATGATATCAGAATCTGGATTATGTATGTTCGCTTTATTTATTATTATCAATCAATGCAATCTATTCAAAATTTATCATAATTTAATATGAATGTTTTGATAGAGACAAGAGAAGCTAAAAAAACGGATGAAATAAAAAAAAAAAATTTCTGGAATATGATACGAGGAAGAAATTCGTGAAAAAATTAAAATGTATTTTTATTAGTGGAAAAAACTGATTTTCCGGAGTAAGAGGCCATGAATGAATAACACTGCAAAAGAACACAAAAGTTTTGTTTGTAACAAATTTTAATAATTCCTTTTTTTTTTTTGGTTATATATTATCAAATAAAAATGTGTTTTTAATAAAAAAAGTATTGTTCATGTTAATATTAATTTACTCTTAAAAAAATAGCCCGTGCATCGCACGGGAGCATTTACTAGTACACAATAATGATATGGAATGCAGGTGGGTTATATGTTCTTTCACCTCGCACTCACCTTCATACCACTAACTAAAGCACGCTATATATATTTTTTATTCCTTCCTTCCTTACATCTTACTATAAAAATTAATTTTTCATAACTAACAAAAAACACGCTACATATATTTTTCATTTTTAAAAAAAAATCAGTTTTTTCCACTATACAAGATTTTTTTCTTCCCAAAATTTATTTTATCAATTTTTTTTAGAAAGTCAAAATTCCACTATGCATTCTTTTCTTTCTAAAATAATTTTTCATCCAAAATAATTTTTCATCCAATTATTGGGTTTCCACCAGCTCACACTCAGTGCACTAATAACAAAAGCTACATATATTTCTTATTCATTCCTGGGCTCTTACTCTAGAAAATCAGTTTTTTCTCACTAATAAAAAACGTGTTGCATATATGTTTTATTTTTTCCACAAATTTCTTCCTCGTAGCTTATTCTAGAAAATTAACTTTTTCTAATATGCTGGATTTTTTTCCAAAATTATTTTACCCGTTTCTTTTGCTTCTCTCATCTCTACCAAAATCTTCATATTAAATTATACCAAAATCTTTATATTAAATAATCATAAATTTTTAATAGATCACACTAATTCATAATAATAAATAAAGAGAAGATACATAATCTATAATCCAATATCATTTAATAGGATTGAGAAAAAAAAAATTCTTAAGGATTATTCTTATATAAAATATTTTATTAATTTACCTACAAAATACACTCTATTAGAAATAAATTTTAGAAAGATATAGAAAATACATTTTTAATTTAGGATGAATAGAATATGCATAGTCCATATGATGAGCTCATTGACATAAATAGAGTTGGATTTAGATTTAGAATTTTGATAGACATAGTTGAACTCAAAAATTTCAAATTTATATGCAAAAAAGTTGAATTTGGATTTAGATCTTAATAGAAATAAAAAAAAAAATTGATAAACTAAACTAATAAAATATTTTATATAAGAATAATCCTTCAGAAAATATTTATTTTCTCAATCTTATTCAATTATATTAGAATTCTGGATTATGTATCTTATCTTTGTTTATTATTATCCATCAATATGATATATTTCAAAATTTATTAAAATTTAATATTAAGATTTTGGGAGAGAGATGAGATAAGAAAAAAATTGATAAAATAAATTGGGAAGAAAAAATCTTGTATAGTGGAAAAAATTGATTTTTTTAAAAATGAAAAATAAATGTAGTGTGTTTTTTTGTTAGTGGTGAAAAATTGATTTTCACAGTAAGATGTAAGGAAGGAATAAAAAATATATATAGCTTTGGTGGTGCGACAGTGAGTGTGAGGTGAAAGTACATATCAACATGTGGGCTCTATAAAAAACCCACCTGTGGGTTCTATATTATTATTATTATAATTATTATTATTATTATTATTATTATTATTATTATTATTATTATTATTATTATTATTATTATATATATATATATATATATATATATATATATCAATAGTGGCATTAAAAAAATTTAAAAAGAAAACAGGAAATACTAGATGTCGCCCTTGCCTGGGGCGACATACCTGATCTATATATATTAGAAGTCGCCCTGTGAGGGGCGACATTGAATAGTAGGTGTCAGATTTATGTGAATAGACGAATTCACTTAATCTGATAAATAGCAGAAAAACACACTTATAATTTTAATGCAACCGTGAACAGTACTGTAATATATTAAATTTACCCATTTGATGTTGAATCAGTTCTATGTCATTTTTAATTCACAAAATCAAAATCAATTAAGTTCTTTCTGTTATTCATGCTTGCAAAAGAATTTACTTTTATTATGCAATTTATGATTTATTTGATCATTTAGTTGAAATTATAAGTTAGTTATCTATGATTTGATGGTTTTTATGTTTTTATTTCGGTTTCAATTAATAGATTGAAGGATGTTTGCTTTATTTCCGCATTATCAATAATTAATTTTATACTTATTTGTTAAGTTGTCTGAGCTGATCAATCCAAACCGAATCTAGAGGATTTGATTTGGATATTTTAAATTTAATTGATTTGATTAAAGTTTGAGATAATTAAAAATCGATCTAATAAATTTAACTATTAAATTTTAATCAAGATCGAGTAAATCGAACCACCACTACTGAACACATTATTAATCAAACATAATTTAAAACTATTAAATTTTTTTATGCATGTCAAATTAAATAGAGTCGTTTCAGTGCTGCCCCTTTCTGACCATATAACTCAAGTATCATTATTAATAGCACTCCAAGAAAAGAAGGAAATTACGAGAAGAACCTCCGTATTCTCTCACAAAGGCCCAAACGGCTCGACACTGTCTTCAAACTCGGAGTGCCAAATTGCAACAATCGGATACGCCGACGTACCGTCTAAGCCGGCGATTGTCCGCTGAGTTGTTACTCGACGCAAACACCTAATTATGGCGACTCCTAATGCCAAACGGTAATTCACTTTGGGAATTAATATTTTTCTTTATTTTTTGTTTTCTTTAATCTTCTTTGGAAGTAATTTATATGATTCATTTGGTTTCAGTAAGAATGTGTGATCCGCATAGATTAATAAGGATATTTGATTGTAATGTGTGTGAATTTGCTTGTGGATGTGAGGTTGTAATGGCAAATTGTCAATTATATTGAGAGAAAGGATTTGCAGTACCAGATGTTCTGAGTTATTAAAAGAAAATTGTGTTTTTGATTTCCTCATTGTTTGATTATTCTATTTCTGAATCTGTGTTCTTATGTTTTTATTTTCTAAGTTTAATTTGCAAATGTAGTGTTTGTGTTAGTGTCAATTTTCTGATTATTATATTTTTGAATCTGTATTCGTACGTGGGTGTGTTTTTTATTTGGAAAAGTAGACTTCATGTTAGTGTTAGTTTGCTTGCCTTATGTTATCCTTTAGTTCATGTTAGTGTTAATTTGTTTGGCTTTTGTTATCCTTAATGGCTGATTTGTTTATTACACCGGCTGATTTTTTACATATCTGCATTCTGTTTGAGAAGCTTCACCAGTAATCTGCCGGGAGATGTTATACAAGAAATTTTATTAAGGCTGCCGGTAAAATGTTTGTTGCGATTCAAGTGTGTTTGCAAGCAGTGGTACACTCTTATTGGAAGCCGGAGTTTTGTAAATCAGCATTATGACAACAAGAGCAAAGAGCAATCAAGAGTGCCTATTTGTTCGTAACTACAAACCTGAAGAGGATCTCTATTCGTTCGCCTTGTTTACTGATGAAATATCTTCTGGATATGAAGAGCCTGATCATCTGCAAATGCCTGACACAATTGATTGTCTCATAGGCCCGGTGAATGGCGTATTCTGTGTGTTTGGTCAATCGAGAAAGGTGGCTCTGTTGAACCCAGCCATGAGACAGTTTAAGCCACTCCTGTCACCTGATCTGGATATTCAACCGCATTTAGTTGCGGTTGGCACTGTGCTTGGGTTCGGATTTGACCCGCTAAGTGGAGATTACAAGCTTGTTTCAATTCGGTACTTTTGGAATGAAGTATTGGATGTCCGCACTACCCTCCTCTTGTTTATGTTTACAATTCAGGTAGCGATTCATGGAGACATTATGAAGATGTGGGTTCTTTTAATCAGAGCTATTCTGCTCATAGATCTCTTTGTAACACATACTCGGGTGGAGTTTATTATTGGTTTATGGAATGTCATGGCAGTAATATTGCTGCTATCCTTTCATTTGACATGACGACCGAGAAGTTTCAAGAAATAAAAGTTCCAGAAGATGTTAAGTCGAGAATAGGACATCTTATGTTATATGGTGATTCGTTAACCTTGATATCGTATGATTTAGAAAAGATTGATAAATGCGACATATGGGTGATGAAAACAGAAGGGTGCTGGACTAAAATTTTAACCATCGGCCCTTTTCAAGACATCAGTTGGCCGCTTTGTTTCTGGAAGAACAATGAGCTTTTATTAGAAACAGAAGCTTGAAGTTCGGGTGAAAGAGAACACTTCTTTCCTATCTTGGGTTTTCTTTTACAAGGAGAGTCTTGTGTCGATAAAAGGAGAAGGGGATAATTGCGTATGGATTTATGTTCATGTATTTGTTTGAGTCTTTTTATTAATAGGAGAGCCTTGTGTGGATAAAAGGAGAAGGGGATAATTGCGTGTTGTGGGATGCTTCTTCTGATTTTATTAAGCACTTCCTGGAATATTAAGCATCAACCAAGGTATGGATTTCTGTTCATGTATTTGTTTGAGTCTTTTTTTATTAATTGTATTATTTCTGGGCATAGTGAATCTAGAAAATATGGTAGTAGTAGGTTTTATTTCATGGAGTTGGGTTCTTTCATCTTGTCTATAGCTGTTCCGTTTGATCCTCATAAAAGCTTATATGTTTATCTAATTACAAATTGTTATATCTTTGTTTCAGATCTTCATGTTTGTGATAGCATTTTGTCTCTTATAGAAAATAAAAATGTGCCAAAAATTGATAGCATTTTAATTCTTACCTGAGATCAGCAGCGGCGCTGATAAAACGGTGGGAAGATGACAAAGAGCAAGAGCTAGAATGGTAGGATTTTTGCCCTAAGCTGGTTTCGGCCTTGTCCGTCGACAGCTTAATGTATCGATCTGGCCCTGATTTTGGCCCTGATATTAACTTCACAAACACACACTCACCCCAAATAGTTCTTTTGGTTTACGATCTGTTAAATAAGGGCGATTTTTTTGACTCAAATTGAACCGTGATTGCCGATCTTCTGTCTTTGCTTTACGCCCTTCGTCGGTGTTGCTCTATTATTTTGTTGGGGGAGGGGAGTGGAGCCAGGTTTTTCAGGACTATATCTATAAATTCCTATACTTATATAATTAAAATTAACAGTTAAGATAATAAACTTTATATAAATCAGATAATAAACTTTATATAAATCTAGGGAAACTTTGCGAATTTGATTCTTGTAATGGAGTAAACAAGACGATTCGATTTTCTTCTTCAAAAGATTAATGTTGTCCAGTTTTCATCAATAATTTTATATGTAGTCCAACTTTTCCATAATACTAGTCGTCGCCCAGCCGCCCAGTTAGCATCCAGTCAAGTCACGCCTAGGAGGGCCAGCGCATAATTTGACTGATCTAGCCAGGAATGGGCAGCCGGTAGCCGACTAATCGAGCCAGGATTGGGCAGCCGGTAGCCGACTAATCGATTTTGATGGTAGCTCTTGCTTCGTAAACCATATTCAACACTAAGCAGTTCTCACTTTGGTCTTGATCTTTCTTATTCTTGTTCTGCTATTAAATTTCTCTAATGAGTTTTGATTTACTCTATATTATGGTCTTGAGCTTTTGTGTCCTCTATGCGATTACGCCCCATGAACTATGAATAAATTAGCGACCAAATTGCAAATCTCTCGCTTGTTTATGTTTCTGGTTACTTTCTTTCTGACGAGTATTTCTTTAAGTCATCCCACAAAAATTATAAACAAACTCCAAATACTTGAATGGTTTACAAATGAGGCCCAGTTAGCATCCAGTCAAGTCACGCCTAGGAGGGCCAGCGCATAGTTCTCTAGAATACTCTACAACTCTCTACAACTTCAAGAACTATGTATAAAGATCCAAACTATTTTAGAGAATTTTTACATGTGGGCTAAGAAGGGTGGGCTAAGGAATTTGGGCCAATTTGTGGGCTAGACTTGGGAAAACTCCAAGTCCATGAGGAAAAATGCAGTCTTGGCCCAAAGTACGTGACATCATGCTTCGGAAGAAAGGATTTGGGAAAAGATGGAGAAAATGGATAAAAGGATGCCTACAGTTAGTTAACTTCTCAATCCTAATCAATGGGAGACGAGGTAAGTTTAGAGCAACAAGGGGACTTAGACAAGGTGATGCACTATCACCTTTTCTCTTTAATTTGGTCGTGGATAGTATGAGCAGAATCATTGAACATGCTAGAGAGGTATCTTTAGTCAAGGGATTAGAAGTCGGAAAAGACAAAATTGAAATCACACATCTCCGATTCGCAGATGACACCATCATATTCCTCGAGGCCGATGAAGACAATTTACGGGGAATTACGAGCGCTCGTCTTTAGCTGCATGTCGGGATTGAAAATAAATGTGGATAAGAGTGTTTTAATTAGAATTAATCTGGATCAAGTCGTAGTAGATGGTTGAGCTGAGGCAATTGGATGTGCCAAGGAGGAATGGCCTATCAAGTACTTGGGAATGCCGTTAGTGGGTAACCCGCTGAAGGTATCGTTTTGGGAGCCGATCATTACTAAGGTGTCCAAGAAGTTGGCAAGCTGGGAAAAGAGTTACATTAATACAAGCCCTGCTTGATGCCATTCCAACCTATTACCTCTCCCTATTTTGTATGCCGAGTGGTGTTGCCAACATTATTGAGATGAAGATGAGAGAATTTTTGTGGGAAGGTTTTGGAGACACCAGTCAGATCCATTTGGTTGCATGGGACACGGTTTCTAAACCAAGAGAGAAAGGAGGAGTGGGAATTGGAAATCTTGTGCTTAGAAACAAAGCTCTACTGGGAAAGTGGTGGTGGAGGTTTCCGAAGGAGTATGGATCGTTATGGCATAAAGTGATATCGAGCAAATACATCATCCAAGATAACGGATGGGATACAGGCTTAACGGGAAGAGCAACGTATAGATCTCCATGGAAACTTATCTACAAGGTGTGTAATCTTTACGCCGATTCGGTTAAGGTTCAAGTGGACAAGGGCGATGTGGTGAGGTTCTGGGAGGATGTGTGGGGAGGAAACCGAACTTTTTGTTCTACTTTTTCGTCTCTTTATCGTATTTCCAAACTTCATTTCAAACCCATATCTTTTCTTGTTTCTGATATTTAGATTTAGACAATTCTGGACGAATATCATGGAACTTCTAATTTTTGCGCAGCCTGAAAGAGGTAGAAATTAAGGAGATGTGCAATTTGTTGAACATTTTAGACCGGATTAGGCTTGATTTAGATAAAAATGATGATAGAATATGGGTGTTGGAACCACATGGATCCTTCTCTTGTCAATCCTTTTTTTCGTCCTTTTTCCCCACAACCTAATTTTACCTTCTACAAGCTGATTTGGAAATCCCCCATTCCTAAAAAGGTTCAGTTTTTTTCATGACATGGCTTTATCTCCTAATTGGTGTGTTCTTTGTAGTAACAGTTTTGAATTCGTGGATCACACATTTGTGCACTGTCCTTTCTCCTATTCTCTTTGGAGCAGGGCCTTCGGGACGTTTAAACTGAACTGGGCCTCGCCTTGGGGCATCGGCGACATTTCTAGGGGATTTGAGTCTCTTAGGAAGTAAGAGAGCAAAGATTTTGTGGAGGGTGACGATGCTCGCGTTAGTTTGGTCCATTTGGCTAGAACGTAACAAAAGAATTTTTTAGAATAGTTTAGGATCAGGCGAAGAAGTGTGGGAGTCAGTCAAAGTTAGAGTTGCATCTTGGATTATTGGCCACAAAGAGTTTAAAGGATATTTTATATCGGATTTACGTAGGGACCCTAGCGTTGTTCTTATGTAGTGTTCTTTAGAACCATAGAGTGTTTTTGGGAAATCTCTTCCCATTGTAATCCCTATGTAATTTGCCCATATGCTAATAAAATATTTTGTTTCTTATTAAAAAAAAAAAAGTTGAATAGTGAAAATGTATACTTGTTCTGAGATTATACATGGTGGGATTGTAGATGATTGAATTGATGGTCGTAGTATTATGTTACAGATAGATATGTTATTATTTTAGTAGTAAGTGTAAGTTTGTTAAATGATTAATTATTGGTTACTGAAAAATAAAGAAACTAGAGAGACAGTGAGATCAGTGACTAAAAAGGTGCGCCTTGACACTTTTTGGAGCCCATGAGATCACATATTTCATTTATGTGTTTCATCTTGTGTTTTACCTTCGTTATGTTTCTTTTGGAGAGGCAGAAAGGCGACACCTTATTTTGCGTTGCTTATTTATTTATTTTTCTTGATAAATAGAGTTAAAATCTACTATCGACATAAACAAACATTCCCTTGCCCTTCTCCTTTGAGACTGCACCATTTTTACTGTTGGTCGGAGACCACCATTCCGGCGACAACTGTGACCACCATTTCCAGCGGAGGCCTGCGATAGCGACCAGTGATAGTATATGCCTAATTCATGTTGGATTTTATTTTTTCACGCTTAATATTTACTTATTTAAATGCTCTTGAACAATTGAATTTTTCGTATTATTATGTTTTGGATATCTGTATTTTGATCGTACTTTTATGATTACTAATTGTACATTCATGCGATGTACAAAATATAATTCTTCCTCTTCTCTCTCTTCTTTGGCAGACTACTAAATACAATTAGATGATATCAATAATTGTAATATATATGACATATAAATAACATAATAATACGTTGGATAAATGAAAAAAGTTGTATAATAATCTAACAAAGTAATGCTACATTATAACAAACACACACAAAACTTAGTTTAGTAGTTCAACAATTATTTTAAGCAGCTATCCCTTATCTAAAGATGAACTAAATTAAGATTTAATATCAGACAGAAGTAGAGGTTTATTGACAACAAAACATCGCCTAAGCATATTTACACTAACAAGTTCGAAGTTAATAATAACAAAAGAAAACTCTTGAATTTTGTGACACAAAAGCTTATTTATACATAAATAAGACAAAACAAAATTAACTTTAATTTGTGACAAAGAAAGGAACCCGATGACTCTTACAACAAGAGTCCCGCCACTCTGCTTAGCTAACCTGAAGTTTTGTAACTAAAGGACATGAATATAAACCTAATGGGAACTTTGTAAGCAGTTATAATAAGGAGTGTTTTCGTTGGATAACTTTTGAAGAAGTGATTTAAAGTAGAGATAGGGGTAAAATTGCTTAAAATCAAAAGAAGGTTGTGTTTGACAATAAAAGTGATTTTGGTCAAATATAATAGTTGGAGTGTTTGATACATAAGTAATTTATTTATATATTATAAGTGAGAGAATTTTTTTCTATTTATTTACCAAAATACCAAAGAGTTGGAAAAAACTACTTACTACTTTTAGCTTTTGATCTAAAATCATTTTTATTAAAAGTTGAAGTTATTTTTCCAACCACTCCGAACCAAATTGTTTCCAAGTTGTAATCTGAAAAACATTTGGGAAAAACAATTGCAAACACCACTTAAATAAATATGCACCATAATAATTACAACTTTGACTTAGGAGTCCATTTTATGACTGAAAAAACCCTATTATCAAGATTTGCAGACCACTACTTTTGACTTTTCAACTTTTCAGAAGTAAAACAACAGATTCTACTTAAAAGTAGAAAGCAATTGGGACTTGCTTTTCCCATTTCAGTCTTTTAATACATTTACCAAACAACAATCCATTTTGATACCAAAAAAATGATTATTTATCAAACACTCTAACTTATCAAATTTAAAAATCATTTTTATTACAAACATTATTTACTTCTATTTAAAAGTGATTCTCTCCCCTCCCCTCTCCCCCACAATCTCTAAATTTAATGACTTTTCTAAAATCAAAAGTAGTGAAAAATATCCTTTAAGTCCTATTATTGTAATCTGCAGACCACAATATGTTTTGGGATGTTCATCAAATCGGACCGATTTTGTCACCTCTAATATTTTTTACATAAAAAATAATTATATATTCATGGTAAAGATATCTTGTACTTCCTCCGTCCTGAATGAACTTACACATTTTGCATTTTCGTCCGTCCCAAACAAATTGCACACTCTTTAAAAGAAAAATTATAACACAATCTTCATCATCAATCAACCTTTAAAAAATTAGCAAAATTCCAAAAAATAATTTTTTCTTAACATGTGCGCCGATTCCCTGTGCAAGTTCATTTGGGACTATTGAAAGAAAAAAAAAAAAGAAGTAAAACATGCGTTATTATAGTACTCCTCAGTCCTCCACACTCTTCTTTCGCACAACAATCACTCAATAGTCAACACTCACCAGCGACCACAAAAACGACGGCGCTTCGCCTGAAATAGCGTCTCTCCGTTGAGCTCTATCCGGCATCACCAGCGGTAAGTCGGTAACCCTTACTGCCATGTCTTCCTCCTTCCCTTTTTATATTTGCTCTTTTACTTAATTTTACCATTTCCGAGTTTTGTTGGAATTTAGGTTTATGAATCCTCTTGTTCGATTGGTGTTTTTGCCCTAATTGTTTGTAGTACAGTTTAATTATATGTTTTTGAATTTCCAGTAACCAGTGGTAAAATATGCTGATGTTTCGATTTGTATTTGTTTGTGTGGTTGTGATTGTGAAAATCAGCTTAGAATCTAATAAATGTTGTCTTACAAACCCGTATTAGTAATTATATGATCATTAGGGTGCCAGATCTGTATACAGGGATTTGAGGGAAAAGATATTCCTGTTAATGGTGATTGTTTGACTGTTTACACGTACATTTTGCTCTCTTTATATTACTCATCTTCTTATATCAGAAGCAATTGTCCGGTTCTTTGATTTCATGCCTTTTTAAAGGTTTGTTTTTTCGAAAACACTGAATGATTAACAACTTGAGCTACATGGAGAGCGGTGGCAATGGCGATCTTCCAGCAGAAATTGTACTGGAAATTTTATTGAGGTTGCCAGTGAAGACCTTGTTGCAATTCAAGTGTGTTTGCAAGCAGTGGTACACACTCATCAGAAGCTCGAGTTTTGTGAACCAGCATTTTAGCCACGAGAGAAATCAAGAGCGCCTGCTTATTCGGCATTACAAACCTAACGAGGATCGTTATGCAATTGCCTTGTATGTTGATGATGCGTTATCTAGATATGAAGAGCCTGATTATCTTCAAATGCTTGATTCAGTCGAAGCTCTTATGGGTCCATTGAATGGTGTTTTCTGCTTGTTTACTACATCGAGGAACATAGTTTTGTTGAACCCGGCCATGAGACAGTTTAAGCCGGTTCCTTCACATGCTCTGAATGCCGAACCACATGTGTCAGTTTATGACGATGTGGTTGGATTTGGATTCGACCCATTAAGCGGAGATTACATGATTTTTTCAACTTGGTACTTGTTTGACCAGGGGGGTGCTGTTACTGATCCTCGTCATGCTTCTATTTACAACTTGAGTACTAATTCTTGGAGACATATTGAGGATGTAGGTTTAGCTAGTTCAATGTGTCGTGCAGATAGGCGTTGTAGCACGTGCTTGAATGGTGTTTATCATTGCGTTACATGCTTAGACAAAGGTGGTGTTGCTATCCTTGCATTTGACACCAACAGTGAGAATTATCAAGAAATACAAGTTCCAGATCACATTAACTACGTAGGGGAACTTGAAGTTGCTCTATATGGCGATTCAATAGCTTTGCTATCGTATAATACAGATAGGGATAAGGATGATAAATGGGTGAATGTATGGGTAATGAAAGAGGAAGGATGCTGGACTAAAATATCAACGCTTGGCCCTTTTGAAGACATCGAAAGGCCACTTTGTTTCTGGAAGAATAATGAGCTGTTGGTAGAGACTCATGATACTTCATCTTTGACTCTGTGTAGTGTCTCGACCCTGAAATTAAGGACTGTTGAAGCTCGAAGAAAAGGCAGATCATTCTCTGGTTGGATTTTCTCTTACAAGGAGAGCCTTGCTTCGATAAAACAAGAGGGGGACAATTGCATGTTGTGGGATACTTCTTCCTATTTGGTCACGTATTACTTGAGATAATCCACGAGCAACAGGTAGAAACAGCTATTTCTATGTATCGGATCTTGATTATTAGTTGCATATTTTCTTTGGGAGCAGTATAATCTGGAAAATATGGTGGTTGTATCTCATTTCTTGAAGGGATATGTACACTTAAAATATGGGTTAATATTGTATGAGTGACATCAGTGATCCAACTGTTTTTTAGAGCTACATTTTATATTATAACTAGTTCCATGATGTAATTGTAACTTCTCTTTTGAAACTCTGCTTTGGTAGAGCACCTAAAGGTAGTCTTGTAAGTGAAGTTATAGCTTTAGAAGATTGTACTGTCAATAGTCCCAAAAATAGAAAAAGAGAGCCTTTCTTAAGTTGGAGGGAGTAATATTTGGTTTACCTACTAAAATTTTCAAGAATAACTTCTTTGCCACCATAAAAGAGATTGAAATTTTGAGTTTGAGAAAATTGGTAAAGGTGTTCCGTATGTTTTCACTATTTAGAAAAGTACCTTTTTTAACTTTGTTACTCGATGAAAAATGGCTTGTATGTTGCAAAACTCTTGTTAAAATGGAAAATAGCACATAAGTCAATGGCCAAAGGGTGATGTGGCGATTATTAGCTGATGTGGCGTGTTGTTTAGATGTTTTATTAATATATTATTACATATAATTATAATCCGGATAATAAAATATATAACATAATATGATATTATTTAAATATATAAATAATAATTTAATCAATTTAATATGTAAAATACTTAGTTTTAAATTTAAAATTCATATGTTTATTAAAAATTAATTTTTATAATATAGAAATTATCTTATAAAATCTTAAAATTATTTGAAAAAATTAAAATTAATTTATAAAAATAAAGCTAATTTTTAGAAGAATAAAAAAGGTTACTTAAAGAAAATACCAATTTCCCCAGCACCCCCTTACTACCCCAGACGGCCAGACCCTCCGCTTCTTCGCCCACTTCCACAAATCAGAATGTTGCTTAACGGATCGTCCCAATTTTCACAGATCCGAATGGAGCTTAACGAAGTCTGTCAAGGCCGATGGTTCCTCAGCCATACGGCCTTCGTGGGTGGGGGTAATTCTGGACATCGTAATGCGGCGGAGATGGCGTAGTGAAGAAAAAAATGGGGGAATCTAGACGACTAATTTTATTCCACTGTAATGAAAATATAAAATTTTATTCTGTTAAATTGGAACAATATTCATGGCTAATTTCACTGTAAAGAAAACGAACCAACTTAGCCCTAATTTCTCAAATCTGGACCCGGCCTGTAGATGGGATTCTTCGTCAGTGCCCATTTGTTGTTTCCGAATTGAGGAAATCTAGAGAGTGCGAAGATGGCGGATTTCGATTTCAGGGAGAGAGAGTCATCTTCCTCCCAGTTTTCCTCTTTTTTATTTTATTTTTTTTTTTTATTATTTTTTTTTTTTCTGACGATGGTGCATAACAACATGCTCTGGCGAGGAGATATACTTCAAGGCAGGGACGGACATATGGGGTTGCCAAGGGGTGTTGGTCACGATATAATGTGCTATTATATATGTGTGGTCCTCTTAATTTCGTGATAATGTATTATTATATATGCGTATTTTAATTAATTTTAATATAACATAATTAAATAGAATAAATAATTTTATTGTTTAATTTGAAGTAGATGAATTATTGTCATGTATAAACAATCGAGAGAAAAATGTTAGAAAATATAATGAATATAACCTTATATCTTGATTTTCTTGTTCTTTTTGTAATAAATCAATTTATTGATTTTATCTAAATTGTTAGTATTTTTCTAATTATATTTATACAGTTGATTATACTTAGGGGGCGCACAACGGTAGTCTTCCTTTAATTTTCTAAGATATTATTTTTTAATATAATTTATCTAATATTTTAAGTTTACGGTTTAGTTATATAAAATAATTTAATTTCTACCCTACTCAGTACCTGTCTCCTATTTGGTAAAAAATTATCACATGAACATAGTTAAAAAAATACATGACGAACTCCTAGATCCTCTATTGGTAAAAAAATTGCCACATGGGCATAGTTAAAAAAATGCATGAGACGAACTCTTAGATTCGATCTATAAATGGTTCCTCCTCATCTAAATTTCTAGGTCCGTCACTGCTTCAAGGGGAAAAGTGGTTGGAGGCCGCGGTGGCCGGTCAGCATGAGGTGGGGTTTTTTTTTTTGGGGGGGGGGGGGGGGGAGGGGTGTAGGGGTGTGGGGGATTTGGGGCGAAGTCGGGATTGGGGAGGGGGGGGGGGTGTGTTGGGTTGGCGGTAGGAAATGGAGAAGATAGATGAAATTTCTTTTTCTGGTTTTCATGCATTATTTAAATTATTTATGCAAATTTTTTTGTCACCATTTGTGATACCTGTAATTGTCGATTTAGGGTATTTTTACCAAGTTTTTGCAATATCAAGGTATTTTTATAAATTGAAAAAATTAAAGAGTAATTTTTTAAATAGTGAAAACATAAAGGTACATTTTTACCAAATTTTCCTTAATATTTCACTAATTTTCTCTTTCACAAACCAATTTTAATTTAGACAAACTCAAATAGAAAATTAATAAAAATATCCTATACCTCTTACATAATTACAAAATTAATCAATATTTTTACTACTTTTAAAAACTAACCTATAACTTTCATTTTGTTGACAAAAATGCACCATGACCCCTGTAACATGTTAAGCAACCATTCATCTGTGAGCTATCGTATATTCATTAATGTGGCACTTTTTTTTTTTTTTTTTGCTGAATCAGTGGTAAATTATGTGGCTTTTAGTTTAAGGATAGAAAATTCTTGTTTCTTCCCTCGAGCATAAAAAATCCAATAAGAACCCCTAGTTTTAGGGTTATTCTATGGTACACCTGGTGTATTGATACACCTGAAAAATTAAATCATTGGATTTAATTCCTTTTAATCATAACCGTTCATTTAAAAATTCAAGAATGACCAGCTACCCATTAAACAAGTCACCAAACTTAAATGAGTTTAAGTTACAACCTGTTTCAAAGGTTATTCCCAACTTCTTCGTTTGAGTTTTACTAATGAGGTTGCTGAGAGAAAATGTTTATACTCCCTTCCACATATTATTCTTTTATTGTTCTAATTCATATACATATAAGGATTATGCATATCATATAAATATTTCATAATAATATTTTTAGCTGATAAGATGGTGCCAGATCTACACCATAACAGATAGAAAAAGTATTATGCATATGATTTAAATATTTTCATAATAATTTTATGGTGCCAGATTTACACCATAGCAGATAGCAAAAAAAAAAAAAAAAAAAAAAAAAGACAGAAATTTTCGACTATCCAATTTTAGAAGAAGTTTGTAATATAGTTGCAATTGATATTACAAACAAAATACTTCACGTTCGAAGAATTACAATAAATTCTAGGGGTAGTTTGGTATCGTATATCGTAAGGAATCATCTATATTATTATTGTATCGAAATTTTTGATACACCAAAATATTGTACCATTACCATATCGGCATACCAAAAATTCGGTACGATATCGATAAATACCGATACCGTAACGAAATTTTAGTATACATGTAACAATATCGGTATATTCGGATCCATACCAACGTTGATTTTGATATACTAAATTTTTTTGTATATCGTTAAATATTTGGTATACTGAAATATTATACTACCAACATACTGAAAAAATTTCGGTCGATATGTACTAAATATCGAATTTTTTTCGATATAATGGTATATACCAAAATATATATAAAAAAATCGACATACCGATATATATCGAAATACCAAAATTTGTAAAATATAATATCATTACCGTACTGAAAAATTTCGGTACAGTATCATACCGCATTAAAAACTCGGCATACGAAAATTTTGGTACGTAATTTTTCAGTACGATATTTCAGTATTTTTCCCCAATTCTAATAAATTCAGTCGGGTGGAGGTGAATGGGAGATTCTGATATTTTTTTCTTGGACAGATATGATATAACGTGGAAATCGATCGTACTTTTCAATGAAAAAGAAAATACGGTGAATATCTTTTTTTTTTTCTGTATATAGTACTAAGAAATATTTATTTCAATTATTTAAGAGAATATTTGGGTTAAATTTTCTGCTCATTGAAAATTTATTACTGTTATCTCAAAGAGAAAAGAAAAAGGAGAAAATCTATTAACGTCAAATATGACTGAAAGAACTGAAAGTAATCTTATTTCTAATGGCTAACGAAAACGAAAAACTCAGGTAGTAAGTTAATAGCTTTAAAAAGAACTGAAGATTTACTCAAAGAAAAGAGAAAGAAATAAACTTAAAGAGAGACCCACTATTGCACCATACAACAAACCAGGTAGCAAGTTAAAGTTTAACTTGTTGCTTACCTTTAATAGAAGGTGAAAAGATGGGTGTATTAATATACCCGGTGTATAATAGAATTACCCCAATAGATAAGTGCGGGAAAATTTTATTTTTAGTTCAGTATGTTAGACCTTGTTCAATAAAAGCCTATATGTTTCAAAAATTGTCCAATTTAAGGACACTAATTATCACAATCGACCAATTTAGCCGGAGTTGGACTAATAAATTTAGGGCTTTTGAGTGCTAATGTTTATGTGTTAAGTATTTGTCCAAATAACATGTCAAATCATTAAAGCTCCATTTGGATGGAGGGATTTGTGCTATGGATTTATAAATCCATTGTCAAATCCACTCCATGTGTTTGGATAAAATACTAAATGAGTGGATTTGAAAATCCAGATTTTTAAATCAACCCATTTAGAAATTTAGGATTTGAAATTCTCCATTTTACACTATATTTGGGTGGATTTCAAATCATTTGACAAATGTAGTCATTTACAAATCCCTTCTGACTCACACTTCTTTCTCCTTCCCCCTCTCTCTCTCTCTCTCTCTCTCTCTCTCCCCGCTCTCTCTCTCTTCTTCTCTTTTCCCTATCGCTATCTCTTCCTCTCGTTCTCCAATAAAATGCTCATAATAAATTTTTGGGATATAAAATACATAATATATATATATATATATATGTGTGTGTGTGTGTATATATATAATTAGAAAAAAATTATTCGGTTAATTTTGATGTAGATAAATATTATTTTATTTAATAAAAAATATAAATTGTTAGTTTAAACTTTCAAGAAAAAAAATTGAATTTTATAAATATTGTATCAGTTTTTTGCCAAACAGTGGATTTGAAGATTTTGGATTTCAAAATCCTTTCACAAATCCACCATAAATCCAAACAAGGGATTTCAAGTCCATGGATTTCAAATTAAGGATTTTAAAATCTATTCATTTTAAATCCCCTGACAAATCAAATCTCTCCATCCAAATGGGGCCTAAATTACTTTAGTAAATCGCCCAAAAAAGAAAAGAAAAAGGTAAACTCAAATTTTCGTATGAGGTACATTTCATTTTATTTTTTATTTATTTTTCTTTCTTTCTTCATCTTTTTCAAATTTATTAGTTACGTGCTTTATGGCCAAATTGGTCATTTTTGATGGTCAGTGTCATTAAATTGAATAATTTTGAAAACATAAATAACTAAATTTGAAATTTGAAATTTTTTAACATACAGAATTTTTATTGGATAAGACTTAATATACAAGACTAAAAATAAATTTTTTCCGATAGGTGCGGTCCCCGTTTCTTTTTCCAATTTCTTCATAGCACACTTCAGTTCTTCTTTACCCAGAAAAGCATCGATAATGTTCTACTCAATCACTTCCTCATCTCAATTTAAGCTATGTGACTGTGGAATTAGGGTTGTTGTTCAAACAACCCGTAAAGAAGGCAATAGTGGAAGGAGATTCTATGGATCTGGAATTACAAGTATTAAGAAAAATTGCTTTTCGGGATTTTGTTGACTTTTCAAAGGTGAATTAAGGGTGGAGATTGAGGGTGGAGATTTTGAGGGTGTAGATTATATTATAACTTTCCTTTTAAAGGGTGTGCAAGTTTAGTTGGGACGGACGAAAATGAAAAGTGTGCAAGTTTAACTGGGACGGAGAGAATATTAGATTAAAGTAAGGTAGGAGAGCAAATAAGAAATTAAAAACATTTACAAGTTGAAAGGATTAGGCTTTCTGCTAAACTCATGATTGTAGATTTGGATTTACAATAATTTGAAAAATACAGAGAGACAATTTACTAATGTGAAACTTAGATTCTCATTACTGCACTTATAAGCACACAAGAAATATATACCAAAAGAAGAGTGAGTCTTGTGTGTGAACGATCACCTGTGACGGAATACACTTTTACAGAAAACATTGATACTTTTACAGGAAAAAGTGATACAACATTGATACTTTTACATATAAAGGTGATATTTTTACTACAAAAATTGATATTTGTTTTTTGTTAAAAAAATGTGATACTTTTACAGACAAACGTGATACTTTTACCATAATATTTTTTTCCGTCACACCGTATGACGACCGTGTGACAATCACATATGAGTTTTTGCCCCAAAAGAAACCATATGAAATTGAAATCCGTTTGACAATACCCGTGATTGTGAAGAGGCAGTTAAGCACTCAACGGAGACCTCAAAGTTTCAACAGAACGCCGTTATATTATATGGTGAATGGCGTCTGTGTAGAGTGAGTCTTGGCTAAATGGCTGATAATATGATGAATCTAGCCCTAATCCTAATCCTAATCCTATCGATTTTTGGGTTAATCGGGCCACTATCGGACAACAACTCAAATTTTGAAAACTATAACACAACATTTTAAGATTTAAAATATCAAATAAAATTCCTTTACATACATTACATAACAAAACGACATAATATTATCATGTCTGAATATAATTCATGTCCATATTAATTACAAATTTACATTATTTTTTAACACACTAACATTTCCATCAAATTGAAATATAAGCTTGTATCTAAATACACGTATATTTAAGATTCTAAGCTCTGATCAGAATAATTTTAATAAATTATAAAAATAAATGAATTATTTTTAACATAGTAACTTTTATAGAGTGTATGATTATCTATATAAATTAGTAATTATTTGCCAGATTGTTTTCAAAATTCTATATAATGTACTAACAATTCCAGTATTCAAACTTTTTATTTGTGGTTATAAAGAATCACGCTTCAATTCGTATACAAATTCAAAATATCAGTTTTATTTAAGGTTATGATTATTATCTTTTCCTATGTTAGCTGAAGATAGATAATATTAAGTATTCAATAATTATTTCAGACATTTAATGTTGAAGTGAATATAATTTAAGTGTTTGAAGTAACTGCAGTATAACCTCTATAAATGAATAAATTCTCTAAAATGATAATTTTCTTCGGTCCTGACTTCGATCAGTTCAAAAAATCCAATACCATAAATTAATAATTTCTTCAACTTACAAAAATAACTAGGACAATTTAGTAAAATAAGAATCTATTGTTGATTGCTTCTTGTTAAACTTCAAATCTACTTGGATCTCATCTCTAACTTTTCTTATCATATCCAATAGTTATGGTGTTGTGTTCTCAAATTGCACCAAAAATGCAATGACTTTCACCTTCCAATTAATGCGATATGATGCATATCCATCAATGTATGTAGAGGAAATACTCTCGCAGGTCGTGTCAGACCTTGTCAACCCACTTTTTTACTTACTTAACTTTTTTCCTGATGAAATGCCCTCACAACCCAAATCTCGTGTACCATATATTGCTGTATCTCGTGTAACACTCATGTACAAATAAATCTCGTGTAAGTTGTAATCTCGTGTAACCTCGTGTAATCTCGTGTAACACGTTCGTGTAATCTCGTGTAAAACTCATGTACAAAAAAATCTCGTGTAAGTTGTAATCTCGTGTAATCTCGTGTAACCTCGTGTAATCTCGTGTAACACGTTCGTGTAATCTCGTGTAACACTCATGTACAAAAAAATCTCGTGTAAGTTGTAATCTCGTGTAATCTCGTGTAACCTCGTGTAATCTCGTGTAACACGTTCGTGTAATCTCGTGTAACACTCATGTACAAAAAAATCTCGTGTAAGTTGTAATTTCGTGTAATCTCGTGTAACCTCGTGTAATCTCGTGTAACACGTTCGTGTAATCTCGTGTAACACTCATGTACAAAAAAATCTCGTGTAAGTTGTAATCTCGTGTAATATCGTGTAACCTCGTGTAATCTCGTGTAACACGTTCGGGTAATCTCGTGTAACACTCATGTACAAAAAAATCTCGTGTAAGTTGTAATCTAGTGTAATCTCGTGTAATCTCGTGTAACACGTTCGTGTAATCTCGTGTAACACTCATGTACAAAAAAATCTCGTGTAAGTTGTAATCTCGTGTAATCTCGTGTAACCTCGTGTAACACTCGTGTACAGAAAAATCTCGTGTAAGTTGTAATCTCGTGTAATCTCGTGTAAGACTCATGTACAGAAAAATCTCGTGTAAGTTGTAATCTCGTGTAATCTCGTGTAACTCATAGAAATCTCGTGTAAGCTGTAATCTCGTGTAAGTCAGGGGTGAGTAATCTCGTGAAAGGGTATATTGTAAGTAAAAAAGTGAGATAAGTAAAAAAGTGGGTTGACAAGGTGGTACACGTAATTATGCGTGCATAATAGGTTGATTAAAATGTCTAGTTAGGAACATTTGCATGCATAATTAGTCGTGTATTGCTCGTATTGGTATTATTGGACAAATTGATGTTGTTTGACTTGTTTTGAAGCATTAAGGTGAAATTAGACCAAAAAGTCGAACTCGACTTAAACTGGATGCGAGAACAAGTGTCGCATGTCAAAAACCGAGCGAAAATTGATCCAAGTTGCTGGGAATTGGTCTCGGCCGAGCCAAAGGAGCTCGGCCGAGCTTGAAGGTCAGCGAAGATGCCAAAAATTGGCTGTTGAAGATTCTCGGCCGAGCCAGAATTTCTCGGCCGAGCCACTTTTATAGAGAGCTCGGCCGAGCCAGGAATTCTCGGCCGAGACAGGCGATGGCCCAGCCCAAGGCGCGCGGATTAATCCTTTTCTGGCCCAAATTGAGCCTAATTCATCCTCGACTATAAATAGAAGATCCAAAAGTCCGAAAATTACACTTTGACACTGATTCAAGAGCGCGGACTTGGAAATTCGGAAGAACACGAAGACTCAAGATTCAGCACTCGGGTTTTAGAGTTTTTATAGTTTTAATGTTTTCTTTTTATAGATCATTCTTAGCGATCGCTATGATCGGCTAAGCTTTATTTTCCCGTCTTTAACTATGTTGAACCCTAGACTGTTATTTATGTAATTAATTCAGTAATTGCTTAATTTAATTATGTTCTGAGATTACATTGTGTTATTGGATTACTCTATCTTTTATATGTTTGTTATGTGGACTGATCACCCTAGTAATAGGCATATAGCTGTCGCTAGGTCATAAATTCATAATCCGTAATTGTTATGCGTTTGTGCCCAAAAGTAGCAAAAAGTGGTTACTCGCTAGGATAACACAAAGTCGCGGTCACTTGTACCACGTTCGTGAGTATAACACCGTACCTACTCCGTTGCCTTAATTCCCTATGCGTCTAGTTACGATAGTTTTAGCGAGCGTCTCCTAGAACTACTTAATTGGATATGATTAATTGCTAAGTTCTTAGGATTAATTATACTTAAGGGGTAACAAGGGTTAGCTAAGCGTACCTGTTAATTCTTGGAGTAGGGGTATCAGAATTGATTAGTTAAATAGTTGCATTAGTTACATGAATATTCAGGCTAGGGGGATACTGGGTTAAAGGCGGGATACTTTTTATTCACTAGTTAAATCGTCTTTAGTTATTTGCATTAGTTAATTAAATCTAATTAAACTTCCCCCCCCCCCTTATTATAGTTATATTATTAGTATTTATATAGAATTGGTTAGTACGATTATTTAGTTAATTCCTGTTCTCTGTGGGATCGACCCTGACTTGCTCTAACTACTGTTAGGAATAGTTAGGAAATAAAACGTTTAATTTGACTGCACCCGACAGTGCGGTCAAATTTTGGCGCCGTTGCCGGGGAACGGTTGAAATTAATTAAATTTTAGTATTGACCATTATTTGTTTACGTTTCGTTCTTTATTTTAAATATATAGTTTTTAGTTACTTACGATATACCTTGCATCTTATTACAACAGTGAATGATCACGCGTTCACGTGGTGACAAAGAGCTACACTTTGATCCTGAGATTACTCGAAGAGATCGAGTTTTGAGGAAGAAGGCGAGAGAACATCGAGAGCAAGTCGAAGCTTTACCATACACTACTGAAACCCTGTTTGAGTCAGAAATTGAGCAAGAGGAAATGGCACAAGAAAAGTCCATGAAGGAACTGGCCAACGCTGGAGTCACGCATCAGCCCTTGTGCATTACTTTCCCGACCTTGGGCGAAAACACTACATTCGAACTCAAATCGGGGCTGATCCATCTTTTGCCCTCATTCCATGGCCTTTCCGGTGAGGATCCCCACAAGCACTTAAAGGAGTTTCACACCGTCTGCTCGAGTATGAAGCCCGTCACTGTTACTGAAGAGGCAATCAAGCTGCGAGCCTTCCCCTTTTCTTTAAAGGACTTGGCCAAAGATTGGCTCTACTACTTGCCCCCTTCGTCCATTACCACGTGGGTAGAAATGGAGAGACAGTTTTTGGAGAAGTACTTCCCCGCCTCTAGAGCTACGAACCTCCGAAAAGAGATTAGTGGAGCTAGACAACTGCAGGGGGAGAATTTATATGAATATTGGGAACGGTTCAAGAAGCTGGAGACAAGCTGTCCACAACACCAGATCACCGACCAGCTACTTATCCAGTACTTTTATGAAGGGTTGTCAACAGCAGATCGGAATATGATAGACTCAGCTAGTGGTGGAGTTCTAGTTGAGAAGACTCCAAGAGCAGCAAGGGAACTAATATCCAAGATGGCTGCGAATGCACAACAATTTGGGTATAGGGACGCACCACTTAGGCCAGTAAGGGAGATGAATGATTCAGCCATAGAAGACAAATTGGAAGCATTGACAACTTTAGTAAGAAAGGTTGCCTCTGAAGGCAAAGCTGTCATCAAGCCGTGCCGTATTTGTGAGACATTGGAGCACTCGACCGACGAGTGCCAGGTTATAGGGAATGAGTTGGAGGCCCATGCCAACGCCGTAGGCTCGGATAATTTTCGACAAAGGAAGTATGACCCCTACTCCCAATCCTATAATCCGGGGTGGAGGGATCATCCAAATTTGAGGTATGGAAATCAGCCACAGCAGAATCAGCCGCAGCAATCGGGAGAACCAAACCGCTTTCCGCGGGGTATGTACCAACAAAAACAGGCGGTTGAACAAGCACCCAGCTCCTCGTTAGAGGACATTGTCAAGAATCTGGCCAACAACACATTGCAGTTCCAAAAAGACACCCAGTCGAGCATCAAAACTCTTGAGACTCAAATGAGTCAACTAGCTACCGCGGTGAGTCGATTGGAGAGTGCGAATAGCGGTAAACTACCCGCTCAGCCTGAGATTAATCCAAGGAACGTTAGTGCAATTACACTTAGGAGTGGAACGGAGCTTGGAGAGCCTAAGAAGCCCGGGCAAAGTTCAGACGAGGATATTGGCGAAAACGGAGGAAAAACTGAAGAAACTGACGAACAGCAGGTCTCGGCCGAGAAAATCTGTCTCGGCCAAGAAAGTGATGAGGTGGCAGTCGGGCTCGGCCGAGAATCATCTGTCTCGGCCGAGACACAGCTCCAGCAGAAGCAGACTCCTGCGACACCTATTCCGACCCAACCATTGCCATTTCTGAGTCGACTCGCACCTAGAGTGAAGAATACCAAGGAAAAAGAGATCTTGGATGTATTCAAGAAAGTCGAGATAAACATTCCGCTAATCGATGCAATCAGACAAATTCCGAGGTATGCAAAATTTCTTAAAGATTTATGCACTAACAAACGCAGGTTGAAGGGGGATGAGAAAATCATAATGGGAGAAAATGTGTCCGCCATCTTCCAGAAGAAGATACCTCCGAAGTGCAAGGACCCAGGTATGTTCGTAATTCCAGTTACAATAAATGATCACATCATAGAACGAGCTATGCTCGATTTAGGTGCATCTATAAACGTCATGCCTCGTTCCATATTTCATGCATTAAAAGCCGGACCATTAAAAGAAACTAGGATAGTTATTCAGTTAGCTGATCGTAGTACTTCATATCCCGACGGACTAGTAGAGAATGTTCTAGTGGAAATAGGCGACTTAGTGTTCCCTGCAGACTTTTATGTTTTGGATATGAATGGGGATACATCTACTTCTACGCCTATTTTGTTAGGGAGGCCATTTTTGAATACCTCCCAAACAAAGATAGACGTCCGTGAGGGAAACCTCACAATGGAGTTTGATGGGAGTATTGTTAAATTTAATATTTACGATGCCATGAAATTCCCGGAGGATGCTCACTCTGTCTTTTCGATTAGTGTCATTGACCCTCTCGTCGAGGAAGTTTTTCATTTGTGCAGGGACCCAACAGAAATATTCTTGACCACACGATTGAAGAATGGACCAGATGAGATTTGGGAAACGTGTAAGGAATTGGTGGAATTAGTGGCAACACTTCAAACACCACAGTTTGCAAGGCAGAAGCGCGATCAGAGATTCATCCCATTACCCGAGTCTAATACTAAGATGCTCCCATCCACGGTACAAGCCCCTACTCTCGAGCTAAAATCCCTTCCTGAACACCTGAAGTATGCATATTTGGGGACAAGTGAGACGCTGCCAGTCATCATCTCATCCAAGCTCACGTCCTACCAAGAAAGCTCACTGATAGCCGTGCTCAAGGAGCATAAAAAGGCAATTGGGTGGACCATAGCCGACATTGAGAGGATTAGCCCTTCGCTCTGCATGCATAGGATCCACCTTGAAGAAGACGCCAAACCCAGTCGAGAGCCTCAAAGGCGCCTGAATCCGCCGATGATGGAGGTTGTGAAAAAAGAGGTAATCAAGTTGTTAGACGTCGGCATCATCTACCCCATCTCAGATAGTAAGTATGTCAGCCCTACTCAAGTAGTTCCAAAAAAATCGGGGGTCACAGTTGTGGAAAATCAAGCAGGTGAGTTGGTTCCCACCCGTCTCCAGACTGGGTGGCGAGTATGTATGGATTATCGTAAGCTAAATTCTATGACTCGCAAAGACCATTTCCCTTTACCTTTTATTGATCAAATGCTTGAGCGCTTAGCTGGGCATTCTTTTTATTGCTTTTTAGATGGTTTCTCAGGATATTTTCAGATAGCCATTGCACCAGAGGATCAAGAAAAGACGACATTTACTTGTCCTTTTGGGACATTCGCCTGGCGAAGAATGCCGTTCGGACTTTGCAATGCTCCAGCAACATTCCAAAGGTGTATGGTAAGTATTTTCTCTGAATACGTAGGTCATATCATAGAGGTATTTATGGATGATTTTAGTGTTTATGGGGAGTCATTTGAAAAGTGCTTAGATAACCTAGTCTTAATCTTGAAAAGATGTGCTGACACTAACCTTGTACTAAACTGGGAAAAATGTCATTTTATGGTTGAACAAGGGATAGTATTAGGCCACATTGTCTCAGCTAAAGGGATCGAGGTAGATAAGTAAAAAATAGATATCATAACTGCTTTGCCTTACCCCGCGAGTGTGCGGGAAGTTCGTTCTTTTCTTGGTCATGCAGGTTTCTATAGGCGATTCATCAAAGATTTCTCCAAGATTTCAGCCCCTTTGTGCAAACTGTTACAGAAGGATGTGGAGTTTGAGATGACGCCTGAGTGCAAAATCGCTTTTGACACGCTAAAAGAAAGGTTGACGACACCACCCATCATACAACCGCCGGATTGGAGTTTGCCATTCGAGATCATGTGCGATGCAAGTGACTATGCGGTCGGAGCTGTGTTGGGACAGCAAAAAGGGAAAGTGACGCATGTTATCTATTATGCATCAAGAACCTTGAACCCAGCCCAAGCAAATTACACCACAACTGAGAAAGAGCTTCTAGCTATTGTTTTTGCTTTGGAAAAATTTCGTTCTTATTTATTGGGTACAAAAATTATTGTTCACTCTGACCATGCAGCACTTAGGTACCTTTTGTCGAAAAAAGAGGCTAAGCCGAGGTTAATACGGTGGATCCTCCTCCTCCAAGAGTTTGATTTGGAGATCAAAGACAAAAAAGGAACTGAGAATTCGGTCTCAGACCACTTGAGCCGGTTGACCCTTGAAGAGAACGACCTGCCCCTACAGGAGAGCTTTCCCGACGAACAACTGTTCGAGGTAACACAACACGTCGACCCAACACCACCATGGTATGCCGATTTAGTTAATTTCCTTGTTGCAAATGTCTTTCCTAAAGAAATGTCTAAAGCACAGCGAGATAGATTAAGGAGTGAGGCTAAATACTATGTATGGGATGACCCGTATTTGTGGAAACATTGTACTGACCAAATAATTAGGAGATGCGTAGTTGAATCTGAATTTCATTCTATCCTATCGTTTTGTCACTCTTATGCATGTGGGGGTCATTTTGGATCTAAGAGAACGGCACATAAAGTATTAGAGAGTGGATTTTACTGGCCAACTTTGTTTAGAGATGCACATTTATTTTGTAAAACTTGTGATAGCTGTCAAAGAACCGGTAATAATTCCCAAAGGAATGAGATGCCCCAACAACCCATAATGATTTGTGAAATTTTTGATACTTGGGGCATGGACTTTATGGGACCATTTCCTTCATCTTATGGAAATTTGTATATCTTACTTGCTGTAGATTATGTTTCCAAATGGGTGGAGGCCAAGGCCACTCGGACTAACGATTCTCGAGTTGTTGCAGATTTTGTTAAGTCTAACATTTTCTCTAGGTTCGGGATTCCAAAAGCGATCATTAGCGATAGGGGAACGCACTTTTGTAACCGCACTGTAGAGGCCTTGCTGCGAAAATACCATGTTTTGCACAAAGTTTCAACAGCATACCATCCCCAAACAAGTGGACAAGCCGAAACATCCAACCGCGAGATCAAATCCATTTTGGAAAAGACGGTACAACCAAACCGGAAGGATTGGAGCGTGCGACTTGACGATGCTTTATGGGCTTACAGAACAGCGTACAAAACACCCATCGGCATGTCACCATACCGCTTGGTTTATGGGAAACCTTGCCACCTGCCAGTCGAGCTTGAGCACCGCGCCTACTGGGCAATTAAACGGTGCAACATGGATTACGATGAAGCTGGCACTCACCGGAAACTTCAACTGCAAGAACTCGAAGAAATCCGGAATGAGGCATTTGAGAATGCACTGATATACAAAGAAAAGACGAAAGCCTTCCATGACTCTCGTCTACACAGGAAGACTTTTGTTGTGGGTGATAAAGTGCTTCTCTATCACTCTCGCCTCAAGCTATTCCCCGGTAAGTTGCGTTCCCGTTGGATAGGTCCATTTGTTGTCTATAATGTATTTCCTCATGGCGCAGTTGAGATAAAAAGTGAACAAACGGGGAAGATACTCAAAGTCAATGGGCATCGGCTCAAACCTTACTTCGAGACATTCAAACAGCTGCCCGAAGAAATCATACAACTTGCGGACCCGCCACTCAATTGAACGTAACACCCGTCGAGCCAACGACGTAAAACAAAGGCGCTTGTCGGGAGGCAACCCGACATTTACCCGTTTTATTTTTTCGCATTTCGTTTCTTTAGTATTATTGCTTTTTGTATGGGTTTACTATTATTTGTTTTTGAGTCTTTAGGAACTAGCTGGACCAGAAGGCACCGAACCATAAAATTCAAGGGATAAAGCACGGAACAGGGGGTCAAACAGACGGAAAATCGTAACTGGTAAGTTTGCTCGGCCGAGCTACATTTTCTCGGCCGAGACTCAATCCGGCCAAAAATAGGGGAATTTCGCTGGACAAAAATCTCGGCCGAGCCACAAAATCTCGGCCGAGCCACTTTTATACAGGTCTCGGCCGAGCCTAATTTTCTCGGCCGAGACACCTTTACGCTGAAAACAGGGGAATTGACCCTGGAGTCATATCTCGGCCGAGCCACAAAGTCTCGGCCGAGCCTGTTTTATACGCGGCGCGGCCGCGCCACATTTTCTCGGCCGAGCCGTACGCGATGCCAGTTTTAAAACACGCGAACTTGATATTGCCCAATATGCCGCTGACCTTGGTCAACAGTCTCCGAGACCGGCCGAACTTGGCTTTGGCATCCCCGGCCCACATCGCAGCATCGAGGATACCGGACCCTGATGAGGTCCGGAAGTATCACGTGGCTCAGGTAGCCAATATAGAGGAGGACGAGGATACTGAGGCGGCCGAGGAGGCAGAGCCCGGCACAGCCGCTGAAGAAAGCAGTCGGCCATCTCGGCCGAGAAGGAAGCGCCCAACTACGGCCATTATGAGCGAGGCCGAATACCGAGAGCACATGGAGGATTTGGTCTCGTCCCTCCAAGAGGATGTCTCTCTCATTCGGGGAGAACAGCAGTCTCGATATCAAATCGAGGATGAGAGATGGGCACAACAGCAGTCTTGGCATCAGCAACAGCTGGACTGGCAGAGGGCAATAGAGGAACGTTGGAACACGCCACCACCCTATTGGGGTCAAGGCTACCCGCCTAACCCACCACCGCAGTAGGAGCATTGTGAGTAGCACCAATTCGAACCACTCTTGTCCCCTACAACTTTCGGTTTTCAACCTAAGTTTGGGGGAGGGGGTGTAAGTGGGTCGGATTGGTTGCATTTCCTCTTTTATTGTCTTTCTGTTAAGTTTTTGGTGTTGCTAGATTACAAACTTGGTCTGCATTCTGTGGTTGATCGTCGGGCCTGTGAGCCAATGTGTGGTTGATCGTCAGGCCTGCATGCCTTTATCTGCGATAGCTAGTTAGTACATTTTAATTGTTTTTATTTATTGTGTTTTTCATTTGAGTCTAGGATTAAGTCGAACCCGTGATTGTACTTGAGTCGTGTTTTACGTGTTTAAGGACACTTTGGGACATTATTAAGTGTGCAACGAGTTCGTGATGATCATAAAATGTGTTGAATTTGAAATTATGACGTATGATAGAGCATGACATGTAATGAAGATAAAATTGAGCTTGGTCTTGAGACTTGTGATCAATTATAACCTGGTGAGTTTTTTAGCCAAAATTTGTACTCCCATTTTTGGAGTAATATTTACATTCTTTCGGTGTGCATTCATTGGTTATATGTAGTCGACTCTAGAACTTGCCCGGAGTCTCTATCGTGAATATGTCAAACATGCTGTGATGTAGGATATGATATTAGGCGGTTCTTGATTTTTTTAACCTATTATTCAGCCTTTCCATGTCTTCCTTTTCACCAATTAAATTTTCCTTTGTTAGCCCATTTGAGCTATGTAGCTTTTTCTTTGACGCCCTATGTTACAAGCCACATCCTTTCCATATAAACCTTTGACCCATTTGGACTAAGAGTGAGTATGAGGGAGGAGGATTGGAAGGTAGTTGGGAATTAACTTGGGTAGAGATGGAGAATGTGGAAGAAAAAGGGGAATGCAAATGATAGGTGAAAGAATCTAGCTTAGACTAACCTCTCTTAAGTGTTATGTGTTTTGAACCAATTCATCCCACTATTTTCCCCACAAACGTTGGTTTTCAACCAAGTTTGGGGGAGGGGGTGTAAAGTGTGACGTATTGGTCAGTGTTTGAAAAAAAAAAAAAAAAAAAAAAACGAAAAAAAAAAGGAAAACGAAAAAGAAAAAGAAAAAAAAAAAGAAAAGAAAAAGAGAAAAAGTCGTTTGTGAATAAGTGTTTTATTACTTTTGTTCAAAGAGAGGTTAGGAGGCTAAACAATGCTTAATGATTTGAATTGATGTGAGAAATTGGGTAGTACCACAAAATTGTGGTACCCGGAAATGAAGCATGAGAAAGTGTTGGGTTATTATAAAGATTTTTGTTGGGTGAAGGAATTTCCTTGTGGGGAGTTTGCTGAAATTAAAAGAGTGAGGATTGAGTGATTGTTTTGAGGGGTGGTTGAGTAGGAAAAACTCGATTAGTCCAAAGATTAGTCATTTATACCCAAATATTTCCCACCTTACCTTAAGCCCACATTACAACCTAAATAAAGACCTTTTTGATCCTATATCACACATGTCAAGTACGAGGTCTGATTTAGATAACGGGCAAGCATATGGTAGGCGTTGCATGTAGTCCAATGCGAGTGAATTAACTTTACCTTATACACTTGAGAGAAGAGTGATACACTTAACCCGTAAGGATCACTTGTTAAAAGTATCAAGTCTTGAAAGTAGTCTAAGTTGCTATGTTGGATATGCTCAAGTTATCGTATTGTCTTTCTTTATAAAAATATGTTCTGAAACTTTGTTTGCCACTTAAGTCGCTTTAAACACGTGTCTTTTGTGTTTCTTCTTTGTTTTGCATTGTTCGGGACGAACAAAGGTTTAAGTTTGGGGGATTTTGGTACACGTAATTATGCGTGCATAATAGGTCGATTAAAATGTTTAGTTAGGAACATTTGCATGCATAATTAGTCGTGTATTGCTCGTATTGGTATTATTGGACAAATTGATGTTGTTTGACTTGTTTTGAAGCATTAAGGTGAAATTAGACCAAAAAGTCGAACTCGACTTAAACTGGATGCGAGAACAAGTGTCGCATGTCAAAAACCGAGCGAAAATTGATCCAAGTTGCTGGGAATTGGTCTCGGCCGAGCCAAAGGAGCTCGGCCGAGCTTGAAGGTCAGCGAAGATGCCAAAAATTGGCTGTTGAAGATTCTCGGCCGAGCCAGAATTTCTCGGCCGAGCCACTTTTATAGAGAGCTCGGCCGAGCCAGGAATTCTCGGCCGAGACAGGCGATGGCCCAGCCCAAGGCGCGCGGATTAATCCTTTTCTGGCCCAAATTGAGCCTAATTCATCCTCGACTATAAATAGAAGATCCAAAAGTCCGAAAATTACACTTTGACACTGATTCAAGAGCGCGGACTTGGAAATTCGGAAGAACACGAAGACTCAAGATTCAGCACTCGGGTTTTAGAGTTTTTATAGTTTTAATGTTTTCTTTTTATAGATCATTCTTAGCGATCGCTATGATCGGCTAAGCTTTATTTTCCCGTCTTTAACTATGTTGAACCCTAGACTGTTATTTATGTAATTAATTCAGTAATTGCTTAATTTAATTATGTTCTGAGATTACATTGTGTTATTGGATTACTCTATCTTTTATATGTTTGTTATGTGGACTGATCACCCTAGTAATAGGCATATAGCTGTCGCTAGGTCATAAATTCATAATCCGTAATTGTTATGCGTTTGTGCCCAAAAGTAGCAAAAAGTGGTTACTCGCTAGGATAACACAAAGTCGCGGTCACTTGTACCACGTTCGTGAGTATAACACCGTACCTACTCCGTTGCCTTAATTCCCTATGCGTCTAGTTACGATAGTTTTAGCGAGCGTCTCCTAGAACTACTTAATTGGATATGATTAATTGCTAAGTTCTTAGGATTAATTATACTTAAGGGGTAACAAGGGTTAGCTAAGCGTACCTGTTAATTCTTGGAGTAGGGGTATCAGAACTGATTAGTTAAATAGTTGCATTAGTTACATGAATATTCAGGCTAGGGGGATACTGGGTTAAAGGCGGGATACTTTTTATTCACTAGTTAAATCGTCTTTAGTTATTTGCATTAGTTAATTAAATCTAATTAAACTCCCCCCCCCCCTTATTATAGTTATATTATTAGTATTTATATAGAATTGGTTAGTACGATTATTTAGTTAATTCGTGTTCTCTGTGGGATCGACCCTGACTTGCTCTAGCTACTGTTAGGAATAGTTAGGAAATAAAACATTTAATTTGACTGCACCCGACAGTGCGGTCACAAGGTCTGACAGGGGTACAGTCTCCCATATATTTATTATACTAGTAGTTCAATGAATATAATGCATATATTAATTAAATGCACTCACTTTGATAAAAAAAAAAATTTTATTCATCGTATTAGAAAAACACAATTTAATTAATAAATTATTAATTTATAGATAAATTAATACCTCTCTAAAATAATAAATTTTTCCGGTCCCAACAATATTAATTCATAGGGGCTTTACTGTATATTTTTTAGGGTTTAGGGTTTTTTTGGGGTTTAGGGTTCACTGTATATTTTTTAGGATTTTTTTTCCGAATAATAATTGATTATTTACATCAATTAGTAAATGATTGGTTTATTTGTTTTAAAAGTCAATAATAATTCCAATATTGAATATTTATTTATAAAGACAAAATAGCGATAAGATATTATCGAATACTTAGTCCTTAAGTAATGATTAGTCTTTTGTCAATTTACTTACTGCCTTATTTAATTTTAATACATTCTTTAATAATTTGATAATATCTTCATCTTTTCCAGTGCCAATCTATCTTATATTAGGATTTGTCATTAAATTCTAATTGGTTATACATTTTTTTATTTTTGATAGACTATATGTATGAGGCAAACTATTGTGTATTATTGAAAAATAAATTCAAATTATTAAAAAATATATTTGATGGTTGTTATTGTGATTTTTAAAGGGTATAAATAATTTTATTTGTAAATTAATTTATTGTTGATATGAATCGTATATGATGAGTCTTTATTGTCTAATCAATTCATTCTTAAGTGTTAGATTGCAAAATGAATTTGTTGATAAATACAGAATAAAAAGGTAAAACGAAAAAAGCAAAACATGAAAAAATTACCATTAATTGGCGTGAACTTGTTGACGATGAAATTTGGATAAACTTCAAAGTTGATTTATGAAATAATATATATGTTGAAATTATACAGAATGAATTGCACGAATAATATGGTAAACTCGTGGGGAAAATATGGTTGATTTATAGAGTTGTACACTTTTTTCTGCAAAATATATCTTGGAAATTTCCACAACTGATTAAGTGAATTTATTGATTTATTGTTTTTTTATCTATAAAATGCCATCAGTTATTAAAGAAAAAAACTCTTAAGTTACTTCCATAATTTTATAGCTTACATCCTTTGTTATTATAAACCAAATTTCTTCATGAGATACTATTATTAAAAAAGATGTAAGTTACTTCCCGGATCTAATTTTCTGTGTATATATATATTTTTAAAATATATTAAATTTAGTAGTTCTTATTGTGATCAATTTGGTTCTGTTAAGAAATGGTTGATTAAACGGTTATGGACGGGTAAGAATGAGATACGTGCCTTATCGAATGTGAAAAGTGTATTTAGGCGAAAAAATAAGTACTGCTAAAAATGACGATGATTCTGTTATTATATATATGGGTAGATTTTTTTGTTTTAGGTATTAAGAGGTATATTTTAATTTATTAAGCTAATGAGCTATGTTAAGAAATTATTAAGTGTGCCGTGAATAGTCGCCCATTTTTGCTTTCCATAAAACCCCGTGACACTTCACACACAGCATTTTCCTGCAACCATAAACCCAACGACGACTGATAATGGCACACGGTAACAACTAACATCTAAGCCTAATTTTCTCTCTTTTACGTTATTCTTTCTTCTTGTTTGATTTTACTAAACTTTTGTATGCCATACCATTTTGATGGATACTTTAGGTTGTTCGTGATTACCTATAGAATTTTCTTATTCTTTTTCATGTATTTGTGACTAATTTTTGTCATGCCAGAGCCTTTTTGTTTCTTTGATCGTGTTGAGAAGTGATTGAACTCAACATTATTCCGATTCATGTGTGTTGCTTGTTGACGCACAATTTGTTGAATTAGGGTTCATTATAAATGTTTTGAGTTATTTGTGATGGAAATTTTCTAATTATTGTTTATGCATCTTTTTTTAAGGTTACAACTTTGTAGAGTGGTTTACTTCCTGCCTTTTGTTGATAAAAAATGAATTATTGGAAAGCCCTAGCAATGCTGGTCTGCCAGTAGATATTATTGAGGAGATTCTGATGAGGTTGCCTGTGAAAACTCTGTTGCGATTCAAGGCTGTTTGTAAGTTGTGGTACGCTCTCATTGGAAGCTCGGGTTTCATAAAGCAGCATTTTGCCCATGAGAGCAACCAAGACCTGTTTCTTCTTCAAGATTACCAAGATCTGTTTCGTTTTCAATATTATGCACAGCCCTTTGATTCGTGTGCATACGGCTTGCACCTTGATGAATTATTTTCTAGACATGACAAGCCTGCTAATCAGCATATACCTGCTGCTGTTCAGGTTCTTGTGGGACCGGTTAATGGTGTATTCTGTGTGGTTAGTAGATTGAAATTTATGGCTTTGTGGAACCCGACCATGAGACAGATGAAGCCACTCACTTCACCTCATCCTAATGTTGAACACAATTTGATGTCCTTTAAGAGTGTGCTCGGTTTTGGGTTGGATTCTGTCAGTGGGGATTACAAGCTTGTCTTGATTGTCCGATATAAGTCTCCTCTTTTTTTTTGTTTATCGATCAAGTAGTGATTCTTGGAGACGTCTCGAAGACATATGTTTGCTTAATTCTAGGTTCTGTAGTGGGCCACTGTGTAGCACATACTTGGATGGAGCTTATTATTGGCTCATGGATGATGGTTCTACCATCCTTGTATTCGACTTCAGAATGGAGAAGTTTCGGAAGATACAGATCCAAAAATGTGTCAAACCGACACACCTTGTTTTATGTGGTGATTCAATAGCTTTGCTATCATGTTGTAAAACTTTCATCAATGTATGGGTGATGAAGGACGGGTGCTGGGATAAAAGTTCGACTTTTGGTCCTTTTCAAGAAATCTGTTGGCCGCTTTGTTTCTTGAAGAAGAATGAGCTCTTATTAGAAACAGAAACTTTACTCTTGGTTGTGTGTGATGTCTTCACCCAGGAATTCAGGACCATTAAAACTGGAAGAACGAAGAAGGATCTTTCAAGGCGTTGTGTATTCCCTTACAAAGAGAGCCTTGTTTCGATCAAAGGAAGGGACCGAAAATGCAAGCTGTGGGAGAATTCCAAGTATTTTACTTGAAGATCGTCATCAAGTCTGGTATAGATAGTTGTTTATTTATTATCTGTGTCACTTCTGGTTGCAGCAGAATTTGGGAAACATGGTAGGGTTGTCTACTCTTATTCATGGTGGATACGCACAAAAAATCGAAATTAGGCGCCTTGATGTTTATTGTTTATATGGTTTTCAGCAAATCAATGGTGGCTACTTATGTAATTCCAGCAACCTTTCTTGTTGTTGACTGTCCTAGTTCAATTTCAATGTTTTAAGAAATGATCTTGTTTAAGGGTAGTTCACTTTGACTATAATCACAAAATTGCACAATTATCAGTTGATAATACGTATGTTTCTCTTGGTAGACCATGCGTGATTTTCATGATCTGATCAGACATCTAACATCGTATTTGAACATGTCTACATTTTAACCCTCTTCTTCATTTTGTTGTTTGTTTTCTTGAAATGTTTGAAAATTGATAACTGAAATATTTGAAACATGTCTAAAAGTTTATCACGCGCAAGTCACGTGCGGTATTCCGATAAAAATTGATCGAAAAATAAGTTTGGTAGGTTATCTGACGATCGAAAAATAAGTTTAGTGGTTTATCTGTCAAATCCGTATAGTTTATATGTATCGATATCACACAAAAAAGTTTAGTGATTTATATGTAAAAATGCTGATAGTTTGGTGGGGTTTCTGCAATTAACCCATAATAATATTAAATACTTTAAAAAGTTAAATTTATTAAGTATCTTATATTTTATTCAATCAAATTTCTGAATTACATTCAACAAAGAAAATAAAACTAACGAAATGAAAGAAATATAGGTAATATTTTGTATTTTAGGATGAGTTTGAATCTCTATTGTGCATGTGATAACTTTATTTGTATAAATAAAGTTGAGTGTTCTTTATTTTAAAATAATTTATAAGGAAAATGTTAAGTTTCTTACTCCATATTAGTTATATAATGCTTTTTGAAAAAATAAATACGGGTGGACTGGGTTGGTCAGATCGAGTCGATTTTGTCACCTCTAATAGGACTTGAAGTATTAGAAGTAAGTAATCTTATTGTGTAAATTTTTAGTGGAATAGAGTTGGGTTGGAGATGGTTTACACAAAAACTGTAAATTTAGTGGGATAAAGTTGGGTTGGAGATGGTTACATAAAACTGTAAATTTAGTGGGATAGAGTTGGTTGGAGATAGTGTACACAAAAACTGTATTTTTAGTACAAAATCTGCTATGACAAAAAGGAAAAAAAAAAAAACGGTTACTATTCACATTAGCAAGCGTAGCAATTTGAATCGGATTTGTGTTTACTTCAGGTTATATATTAAAAATTATTTAAAACATATAATTATTATTCCTTCGTCCCGACCTAATTGTCCTACTTGTCTTATTTGTTTGTCCCAAATTAATTATTCTATCCCATAAATGACAAATTCTTCCACAATCTCCACCATCAAAATCTCCACATTTAATCTCCACATTTGAAAAGGTTAAAGATTCCATAAAATCGATTTTTTCTTAGTCTCCATGCCAGGTCAAGGTAGGACAATTAGCTTGGGACGAAGGGAGTATATTTTATGATAAATTGTTGATTTGGGTTGTTTCGGATTAAAATCAAGTTAATCGATTCATGTTGGTATAATTTCTAATTTTTCTCAATTAATTCATGTCAAATTGGAACGGATTTGTTAGTCGGGTTATAAATTGTCACCCCGTACACGTTAAAAAACTCTGTTTTATTTATGCATAATCTATAACACTAACATTGTGCTATATTATTATATTACCTTGAAGTAATTGTTGATTACCTTATTACATAAATTCAACGCCTTAATTTCATATCTGATATTTTCTTATAATATTGTTATATATTACGTCCAAAAATTACTTTAACCCGTACATCGCATGAGTGGACAATTAGTCTATTCTAAAGGGATGGACGGGGCTTATCTCATCATTTTTGGCCCGACAGAATATCAGCTCCGACTAAACATATACCATTGACTCGATGAAAATCAGACCGGGTCATCCCAATTATCACCTCTACCGCCGACTAACATCCTCCTATGAACAAGTTTTGAAGCCAGTGTCGGACTTGGGATTCTTAACGCCACCATAAAAATACAGTAGTTATTCTTAGTATAAGATTTTAGATACAGAATCTGTAATGAAAACTGGAAACAACTATGTTTACCATTAACTCATTCAACCAGATTTGGCTCAGCACTCTCCAACCTTAAGTAAACATACCCAATATATAAATTCATCAAAGCAGATGTTTATTATCAAAAGAATCTTTATCATGAATGTTCTAAAACAATATATTCATTGTTGTTCTACAACTGTGATACACTGTATATGAAGCAACTCTTTAATTGTTACGCATTTTTGTTGTCATATAAATCATATACAATTTTCTATGATGCAAGACAACACCAGAATACAAAACTCCCACGCATTTATTTCTATGATATTCTGAATAAATTATTGCAGGGAGAGTTATTATGCAGCAGTTTGCCTCTTCTACTGTTTGAGCTTCGAAAGGTTGATTTCTTTTTGCCTATGTGTCTCAGTGATGAACTCGTTTAAAGCATTCCAAGAAGAACCACCTTCTGCCACCGCATTTCTGGCGGCCGCTGCCACCTCCTTCACCGTCTTCCTTAACTGTTTCCCCTTTTCGTCCTCCATCAATTCTATCACCGCCTTCTTCAAACTATCTGCGGTGACAAATCCCTTTGCTGACCCATCAACTGTATTAACCCCTAAACCAACTTTAATCTCTTCCACTACCATCTTCGCGTTGAGCCATTGTTCTGCCATCATTGGCCATGCCAGAATGGGAACTTCCGCGCATATCCCTTCCAAAACCGAGTTCCACCCACAGTGACTGAGGAAGCCCTGCACAATTGGATGTTCAAGAATCTCTTCTTGACCAATCCATTCACTTACTATCATCCCTCTTTCGTCTTCAAAGTCGTCACCTAATATTTCTACTTTGTTGCTCTTTACTACCCATAAAAAGCTCACTTTTGATTCTTTTAAGCCTGAAGCTATTTCTTGTACCTGTGCTGGTGATATTTGTGCTTGAGACCCGAAGGCAACATAAAGTACTGGGCAACTCTGGGCCATCTTCTGATCAAGCCAGAGCATCCATTTGGGCTTGTGAGATTGCAGGGGTTTGTTTTTCTTTAGCTTCGCAAGGCAGAGTGGCCCAATGCTCCATGTCTTAGGTTGCCTCTCGTGCTTACAATAGTCAGCATACACTTGTTCAAGCTCGTAGAAGCTGTTCATTATCAAGCCGTAGCTCTTAGCTGTTGACATGGCTGACTCAACAACAAACTCAAAATGGGGACCTCCCGATTCGCGTTTGTTAAACGGCTCATCAAAATGATTCCTCGTAAGCTTGATCCATGGGAACCTAGTGAGAGTAAAAGGCTCGTCATCCGACTCATGTAACGCTAGCAAGCCAGTAACAGATGCTTCGCGATGCACTGCACTAGCATAGTAGTTCATGCCATAGAAGCTCAACCTTGGGATGCCGAATCTTGATGCCGATTCCAAGGTCCACTGGAGGAAGCCATCTGATATAATACAACTGACTTGGGAATGAATTGTTTCAAGTGCTTCCTCGAAGAAAGGCTGCATGAGTTTTGTCGCCTTGGCGAATGAAAAAAAGAGAGACATAGATTGGAGTTTTTCTGTGTTTTCGGTTCCTGGCGGAATGCCCGGTATGTTATCAGGAAGGGTAAGTCAACGATGGAAACATCGGGTGTGGGAAGCGAATGAGAGATGAATGGATGGTTTTGTGGTGTGGTGAAGATGGTTACAATGACACCGCGGTCGAGGAGGAGCTGTGCTAGGTGCAGGAATGGGATTGTGTGGCCTTTTGACATGAATGGAAATAGAACTATATGAGGCTTTGAGGAGAAGAAGAAGAAGAAGAAGAAGAAGAAGAAGAAGAAGAAAGCGTAGCCATTCTCTCTGTGTTTTTCACTATCTGCGCTGTATTGGTCTCCCTTAGCTTAGTAAAATATAGTTCTAGTGTCGGATTACATCTTATATTGTGTTTATCTTTTCACTGAATGTGGTGGAGTGACGATTTGAGAGGCTTTGTATGAAGGCCGATGGTGTTATTTTCAGTAAAGATAAACACAATTTTGACTCTCTCTGCTCATTTATTACAAAAACTGAAAAATTCAACTACTTATTTTTGCCAACTGCAATTCTCTATCTCACTTTTATCTTGTTCTAATCGTATTTCACTTCAAAATTGAATTAATTATAATTATTTTTGTTACGATTTATGAATTTAAAGTTCATGATTTAGTTTCAGACTACATGTTTAGATTTTATATTTAATTTCTAAGATTTGACTTTCTTGGATTAGTTATTGTAAATTTACGATTTCACGATTTCATGATTTAATGGTTTAGTGTTTATAATTCAATAGTTCATAGTTTAGGGTTCATAATTCATATGTTCGAGGTTCATAATTTATGTTGTATTGCTCGATTTTGAAATGAGAGCAAATGTGACAGAGAGAGGATCCTTGCCCACTTATGTACTGTATGTTATTGGCTTACTCCATATAATATGTATTTTATTTTATATTATTTGTTAAATGACAACATAAAATTAACCAGCTGTGGCATATAGTCCAAGGCATCTTTTTCTCAAAACAAAAAAAAAGTCCAGGGCATCTGTCCATTCTCCACCTAATTTAATTTAATAAACCCAACACGAAGAAGTTGATTGGCCCAGATATAATGACGCCCAACACACCTGACTTTGGGCCCAAACTTCAAACCTTCTTAATTACAGTTGGTATAGAGTATAGACGGTGCATCGGGGCGCTCAAATTTATAAAATATAGTAAATAATGTATGGTTCCGTTTGTTGAAGATTGGGGAATGCTGGGCTAAAATTGGCTGAGAAAGATAATGAGTGCGCTTTATTGAGATTCGGTCCTTTAAATCTATTGAACTCAATCTTAAGCAAACGGACCCTATATGTGTTAATTATAAAAAAATCACGATATTTTTGTCTAATTTTTAAATTTTAATATGATTTGTAGAACTTAACAATATTAATCACCAACTATAACTTTTTTAAATTATAATATCGGTCGTATTTTTTTTACTTCTAATTATTTTACACATCACTGCAACAGATAAGTCATGACCAGATTGTTCTACATCTGTAACTTAAGTTGTCATTTATTGCTAAGTTTTAACATGACTTTTAATTTTTTAAACATAGCAATATTACAAACTATAACTTTTTTCAGTTACAACATCGGTCATATTTCTTTTACTTCTAATTATGTTACCACTACTATAATTGGATAAGTCGTAATGGGATTATCCTATATCTGCAACTTAATTTGTCATTTATTTTTATAATTGTAGTAAATTGATGATTCAAGTTATCATGTCACGCCCTCCATTTCCAATTAATAGTTGAGGAGGTGACGGATTGTAAAATCGAAGAAGGTAATTATGTTCTCGTTAAGCTATATCTAAAGATAGTGATGACAACACAATTAGATGTTAAAATCTATAGTCGACGTTGTAATTGGAAAAACTTCAAAATTGTAATTAATAGTGCTAAATTTTAAAAATCATGTTGCAATTAAAAATTAAAATAAAATTTGACTTTCTCTCTGCCCTTTCATTCCAAAAATGAAAATTTATCTACTTATGTGCTGCATGCTAATAATGGGCTAGTATTATTAAAAGTTTGATCTAACTAAGTTATGAATTAGCTTCGAGAGTGTTCATATGGTATTCCCATAAAGGGTACTAGATGTCCACCCGTGCGATGCACGGGATAAAAATTTATTTCAATGCACTAACAATATATATAGATAAATTACTATATATGGTTTTCTCTTGGACTTGGTGGCATTGATTAATTTACTGTCAGTTTATTTTTCTTTTGTGGGTTATTTCCGATTTTCTTTTTCTCTTTTTTTTTTTTTTGTATTTCTTTTTTTTTGAAAAAGTAGGTGATGCATTTTTGTACTGCATTAAGTTTTAAAAATTAATAAAGAGAAACATAGGTCAGATTTATCTGAAGCTTGAATATTTATTTACATGTACACATCTTATTATATGCTTCAAACACTATATATACAAATACATCTTATTTAAAATAAATAATAATTGGTGTTCAACTCAACATACATACCATTTTACAATATTTCTTAACATCTGGTGGTCACCGAAGAGTTCAAAAATATCATGAGTGCTTCAAATAGTGGATACCAGATCATTAGAAATAAGACACCATCGAGGCCATTCTCTAAGCAGAAAAAAAAAAATAATGATAAGTTTTATGTTAAGCTTCAACTACATGTAAAAATTCCAAACTTCTTGACTAAAAATGATGTCCTCTGAAACAATTATAGATTTTTGAATCAATAAGCTAACATATTGACTCATGCCATTGCGTGATTTTACAACTCTTGTTCATAAAAAGTTTCAGATTATTTGGATAATAGAAGTGCTTTTTTGTTTAATTAGAATGCAACTGTTCTTTTATTTAATTGAAGATGCAATCGCTCTAAAAATTTCTAAGTACATATTTAATGTTTCCCAGCAAATTTCATCTCTGTTTATAGTGGATTAGGTTACCAAAAGATTGACAAATACCATTGATGCATCAAAAAATGGACAACATATCATTAGGGAGCCATCATTGATTGCATTCTCAAAGCATATAATAAAAAGATAAGTTTTTCTATTGAACTTTAATTGTATTGTGATTTCGAAATCCCACATTTTGGTTACTGAATTATATTATGAGAAATTATGTGACTTATGCTTGATTCTATTCCATTTGTTTCCCAACAAAATTGCTATATTTCCAAATCTTAAAATTTAAACTTAACCATTCTCACTGAAACATTTATCTAAAAAAGATCAGGATTAACCAAAATAGTAACCTAAATTATCAGATTGAATTAGCAGTGTAATATAAGGAAAACAACAGTACACATTCAGGAACAAAACCACATAAACTAAATTCAAGGTCTTTCCCCTGGTAGAAAAACATAACAGCAAACAATCCCTATATTAGCTTTCTTTGGAAACTTTGACAAAGGAGATTAAGTACTTGGTATGGTATGAACTTCTGTACCCTGTATAACAGGATGACACACCACAATATAATGAAAATAAGAATAGAGCACATTTGAAATATAAGTTTATACGTGTATGTATTCAATTTGATCATGTATACAGAGTGTAATGTGAAGAATGATTTGGTAAATATATTGTAATGGAAACATTAGTTAAGGAGTAATTTCCCATCTTCCTGAAGATGGTTTAAAGTAAGAGTTTATTCTGATTTTCCTACACATGAACTTCATAAGCCCGAAACAAATTCAGACGGGCGGCTTGTAGTGTTTTGCATGAATTGATATCTTGAAGAAGCGAAAACAACAACAATGGATGGAGAACATCTTGGATCAAACTGATGGAGCTATTGAATCGTGCAATGCTTTTCTGTTTGCAATATAAAAAGAGATAATTGTTGTAGATGATGCAAGAGGCTTACAGAAGCAGCGCAATGTTCAATAACTTAATGAAGAACTATAATATTTCGCAGAGCAAAATTTATATTTTTGGAGCCGAAGGCAGAGGTTATCTTCCTTTTTCGCATCTCAAACTTCGTTGATTTTTGCAGTTTAGCATGGAATATTGAGAAGGTACTTACACCAATCAGTTGCCACAAAAAGGAGTAATATCAGTAATAAAATATATACATCATATCAAAAATACTACAACTACCTTCCCCCTCCCCCAACAGCCAGCACATAGGTCGTGAATATCCACTTGTCTAAGTGTTTCATAACCTTAATTGGATATTTGATTGATAGTAACAAACTTAGCAAAAGAAAAATAATCAATTAAATGAAAAAAATGTTATGAATTATCAAGGTTTTCTAAGATATCATTGGAGTATTTTATGTTTTTCCAATATCAGTACCATCAGAGATATCAACCAAAAGGAGGATGACAAATTAAGGTTGAAAATAAAAAGTTGATATATTTATAATATCATGACTAATATATCTCAAGAATCCCTTAAATTTTCTCTGCATTTTTTTTACTTAAGGTACCATCACAGATATCAATGAAAAGGAGGATGATAAGATTCTAAAAAGAAAAGTTGAAATATTTATAATATCATGATAAATATATCTCAAGGATCCCTCAAATTTCCACTGCATTTTCAGTTTAGTTCAGAAAACTTACAATAAAAATGACATTCTCCCATAGAATGGAACTCCATCAAAAGTACTTTTCAACACTGACCATATGAAAAAGAAAGGATAATCAGATTTGTAGACAGATAATATATCTGTATGTATTATACTTGAGAATATTCAGCAAGATAAAGATAATTTGAAATACCCGGAACTTTTGTGTATCCAATGGATGGGGCAGATGGGCTTTTATGCCCAAGCTTCTGGCTAGTGGCAACAGTAAATTGAATAAAAGAAAATCAGAAATAAACATGCAATAAGCCAAATGACAGGAAGACAAAACTAAGACTTACCTTCATTCTGCCAAAGTTTGTTGTTGATTCTTTCCATATGTATTAATTGGAACGAATATCTTTAATTTTTCAGAGCCTAGCCTGTGGTTACTGGAAAAAAAAAAAAAAAAAAAGTAGTCATGCTAAGACAGGAAAGAAAGTTCAGAAAAAACACTCAAACTTGCTTGTTGAAATTGTTGTTTGTTGATTTCTACTTGATTTCTGCAGAAAATTGACAGAGAGAGAAAGTGAGGATACATTGTTAAGATTCAAAGCAATTAGAATCCAGAATCAGGGTTTTCATTTTTTTGATATATTTTCTCATCGACGAATAAAAAAGAAGAAACGAAGCCGCTGCTCCCTGAGAAGTATTACAAACACAAATCTACCAACGAAAGTAAACCCTAAGAAATGAATACAAAACCAAAAATGTTCAAACGATTTAACAAACAACATCAAATTCCATCATCTCGAATCTAAGATTACATAAATTACCTTCCTGTGCAGTCCTCGGAATCATAAATTCCATCATCTCGAATCTAAGATTACATAAATTACCTTCCTGTGCAGTCCTCGGAATCATAAATTCCATCATCTCGAATCTAAGATTACATAAATTTTCTCGCACTTGCGCAATTTTCCAGGCCCCATTCCCTCCTTGTGGCAGTGTGACTTTACCATCTTCCTAGTGGCGCACTGTTTGTTATTCCCCTTGTCCACTATGAAGAGCGAGACGTCGCCGGAGGAAGAAAACAATATCCGGAATCATAATTCTTCTAAAGCCACCCCATCATTGACGGTTTTGTTGTCCTCTGAGAATTTTGCGATTCGCCTAAAATCTAGAAACTCGTCATACTCTGTAAAATGCGACACATCGAAATCAAAGGAATAGGGAGAGGTGAGAGGCAGACGCGTGTTGGAGGGGAGAATTAAATAAAGTAAAATAATTAGCGATCATCTGTATCGCGGAAGTTGTAAAATAGTTTTAAGTGTTTTTTCTAAAAAATTGACACGCGTCAATCCCGAAAAGAAAGGGGTGAGGTGCGATATATGATGGACATGTGTACCTGAGATTTTACTTTAATAGTAAGTAGGGATTAGACACGACTAAAACGACAGATTGCCCTATTTTAAGTATTAAATAAAAAGAAAAGATCAATATTATAAAAGATGCTAGTCACTATTTAGATGACAATTTAACGTCTAGTTGAAGTTTAATTGAAAATGAGCGGTGCATACGGATGATTAGGCGAAAGAAATGAAAAAGAAAAACATATACAATCAATAAGAATCTAAATGAGCACTAGTTGGAGCTAGTCGAACTTTCTCCCGCGCTTCACTAGTTATCTAAAAGCACACATAAACTCTAATTTTAGAAAACAAGCTACACATCAAAGAAGAAATGCATGTCCAAGAGAATGATATCGGAAAAGAAAATAATAAGTTGGTTTTACTATACACAAAGAAATCAAATTCGAACGTTGGAGGAAATAGTAAAATAGAAATAATATGTAAAGAAATTTGAAGTATTCAAATTATTTTGTGTTGTCTTCAACTCTCTGGGGATATTTATTTTGGGATGTCTCCATTCAGATGGGGCACGATCCATTTCTGACGTATTTAATTTTAGTGTCGAATGATTCATTCCCCACATCCACACTCTATTATCTACTAGTTCTTCATCCGTGCAAAATGCACGGATGGTAAGTTTTGTTATTATTATTCATAATATTGAAATTTTTAATTAACCATATCAACTATAGTCATGATAAAAAGAAAATGCATTTTTATTTTATTGAATAATAAATAATATTTACAATATTATGTCTTAAAAACACTTGGAGAATTCTTCGAATTCCACACGGTATTCAACTTGAGACATATTTTGTATTCTCATGTACTTCGTCAGTCGTAATACTGTGCAATCATCCCACAGATAAGACGTTCTTGAACCTTTTGGTATAACGGGAAGAATTTGCCCAAAATCTCCTCTGAGAACAATTGTCTTGCCTTCAAAAGGTAGATCAGAATTATGCGATCTACTTAGTTGCATGACATCTTTCAGTGTTTATCCAAAGCTTCAATGCAATGTCTATGAACCATAAAAGCCTCATCCCAAATAATCATTTTAAACTTCATCAGATTAGTATAAAAAAAATTCAAGAATCAAGTGTGTAGCAAATCATAATTTAGCAAATTGAATATTTTCCTTGATTTATTCAAAATGATAAGTATAATTATTAATTTCAAACATTAAGTGCAGTAATTTATAAAAAAAAATGCAAATATGTAATATAAATTTAAGTTTAAATGCAAGATATATTCGAATGTAGAAAAATTGTATTAATCTGATATCAACGTTGAAAAAAATGATTGAATTTAGAGCAACAATAAGATACTAAATCATTTGCAAAAAAAATGGAATTGGTTATAGATTAGTGGAGCAAAACTAATCAAGTATCTTGAACAACTATAAAATTGATCAAACATGTTCAAATAGTGCATTATAAGAAATATATTCATATGGAATAAAAATTCAATTTCCATAAAACAACACATAAATCGAAAAAATAATTCATCATCTATGATTCTGAAAGTGCATGTAGCAACAACCTTTGACCCCATATTGTTGACTGAAATCTTCTAATCCATTCTTCAACAGATTTTTTTTTTTTTTTTTTTCTGTTATATTCTTTAAACAGACTTCCCATTTGGTTTTTAATCCACCGTGACTTATTACCATCTTCAACACCGTCCAAACAAATAATATTATGATTGACTTGATCAACATCTTGTATATTGGTGTCTACAAATTTTAAATAACCAAAAAAATCAACGATAGGTGAAACACTTTTAAAATTTGAAAAAACACACAGCTCGTTACTAATACCTACTGAAGTTAGGTGTTCTTGAAGATGGTAAGAATTGCAATTTGACTTGGTGTCACACAATAATTTGGATGATCCAAAAAAAAAAAAAAAAAAATCACAAAGAAATTGATTTCATCCTCATACATAAAGAGAATAACATCACAATTACCCATTTCATTTGCATTTGCAAACTTTCTCCATCCAAAAGTGAACAAATATTGATCAACAATGTTCTCAATCAAAACTAACCAAATTTCTCTATCTGTATTCTCCAATGGTAAACAATTTGGAATTTTAACCTCTAAATGTTCTGCAATTTTCTTTGGCGTCAACACAGACTGAAAAAAAAATCCCAATAAAAAATAAAAATATCCCACAAACTAAACATATATTAATTTAAAAAATAACTTCGTTTAAATCAATGTCGTATTACATATTGTTAATATTATTTTCTATTACCTCATTTCCAAGAACTTCACGCTGATTAAAAATCACGTAGAATGACCTTATTTTTTCTGGAACATCTACCACACATCCATCATGGTCATGTCTTCTTATGGTTGAGGAACATGTTGTCATAATATTATGAATAAACAACATTAAAAATATTAAAGAAAAAAACGAAAAAACCAGTCTAAGAACATTACGTGTCTTTAAAATTCACTTACATATTGGTTTTCATCACAACCATTTTCCGGAAAGTATTGTTGATACAACCTATAAAAAAAGTTATTTCAAATGAATTACCGTAAGAAGACATTTTTTTTTAATTTTATATTTAATAATAGATTTGTAGAAAGTTGGATGAAGATGTTTAAATAATAATTTTTAGGTATTTATTTATGAAAATTATTAAGATCATAATTAAGGCAGATGAATAATTTCAATTAGTACAAAATTAATAATGACAATAATTCCATGTAATTTTAAGTAACTAATGTGCTTTTTGATTGACTTACTACAAATGATGACTATAATTGTAGAAAATATATCCATCATAATATATTTTTGAATTAAATGTGATTTATGACAGACCTAATTTCTAACCCTAAAAACCGCAAGCATGCGGGTGTAGATGTGTATAGGATAAGTCAAGGACAATCCTCAGAGAACAGGTTAACGCAGTTCGATACTCCAATTTTATAGGATTACCCTAACTAGACACTCGAATTGCAAGGTTGATTTTAGGAAACTAAATTACTTATACTAATTAACTTAATTTGGCAAACGGTTAAATTCTAATTAACGAAAATGTATCCTAGGGCTTCGATTTCGTGAATTACTTCAAAATTGATTAAGTTTAACTTATAGACTTTTAAACCAAGTTTTAGTATTTATTAGGCGGCACTTAAGCAACTTAGTCCTTCTCTCGAAGCGACTAAGTCGTGGATTAATTAGGACAACTACCCTCTCGAGTCAATTAATCCTACTAACTCCTAAAAGACCCTTAACCCTTGTCTACACAGTCATAGACAACTACGCTATTTGTTGTACGTCTATTAACAATTCCCTCCTCTCGAAGCGGATTCGTTAAACGTGTAACTAAGCCTAAGTGATCAATTTATGTGTGATGATATAAGTTGGTGGCTTCACAACAAAGTCAGCTTAGTAGAAGTGATCAAAATAATTAGAAAAGATGAAGAAAGCAGTGGAAATAAGGCTAAAAAAAAAAGATTTCTGGAAATTCAGTTAATTCTGTTATGAAATTGTTGTCATTCAGCAGAAACCGTTGTCTTTGGCTGGAAAAACCGTTGCAAGCTTCCTGGATAGACAGTTTTATTTTCTGTTGTAACTGTTTTGATTCTGTTTTGATCCAAAGGTTGGTGTGAGTCTTATATACTCGATTTTTGTACTCAACCACATGTAACACATATCATTCAGCTGAGATTAGGTATTTAGAGAGAGATTTTGTAGAGAAAGAGAGAGATAGCATTCTTCTTCTTTACATGAGTTCTTGGATCTCTATCCTTGTAAATCTTGGTGATTAGTGAATTGGTGGAGGACTCTCTATCCGTGGATGTAGATTTCAACAACCGAACCACGTAAAATCGTGTTGGTCTTCTTCATTTTCAGTTTTTTGGTTCTTTGTTTCATTATTGCTTGGTTTGTGATTGATCATTTACTTGAGGGAAATTGTTTTCATTTTTTATCTTGAAGAATTGTTTAAAATAACAATTGGCGCCGTCTGTGGGAAGTTATCGATCCCATCAAATCGAGATATGTAAAAATGTCTATCTCCAAGCTTGAAACTGAAAAATTCACAGGAAAGAATGATTATGGATTATGGAAGCTGAAGTTAAAAGCACTGCTTGTCCAACAGGGACTCTCTGCAGCTTTGAAAGATGGAAATGATGATCCTGAAGTAACTGATCCGGCTAAGAAACAGGAAATCCAGGAGAAGAAGATGGAAATCCAAGAGATAGCACATAGTTGATTGTTTTGTGCCTTTCTGATAAAGTTTTGAGGCTAATTTCTAAGGAGAAGACAGCTGCAGATGTAATCAAGAAGCTGAATGAGCTGTATATGGAGAAATCAATGACCAACAGACTTTTCTTGAAGCAGAAACTTTATTCCTTCAAGTTTTCTGAAGAAAAGGCTGTAGAAGATCAACTGGAAGAGTTTAATAAAACTTTGGATGATATTGGATCTGTAGAAGTTACTATGGGAGATGAAGACAAGGCCATCTTACTTCTGAATTCACTACCACCCTCCTATGATCATTTGAAAGATGCTATGATGTATGGCAGAACAACCACTGTGTCATATGCTGCAGTTCAATCAGCCCTCAGATCCAAAGAAATGCAAAGGTTAAGTCAAGATACAAAAGAAACTTTAGGAGAATGTCTGTTTGTAAAGAAGGGAAGATTTCAGAAAGGAAAGAAAGTCTCAAATACAGAACATCATAAGAGGGTTCCTGATGCAAAGCCAAAAATAACTGAAGGGAAAGAAACAAGGAAATGTTTCTTCTGTAAAAAGCCTAGACACCTGAAGAAAAATTGTTTTGAATTTAAAAGGAAACAATCCCAGAAATCAAACACTTCCTCAACCAATAATGCTGATACTGTTGAAGCTCTAACTGGAGATCCAGAAGTCCTAAATATCACAGACTCCAGTCCAGAAATACAATGGATTCTTGATTCAGGTTGCTCCTTTCACATGTGCCCCAACCTCTCATGGTTTGAAAATTTCAAGGAACAGGAGTCTGGAAATGTCATGCTGGGAAATGATGAGGTATGTCCTGTGAAAGGATCAGGAGATATAAAACTCAAAATCCATGATGGCTCTGTCAAAATCTTAAAGGATGTTAGGTATATTCCTGACTTGAGAAGGAACTTAATTAGTCTGGAACTCTAGAATCCAGGGGTTGTAATTTTAAATCAGAGAAGGGTTGTTTGTATGTTTTCAAAGATAGTAAGGTAGTTATAAAGGGAATTAAGAAAAACAGTCTGTATTATCTTGATGGAACAGTAATTCATGGTGAATCTGCAAATGTGTCTCACACTGACTATGATCTTTGGCATTCAAGACTGGGACATGTGGGGGAGACCAATATAAATCAATTAGCAAAACAAGGGCTAATCAACCACACTGGAAGCCTTAAAGCTCATAAAATCTGTGAAGAATGTATACTAGGAAAAACCAAGAAATTACCTTATCCTGTTGGAAAACATTCCTCTACAAATGTTTTGGATTATGTGTATGCTGATCTCTGGGGGCCATCTAGAACACAAACTCTAGGTGGAGGAAGGTTTTTCTTGAGTATTATGGATGATTGCAGTAGGAAGTTATGGTTATATGTGCTAAAAGCAAAGTCAGATTGTTTTGCAAAATTCAAGGACTGGTGTGCTGAAGTTGAAACAGAAAAGGGAATTAAACTCAAGTGTCTCAGGACTGACAATGAGTTAGAATTTATGTCTGAAGAATTCAATAGTTTCTGTAAAACTAAAGGAATAAAAAGGCATAACACTGTCCCTGGTAATCCACGACAAAATGGAGTAATTGAGAGAATGAATAGAACAATGTTGGAAAGAGTGAGGTGTATGCTGCTTAGCTCAGGACTTGAGAAGAAGTTTTGGGGAGAGGTAGCTGCTACAACAGCATATCTGATTAACAGAAGTCCTTCATCTGTTTTGAACAATAAAACACCAGAAGAGTTTTGGACTGGAAAACCACCTAGCTATGCTTATTTAAGAGTATTTGGATACAGGGCATATGCACATGTCAAGCAAGACAAGTTTGATGCTAGAGCTGTAAAGTGCATCATCATAGGTTATCCAAATGGAGTCAAGGGATACAGGGCTGTGGTGTACAGAAGCAGATCAGAAGAATATTATCATCAGTAGAGATGTAGTATTATGTGAGGAAGTTTTGCCCTTTAAACCAGGACAAACTGGAAGAGAAGTAATACTGCCTAGTTACACTGATGCTCAAGTTAAGGTGGAGAAGTCTGGCAAAACTAGTGGCTCAGATTCAGAAGACTCAGCTGATGAAGATAAAGTTCAAGATGAGGAACAAGGCATTCAATGTTATCAATTGGTCAGGGACAGGGAAAAAAGGGTGAGAAAACCTTCCACAAGGTATGCTGATAACTACTTGACAACTTATGCACTTGTGACAGCTGAAGAAGAAATTGAGTTTCCAGAACCAAGGACTTAGTCAGAGGCTATTCAAGGACCAGATAAAGAAAAAGGGCTCATGGCAATGCAAGAAGAGATTGAATCACTTGAGAAGAATCAAACCCGGTTGCTAGTTCAGAAACCTAGAAATAAGAAATTAGTCAACTGTAAGTGGATTTTCAAAAGAAAAACTGAAGTTACAGAAGTTGAGAAAGTCAGATTCAAAGCTAGGTTAGTTGCAAGGGGTTTCACTCAAAGAGAATGTGTAGATTTCAATGAAATTTTCTCTCCAGTAGTGAAACACACCTCCATCAGAATATTACTAGCATTGGTGGCTCACTTTGATCTGGAACTAGAACAACTGAATGTTAAAACAACATTTCTTCATGGAGAGCTTAAGGAAAGGATATATATGACTCAGCCTGATGGTTTCATAGTACCAGGAAATGAAGATAAGTGCTGTCTCTTACAAAAATCGCTTTATGGACTTAAACAGAGTCCAAGACAATGGTATTTGAAGTTTGACAGTCACATGAGAAGCATTGGTTTTGAAAGATCAAGGTATGATAGATGTGTATATCTTAAGCTTGCTGGAAATGAAGTGGTTGTGTTTCTACTTTTGTATGTGGATGACATGCTGGTGGCAAGTAGAAGCAAGACAAAAATTAAAAGGGTGAAAGATTAATTGAAGGCAGAGTTTGAAATGAAGGAGTTAGGACAAGCCAGGAGAATTCTTGGAATGGATATACTGAGAGACATATCACAAGGTAATCTGTTGCTGCGTCAGACAGATTATGTACTGAAAGTATTAAAGAAGTTCAATATGCATGAGTGTACGTCTGTTACAGTCCCTTTGGGACAACAGTTTAAACTTTCTGAACATCAAAAGCCAAAGGATGAGGATGAAGAAAAGGAGATGAGCAGAATTCCATATTCAAATGTTGTTGGGAGTATAATGTACATTATGATTTGTACAAGGCCTGATGTATCTCATGCCATTAGTGTAGTGAGCAGATACATGTCTAATCCTGGAAAAGCTCACTGAGAAGAATTAAAGTATGTAATGAGATATCTAAAAGGAGCTGGGAATTATGGAATTATGTTCAAGAGATTAGATGACAGAAGTGAAGATGTTGTGGTTGGTTTTGTTGACTCAGATTTTGCAGCAAATCTTGATTCCAGGAAATCACAAACTGGATATATTTTTACTTTGTATGGATCTGCAGTAAGCTGGAAGTCTATGCTTCAGTCAGTAGTAGCATTATCTACTACTGAAGCTGAGTTTATTGCACTTACAGAGGCAGTGAAAGAAGCAGTGTGGATCAGAGGTATTCTGTCTGAATTTGGTGTCAAGCAAGATTCAGTAAAGGTAAAGTGTGACTCACAAAGTGCTCTACATTTAGCTAAACATCATGTGTTTCATGAAGGTGTAAACACATAGATGTCAAACTGCACTTTGTGAGGGACATTGTTGATAAAGGATCAGTTTGTTTGGTGAAAGTTAGGACAGAAGAGAATGCAACAGACATGTTGACAAAGTCACTAACTAGAGACAAGTTTCAGTATTGTCTTCAGTTGGTGAAGATTCAAACTGTTTGAGGAAAGTGCAGGAAGGGTGGAGTGTTCTTAATATTAGTTCATGGTTAAGAATGTAGTGTGTGTGATGAGTTGTTTGGTTTAGTTGAGAAGCCAAGGTGGAGATTGTAAGGATATAACTTGGTGGCTTCACAACAAAGTCAGCTTAGTAGAAGTGATCAAAATAATCAGAAAAGATGAAGAAAGCAGTTGAAATAAGGCTAAAAAAAAAAAGATTTCTGGAAATTCAGTTAATTCTGTTGTGGAACTGTTGTCATTCAGCAGAAACCGTTGTCTTTGGCTGGAAAAACCGTTGCAAGCTTCCTGGATAGACAATTTTATTTTATGTTGTAACTGTTTTGATTCTGTTTTGATCCAAAGGCTGGTGTGAGTCTTATATACTCGATATTTGTACTCAACCACATGTAACACATATCATTCAGCTGAGATTAGGTTTTTAGAGAGAGATTTTGTAGAGAAAGAGAGAGATAGCATTCTTCTTCTTTACATGAGTTCTTGGATCTCTATCCTTGTAAATCTTGGTGATTAGTGAATTGGTGGAGGACTCTCTATCCGTGGATGTAGTTTTCAATAACCGAACCACGTAAAATCATGTTGGTATTCTTCATTTTCAGTTTTTTGGTTCTTTGTTTCATTATTGCTTAGTTTGTGATTGATCATTTGCTTGAGGGAAATTGTTTTCATTTTTTATCTTGCAGAATTGTTTAAAATAACATTATGCTTAGGAATAAAAGAAACACATAGATAATTACTTAAAACTGGAGCCTATAAGTCAAAACCTTAAATCAAAATATTGTTATAAAACATTACTTTCTAACCCTAGGACACGAGTAGTTTTGCTACTCATGCCTAGCATCAATTCAATACAATAATTCCTAGAATACATCGTAAAAAAATAAAAGATAGATAAGAAATAATTAATCCCGGTAAAAGCAGCTCGTTAATCTTTGTATGCTCGTTCTTCAAGTTGCTCTCTAATTACTCTTCAATGCGTATATGGTGTAATGTGTCTGATCTCCTCTCGAAGCAAGCACAACTTGTCTTTTTATAGACCTGGGGAGATTAGGAATCGGTTCCTACTTGGAACAGGAAAGTCCTAAAAACTGCTTCTGACCCGGCCGCGTCACTTTGGACTTTAAACTTCTTTAAAACTCAGTATTTTGACGCAGCCGCGTTGCAGCATCAGTGAAAATTGTTATTGCAAGCTTGTTTTGGCGCGGCCATGTTGCATCTTTGACGCGATCGCGCCGGTTCTCTTTTGGTTTGACTTCTGGACCAGTTCAAACCGGTCTAAGCCAATCTAGGTCGATATTTTGCTGGTTCGGATCGGGTTTTGCCGATTTTATCCGATTTTGACTTCCTTCTACTTGTTCTTTCGTCCGTTAGTCGTAAATCACGACTTTTAGTCCTGAAATTGCTCAAAATACCTTAAAACAAGTCAAACACGTTAAATGGTTCAATTTATATCAATTTATCCAACTCTTGACCAAATATGCACATAATTGCTATAAAATGCTCTCCTAAATCGACCTAATTACATGCATAATTAACGTGTATTAATTTACCAAAAAGTTGGATTATTTAATTTTAATTTTTGGTATTTTTTCTTTGTTTATATTTTATGTTTCAATTAAGTTAAAATTTACAATTTTTTATTAATGCATACCTAATTAAACATGTTTATTTATGCTAACTAAGTATATTTTAACTACATTTTATTTACAACAAATGGTAAGTATAGTTAATAATTTCAAAATGCATTTATGAAACATCTATATATATATAAGAACAAAATGGATTTATACTACTTTTGAAAAAAAAGTGTTTTTCCCGCTCATTTATCATTACTTATTTGGGAAAGAAAACATGTAAAAACAATGAAATCGTATTGATTTGATGATCCCTTAAAATAGCCGACAAAATCTCTTTTATTTGGTAATTTGTTACAATTTTATAAATTAGTTTGACAACAAAATCAATTTCCCCCTACAAAATATATGGTTGAGATTTTCACTCTTTGTTGATATCGAAAGAGTATCAATTTTAATTAAAATGAATTAATCTATATCTATATCTATATCTATATATATATATATATATATATATATATATATATATATATAATAACAAAATGTATTGTTTCCACAATTAAAAAAATATTTTTTTTCCCGCTCAGTTTACATACGTAATTGGGAAACAAAAAATTGTGCAAAACAGAATAATCCAATTTAATTGGCAACCTGTTTGATGTATCTGGAGAAATCTCTTAATTTTAACAAATTAATCTTTTTATACATTTAACCTAAAACATAATTAATTTTATTCCAAAATAAATTTGTTGAGATATTCCCTCTATTTTAAAAACTAAAAAAATCAATTCATAATATAGTAACTACAATGTGTCTACATTCATCTATATTGTTAAACAAATCATTTTCTTAAAAAAAATCTGTATAGATTTGTTAGCAAAAAAATAGAGGTTTTGAGAACACATTCAAACCCCAACAATATCAAAAGATTCTAAATAACTATAATTGCACATAATTAGGGTGAAAAAAACTAACATCAAACCCTAGCCGTTAGTTTAAATACTAGATCATTTTTTGCCCTAAAACACACTTCCATAACTCCATATACTCTCGGTCGAATCGACCCGAATCCTATCGCTACTCTTCTTGCTTTCATCCGACAAAGTCTTTGGTTAATCATTAGAAGAAGAATGTGATGGTTCACCATGCTCGCGAGAAGTAACACGAGTAGAAGATATGAGTGCATGAGGTCTGTCATCAGCTTTGAGGCACGAATTTGCAGGTGCTGATGTGGCATCTGGACGAGGCTCGGAAGAAGCTTTAGCCCAAGCAATCTATTTTTCTTTCCTTTCCTTTAGAGCTTTCTGAACTAAGAATGCTCTGACCACTGTACATGTATATTTAGTTATTTACATGTATATATAGTTTTATTTTAATCTTTTCTAATTGAATTAACAATAGATGTTAGATTATAAATTTTCCTTCTGGACACCAATAAATTGAGGATGATCGAGTTTAAATCGAGACTCAATCTTTCAAGTTTTCAGTCATCAAACTCGAGCATATACATTGATTCGATTACATTTCTATATAATAGCATAAAAAACTAACATGCATCACATTTTTATTCATTCCATTTTCTCTTCAGTTGATATGGGTTAAATGCAATTCTGCAAATTTTATGCACTTCCCTTTCTTCATCAATTTCTTTTTCCCGTATGAGCTATCAAGTTGTTTTTAGAAAAATCTTCCTATCAAGTTAGAATAAAATTTTCAGACTACAATAAGGGTAAGAAAACCAAGGGCTAAATAAGTTACCACTAAACTATACAAATTTAAAAAAAAAATAAAAAATTAGAAAGATGTATATGTGAGTTTATTAACAGAACTGTAACCTCTCCAACTAATCCTCCGGGTTAATAATTTATATTCTTTAGAGGATATAATAATTTATACTATTATATATAGTGATACCAAAGGATTCTACAATATAGAAAAAAAAAATAAAAAATTTCAGAATAGTGACTAGGAGCTAAGGTGAGTACCGTGCGTAGCGGTTTGGAAATTCGAAAATTTTCGGAACCAAACTAAAATTAAAAAATATCAGGAGATTTCTAATAAACTCTCCAGAATCACTCCACCTATCAGTTCCTTCTGCAAATGAATTGGCCTGCTTCGAGTAATCGGTGATTTTTGAATTTTTAATTTAAAATAAATATTGTTATTTGAAAAAACTACACGAAATGATTATTGTATTGCTGTATCTAAGATAAAACTATATTCTGTATAAAAAAGATTGTAAGATAGTATCTTAAAATAAAGTATCTAAGTTATATCTTACAACAACTCCTAAACCTAAGCTTATAAAATAAACTTTACAAGTTAGTAAAGTAAACGACTCATCTTAAAAGGAATAACACTAAATTATAAAGTTGTTAGCTTTGGTTAATAAACCTCTTTTTCGTATACCTTACAATAAAATTTGCCTCATACATGAGTTTTCGTTCTTTTATTTATAAATAGCTTAAAATGACTAACTATGGTGAAATCATAATTAACTTAAAAAGAAATATGAGCTTTTACCAAAAAAATGGAGAACCAGAAGCGTTAGAGTTCATGTTTATGAATTCTACCTTTATATATTTTAATAATGAACTATTAGATTAAAATAAATTTTATTGGCAAATTTGACTAAAAAGTAAGTTAAATTTAAACATATTATTTATGATCTATTACTTTATATAAAATACAAACATATTTACTATCTATATTTTATATCTATATAATATAATAACAAATGACATATTTTTTTTTATAAATCATTTTATCGCCCATATGGCTTTGCCAATTTAGGAAATAAAAATCACCAGGAAAAAAACAAAAAAAAAAAAAGATTTCCCTCCATTTTTTCCGCCCAAACACTAGGGAAGTTTTAGATTTTAACTTGATTTCTTGGAAACAATGACATACCCACTTTTCCGCAGCACTTTAACATTCTAAGTTAATAAAAAGTTATGACGGTTTCAAACAAAAAATAAAAAGATATAAACTTCAAATCTTTTCAAATTAATGCATGAGATAACTAAAATATATGTTTGGATGTGAAATAACATATCATGATTCTATTTACTAGACAAAAGTTTAATAGTGAGTATGCAAATGATTTTCTTTTTGTATGGAGTATGCAAATGATATTTTGATCAAGATGCACAAATAATATAAAATAACGGTTAATTTTACCCTACTCCCGTGAATAATACCCGTATACACTATGAACTATTGGATTAGTTCATGTGTAGATGTGAATCAAAGTACCAATGATGTATGAAGTATGCATGTAAAATTTATATTACTATAGATACGTACAATCAATTAAAACGTCTTTCCACGCATTGCGTGGGTGCCTATCTAGTAAATTTAAGTTCAAAATGGGTACAAATGTGTTAGATGCATTGAGATCCATTTTTGGAATCTAATTATTTTCACTGACGATTTTTTGGTGTTTAAATTAAAATGAAAATAAATTTGTTAGTGACATTTCTCTATCACTTGTTTTCATTGTATTTGAGTTTATAATTAAATTAAAAAAATGGACTGGAACCAAACTTGACCAAGTGAATTAATGAGTGTGCTTTATCGAATTTGAACCCCTAAATTTACTGAGTCAAGCCTTAAGTAAACACATCCTCAGATATCATGATCTCCTAAATTAAGGGAAGTAATGAACATAATATCATAAAACATAGCCGAATTAAATGTTATTAATATTAATTAATAATAATGGCTGCTGCATCATCGAGCGACTATGTTCATGCCACGTATCCTTGTCGATTGCGGAAACTTGGTTTGGGCGGGAAAACACAATCCTTGCTAAAAGTGGTAAGGATTGTGTTATTATATAATATATATATATATATATATCACATTTTACAACTCTCAATATATCTTTTACAATTTTTAACCATTTAAGAATGTGCTATAACGAATATGACATACTACTATACATTCTAGCGCAAGTATCTCCTCACCGTGGACCAAGTTTTTGTGTCGGCAATTGAAACCACCAATACATGTTACTATTTGCGCTATATGCGGCCCTAACAATACGACTTTCTTATGTTAGATAAAAAGTTACTTTTATTATACCTTTGAGCTTCGTGATTTTTGTTATCCATTTTCTATGTTTATTATAAAATATACTCTCTCTATTTCATAATGAATGTCATTGTAGTTATTTTTTGAAAAATTAAGGATTGCTATTTAATTGATTTGTTTTGTGAAATAAGGAAATAATCAACTAAATTAAGTAGGTTGTTTATGATAATATTGGAAGAATTGTAGTTTTTTTGGTAAAGTGACACTTATTGTAAAATTTTTCAGAGTGTCTAAAATGACATTCTTTGTGAAACGGAGGGAGTAATATTTTGGATATAAATATTAACTATCCTTATCCACTTTTTACTTATAGGATATATAGAGATTTGGATTAGAGTAATATTACATAAATGTCCCTTTTAATAATTAATTTTGCAAAAGAAATGAATAGTAACCAATATAAATATATTTTTTTTAATGTTATCCTAAGTATTGGACAAACTATTCAAGAGAGGAGCTTAGATTATTATCTAAAATATTATCTGAATTTTAGCATTTTATCCCGAGTTCGAACGATAACCCGAATTTTTATTTCCATCAAAATAACATCAAATGAAGTTAGATAAAATATCAATATGCAATGTTATCTGTCAAAGACTCAAAGGAGTGAAGCCTTGATTAGTGTCATTTTTATTATAAAAGATTGTAACCTTTTTTCCAATTTTTTTTTTTTCTTTTCTATAACATTGAACAGTTTAATAATTAATATTTTATAGATAAAACAATTAAGATGATTTGATCTTATCAATCTGTCACGTCAATATCATATATCAGATCAAGTTGGAAGGAACTAAAATTCTATCATGTCGAGAATTAGTGAAACCAATCAGTGCATCTACTTATAATATATCAACATTTTTTTATGGGTCTGCAAGTCATCGAGTCATTGACCTATTGGGCTCGCGCTGGACTTCTAACTTGTTACGCCAATAATATTTTTAATGAAGATTTTATAATCTAGCACATTTAAAATTGTAAGCAGATTAGACTGATGTATCAGAACTATTTTGTCACCTCTAATATTTCTTACATTAGAAATAATGATATTTCTAAATATCAACCTGCGTTATTATACTACCTCTTTTCCGCTGTAACTTTTTTACTTTCTTTTTTTATTTGTCCCGATTTTATTTGTCAGTTCATAAATGATAAATTTTACTCATAATTTCCATCCTCAAAATTTTTAACTTTAAAAAAATAAAAAAATTCATGAAATTTATTTTTTCTTAATTTTCGTGTCCGATAAAAATAGGAAAGTTAGGCAGAGAATAGGGGAGTAATACTTATACTTGGAAGTTGGAATCAAGAACCGAAACACCAAACAACTCCTCGACACTCTCCCCTTTTGCACAACAATCAGTCCACAGTCAACACTCACCAGCGACCACAAAAACGACGCCGCTTCACCTGAAATGGCGTCTCTCCGTTGAGCTCTATCCGGCATCACCAGCGGTAAGTCGGTTACCCCTACTGCCAACTCTTCCTCCTTCCCTGTTTAAATTAGTTTATTTTTTTTTACTTCATTTTACTATTTCGAGTTTTGTTGGAATTTAGGTTTATGAATCCTCTTCTGTTCGATTGGTGTTTTTGCCCTAATTTTTTGTAGTGCAGTGTAATTTCCTATGCTTTTCACTTTCCAGTAACCAGTGGTAAGACGCGCTGATGTTTCGATTTGTATTTCCTTCTGTAAATGTGATTATGAAAATCACTAGAGCGCCAGATCTGTATTGAGGGATTTGGGGGAAAAGATATTCCTGTTAATGGTGATTCTTTGACTGTTTGAATGTACATTTCGCTCTCTGCATATTCCTTATCTTTTTATATAAGAAGCAATTGCCCAGTTCTTTGATTTCTTGCCTTTTTTAAGGTTTGTTTTTTCGAAAACACTGAATGGAGAGCGATAACAATGGCGATCTTCCAGCTGAAATTGTACTGGAGATATTGTTGAGGTTGCCAGTGAAGACCTTGTTGCGATTCAAGTGTGTTTGCAAGCAGTGGTACACTCTCATTGGAAGCCCGAGTTTTGTTAACCAGCATTTTAGCCACGAGAGCAATCAAGAGCGCCTGCTTATCCGGCACAAACCTGATGAGCGTCGTTATGCAATGGCCTTATATGTTGATGATGCCTTATCTAGATATGAAGAGCCTGATCATCTTCAAATGCTTGATTCAGTTGAAACTCTTATGGGTCCATTGAATGGTGTTTTCTGCTTGTTTACTAAATCAAGGAACATAGTTTTGTTGAACCCATCCATGAGACAGTTTAAGCCAATCCCTTCACAGGCTCTGAATGCCGAACCACATGTGTCATTTTATGACGATGTAGTTGGATTTGGATTCGACCCATTACGCGGAGATTACATGGTTTTTTCAGTTTGTTTCTTGCTTAACTATGAGCGTGCCAGACGCATCCCTCGTCATACTTCTATTTACAACTTGAGTACTGATTCGTGGAGACATGTTGAGGATGCGGGTTTGACTATTTTAATGTCTCATTCAGATAGGAGTTGTAGCAGCACATACTCTAATGGTGTTTATCATTGCGTTACGTGCTCAGAAAAAGAGGATGTTGCTATCCTTGCATTTGACACCAACAGTGATAATTATCAAGAAATACAAGTTCCAGATCACATTAACTGCATATGGAACGTTAGAGTTGCTCTATATGGCGATACCATAGCCTTGCTATCATATCATGGAGATTGGTATGACCACGATAAATGGGTGAATGTATGGGTAATGGAAGAGGTAGGATGCTGGACTAAAATATTTACGCTTGGCCCGTTTGAAGATATCAAAATGCCACTTTGTTTCTGGAAGAATAACGAGCTCTTGGTACAGAATCGTGATACTTCATCCTGGACTCTGTGTAATGTCTCGACCCTGAAATTAAGGACTGTTGAAGCTCCACGAGGCGGACCATTCTGTAGCTGGATTTTCTCTTACAAGGAGAGTCTTGTTTCAATAAAACGAGAAGGGGACAATTGCATGCTGTGGGATACTTCTTCCGATTTGGTCAGGAATTACTTGAGGTAATCCTGAAGCAACAGGTAGGAACATCTGTTTTTATGTATTAGTTGCATATTTTGTTTGGGAGCAGTATAATCTGGAACATATTGTGGTTGCATCTCATATTTCTGGAAGGATATGTACACTGAAATCTGGATTATATTTGTGTGAGTTTTGAGTATTACTTACATAAGTGCAGGTTCCCTTCTGTGTTCTGTTCAAATTCACTTAAGAGAAAATTGTTGGGATGTGGAGTTTGATTGTACACTACTCCACGACATCGATGATCCAACTGTTTTTAGGGCTACATTATTATATTATAAATAGTTCGCAGATGTATTTATACCTATACTTAGCTCGAAACTCTGGCTTGGTAGCGTACCTAAACATAGTCAATTCTATGACAAACTCGATAAACAAATTCGTGTGATTTTCCGTTTCGGTTTATGCTTTTCCATTATCTCAGTTTATATCCCAACAAAATTGCAAGAAATTTATTACATTCATGTTCATTAGTTTATAATTTTTTTATCATAATAAACTTTTCTTCTATTAAAATAATAAACTTTTCTTCTACGAAAAATGTAAAAGGATTGTTTCCATTACTGCTTTAGGAGATTGTATTGTCCATCCCAAAAGGAAAAGGGACAGTACTGTCAATGTACAAAAAATCATAAAACATGTACTCTTGGAGACACTTTGTGGGAATACTCTCGCAGGTCCTGTCAGGCCTTGTCAACCCTCTTTTTTATTTACTTAACTTTTTTCTTGATGAAATGTCCCAAAAGTAGTGTGCTGCCAGTTTTACCCTCCTGCAATTCGATAACTTGAAATTGGCTGTGACTCACAGCTTTCATCTTTCTAAGATTGAAATGGGAATCTCGTGTAAGAAAAGTATTGAAATAAGTAGTGTACAATTCTCGTGTAATGTCGTGTACAATTTTATGTATATATCGTGTAAGAAATAATAGGATTCACGTGTAATCTCGTGTAAATTTTGAAATTATCGTGTATATCGTGTACAATTCTATCCATATATCGTGTAAGCTGTTCTCGTGTAATATCTTGTAAGTATTGAAATTCTCGTGTAACTATCTCGTGTAATCTCGTGTACAAATTTATCCGTATTGAAATTCTCGTGTACAATTCTCGTGTAATGTCGTGTACAATTTTATCCATATATCGTGTAAGAAATAATAGGATTAACGTGCAATCTCGTGTAAATTTTGAAATTATCGTGTATCTCGTGTACAATTTTATCCATATATAATGTAAGCTGTTCTCGTGTAATATCTTGTAAGTATTGAAATTCTCGTGTAACTATCTCGTGTACAAATTTATCCGTATATCGTGTAAGAAATAATAGGATTCACGTGTAATCTCGTGTAAATCTTGAAATTATCGTGTATCTCGTGTAAGAGTATGGTGTAAACAATAATAGGATAAAATTGTAATATCGTGTAAATTTAGAAATCTCGTGTAATAGGATTCTCGTGTAACAATTTAATTTGGAAGCTGTGTATAATTTTACTCCTTGTATAATTTTAGGGATATCATGTAACCTACACGAATACTATTCAAACTTTACATGAGAGAAGCTCATTCTCGTGTATCAATGGAGGAACAGTCAACTACCCCTTCTAATTTTGACGGTGGCGCCGGCGGTGGCCGACAACACGGAGGAGATGACCGGAATTTCAATATGCCCGCGATGGGGGGAGATGGTGGAGCCGATCGAGAAGGCGGCGGCAATGTTCACGTCGGCGCGGAGAGCGACGGCGGCGTCGATGCAGGACCTGTTGAGGCGATTCCCGAGACGTCCACATCTGCAGATCCCGCCGGAATTACGGATCGGGTCGTCGTAGAAGATGACGGCGCCGGAGAGGTTGGTGAAGGCTTTAATTAAATTTTTTCATTTTGGAAATTAGGGTTTTTTTTTGCCCCTGTATTAGTTACACGAGATAGAAAACTAGGGTTACATGAGATACACGAGAATCAGGATTCCTTACACGAGATAAACTTATGTTCTTACACGATGTTACACGAGAAATGTATTAGTTACTCGAGAAACATTAGAAAATTACACGAGATTCAGGATGCCTTACTCGATATTACATGTTAAGTTCTTACAGACTTTTACACGAGAAATGTTTAGTTACACGAGAACATTTTGAAATTTACACGAGATAACATGTTAATTTCTTACACGATGTTACACGAGAAATGAATTAGTTACACGAGAAACATTAGATCTTTACACGAGAATCAGGAAATGTAATACACGAGATTATAATACACGAGATTCACATTACTTACACGAGATACATGAGATTAGAAACTTACACGTGAATAATTTTATGTATTAAAAGAGATTACATGATGATCAGTAAACTTACACGAGATTTATTAGTATACATGAGATTAGAAACTTACACGTGATTAATTGTATGTTTTAAACGATATTACACGAGATTCTGTCAACTTACACGAGATTAATTTTAGTTTACATGTGATTATTAGTCTTTTGTACTTACAGTAGATACCTTATTGTTTACATGAGGAGCCTTTAACTTACACGAGATTATTAAATTACACGTGAATAACTTTATGTTTTAAACCATATTACACGAGATTAATTATCTAATATTATCTTAGTTAATATTAATAAAATTTTATACTCGATAATAAATTTAATAGAAGAATTTACTATTTAAGATCTTTTACTTATTCATTATCTAATATTATCATTGAAATAATCAACAAAATATATTGCTTAAAATAATATTTTTCTTAATAATTATCTACTATTATCTTACAAAAAATTTAATAAAATATTTTACTTACTATAATTTATTCCTTAATAATTATCTCATATGATCTTAGAATAAAACAATAAAATTTTTGACTTAATAAAAGAATATTCTAATAATATCTTACCAAAAAATTAATAAAAATATTGAATTAATATTTTTCTTATTAATTAGCTTAGAAAAAATGAAAAATATATATATATTAATAAAATATTTTCCCATTGTAATTATCTAGTATCATCTTTGAAATAATTAATATAATATCTTACTATTTAAAATATGTTTATTCATTTTCTAATATCATCATTGTAATAATTAATAAAATATATTGCTTCATCAGCTATTTTTCTTAATATTATCTTAGAAAAATTTAATAAAATATTTTACTTAACCCTCCAACACCACACACATCTCTCCCGCCAACTATTGCCTTTAAGGTAACATATATAACAGGATCCTCATTCGATGCCAAGAGATATTGCACATCAATGTCATTTTTCAACTTCAACTTAACAATTCTACTCCCATTGCCGTCCAATGAAGCTAAGACATAAAGAACTTCAGTCGTATCAGCTTGGACGATGGACTGGATGCGTTCCAGTAGGCTCGTATAACTTATACCACCCGGCGGCACTGGGAGTACTTCTTCAACACCATCCTTATATTCAAGATTTTCCCAATGCCCACCGAAACAAACTACTATCCGTTTCTAGCTCATCTATTTCAAAAAACATAGGACAAAAATTAATGAGTGCATGTAATAAAACACATAAAAATTTCGACAAAAAAAAATTATGCAATATTAGATAAATATGAAGTGTAATTATTTATTAATATTTCACAAGTTAATATTACATAATTATTAAGTAAAAGATTTCAATAAGTGTAATAATTTATTAACTTTTTCTAAGATAATTATTACGTAAATTATTTTATTAAGTGTAATAATTTAATAATTTTTTCTAAGATAATTATTAGGAACAGTATTTTATTAAGTGTAATAATTTATAATTTTTTTCTAACATAATTATTAAGTAAAAGATTTTATTAAGTGTAATAATTTATTAATTTTTTCTAAGATAATTATTAGGAAAAGTATTTTATTAAGTGTAATAATTTATTAATTTTTTCTAAGATAATTAGTAAGGAAAAGTATTTTATTAAGTGTAATAATTTATTATTTTTTTCTAACATAATTATTAAGTAAATGATTTTATTAAGTAAAATATTTTAATATTTTTTTGTAAGATAATTACTAAACTAATTAAATTTTTTTATTAAGTAAATTATTAAAATATTATATTAAGTAAGTTATTATTTTAATTATTAAAATATTTTATTAAGTGAATTATGTTAATCTCGTTTAAGATGATTACTGTCATGTGTAACATCTAATCTCGTGTAAGCAATAATGCATCTCATGTGTAACATGTTAATCCCGTGTAAGATGATTACCCTCATGTGTAACATTTAAACTCGTGTAAGCAATAATACATCTCATGTGTAACATGTCAATCTCGTGTAAGCTGATTACTATCATGTGTAACATGTTAATCTCGTGTAAGATGATTACTCTCATGTATAACATTTAATCTCGTGTAAACTAAATACTCTTACGTGTAACATGTTAATCTCGTGTAAACTGATTACTCTTACGTGTAACATGTCAATCTCGTGTAACATGATTACTCTCATGTGTAACATGTGAATCTCGTGTAAAGTAAATACTCTTACGTGTAACATGTCAATCTCGTGTAAGCTGATTACTTTCATGTGTAACATGTTAATCTCGTGTAAGCTGATTACTTTCATGTGGAACATGTTAATCTCGTGTAATCTCGTGTAAGGGATATTCTCGTGTAATATCGTGTAATATCGTATAATATCGTGTAATCTCGTGTAAGCAGTTTTCCCATGTAATTTTTGGTATTCTCGTGTAATATCGTGTGATCTCGTGTAACACACCGACAATCTCGTGTAAACAATTTCTCGTGTAAAACTGTCATTCACATAGCAGAAATGAAAAAAAAAAAAAAAATTAAGGGCCAATAACTGAGCAATGGTACACAATCGGAAGCAAAATACACACCTTCGAAGTGAAAACTGTACACAATTAGTGGAATCGAGCCTGAATCACAATGCTGCAAAGCTCGAAGATTTAAATTATTTTGAGAGCTGTGAACTGAGAGTGGCGAGTGGGGGTGACAAAAGAAGAGTGAAATTGGGGTGGGTGAGCTAACTTTAAAGCAGGGGTAACTTGGGGTCTTCACACAAAAAGGGGTATATTGTAAGTTAAAAAGTGAAATAAGTAAAAAAGTTGTTTTAAACCACTGACAGGGGTACAGTAACTTGCTTCCCAGACATTTTTTATGTTGGAGGGAGTAATATTTCGGTTCAGCTACTAAATGTTCTAGAATAACCAATTTCCCACCATAAGAGAGATCGAAATTTAGAGTTTGTCTAAATTATTACTCCCTTCGTCCCCACCATAATTCTTAGGGTCTGTTTGATTGAGATTTAGGGGGTAGGGAATGAAAAATAATGATGACCAATTCTCATTTATGATGTTTGGTACATAATGAATAAGTTAATCATTACTTCATTTTATTAACAAATTTCCCCACTTAATTCTTTTTATTTATGATGATGCCTCTGCTATAAGCCTATAACAAGTAAATTAACTGGTTAAAGGATTATGTGGTGGTGATAAACTAATGTGATGGTCTTTTTCGTAACGTGTATGTTATTTGAATTATAATATATATATATATAAAGATTTATGACCCATGTTGCTCCACCACCATCTTCCCCCCTCCCCTCTCCTTGCTGACGGATATATCTAGGGCACTGCCCCTTTCTTCGGCCAACAAGTGCCACCCTAAAACCCTAGGGTCCCCCTTTTCTTGATTACTACTACGCGGCCATAATTTGATACCCCTTCTTTCATTAAACCAAAAAGATCTTTTGTGATATAATAGATGTGCACTCGTACGATGTACGAGATGAATTCTTTTTATATTATTATAAGAAATCATAAATATATTAGTCAATTAAGTATATTTGTGATATCATGTCATATTCAAATAAAAAATAATCGACTTATCATTTTTGTGGTTGACATTTTTTTTGTTCACATAACAAAAATAAATAATTAAAAAGCAAACTGATTTAATTAACAAATCATTTTAATAAATATATCGAAGGAATTTCTACGGTAAAGTGTAAATCTAACTAATTTTAGGTTTTTTTTAATCATTTTTAAACAAAATAATTCAAACTATCCATATTAAGATTTAGAAAAGACAATTAAAGTAAATTTTAATCTTCCTAAAAAAGTAACGAATTTTAGTGAAAATATTGTTTTCGAAATTATATCACATTTTTATTTTATACACAAATATTTAAAAATCAAAATATATCATAATCATCTTAAAAATATATTTTACAGTTAAAATTAATATTTTAATTATATATATGCGTCATGGATGTTAAATCGAAGATCGTGAAAAAATTGTCAATTTGGTATATTTTTTCATCAAAAATTGAGTTGAAACAAAAAAGTTATAAAACCTTTAAACTTCCAAGGAAAAAGACAACAACAAAAAAAATGATTGGGTGAGAATCCAATAAGTAAGGAGAATGCGATATCTCACTGGGGCACTTGTTAGAATCTGAATTATCACGATCTCACGAGTTCTTTTATGAACAGTAAATCTGAGTTAAGTATTCGACATTTGTTGTCGAATCATACTGTGTGATATAGTCACACATGACTGTCAGATAGAAGATGAGTGTTGAGATTTGATAAGTGTTTGAATATAGACTTAGTGGTCATGGTAGCCTATTGCAAATATTTCCGTTGATCGAGGGGGGGAGGGGGGAGGGTAAATGTTGGATTGATCAATATATATTGCTTCTATAATGCCGATTAAATTAAGAGTGCAATTATATTCTTTTAGTGGAATAGAATATAATTAATAAATTAATTAAATAAGTCAAGAGTTGACCGGGTCATATTTAATTTATTGGAGCTTAATTTAATTAGATATGATCAGGTCCCTTTGGTGGCTCAATATGAGCTGGAATAAATTATAAGGACTATAATTTATTACTGCAATCAGATTTGAATTATGGTATTATTGAAGATGGAGATATCCAGTATCTTCTATACTTATCAGTATATGTTACTTGAGGAGAAAGAATATTATGATATATTATATATATCGGATACATATTCAATTCTTCCTCATAATAACATACACTCGATTTTCAGTATTCAAGAAGGTGTCCACACACCGGATATTATAGTGCAGTTCGTGAGAACACCGAAGAAGACTTGGAGGTTTGGAGCGTGATATACACAAAATTATTCGATTATCAATATCTAATATTGTGATCGGATAGTAATCGTGGTTTTAACAAAATATATTTTTGTCTTTCAGTTTTAAAACTTTATAAATAACTAAAGAATTAGGAAAATAAATTGGTGATAACAATAAGAGAAGAATTATTTTGCAAGATAATGATAGAAGTTTTAGGATTAGCGTTTATTATGAGTTGTGATTATAAGTAGAAGTCAAATAAGAAAACTTAAGTAAAGGCAAAATAGAATAAAGTAGTTTTAGACAGAAGAAAAAGATTAAATTAAATAAATATTAACTAAATGTTACCATTGATATGAAATAAGAATGAACCAAAATTCAAGAATTAAATTTGCTAATTAAAGTTTTACGTAGATAAAAGAAGTTTTTTTCCTAAAAAAAATTAAAAAGAAAGGAAAATGTAGTTTTGGTAACTAACATTTAATGTAAAAGAATTGAATCAAAATTCAAGAATTACATTAGCTATTTAAAGTTTTTATGCAGATAAAAGAAGCTTTTCTTCCTTAAAAAAACAAAAAAGAAAGGAAAATGTAGCTCTGGTTAGTTAAAACTAACATTTAATGTAAAAGAATTGTTAAAACTAAAAATTAAAACTGATATTGAGCTAGCTAAAATTTAAATACATGACCTCTTGTATATAAAGATGATCCTCATCCACGGGCATCTATTGATTCTATTAACGAAACTTTATATATATAACATATTACGGTCAGTTTCATATTTTGTGAAAAGAAAAAAAATGAGGCCCCTTCCCGGCCAAAGGCCCGGTGCGGTGGCACTGGATTGACTGCCCCCGGGCCGGGCCTGGTTGATTGTTTATAATTTATAATAATATAATTATTTATTTGTATATAGGACAAAAATTAAATTGTTTTAGTAATTGTTTAACAAATGTCGGCTTTGTTCGTTAAAGGTTGGGTCAATTTGCTGTGGATTGAGCCAATTCGTTGTGGATTGGACATATCCTAGGCCGCGTTTGTTTCTCGGTTGAGTACCAACTGCGGTTGGGCCTCCACATTACCAATCAAACAACAAAACATCATTCATTCATTTTCTAACTAACTCTTATACAAATCACCAATCAAACACAATTCTCAATACACATTTTAATTAATGATCAATCACACACAATTTTCAATACACATTTTAATCAATAATCAATCATTTTTTAACTAACTCTTATACACATCAAATCAACTTTATCACCTTTTATATTATAGTCACTCTCCAACTCAATCTTCAACCAACATAAATAAAAACTTATTTATTTATCTCAATCTATTAATTTCACTTTATTCTCCATAGTTTACGGTACTTCAGTCACCTACGACCATAAACAAACGCAGAATATTGGCATGAGCAGTAAAATGCCATAATGTTATTAACAAATTGATTCAATCATATAATTTCTCTAACATACCAGCATACCTGATTTCATTTTAATAGTTTGAACTTAGTAGAATATGTTCTACCAACACAAAATTCAGATATTTCCTCAAAAAAGAAAAGAAAGAAAACATATTCGATTGTTCATTGTTTATACTTAACTAATCTTACTGCACACTGAGCTACAACCAAACATTACACAAAATGAACTGCTTACGACCACAATAATTTCGCCCGATTTTTCAAGTGAATTTGGAAATAAGGTTTTTCCATAGATGAACTTGCAACAAAATGCAAGAGACTAAACTTTCCAGATTTTGCTGCCCCAAGAAATAATACAACTACGACCAACCCCCATTCGTAGAAAGATGGCTGCGCCTTGCTGGTTCGTCATTTTAGGAAGAAATCTTTAACAAAATCCAAAGAAGTATCCCATAGCTTGCAATTGTCCTCCTCACATTTTATTGAAACAAGGCTCTCTTTATAACCACAAAAAAGTATACTGCTATATCTTCTTACTGGAGTTTCAACACTCCATAATTTCTCCTCCGAGCCATCAACAACAAAGATTGAAGTTAATCCTCCTAGTATCACCTCATTTTTCTTACAGAAACCAAATGGATGCACATATCCCAAAGAACCGAGAGTTAAGCGTTTAACCCAACATCTTTCGTTTTGCACCACCCACAGATTGACGCATGTACCAGTCTGACCTGAATCACCAAATGATAGCAAAGCTAGTGAATCACCATTTACGACAAGTTCAAGATACCAATCTGGTGATATAATATAATCTGGAACCCATATCTCTCGAAACTTCTCGCTCATCATGTCAAAACCAATTATACCCATAGAGTCGTCGAGCATTTTGAGCCAATAATAAACTCCATCTAAGTATGTGCCAAACGAAGGAGGCCAGTGTGCACAATGCATTGAAGAAACCAAATCCACATCCTCCAAATGTCTCCAGGAATTACTACCTGAATTATATACATAAACTAGGGGAGGGTGGTGAGATACACTTGTGTCCTCGTTCCATAAGTAATGAATCCAAACAACCTTGTAATCTCCACTTGTTGAGATTATCAGCTTTAATTAGCATTAATTCTGCCATGTTTTATCCCACTAAGCCTGATAAGGCTTCTTTTGTAATTAGGATATAGAATAGGTTAAGACTTACTATTTTGAGCTTAGCTGCATGACTACATGCAAAAGTTGGCAACTCATGCTTAGCTTATTATGGCAAGCTTTTATGAAGTTTGTCTTGATTTGAAGCTAACCTAGGGCACATTTTCTAGCTCATATATATATGAGAAATCAGGGATTGATGAAGGAGCAATGTAGCAGCCGCAAACTGTAACATTCAATCTCTCAAAACATTCAATGAAGAATTGATGATTCCCTCTCATTTTTCTGATATTGTTTGAATCATTTATGCATATTTATGCTGTCTTTTCTTAAAATCTTCATGGTACCAAAGCCATAGTTCAAAACTATGACTTCAAACATAAATCCGTTGAGAAATACAACAGAGGAGTGGCCACGACTGGGATCTGGAAAAGCAACTCCATCTTTCATGGCTGCAGAGACAACATCTTCCATTTCATCCATGAATCTGTCTGAAAATGATCCCCTTAGCCTACATGGCTCGCATCACCCAGGTATGAGCCTGGTTTCTAGCAAACTTACTGGAAATAATTATTTGCCCTGGAGCAGATCCATTCAAATTGCTCTTCTCGCTAAAAACAAGCTAGGTTTCATAACTGGTAGTGTGGAAATGCCCACTGATGCTAAGCTGAGAGAACAGTGGGAAAGGGTGGATGGTATGGTGAGAGCATGGTTAATTAATTCTCTTGCTAAAGATATTTCTGAAACCTTCTTGTATGCTAAATCTGCCAAAAGTTTGTGGGAGACTGTGGCAAGTAGGTTTGGTGACAGCAATGGTCCTCAATTATTTCAAATACAGAAAGACATATGTAATGTCTCCCAAGGAAATCAATCGATGGCAGTTTACTACAATAACTTGCATAAACTCTGGAATGAAATATCTCTTTTAAAGCCTATACCATTCTGCACTTGTGATGCTGCTAAGAAATGGGAGGAATTTGAGATGTCTGGAAAGCTTATTCAATTCCTTATGGGATTGAATGATTCATATGACCAAGTGAGAAGCCAGATTCTTATGATGGATCCACTGCCGAACGTGGATAAGGCATATTCAATGGTACTGAGAATAGAGAAGCAGAGAAATATTAATGTTGGACCAGTTGTGAATTCTGACCATAGTGCCATGAGTGCAAAGTTCACAAACAGTGGAAGAGGCTCATTGGGAAGAGGTACCTCTCAAGGCTCACATACTAGGGGAGGATATTCAGCAGGGAGGGGCAGGAATAGTCCAAGACTCAGCAAAGAGGAAAAGGCAAAATTGCAATGTGATCACTGTGGTATCAATGGGCATGTAATAGTAGATTGTTTCAAGCTGAAAGGGTATCCAGATTGGTAATATGTGCCAAAAGAGCAAAGGAATTATGCAAATGTAGTAAATGAGGGTATGGGGAATGAAAAACAAGGTGAGAACAATGCACAATCTGCAGGAAATACTAATGATATCTCTGCTATTGTACAGAAAGAAATTGCAAAAATATTTGCTTCTCAGTCAATTGCTAGAGGAGGTTCAGAGGCACCCAAAGGAAAGGGACAGGATTTTCCTTGCATTGGAAGCTCACATTTTGCATTTACTCTGATTGAAGGGGTGGATGATGAAGCCTGGATCATTGACACAGGTGCCAGCAGACACATGTGCAATGATCATACTTTGATGACAAACCTCACACCACTTCACCATACTGCAGTAATCACTTTGCCAGATGGAGCTCAAAAAGAAGTAACACATTATGGGGATGTCATTCTGTCAGACAAACTCACCTTAAAGGAAGTCTTTCTAGTACCAAGCTTCACTTGCAACTTGCTGTCAATATCTCAACTTACTCTCAATAGTGGAGCTCAAGCTACTTTTGATCAAGATTCATGTGTTGTGAAGCTAGGACAGAATGGAGATGTGTTACTCACTGGTCATTTGGTTGGAAAACTCTATATAGCCAAGCCAACCTACTCTAAGGAAGCAGTAGCAGCTTATGCTGTCAGTGCCCCTCACTACATAAAAGTTTTCAGAAGTTGGCATAAACGACTTGGTCATGCATCACCAACCACCTTGCAGCATCTATATTTTCTCAAGCATATGTGCACTCCCCCAGTAATTGAGGAGCATAGAAGCTGTGAAATATGCCACACAACCAAACAAACCAGACTCAGTTTTCCAGTAAGTTCAACTTGAAGTTCAAAAGTACTGGAGTTACTTCATGTGGATATATGGGGTCCATACTCTCAACCCAGCATTACAGAAACATCCTACTTCTTGACTGTTGTTGATGACTACAGTAGGATGACTTGGGTAAACCTGATGGCAAGTAAAAAATAGGCTCTGACATCACTTCAGCAGTTTATAAACATGATCACTAGGCAATTGGAAATGGAAGTGAAGATTGTGAGAAATGATAATGGAGCAGAATTTATGAGCAAAGACTGTCAGGATTATTTTTCCAGCAGGGGTATTGTACATCAGAAAACTTGTGTTTACACTCCACAGCAGAACGGAGTGGTGGAGAGAAAACACAGACATCTGCTTGAGATGGCTAGAGCACTCATGAAGGAATCCTCAGCACCACACTACTTGTGGCCATACTCCATCCTCACAGCTGCACATATAATAAACAGACTCCCTACAAGGGTGCTGGATTGGCAAGTACCATATGAAATCATGTTTAACAAAGTGGCATCCTATGGCAACATGAAACCGTTTGGTTGTTTGGCATATGCAACTGACACTGAGCCTCACAAAACCAAATTTGAAGAAAGAGGAGTGAAGTGTATATTCATAGGGTATGTTCCTCATCAAAAAGGGTATAGATTGTATAATATTGGGAAACACAAAGTGATCACTTCAAGAGATGTTATCTTCCTTGAGTCAGTGTATCCATTTGGCAACTCTAATGGCAAACCTTCAAATATTGAGCCCACTCTGCCATTTCCATTCTTTCAAGATGATGAACCAGAATTGGACTCTGACAACATTCCTGGCAGCTCATCCCCATCTTCACCAGCAAATGCCAATGATCCAGTCCAAACTGATGACATTCACCCTACTGATCCACCTCCTCTCAGAAGAACCAGTAGAGCCACACATCAACCAGCCCACCTGAAAGACTATGTCCAAAGCTCTACTAGTTCCACTGATTTATCAGATCCCATTTCACACTTCCATCCTCCAGCAACACATGCTGCCTTTCACACTTGTCATCTTACTATACCAGAGCCAAGCAGCTTCAGGGAAGCCAACAGATACCCTGAATGGATTAAGGCTATGCAGCAAGAGCTCCAAGCACTTGAACAGAATGAGACATGGAAAGTTACCTCCTTGCCAGCTGGAAAAAGAGCAATTGGGAGCAAGTGGGTTTACAAAGTGAAACTGAACCCAGATGGATCCATTGAGAGATATAAGGCCAGATTGGTGGCAAAGGGGTACAACCAGATACTTGGGGAAGATTATGATGATAGCTTCTTCCCTGTTGCTAAACCAGTAACAGTAAGATTCTTAATAGCATTGGCTACTATCAAATCTTGGGCATTGCATCACATTGCTATAAATAATGCATTTTTACATGGGTTCTTAGACAAAGAAGTTTATCTTGCACCCCCTGATGGTTACTCTGGAGCAACTCCAGGACAGGTGTGCAGACTTAAGAAGAGTCTATATGACTTGAAACAAGCCTATAGACAATGGAACACAGAGTTCTGCACTAAACTTCTGGCATTTGGTTTTAAGTAATCACCACATGATCATTGTCTGTTCACTATGTCTAAACATGATCAATTCTTGGCTGTTTTAGTATATGTGGATGATGTTCTCATTACTGGAAATAACAGAGTTCTAATTGATGGTCTTAAACAGTTTCTGGATAAAGCATTCACCATCAAGGATTTGGGAACGACTAGTTATTTTCTAGGAATGGAGTTGATCAGAAACACAAGTGGAACTTTTCTATCTCAGAGAAAATATATCCTTGACATTCTCAATGATGCTGGTTTGGATAACTGCAAACCTACCTCTACTCCTCTACCCTATGATAAAAAATTAAGCAACTCAGATGCTACCCCTTTTTCAGATCCTGAAGCATACAGAAGACTGATTGGAAGACTCTTATACCTCAATCTGACCAGGCCTGACTTGACATTTGCTACGCAGCAACTTAGCCAATTTGTTAGTGCACCAAAAATCTCTCATTGGAATGCTGCCATGCATCTACTCAAGTATTTGAGAGGTACTACACACCTTGGTCTTTTCTATTCCAATTCCAGTGATTTCATCATTCGGGCCTTTTGTGATTCAGATTGGGGGTCCTGTTTAGATACTAGAAAATCCATTACTGGATATTCTGTGTTCTTAGGAGACTGCCTCATTTCTTGGAAATAAAAAAACAAACCACGATTTCTAGGAGCTCTGCAGAGGCAGAGTATAGGGCCATGGCTTCCGCTACTTGTGAACTCATTTGGATTGACTACAATTCTGCAGACTTGGGCCTTGCTAATCCCAAACCGATTTCCCTATCTTGTGACAATCGTGCTGCTATCCACATCGCTGAAAATCCAGTGTTTCACGAGCTCACTAAGCATTTGGACATCGACTGTCACGTTGTGCGCAACCAATTCAAAGAAGGTTTCTTAGCTCTTCATCCAGTCTCTTCCAAAGACCAGCTAGCTGATCTCCTTACCAAGCAGTTATCACCTGGAGCATTTAACTTACTCTTGTCCAAGCTTGGACTGCAACTGAATGCACTTCCAGCTTGAGGAGGGGATGTTGAGATTATCAGCTTTAATTAGCATTAATTCTGCCATGTTTTATCCCACTAAGCCTGATAAGGCTTCTTTTGTAATTAGGATATAGAATAGGTTAAGACTTACTATTTTGAGCTTAGCTGCATGACTACATGCAAAAGTTGGCAACTCATGCTTAGCTTATTATGGCAAGCTTTTATGAAGTTTGTCTTGATTTGAAGCTAACCTAGGGCACATTTTCTAGCTCATATATATATGAGAAATCAGGGATTGATGAAGGAGCAATGTAGCAGCCGCAAACTGTAACATTCAATCTCTCAAAACATTCAATGAAGAATTGATGATTCCCTCTCATTTTTCTGATATTGTTTGAATCATTTATGCATATTTATGCTGTCTTTTCTTAAAATCTTCACCACTCACTTGGTCCAGTCCAAACCCAAGTGAAGAGAAATCGAAGACTAAATGTGGTTCAACATTCAGATGAAGTGAAGGGAGTGGCTTAAACTGCCTCATGGCAGGGTTCAATAGAGCCATCTTTGTTCTTGGATTCTCAGGATCAACCACACAAAATACGCCATTCAAAGGTCCCAAAAGAAATCCAGCTGCTCCTCCAAGACCCTGTAGAGGATCTGGCTCTTCATACACAGAATACATCTCATCAACATAAAAGCCAAATCCGAGTCTACATAAGGCGAGATCAGGTTTATCATGCCAAACAAGTAGTTTCTCTTGATTACTCTCATACCCAAAATGCTGGTATACAAAACTCTGGCTTCCGATGAGAGTGTACCACTTCTTAGACACACACTTGAATCGCAGAAGTATCTTCACAGGCAACCTCAACAAAATCTCCATAATAATTTCAGTTGGCAAATCAACATAGCTAGGGCTCCCCATAAGGCCTAATGGTTCAGTTCCACCAAAAGAGCAACCTTATATTGGATAACAACAGACAACAAATCAAACAACTGGACAATCACTTCTCATATAGCAAGTCAAAGTAAGGTAAGAGAGCAAAACGGTGGATACAAACCGTCACAATCAAAAGAATAGGTTTTTCTGCTAAAATCCCTGAATGCAGATGAGGAATTTATAATAATTTTAGAATTGCTAATACAGGTATCAGAGAGACATTTACTAATGTAAAACTTGATTCTCATTACTACACTTATAAGCACACAAGAAATACATATCAAAATAAAAATTTGGCTCCTAAATCACGCAAATTAAGTACAGTTGCCTGGTGAAAACCATATGAAATTGAAATCAGTTTTAAAATAAAAAAGGAAATACAGCAGTAGAGCGTTCTCTTCACCAGATCGCCGTCGTATTGCATGGCCGCTGATGTTCTGTTTAGACTTTAGAGTGAGAAAATAGAGAGGGATGGAAGCAAGTGAAGTCTCTTTGATTACTCTGGAAACTGATGAGTCTAAAAAGAAGGTATGAAATGACATACTATTCATCAACTGGAATTTCTCATTTACCATTTGAAATGTAATTATTTTATATAAAAATTAAAATTAGGTGGTTGAATAAATTAAATTAAAATGACTAATTTGTTTTCTATGTAAAAAATTGAATTATCTAATAATTTCTACAAAATATTGATTATTATTATTATTATTATTTGCAATTAAATTCGATACAAATAAATCAACCTTCAAAGGTAATGAAATAGTGAAATCTACCCTAAGCATAATAACTACTCCCTTCCTCCCGGCTTAACTTTCCTACTTTGATCGGGCACGGAGGTTAAGAACAAGCAGATTTTATGAAATCTTTAATTTTTTTAAAGGTGGAGATTTTGAGGGTAGAGATTGTGAGGGAAATTTGTCATTTATGGGCTGAAAAATTAAATTGGGACAAACCGAAAAGAAAAGTAGGAAAGTTAGAGCGGGACGAAGGTAGTAACCGACAAGAATGTACTTTTTTATAAATTTAATATTTTACATCAATATATTTAATATGAATATCACATGCTAAGAAAATAGAACTAACTTTGATCTCTTATAAGTGACAATTGAATTATAAAAAGTCATAAATGTCAATGTTTTTAGGATGTTACTTTTCTATTTATATTGCAAGTGTTATTTCTGAACTAGAAAACTGAAAATTGACTAATTTATTTGTCTTTTAACTTTTAAATTTTTTGGGAAACAATTCTTAAAAGGAAAAGTATAATTCGCATTCACAATTTCTATATTGTAAATTGCTAAAAAAAAAATTAAATTTGAAACTAATTGTTGGTGTGATTATACTATCTATATATACTGTCTGTTATTATAGTAGTAATGACATAAAAGGGTGACAAAATTTTCCAATAGCACTATATGAACTCGCACAATAATTTTGAGGTTGGGTCGTTATGGGGTCAACCCGATAAAACACGCTAAAACTTGGGTCATATCGAGTCAACACGATAAATCCATAATTTTTTTTTTAATTATTACTTATCAGTAATAATATTGTATCATTCTTTGAATTCAAGACTTTCAACAATGATAGGGGGCTTTAGTGCTCAAAAATCTAAGTTGGAGCTTCATTTAGATGAACCTAACATAGATGACACTATTTCCACTTCATTAGGATAAGTAAATTTGCAAATTATGATACTTATATAATTATATTAATAATGTTATGTGTATATTTTTTAATTAATGATGATATGTATTTGAAAGGTTTGTATTGATTGATCTAGTGGAATAAATTTACCTGAACAAGAGTTTGAAAGAATTTTAATTAATGACTATGTCTTATATTATAGACTTTCATGGTAACTTTTTTTTTTTTCCATCTATTATGTGAGATTAATTATGAAATAGATGTGCTACTTAATTGAATATTAAAATTCTTTTTTGTACTTTTACAAAAAAAATTGAATAATAGTAAAATATTTAGTAATCCTAAACAAAAAATAAAACATAAATATGTATATTAATGGCCTTAATGGATTGGGTTGGGTTGAGTTGTCGGATTTTTATTGGTTTCAACCCAATAAACTCAATAGGCGGGTTTGAATTGCCACCGCTATTCACATATCAACCCATAATTTGGGGCATGTATTTAAATTTTTTAATGTTAAATAATTTATTAGGACAATTTTTAAAATTTTAACATTAAAAATAGATTAAGGGTGAAAAAAAGATGTCTATTTATTTTGGATGTTTTAACTGATAGTTAACATTAAAAAAAAAAAATCTAAAATTTTTTCATCATAATACTAATTTTATTTAAAAATTAATCGCAAAAAAAGAAAGAGAAAAATTATAATCTTAACAAAGGAAAAAAATGTGACCAAATAAACTTTGTATTTTTTCTATTTATATTGTGTTTGACTCGATTTACTTCGATTAGTTTTTTATTGTTTATTTCAATAATTTAGAATATTTTTGGATCATGACGAACGAGCACCTAGTAAATTAAGGCTCGAAATTGAGCGACATGGTGTCAAGGCCACTGTTGGACATCACATGTCTATCTTACTGGAATTTCAACTTTTAATTAGGGTGATTCTAAATACAACCATAATTTTACGCACCACAACCACAATTTTCTTCTTTTTTCAATTTGCAACGATGCCTGAAACAATACACCGCCTTTAATTTTCTATTGACAGTCATATTTATTCATCTCACTGGAGAAAACAATTTTCTCGAGAACTTTTTATCCACAACCGAATTCTTCCGGCTTTGATGGTTTTTGGCATATAGCAATTGGTGGCCTTTTTAAATCCATGCCTAATCCCTTTATTTTGGTTTTATTTGTTCTTTCAACAAGTGTAAATTATGTATTTTGTTCAGGAAGACTCACGGTATTTTTGCATAAAAAAATGCAGCTTTTGTTTTGAAATTAAAGATAGTTTGCTGAATTTTATATTGAACATTAAGGGTTAATTGTTGATCAACTTTGAGTTTTGGTTTAATTATTTGAGTTTTGGTTTGGATGATGGATTGAAGAAGCCTTTATAGCCGTGGCTAAAGAAAAGAAAAAGAACAATGAAGTGAAACAAGGGTTGTAAATAAGAAGAAACGGTAAAAGAGAAAGTTTATATTATATTATTTTATTTTATTTAAATTGGTGGCTATAAAGAGTAAAATTGTGGTTGTGTTTAGAATTGTCCTTTAATTAAACCAAAACTCAAGGCCCACAGAAGGGAAGCCCAAGACAAGTTAGCCCAAGAATGAATTAAAACGTTCGAAGGGGAAATTGGAGGCCATGAATTGTCGGAGGCGGAACCTGGGGAAGAGATCGTAAAGAATTGGAAAAATTCTCCAAGTGATTTGAAATTATTGGTGATGATAAAATTGGTGAGATAAATAATTAGGGTGCTGAAATAACGATATCTGGTGACATACTTTTCAAGGAAGGTAGAAATACAATGCATACCATTGTTGAGAGGACTTACCCTAGTTCAACAACATCATTGGCAATCTATCTTTTTTTGCAAAATAGAGTTATTCTTGCATCGTTGATTCAATAGATGAGCATTTGATCATGCTGAATACAAACGATTTCATTGTGTGTTCAAGTTAATTGGAGGTAATACAGTTGTTCGGAGATTTTAAACATATTTTTCCTATTACACCAACATGTTCAAGATAAGATGTCGTCCATTCAACTATAAATTCATCTTATCTAGGAGATGATTGCAAAGTATTACGACTCACGAAAAACATTAGGATACAGAATGTGGCAGTTGATGAAGATCGTGCAGAATTAGAAACGAATCGAAGACATATTTAAGTTCTGATGAAGATAATGTTGAACATAATTCAATCAAGAACGTTGTGTAGCAAGAATTCAATGATATGTGTAGTTTGTACTTTTTTGTAAATATTTATATTGTTAAGAAAAAAATATGCATTTTTCCTTTTTAAAGTTATTATGGTTTAATATTACAATATTATTATTTTAAATAATAAAAAAATAGAGAATTCGTGCAATTTGCATGGGTGAAGGGCTAGTAAACGAACTAATATTTGAACTCAATTTTATTAATAAATAGAATTTAAACATTATAGCCTCTTTTATTAGAAGCTCGCGAACAATTTTGTTGGTAACCTAATTAATAAGAAGGCAAAAACTTGTGTGCACCCAACACACAATAGCACTATTGTGCACTTGCCGGTTTATTTTTAATTTTCCCTGGTTCAGACCGGTCCGAACCGGTCCGTTTTTTACCCTTAGTGAAAGTGCAGTTTTTACCCTAACTATGTTTGAAAATTTTACAGCCGCGCCCCTCTTCTTCTTCCTCGCGCTTCTTCTCCGCTGTTCTTCTTCGCCGACGTTTCTTCGCGCTGCTTTTCTTCTCGCTGCTCATTCATCTTGGTGTTTCGAAGTTGCTTCATGTTGATTCCGACGCATATTTTGTGGTTTTTCGAAGTTTAGGGCGTAGGTTTTTGGAGTTGGTTCAGTGTTTGCGATTCCTGAGCCCACAATTTATTTTCGAAGTTTAGGGCTTTCTATGTACGTTATTTACTATGTGCATGTTTCAGATTTTCGTTTTCATTTTAGTCTCTTGTTTATGATTTGAATGCTCTAATTTTGAATGCCCTGTTTTTTCTTTCGAGTGTTCGATTGTCTGAAAGCGGAGTTGGATCACAATCGGAGGACTCGCAGTCGAATCGCAGTCGAATTCAGGTATAGTATAAATGTATTGAGAGTGGGGTTATATATTTTGTGAATTTTGTGATTTTTTAATCTGTTCACAATAACCAATATTTGATCATTTTTCGCTTTTTCATCTTTTCGGACTCCACACTCAGTCTTCCATTTACCAGTGTTGTAAATTGCACGAAATGTTACATGTATGAACAAAGTTCCTATAGAACAGTCTTTGTGTCTTACCCTACGATTGTTTGACAACAGATCATTTTTGTGTGTATATTTACACAAGAAGAATGGTTTCTTCATTTACCTCTTTCTGCTGTTGGAGAAATCATTGTTGTGGATAGTGCTAAAGCATCCATTGTTGTGCATTGTTGTGGAGAAATCATTTACACAGATGCATGGTTAGGAATATAACCAAATGATGTTTTTGTTTATATGCTTACTCCACATGCACCACACACATTAATGACTTTGAAATTAATTTTAAATTTCATACTCTTAACTTGTTAAAATATTGGTTAATCTGTTCACAATGTCTGGTTGAGGATTGTTTCTTGAAAAACTATTATACAGAACAATTATGCTACTGCGTTTTGTGTATATTATGGTACTGTGAAGTTTCATGTAATAATCATCTTTTGTATCTTCCAATTTGTCTTCAGTCTGATCTCAAACCTGCATTTAGTTGACTGACCCAAAGTGATGTTCAAAACTTGACGTGAAGAACTGTAATAGTTAATAATTAACATGAGCAATATGAAATTTTCTTGCTTAGATTCGGTTCAAACATCTTTCCTCCACCATAAAAAATATAGTTTTGTTTAAGTTGAGCAATATGAAATTTTCTTGTAGTTTAGGTTGGATGAAATATTGATGTTATTGTTTTTATGTAACAGGTTTATATTTTTGACCTTGAAATGGAAGAAAAATCTAATGAACCACCGAAGAAAGTGGGCCGTTTTAAGCAAATGATTCGTAAACCTCCTAGAATTAAGAAAAAGGTTCTTAGATCCACTGTTGCTAAAAGTATTGAAGATTCTGCCAAATTATTAAGAACGATTATGAAGGGAACTGGTGGAAGTCCTTCAAAGGAGAAATCAATTGGTAAGGAGAAGAGTAGTATTGAATCTGCCGAGAAAGGGAGTGTGAAGTCCAAGACTAAAGTTTCTGCTGTAAAAGTTGTCAAGGAGAAAGTTTCTGAAAAGAAAAAGACTCCTATTGGATCTCGTGGACAAGGTTCACAAGAGAAATTGGTTAGTGAGGGTAATGTTAGTATTGATTCTGCTGAGAAAAGGAGTATGAAGTCCAAGACTAAGGGTGTTGATGTAAAAGTTGTCAAGGAGAAAGTTTGTGAAAAGAAGAAGGCTCGTATTGGATCTCGTGGAGAAGGTTCACAAGAGAAATTGGTTGTTGAGGGCAATGTTAGTAGTGATTTTGTTGACAGCCCTCAAAAGAATAAGAAGAGGAAAGAAAGGGGTGAAGGGCAATGTGTTGAGGAACAAACTAAGAAGAAAAATAAAGCAAAAGGGAAATTTGTGCAAGGTGAAGCTGGAAAGAGAAAGAAAGATGAAGGAAAATATGTTAATATTGATGAAGCTGAAGATGAAAAACCAAGGTAATTTAGTGTCTAGTTTTGTGTTATCTATTATTTTTTATATAGTATATCTTTGAAAACTGTATAGTGTAAAGATTTTAACATATAGTATGTGTATTTTTATATTTGTAAAGTATTGTGTTTGTTATATACTGCCCTGTTTTTCTGGTTCAATTGTGTTTGCTTGATAGTATATATGATTTTCCTGATAGTAGATATCATTTTGCCTGATAGGATATATGTTTTTGCCGGGTAGTATGTAAGATTTTGTCTGATAGTATATATGATTTTGCCTGATAGCATATAAGATTTTGCGTGATAGTATATATGATTTTAGCTGATAGTACATATCAGTTTGCCTGATAGTATATGTGTATTATAATCAACAGTATATTCAATATTAAGCTATACTACAGTCTTTATTTTATGTAGATGTTTTTATCATTTTCATTTGTAATTAACAATTTATTCCTTTTTAAAATTGCAGGGGTTTAACTTTCCAATGTAGACCAAATGGCTTATTTAAGGTCATAGGTAAGTTGACGGATGCTCAAAGAAGGGATGTCGAAAGTATGGGCTTTGGGGGATTGCTTCATATAAATATCAGCAATAATCGCCATGCAGGGATGTTGGATTGGTTAGTAGACAATTTTGATCCTACTAGTAGGATGATAAGAATTGATGATTTTAGGAAATTTCTTGTGACAGCTGATGATGTATATGATGCATTTATGATTCCTAGGAATGAGGGAGTTGAGGTCCCAATCTATGGGTTTTCAAAAGAGAGCCCTGCACTTGTTTCTAGGCTTGAATCTGAGTATGGCATAGCTTCTAGTGTATTGTTGAGTAAGTTAGAAGTTTTGTTTGTTGAGAGGTTGAGTAATGGAGGAGATGATTTTAAAAGAATTTTTTTGTTATATGCTGTTTGTTCTTTCTTGGCCCCAGCACCAAATAGGTTGTTGACTATTGGTGTTTTAAAAGCCACCGAGGATGTGACTCTGATTCCAAAGTTGGATTGGTGTACATATGTTATTGATAGACTGTGCTTGTCTGTCAATAAGTATATGAAGTGTCGGGGTGCTTATGTAGGTGGTTGCACATTTCTATTGCAAATCATGTATCTTCACAGGGTGAAGTGGCATGGTTTGGCTGAGCCATGCTCTTTACCACTTATCCGTCATTGGAATGACAAGAATTTGTCCATGAGGTGTAGTCAAGAGTCCAAAGCAAAGAGATACGGTGATGGTGATTTAATTGTGGATAAATATCCAATATCTAGAACTAAGGTGGGGTCTAGAAGTAATCGGGGAAAGGGAAATGATGTTGAAACTGATGGTAGGAAGGAAAAAAGTAATGTTGATGAGTCGGAATACATTACCTTTTCTGTCCCAAACACAGAATTGAAGAATTCTGAAATTCAAGCTGTAGCTACTGATGTAAGTATTGTTTTTATTTATTCATGTTTTTTATATATAGTATATGTTCTTTTATGTGATATAATTATTGTATTGTTTGCAGCCGCTTCATGAAATTCTTCTATATTTTAAGAGGGATGTTTCTATTGTTTCCAACTATTACATGACAAAATTGTTGGAAATTAAGAAAAGTTCAGTAGATGAAGCTGGGAATTCTTCAACCCCCGAAAACTTTAATTCCCAGAAATTTTGGTCGGATGAAAAAGTGCATAAAATTATTGACGATGTTGTCAATAATTTTATGAATTTTAAGAAGATGGATTTTGATGGACCGACATTTGACATTCTTACCCCATCACCCGAGGTCGGAAAAGCTAGAGAAGGAGTGGAAGTTGATGATGAACCTGCATCGGCTAAAGAATTAGATGAGGCACTGAATTCTGTCAGTGTAAGGAAAAAGGATGCAGCAGTTGATTTGGATTTCAATTCATTGAAATTTGATGAGAATTGTGAATATGTGTCTGAACTTTTAGTTTCATTCAATCACTTGTTCTCTTCGATGGATCGAAAACACAAAGAAATCATTGACTATTGCTTGTTTAGTGAGGAACCTGAGAAGGATATGTAAGTTTTTTTTTTTTTTGTTTTTAGTATATTTAATTTCAATTTATAGTATTAGCTTATTAGTGACACAGTATATGTTTTCTTTTGCAGCACTGTTTGCTTTAGGAATGGGAACACTCATATTGTTCCCAAGCAAGATATGATTTGTTTGAATCCATTAAATCAAGTTTTCAAGTCTATAGTTGATACATGGAGTTTGATGATTAATCGTGGAGAAGGGGATGCAAATCGACGAAGCCGGTTTATTTTTAATACCGAGCATACTGTAAGTTGAAAATTACGTATCTATTATTTATCTATTTGAGTAATTATAATTATAATTTTTTTTTTTTAATAGGATTCATTGAGGAGATTGATTGAAGGTGTTGGTGAAGCAGGAGAGAATGAAAATGAAATAATAAATTCTTTGGAATTGTGTGCTCGAGGGAATATAAATTTGTTAAAAAATGTTGATATGGTTAGTTGTATCTTAATTAGTTTTTTTATTGTTTAGTTGTTTTAGTATAACCTAACTTATTATTTATGTTGTAGATTTTTGTCCCGTTTCTTCTTGGAGCACATTATGCTTGTGTTGTCGTTAATTTTGTTGATTTGAAGTTCCATTATTTGGACAATAGTAAGTATGAAGGTGATGACAATGTCTTCTTTGAAGCTGCAACATTATTGGTAAGACAATAGTTTTTTTATTTACTACAGTACATTATATAAAACATGTTAGTATATAATTTTCAGAGTTATAGTCTGTCTATAAAACATATTAGTATATAATTTTCAGAGTTATAGTCTGTCTACTTCATGTGTTTTATTCTAATCCATTTCTATTTTATTCTTTTTATAGCAATGTCATATTTCAAAATTGCTTGATCGAATTAGACATTCTAAAGCCAATGAAATTTTGAACTATGGGTTCGATAATGTGCAATTTAAGTGGCAAACAAAGAGGCATGATCAAGATTGTGCTATTTACATGATGCATCATATGATGAAGTTTGATGGTCTTGTATATCATGAACCCAATTTGGTCAAGGTAATTCTCTATTTATTTTTTAACTCATTCCTTTATTTTGTTTTGATGACTCTTGCTATTATTAATCTTATTTTATTTTTATTTTAGGCTGATGTCCGTCGTGCTTTGCGAGGTGAATTTTGTGTTAAGATTGTTCTATCACCACTAAATGAAAGAAAACAAGAACTTCTTCGAGATGTGCAAAATTTTATCAATGGAAAGGCGGATATGATTGCAAGAATTGCCGAAAAAAAGAAAAAATCTGCTGCTGAAAGAGGTAAAGCTGTTGCTAGGAATCCTCGAAATAAAAAGAAGACATTTAAAGGTAAAAAGAAAGGCGGGGAGTGATGTGGATTGATTGGAGGCGAGCAAATATTGTAATAGAACATATGTTTTCGTACAAGTTTCTATACGTTTTTCATATGTCTTGAATGTGTGTATTTTGATGATGTTTTGGTACAATGTTGGATAAGTTTTGCTATATATTTTGGATATGTGAATTTTGATGAATTTTGATATGATTTTGCATATGCTTTGGTATAAGTTTGCACATGTTTTGGTACAGTTCCGTGTACTGTAAGATATGATATCACGCAAAATGATATGTACTATCAGGTTATATGATGTATATCATGAGGCAAAATGAAATGTACTATTAGGCAAAATGAAATCGTTATTGGGGTTTCTGGCTTTTTACGTATACTGTCAGATACTATAACATATACTATGTTTAAATATTAAATACACTGCGAGACTTCAAAAATAATTGATGAGTAACAATAATGGTATTTGAAGAAAAGTTAGTATATTAAATAAACAAAGAAAAGTTAGTATATTAAAAATATATTATCACGCAAAGTGATATCTACTATCAGGAAAAATGATGTATATTATCAGGCAAAATGATATGTACTGTAAGGCAAAATTTTGGTTATATTGAACAAATCTTTGATCGGGTTTTGGTTCGTCGACTTTATTGTTCGCATATTAGTAGATGAATGTACTATTTAAGTAATATTATGTATTCCATAAGATAAGAATAATGGAAACATTTATATATCGAATTATACAAAAATAAAATAATTATATCGAATTATAAAAAATAAATATACTGTTTATCATTTGGGCATATACTACGACACAACATTATATATACTGTGAGGCTTTAAAACATAACGCAACATATAATGTGAGAAAGCATAACATATACTATTACTGAATAGAATAATAATGTCATTAGTTTAACAATATTACTAAAAGAGATATATTCAGTATATATAACTAAATGATACGGACATTGGGCGTTTTTGAACCGAATTCATTGTTCTTGATTTGAGTTGGTTCTCTTGCTTTCTTCTTCCTTCGTCTTTCAAGTTGAGACTTCGCCCTTTGTGCTTTCCTCCCTTTTGTATTTGATTGAGGTGGATCAAGGATGGTATTAGATGATTCTGTGGGTTCTGTTGGCTCTGAATTGTCTAAGAAAGCATCAATAGCTTCCTTATCTCTCACATACCCTTCTTCCATGATTCTTCTTGTTTCCTCATGTTGTTGGCTTTTCAATATCAAGTTGTAGTAATTACGTACCAATTGATGTCTCCATTGGATGGTTACTTGATGTTCTTCAATGGCTGGATTTGACTTGCTATTTTTCTCCCAAATAGTTGATTTTGCCATTTTTGTCCATCTTTCTTTTATGTAGATCTCTGGAATGCTTTGGACAGAATTTATATGCAATACTCTCAAGCAATGGTAACATAGAATTCCACACTCCTCAAATTTCTTGCAAGTACAAGAAATTAAATCCATGCTTCTGTCATATATTACTATGCTTTTCTTATTGTCAACCATATGGGATGAAACATGATAAATCATTGTACTATCTTGGCATCCAACAAGAATTGAGTAACTTGAAATGCATTTTCTGAATTCTTCTTCAAAATCTTTGAAATTTTTTGTAGTATATACCTCTGAAGCTTGTTTTATGATCCCTGTCATGTCCAAATTTGAGGAAGGTTTTGATGTTGCACATGTGAACTCATCAAGTTTTTCTGTGCTCCGCCAACGCTTCAAGATTTCTTTGAAGATGCCATAGAAATCAGTCAAGGATGTTGTCTTCTTTGCATTGAATGATATTACTCTGTTTGTGCTTTCACTTCTTTGAGAAGATAGTATTCCAGCTGAAAAGAAATCTTTGCTCAATGCAGTGCCCCACTTGTCTTTTAAGCTGTACAATCTTGCAAACCAATCATTTTGCTGAAGTCCATATGTTGATATCATATTTTCCCAACATGTTTCAAATTCAACTTCATCAACACACCCTGACAAGCACTTTGTGAATTCATCCTTGAAACTGCTACTACTTTTTAGACGTGCAAACCTTGTTATTGCATTTTGGTAAAGATGCCATTGACAAAGGCGATGTCTTGTATCAGGAAAAACCTGCAATGGAGGTTGAAAATTATAAGTAAGCCAGTTACTAGAAATATTATAAACTTGACACAGTATATTTTCAGAAACACTGTAATATATGTTTAAAACAGTATAGTACATATTTTTGTTTGTGGATGCATAATATGTCTATAGATGAAAGTTTATAATATAGTTATGAAACACACATAGTATATGTTTATAGAAGTCATAGTATACAAGGAATACTAAAACAGTATGACTTTAGTGATAAGACTTGTGTACCTTTTCAATTGCTTTTGCAATTGCAAAATCTTGATCTGTGAATATTGTTACTGGAGATTTCCCCCTCATTGATTTCTTAAATGCTGTGAAAAGCCACTCAAATGACTCCAATTTTTCATCTGATAGAAAAGCACAACCAAACATCACATTCTTCCAATGATTGTTTATGCCTATAAAAGGAGCGCATATTAAGTTGTACTTATTTGTTCGGTATGTTGTGTCAAATATTAGAACATCTCCGTATACACTAAAATCTTCCATCATCATACCATCTCTCCAAAAGATATTGCATAATCTTCCATCTTTCAACTTCACTTTGTAAAAAAAATCAACATCTTCTTGATTTTCCTCTTGTATAATATCTACCACAGTTTCGGCATCCCCTCCTTCTATTGCTTCCATTTTCATTCGGCTAACGAAGTTCAAGTGATCTTTCATGGTGTGCCCAACACCCTCTTCTCCACCAGCTTCATAAACCATATATCTGTAAGAATCCATTGGCTTTATCCCAGAAGTAACCATACTTTCTATCATTTCTGCCTTCTCATTTGTGATTTTCCTCTCAGAACGATGTAAGTGGTTGAGTTCTGGCCTAGTTAGTTCATGATTGTGAATCATACAATGTTTCACAACTTCAAATTGCCCTGCTTCATTCTTTAAAACTCTCATAGAGGCCTCACAATTTGTTCTGATGCTTGGTTTCCTTTTCCTCTTTTCCTCTAAATTTATTTTCTTTTCCCCAGCCTTAGAACACACAAACAATTTTCCCAAGATATCTCCTTTAGATGAGAATCGATTGCTTGACTTTCGAACACTGAAACCCAAGATACGAGCATGCGTGCAATACAAATCATACATTTCAAGGATTGTGCTTCTCTGAAACCCAAGTAGTGAACCAGAAACATCTATCGTTTCATTTGCACAGTCTGTCAAAAAAAAGTGAGCAGATAACATATACTGTTATGCAACTAACAATATACTATTATTTATAATAAAGTATACTATGTCAGTCAAACATTAATTCATTTGCACAGTCTGTCAAACATTAATTCATATGCATGTTTTTATTGTTACCTTCATTGATGTTCGAACCATCATCTAAGCTCAATGTGGTATGGATTTCTTCTGAACTCAATGTTTGAGTTTCAACCTCAATTTCAATCAGGTTCGAATCTGAAACTAAAAACATGAAACAAGTTTGACGTCAATATTTATAATTTATATTTAAAAATTATTCGACATCAATTGTTTGAAAATGTTACCTTGATGGATTTCTTGCCCCACGTTATCATCGAACACTTCAATATCAAGTGTTTCTTTCAATACTTCTACTAAAGATCATGGAAAAAGTCAGATGCTAAACAACTTTGTTGGAAAAAATAACCTATACTATGTATGTGAAAAAAATAAGGTACATTTATTTCCTTCTTTTTACCTTCATTGTTGTTCAATCCATCATCTAAGCTCAAGGTGGGGTGTAGTTGTATTGAACTTAATGTTTTAGTTTGAAGCTCATTTTCAATCAAGTTTGCATCAAAAACAGAAAACATGAAACATTTTTTAAATGTATATATTTTATGTTTACATATTAAAGAACATTTTTTTCAAAATGTTACCTTGGTGATTTCCTTGCCCCACTTTATCACTATGTAGTTCAATATCCATTGATTCTTTTACTTTTTCTATTAAAAATCAGAAAATAAGCAACATTAACGTATACAATGTTTACCATGCACAACATTTTGTATAGTACAATATAATATTGAAAGGTTAATAAATGAGACGAGAACTGACAGAATCAAGATAATACGAACTGCATATTCCAAGTATCATTTGCACAGTCTGTTAAAAAAAAGTGAGCAGATAACATGTACTGTCATTCGAATAAAAGTATACTATTATTTATAATAAAATATACTATGTCAGTCAAACATTAATTCAAAATGCCCTGTTTCATGCTAATCAAAACACCACTATTACTAATCAAAACTGAAATTTCTAAAAGCATAGTACAAAGTTAAAGTATATAGTCTGAACTGCATATTCCAAGCATCAGAATCGAAGTGTTAAGAAATCAATGCAACAAACAAATTAAATCGAGAAATCAATCCAAAAAATTGAGAAATACTATTATCAAAATTTACAGAATCCATATACAAGTTTCATGCTATTCGCTTGATTCATGCTATTCTCTTGTTCTTGTCGTTAGAATTCATAAAGAAATTAATACAAACACAGAATTTAAAATGTAGAAGAAGAAAGAGAATTGTACAAATTTCTTATAGCTGATTTCGCGAGAAGATAGGTGCTGATTTTCCGATGCGGAGGCGCGAACTTCGCGAGGCGACGGTGCAAACTGAACAAGACGGTGGCGCTAACTGAACGAGGTGGCGGCGTGACGGAGGGAATGGGGAGAAGAAGTCGCGGCCAGCTGAAGTTAGGGAGAAGAAGTCGCGGCTGGAGAAGAACTCAGGGAGAAGAAGTCGCGGCTGAATATGTAACAATATGGGCTTTTTTTTTTACAGTTTTTTGTTTTAACTTAATGGGCTAATTTTTACCTAGTGGGTTAAATTGATGAGTGGGCCCTAACAAGTGCACAATAGTGCTATTGTGTGTTTGTTGCACACAAGACCCACTCTAATAAGAATAGTAATGACAATAAAAATAGCAACAGAAAACAACAAAATTCATACTATATATAATATTATGTTCTTATATTATGTTTTATTATAAAGGGTAATTGCATAAGAATGCATGACTTTTACCATATTTTGCAATTCAATCATACCTTATTCTAAAATTGCAATTTTATGCATTATTTTTTAATATTTGCTTTTTATGAGATTTTAATGATTTGGCACCCAAAACTCGATACTCTTCTTTGAAAGATGTCGCATCAATAAAACAAGAAAGCTCGATTCGAATCCGTAAATAAAACACCACTTAAGAGCTAGCTAGATCTATGAATCTAATACGCATATATTATGTGTATTTAAGTAAATTTAAAATATTTTGATATATGTTACTTATACTGTGGTAGTGGATGTCGAATTTTGAGGATTATTTCATAATATCTCATCTAACAAGTTTCATGGTGCACTGAATTGCAAAAAATAAAAAAGTCCCACATATTGTAATTTTAAAAAAGAGATAATTAATTGCAAAAGGAGATAAAAGTAATGTATTTCCTTACAGTTAATCCTTATTATAATGAGCATTTAGTTAAATTCTTTTATTTATATGGAGAGTTTGAAAAATGTGTGTGTTATCCGATGTTCATGAACAAAATAATTAGTTGTTCACGAGCAAAAATGTTCATAAACATGCCTTGGAACACGTTCGTGATCATAATCAAACTAACAAACACTCTCAGATATATCTAGACTCAAATTCGACAAGAAATTTAATTAACCAACCACAACATCTATAAAATCGGTTCGACTCGAATTATTTCCAGCACTAGATAGTAAAATCATCCTAATGGCCATTAAAGTAAATGAACCAAATTGGAGGTTGAGTCAGGAGTAGGGATGTAAACGAATCGAATCGAAAAAAATACTAAAAGATCCAATTCCAGTTCCAAAATATTCACTCGAATCCGAGTCAAATATTAAACAGCCCAATTAGGGATGTCAACGGGTGGGGTAGGGTACGGATAAACCTTCCTCATGCCCTACTTGCATATAAAATGTCATGCTCATACTATATCCTATTACCCCATTTTTTGCATCAGGTAGGATACGAGTAAAACTCGCGAGTATGCGGGTACCCGCAGGTTACCCTATTAAATAATAGTCAAGAAATAATATGATAACTTAAAATCAAATGGGAAAGTATGACTAATTTTTTCTTTTCTTTTACATGTGGATTCTTGCACCTAATTCTTAAAATCACATTATCTAACATATGAGTCCAACTTGTGTGCAATCGTTGCACAAATACAACCTTATGTTTTCCACCCTTAGATGCATTCTATTTCGATCCTGAGCGTCCATTTAGTTTAAATAATTAAAAAAAATGTAAAAGGTTTGAAATGTAAAATTACTAGCCAAACGCTGTCGTCTCCATACAAACTGAAAAGGTCGTGACAACTCGATCTGTGTCTAGCCGAGCCGCAATCTACCTCTGTTTTTTTTTTTTTTTCGCAATCTGCCTCTGGTTCATCTTCCTCATTGAACTATCAAAACTCCACCATTTCGATCGATAACTTCAAAGTATAGGTGGACGCTATAGCCTCACTCTTTCTAAATTCTGAGACTGAATTCATTCTTTCAATCATCCTATACTTGTTGGCTGACTTCCACCAACAATCAGAACCGAAAATGATGAGAATTTTGTATTTGAAACGACGGTGGGAACATAGAGTGGTCAGAAATAGAGAGAGTTCATATTACTCTTAATTAGGATAAATCTTATTGTTGTTCATTCCCGATCAAGTTTGAATCAATGTTTTAGGGATCTTGCATCTTGCCTTTAGAAATTTATCTCCTAGTTCATCAGTTGCTTAATTGTAATCAATTTAGGAGGGATTCCTTGTTTGTAATCAATTTCGGACGGATCCACATATAAGGTTATTCTCTGGAGTAGCTATGGATAACAAATGAATAAGGAAGCGGTGAAAATGGAAAAGAAGACGAGAGATCGCGGCTTGGGCGAAAAAGAAAAAGAAGATGAGAGATGTCGGCTTGGCTTGGAGCCGATAGCTTTTTGAGTTCTTAGTTTTTCATGAAGAAATGTGTCAATTGTAAGTGGGATAGGAATTTGGGACCAGAGGATGTCATCTGGTATTGACTGGGTCTACAATCTGGTTGAAAATTGGATACAAGAGCAAATTAAATAAATACAAATGAATAAAAAGGTGTAAAAATACTAATATACCCTTCAGTTGCATAAATACAACAATTGCATAGTAGAATCACCCCTAACATATAACTGCGAAAGAAAATGTTAAATGAATATACACAAACACATACACGCGCACACACGCACACGCATATATATAAAATAAATTATATACATATAATAATATTTATACATGTACATTGAGTTAGCGAATAGGATTGACAGATCAGATAAACGAATATGACGCTAAATTTATATCCTACCCTTATCCTAATATAATTTAGCGAGTATGGACAATATCTACTCATTACCCTAAAATTCGAGTACTACCTTACCCTTTTAGTATTTACCCACCCGTGGGTAAAAAGTGACACCCCTAAGCCCAACCCTCCTTCTAATTTTTGCCCCAATTTTCATTTCCAACTTCAAAACCCCGAAATTATTTTAAAAAAAAAAAAAAAAAAAAAAAAAAAAAAACTTCAAAACCCCGAGGCATCCTCCATTTTCAGATGCTCCGCCGCCAATCCACGTCATTCGCCGCTTGATAGATCGTAGCCGTTGATTGAGCTGTGTTCAATGGGGAATGTTGCATCATACCAGGAGATCGAGCCTGCATTGCCCAAGCAATTATAAACCCATCCGCAACTCAACTACGGAGGCATTTTCTTTTCTGCAATTTTCTGTATTATTTTGTTAAATGGGCACAGAAAGGGATACGAAACTAAAGAAATAATTTAAAAATCACTATGGGTCGATTTGAATGGAGGAATTTGAGAGGTGGATTTGAAAATTCATCATCAAATCCACCCAATATGTTTAGCAAAAAAAATCAAATCAAGGGATTTTAATTCCCTCATAAATTTCTAGTTCATTTTGGATGGATTTCAAATTCATCCAATAACCTAGTCATTTATAGATACATCATACCTCTAATGTATGTATAGTCATATTATCACACATATTTCACACACTACATAATACAATACACATACCACACATACACAGACTTCACGCACATACTACACATACTTCACACGCATTTCACACACTACACACATTTTAGACACACACTACACAACACCACTACACGCATGCACACACATACTACATGAACTACACGCACACACTACACATACTCAAGTACTTTCATTATCATCATCCTTTAAAAAGTGTTAAGAAAGAATTGAAAAATGAAAAATTTAAACAATTCAATTCCACTCATTTGAATTTAAACATCCAAATAAGAAATTTAAAATTGATTTGAAATAAGTGAATTTTCAAATACAAAGAATTAAAAATCAAATCATTTGCTTTCCAAATCCTTCCATCCAAATACAACCTATAATTATTCGAATTTGAAATAGATTTGACTATAATACAATTATTCAGGCCGATTTAAAACATGGAATACTTGCGTACAAAAAGAAAAAAGACACGTGTATTAGAATAAACTTGTATGGTACCTGTAAATAATTTACAGGTTTATTAAATATATTTTTTTGTTAATAGAAAAGAGAATAAGTTACTAATATATGATTTTCTTAAAGAATCATATTGTTAGTTTTAAATAATATTGAAAAGTTGTAAAACATATTTATAATGATTAAATTTAAATCAACTATAGTAGAATTAAAATCGGAATAAAAAGAAACAATTAAATTTTAGGTTCGAAAAATGATAATAAGGACAATGTGTGTAATTTTGGAAGACTTCTTTGTAAAACACATTACTTGTGGAACCCAAAATCTTGTCATTTCTAGTACAACAACGTATTCTCAATCAATCTACTTTTAACTTTGGACATAGCAACATACAATTATCCATGAGTGAAGACCGATCTAGGAAGATACAATGTAACCGAAGAAAATAATTGGCCCCGACTCTTGTTTATAGTCATAGCAAAACGGGGAGGTCTCTTGTACACCACTTAAACCGATCTAATCGGTGTCATGGGTCAAAAATTATTACTACCACCGTCCCGGTTAAATTTGCACACTTGCCTTATCGGTTCATCCCACTTAACTTTGCACACCTCCAAAATAGAAACTAATTCACACAATCTTCACCCTCAAAATCTCAACCCTTAATCTCCACCTTTAAAAAAGTCAAAGGAAAAACAAAATCTACTTTTTCTTAACATCCCTGTCTGGTCAACCCTGCAAATTTAATCGAGACAGAGGAGTACTATTTATGCCTAAAGGTTTTATATTTGATGGGTAAAATTATTGTATCATGTTTTATGCTTAAATGTATTACATGTCTTAGATAAAAGTATTGTAATACATTTGCCCATAAAATGTATTACATTTAAGCATAAATCATGATACCCAACCCGACTTGTACTGTGCAATAGATGCACATGAGACTTTACCTAGCAAAACACACCAATAACTAATATTTAAGAATCGGTGATTTAAGATTTTAAAACACATTAGACAGGTACAATTTAAATAAATTCCGTAAATCAAATTTTAATAACGCATTACATGATACAATTAGATGATTAAGTATCTGAAATATATAAAAAAATCTATTCAAAATCTCACTTATTTGGAGCCCATTATTTTTCTAAATGTATCACATTTCGTAATACACTTCATCAATATAAAATAAATTGATTTAACCTTCTTAATTCATTCCAAAAATCTCATCTTTAGTTTCGGGAAATCCTTTATATACAATAAAGTTATAGTACTCTTTCATAAAATACATATGCGTATCTATAAATCATGTAAATATGCTACAAATTATCTACAGTGGAAATTAAAAAAGTTTAGATGAATAAAAATTGATATGAATAAAGTTATAGTGTTTTTTCATAAAATATACGCATACCTATAAAATTTTGTAAATATGCAACAGGTTATCTACTGAAAAATTAAAAAAATTGAGATGAATAAATTTATAGTACTCTTTTATAAATATATGCATATCCATAAAACTGTAAAATATGTTACAGTTTATCTTGAGGGAAAATTAAAATATATAGTTATTAAATATTGAATTATTATAATATATTTAATATTTCAAAAATGACGAGGGTGTCACTTGGCAAAATGAATGAGTGAGAGGTGCATTACACTCCTCTCCTTGTTCGATAAGTAATGGATGCAGACAACCTTGTAATCTACAGTTTTGGTCCAATCAGAACCCAAGTGAAGATAAACTGAAGATTAAATGTGGTTCAACATTCGGATGAAGTAAAGAGAGTGGCTTAAACTGCGTAATGGCAGGGTTCAATAGAGCTATCTTTGTCCTTGGATGCTCACGATTAACTACACAAAATACGCCATTCAAAGGCCCCATAAAAATTTCAGCTTCAGCTCCTCCAAGACCCAGTTGAGGGTCTGACTCTTCATACACAAAATACGCCTCATCAACATAAAAGGTGATAATGGCGTGACCCGGATATCAAGTGATTCACAATTAAGACGGTTCCCCAGAATAATCAAACAAGCGAGAATATAAACGACGCAAGAATTTACGTGATTCGACTCGGAGATCTACGTCCACGGGAGAAGGCAATCACCCTCAAAAATGTTTCACTATCTTTTTCTTTGAACACCGGAGAACAACCTTACAAGTAGTAATTTTAGAATTCAGAATTGGAACCCTAATTATTTATACTATACAATAACAACTCTAACAAAATCCCTAAAAATCCGCTAATCATATCTACATGGCCGTTGGAAAAGATCATGGGTCTTTTCCTAACTTTCCAAAGACGCCGCGCATGGGCTTAGCTGTGTTGGGCTTGCGCTCTTGAACCCAATTGACCCGGTTGACGGGCTGGACCCACCCGGGGGATTGGGCCATACCTATCAAAAGGCAAATGTGAATTGACATCGGAGGCATAATAAGGTTTCAAATGCCAAATAAGTAGCTTCTCTTGATTACTCTCATGCCCAAAATGCAGGTTTATGAAGCTCGGGCTTCCGATGAGAGAATACCACTTCTTACACACACTTGAATCGCAAAAGTACTGTTTTGCCGTTAACCTCAACAAAATCTCCATAATAATTTCAGTTCGCAAATCACCATAGCTAGGGCTTTCCATAAGGCGTTATAACTTCAGGTCGACCTTTAATTTGATAAAAAGAAATACAACAAATCAAACAACTGGACAATTCCTTCTCACATAAAAAGTTAAACAATTATTTCTCTTTTTAGAAAAAATGTCTTTGTTACATGTCTTATATGAGTAGCAATTTTCGATCCGACCCGAATATCTCAATACAACCAAACCTGAAAATTGAGGATTAGAGATTATCCTAATCGAGTCAAAAACAGGTCAATCACGAATGACCCGCAAGGAAAACAAAGTCACAGGTCCGTTTCTCTTAAATAAAATAAAAAATTAGGGTATTTATGAAGTTAAAATATCTATAATACTTTTTAGTGATGTGTTGTTACTTCAAAAAAAAATGATGAGTTGTTATTTATAATTTTAGATTTTAGATTTTACTTTTTAAAATTCTAACGTATTTTATGAACATGTGTAATGCATATTTCTGATGTTGACTTGCAGTTGCATTGTCTATTTAGTGAACTTTAATCTTTGGGCATGAATATACAGTTTGTAATGCGTTGACTGCAATTTGACATTTTAAACATGTATACATTGTGACATTTTCAATTTTTAGAGTTTAAAACTATCATTTTTAGTTTATTTTATGAAAAATAATAAATGGATTATGCATGTTTTCTTTCTTTAATTCGGGTTGAAAACGAATTGACGAGTTGACCCACAAACTGAACGTGTTGGGTATTGTTTGCTAGTCTCAATCAATTCGGACTGGCATGTCGAATTTGAGTTGGTAAAGTTTTCATAATAACCAAATCTCAACCCAATCCGCAAATCTGCAACCAGACCCGTTTAACACCCTCTAAAGCCATACCAACGTACCCCATTTCATATAATTGTTAGAGGTTAATTATTGAAGTAATATTACTGTAACAGAGAATTGATCAGATACGCGTCTGTGTGTCCGCGTCTGTACCCGACAAACTCATTTAATAATGTAAGACTGAAAAATAAGCAAAACAATAATAAAGAAAGAAAAATAATGTAACAATCATGCCTCCCACAATCATCCTTTCTCCACCGGCACCTCCAACAACCATCATCTACATCCACCACCTCCTTCGATGTTGTTGTCGTTCTTGTATCAAAATTTGGAAGTTAAAAGTCCTTTTATCCGTAGCCATGTTCCTTATCTCAACATCTTCAATCGTCCGCCTCCAATGGCGTCGTCTGACCTCCGTTTTCGTTGTCTGGTCTCCGACCTCCTACCACTCTTTCTCTTTAGCCGGATTGTAAGAGTTTTAGATTATTTTTTTCCTTCTACCAATTTCTCTTCATGATTGTTATAATTGGAACTTTGATTCGTTATTATACATTGATTTGACAATTAGTTTGTAATTACCTTGATTTCTAGCAAGTGTTTATTGTAAAATACAAATTCAGCAGAAGTCAAAGATGGTGGCGATGGAGATGGCTGCCACAAGGAAGAAGATAAAAACAGATTTATGCCTTTCTCTGCTAACTTTTAAAAACCTTCAAAATAGGATAATACGTGACTCTTATTTATTGGTTTTCTTTAATGTTGCGGATAGACGCGGATATGCAGGGGCGTATTTGATCAAATCTGGGGCAAACAAATATTTTTATATATTAAATATTATATCTTGTTTAGAATACGTAATATAGGTATTAAACTAGGTCGCCAAAAGAAAATTTTGATCAATTTAATATATTGATATTAATATATTATATATAAAATTTGATGTAAAGGAATCATGCCCAACCCCTTCCTATGTTTGTTTGAAAAGGTTGGCCCAATAATCACAAATTCACTACAAATTACAATATCACTTTAATTATTAGATTAATCATTACTAACAAATTCTTACACACATCAAATCATATTTTTCAATTAAAAATTATATTCTACACTATAACCACTACCCAATCATCCAAACAAACATCATTTTTTTACTTTTCCAATCACTAACTCCAGCCACTATCCTCAGCCAACAGTACCCCAACCAAACATGCACTAAGATGTCAATGGTTACCTCTATGGATTTCCTCATTTGAATCCTTAGTTTTGCACCTTTTTGTTAGGCATCCAAGTTATGTATTATACTAAGGCACCGTTTGGTTGCTTAACCCACCAATTGGATTATTGGAATTAATTAGGCTTGTGGAGTGTTAGTATGTAATGGGTTGATGTAATAATTGGTTTGATTGGGATGTTTTAGGGGTTCCAGCGCTAAAAATTAGGTTTAGGTCATGGTTAAGACAACTCAACCCTCCATGGGACACAAAATACCGGTCTGAGTATGAATTGAAACGAGTTACTAAAAAAGGCTTTCAACCACTTAACCAAACATTTTATCAGGTGTGATACATATGGTAATTACCACTTAACCAACCAACGAAGACTGCGATAGTATTCACTACATTTCTGCCATGGATGACAAGGACATAATAAAGAAACAAAAAATTGCAGAAAGTATACAGAAACAGAAGAAATAGAGTTACTTGCTACATCATTAATATATAATTAAGGATTTGATCTTGAACGCTACAAATAATTGTGCTACGTGCGTTATCGCTAAACGTTTTATTCTTTAATTCTTTCTTTTTTTCTTTTTTTTTTTAATTTCCTTCCACAAAACAACCTGTTTCATTCTTTCTTTTTTTCTTAATTCATGATTCACGGGTTCATGAGTTCATGGTTCAGGTTCAAATTTATCGCCTAGGATTTAAGTTTTGTTATTAGACTATAGTTTTATTTCATGTTTCATGAATTTACAGTTCGTGATGGACGTTTCATGTTTCAAATGTTCAAAAATAAAGAAAAAAGAAAAAAGAAAAAAAAAACAATGAAATAGGTTGTTTTGTGAAAAAAAAAACGTGCTAGCGCAACTATTTATAACGTTAAATATCAGTACTTTATATAATTAAATCATTAGTTCTAACTGTCTTTTATAGTTCTAACTGCATAACAGACAGAAAGGCAGAAGTTCATGATATGGATAGTATGTTGCCATGAATAAGAATATGAAAACTCAAGACATCAAACATTATTTTTTTTTTTTTCAGGAAAAACTAATTACAAAAAGAACATGAAAGTCCAGCACTGCTGCTAATTTTATTTTTAAAAATGGTTTATACACTGGACACTAGGTGTGATTAGGTACCAACTAATATAATGTACACATTAGCTAAGCATGTATCATATCAGTGATGGAAATTAGGTCACTTTGAAATCTTTCAAACTAGAAAGTATCACGTATAAATATGCGGTAATAGATCACTGTGCCTATTCAGAAAGTGTAAAAAAAAAAATTAACACTTTAACTTCTTAAATGATAAAATACTCATAAAGTCACTTTTACCCTTACTTTATTAAGGAGAAAGATAATATTAACTGTTTGTACTCACAATCACCAATGTCGTGTATGATGTCGTGTATGATGTTGTGTATGTCAATTTCTTCATCATACTCGTGTACACGACATCGTGTATGATATTGTGTATGTCTATTTCTTCATCATATATTATGTCGTGTATCATACACGATGTTGTGTATGATACACGACATCGTGTGTGATGTTGTATATGTCTATTTCTTCATCATACATGATGTCGTGTATGATATTGTGTATAACATACGATCGTGTATGATACATGATATCGTGTACGAAGTGAGTGAGGGTAATAATACATTAAATGAATGGCATAATAGACATCACAGTCTAAACTTGGCTATTTTAGCATTTAAAAAGTAAAAGTAACACAAAAGTGTTTTACACTCTCTGACTAGGTACAGTTATTTTTTCCCCTTACAATATTGTATCAAGTATCTGATCTCTCCCGCTCTTAGTGATCGAAATATCGTGATGAAGGGCGATGAAGCGACAATACGATATCATGTAATGATACTCGCCTTACTTTCCAACGTATTATATCTAAGACCAGACGACATAGGATCTGTTTGCTTAAAATTGATGAGTGCTTAGCTAAATTTGATTAAGAAAGTTAATAAGTGTATTTTATTCGGATTTGATCCCCTAAATTTATTGAGATAAACCATAAACAAACACATCCTAGTCTTGAAAGGTGTACACATATATTAATTTGAACCAAACACGATTTTTTTTGGTGTTAGACTTGAATTGAAAAACAAAGAAAGAAAAGTGCAGCCATTTAGGGCATAATTCTTCCATCTCGCAAACGCCCTTTGTCGTCTGCTCTCTATTTCATTGCATAAACGGCTCTCGTGCCATGATTCCACTTTTGGATGATAAATTATTATTTATAATTTTAGATTTTATTTATTAAATTTCTAACTTGTTTAGGGACGTATGTAATGTGTATTTTGTATTGATGACTTGTATTTATACTGTTTAACTTAGTCTATTTTAATATTTTGTGAGCATGAATATATAATTCGCAATCCGTTAAATGCAATTTGACATTTTAAATATATATATATTTTTTTTTGTTTTCGGGTTTTAGAATTTAAAATTATTATTTTAAGTTTCTATGAAAAAGTATAAATAGATAATTCTTTTTATTATTTTAATTTGGGTCGGCGAATCGACCCACGACCTGAATGTGCAAGTTCAATTTGCTACTCTCACTCTGTTAACATTTGCGGGTCAGTTTGGATTGGTTTAAAGTATGTACCCGACCTGTTTGACACTCTTAAATTTTGCTATACAAAACCTGATTTCATTTTAATTGGTAGAATTTAGTTATAAAAAATACTTCTTCTCTCCCGCATGAACTTCCAAAATTTTCATTTTTCTTCGTCCCAAGCAAACTTGCTTACTCTTGAAAAGAAAAAGTTATATCTCAATCTCCACCCTCAATCAACCTTTAAAAGTCAACAAAATCCCAAAAAATAACCCTTTTTTTAATATGTGCGCGAATCCTCTGTGCAAGTTCATTTGAGACGGAGAAGTACTACATTTCCTATAACAGTATAACGTTGTTTTCTTTTTCACGATGATATATAGCCATTAGGGAGTGGGGGGGGAACCATCTACCGGACAAAGTTGATCATAAATGTTAAATACTCCACAAACAGAAATTTCCTCAACCAAAAGACAAAAGAAAAGATCAGATTGTTTATAACTGATCATAGTGCACACAGTGCTAGAAGTAAACGTTACACAAAATGAGTTGCCCACGACTACAACTATTTCTCCCCATTTTCCATCTGAATTTGGACATAACATAGTTTTTTCCACAAAATGCATACATAGATCAACTTGTAGCAAAATGTAAAAGGCCAAACATTCCAGATTTTGCTGCCCCAACAAACAACCAGCCCTCATTCGTCAAAAGTTGGTTGCGACTGGCTGATCAATGATTGAAGGTAGAAATCTAATCAGAGGAAGTAATCTTTAACCAAGTCCGAAGAAGTATCCCACAGCATGCAATTGTCCCCCTCACGTTTTATTGAATAAAGGCTCTCTTTATAAGCATGAAAAAACATGCCGATAGTGAATCTTTTTGGAGTTTCAACACTCCATAATCTCTCCCCCGAGATATTGATAGCAAAGATTGAAGTTAATCCTCCTAGTATCAGCTCATTCTTTTTCCAGAAACCAAATGGGTGGAAATCTCTCGAAGGACCGAGGGTTAAAATAATGGCCCAACAACTTTCGTTCTGCATCACCCATACATCACGGTATGTACCAGTCTGATCTGAATAACCAGATGATAGCAAAGCAAGTGAATCACCATTTAGGAGATGTACAAGAAACCGATCTGGTGATATAATATAATCTGGAACCTTTATCTCTAGAAACTTCTCGGTCGTCAAGTCAAAACCAATGATTGCAGCATGAGAGCCCTTGAGGTCCATGAGCCAATAACAAACTCCATCCAAGTACTTGCCATACTGATCAAGACTCCATAAACTACGCATTGAACAAACCAAATCCACATCCTTTAAATGTCTCCAAGAATTACTACCTGAGTTATAAACATAAACAAGAGGAGGATGGTGCAATTCATATGAAGCATCGTTCCTTAAGTACTGAATCCAAACAACCTTGTAATCTCCACTCACTGGGTCCAATCCAAACTCGAGCGAAGAGAATTTGAAACTGAAATACGCTTCAATGTGCTGATGAAGTAAAGGGAGTGGTTTAAACTGTTTCATGGCAGGGTTCAACAAAGCCATCTTTGTCTCTAGACTCTTACTACGCACACAAAACACGCCATTCGATGGCCCTATAAGAAATTCAGCCTCTCCAAGACCCTGTAGAGGAATTGGCTCTTCAATATGCGCAGAATACATCTCATCAACATAAAAGCCAAATCCTAATTTAAACTGTAAGATATTATCATGAGGTTTCTCATGCCAAATCAGTAGTTTCTCTTGATTACTCTCATGCCCAAAATGCTGGTTTATGAAACTCTGGCTCCCGATGAGAGTGTACCACTTATTACACACACATTTGAATCTCAAAAGTGTCTTAACAGGCAACCTCAACAGAATCTCCATTATAATTTCAGTTGGCAAATCTACATAGCTAGGGCTTTCCATAAGGCCGTATCAGTTCAATTCCACCAAAAGAGCAACCTTCAACTGGATAATAACAGACAACAAATCAAACAACTGGACAATTGCTTCTCATCTAATAAGTTAAAGTAAGGTAAGAGAGCAAAACGGAAATAAAAACCGTCACAACTAAAACGAATATGTTTTCTGCTAAAATCATGAACGCATATCTGGAATTACAATACTTCTAAAAATGCTAATACAGGTATCGGAGAAACATTTGCTAATGTAATTTTTTTTCTCGTTATTGCACAAATAAACACAATAAATACATGTAACAATAAAAGTTTGCCTCCTAAATCGCGCAAAATACATTTGCCTGCAGAAATTGAAATCTGTTAGAAAATATTTAAGGAAATATAGCAGTAGAGCTTACTAGCGAAGAAGCACTTAAGCACTCAACGGAGATCCGCCGGTTTCGATGGAACGTCGTCGTATTATATGTTGGCTGGTGTCTGTATAATGTAATAGAAAGAGTGAACGTCTTTCATTGCTGTGGAAGATGATTAGTGCTTAGTGTTTGAGATATAAATAAATAGTAAAATCATCCAAAATGACTATTATAACCCTATCGTAAATGTGATGGACCAATACCCATAATCCGTGTTGTTTCAGCTTTTAACAGGTACGGTAGCTGTACAAAAGTGCATAGGAAATGACATATCTAAATTAAAGCGTAATCTAAACGATAAGTGTCCCCAGTAATTCGTATTCAATTTACATTTTATAATTTCTCTATCAACAATTTAAAATATATTTATTTTGTAAACAAATTTAAATCAAGTGATTGAATAATTTAACTTTTTTATGTAAAAATTTATACTTATCTAATACTTTTTACAAAGTATTGATTAATTTTTATCTACAACCAAATTTAATACCATGACACTTTTATCGAGAAAATGTAATATATTCAACATAAATATTAATATACTCTTATTTATAATTCTGATTGCCAGAATTTTTAATTAGTGTACGAGAGTCATACTCAAAAGATATACTAAAAGTAGAAAAATTACGATAGGAATGTTTGGTTATATTTTTACAAGTATATTTTTTTATTTTTTACTATGTTAAATACATAAATCATGTTTAATTGTTTTATCAGATTTATCTATATACTTTTTTCCAAATCAATCATTACATTTAAATTAAATATTTATTTTGTATCATATTATTATCATTTCATCTAATATAATACAATATATTTCAATTTTAATTAATCATATATATGTTTTATCACCAACTATTTACTACTATTCTAATAAAATATTATTACCCAAACATATTATTCAATGATTAGTCACATCTATTTAAGCATCAATCGCAAAATTCTAATCTCTTATGAAAATCAATGTAAAGATCCTAGAAAAAAAAAATTAATTTGATATATCCCCTTTTCATAAAAGTAGGATATGTTTCTGTCTAAATATTTTATGTATGAATGTAATTAATTTGACATTGTAATTAAATCTGTATGACTAAATTTTAAGTCCAAAATTAATTTGTAATACAAATTTTAAATAAATTCAGTTGCCTATCTAGCGCACACATGTATAGACGGTTATGGGTTATTTGGTTGATATCTTTAACTACCAATGAAAAAGTTCTTCTCTTTTTCCATTTTTCTTTATCTTTTTATCGCAATATCTAGAATTAGTTTTATAATTTTTCCATCTCAACTTCGTTTACAATGACAAATATATCAAATCAATATACTTTTACGATCTTTAATTTGACATAATTATACATTGATATAGTTAACATATTTAATTTTTTATCGTAATATATTTTTTTATTAATTTTTATATTCTTCTATATTAAAAGAAATATCACAATTCCAACAAAGTTATTTTTGGAAGAAATAAATTTTATTACTCTTCTAGAACATTTAAATTATTTATAGCAACAACTTAAAAGAAATGTTGTCTGGTGCATCACACGGGAAAGAAATTTAATTATTCGTAAGTAATGGATTACTAATAAAAAGATATTTGTATTATAAACATATATAATCCATAACCATAATAATTAGGAAAAAATGCAGAAATGACAAAATTTCTCCAGATTGTCCTTAAAAAAGATAAAGAACATATATTGATCCTGATCCAGCAAAGTAACTTTTGTGCATTGGAAGTTGGCTAGAGTCAAATCAATGTCATATCATACTACTACTTTCTAGAGGCCCAAAAGTGTGGTTGTGTACGCTTTCAGAATTTCTTTTTAATTTTTAAGTTATTTAAAATATTGAAAAATGTTATTGTTAGATTGAGTGTGTAGATACTCTCCGTCTCATCCTAATTTGCATATTTTTATTTTCGATTCGTTCCACATTAATTGGCACACTCTTAAAAAGGGAATTTATCTTACTATATTCACCTTCAATCTCCACCTTTGAAAAAATCAACTATAAAAAATAAAAAAATTCTTAATATACGCGTCGGAGCAGGTGCGTAAATTAAGCCGAAATGGAGGGAGAATTAATTAAAAGTTTAATATTAATATTAAATTAAGGGGATATCAATTCATATGAATAGTGAAAATGTAATTATATTGAAATTATCACTTTTCTTGAACAAAATCCCACAATCAGCTGCACCTTTCAAGTATCTCATCACCCATTTCGGTGCTTCCCAATGTTTGCTTGGATTTGTCATGTATCTACTAACAAAACTCACAGCATATGAGATGTCAGGCCTTTTGTATACCATCACATACATTATACTCCCCACAACATTTAAGTAAGGTATTTTCCTTCTGTTCTTTGGTTTCTATAGCTCTGATAATTTGAAATGTTGAGCCAAAGGGATTGAAACAGATCTGAATTCATACATGTTAAATTTCTTTAACACATTTTAATGTAACTTTTATGTTCTAACCACAACAATCCTTTTCTTATGTCTCGAACAATATTCATTCCTAATATCCTTCTAGCTTCTCCTAGCTCTTTCATCTCAAATCCTTCTGCAAATCTGCTTTTAGTCTTTCTATTTCAGAGTAATTTTTGCTTGCCACAAGCATGTCATCCACATACAACAATAGGAAACTTAAAAACTCTTTCCAGCTTTCTTTATGAACACACAATTGTCATACCTGGATTTCACACATCCTATCTTCTTCATATGGCTGTCAAACTTTATATACCACTGTCTTAAGCTGTAATTGAGCCCATACAGTGATTTTCTCAGTAAACATGCCTTATTTTCATTCCCTCGTAAGACAAAACCCTCTAGTTGAGACATGAATATTGTCTCTTTCAAATCACCATGTAAAAAAGTTGTTTTAACATCTAATTGTTCCAGTTCCAAATCCATTTGAGTAACCATAGCTAGAAGATTTCTTATTGAGCAGTGTTTCACCACAAGGGAAAAGATATCATTGTAGTCAATCCCTTATTTTTGTGTGAAGCCCCTTGCAACCATCCTTGCCTTATATCTCATTTTCTCAGGTCCTGCAAATTCTACTTTTCTCTTAAAACTCCATGTGCAACTGCAGTTTTTGGTGAGCTGGTTTCTCCATTAAAGTCCATGTTCATTTCTTTCTAAAGAATCCAGTTCTTCTCTCATAACAACCATCCACTGATCCCTATCTTTGCTTTGAATAGCTTCTCTGTAGTTCCTTTGTTAAAAAAAAACTCAATTTCTTCTGCCACATTTACTGCATAGGTAGTGAGATATTCTTCACCATATCTGCTTGAAGGCTTCACAGTTCTTCTTTCTTTGTCTCTTACTAGTTGGGAATCTCTGAGATCATTTGTTTCAGATTGAACATTTCTATAGTCTTCATTTCCATCAGTTTTAGAGTTTCATTCATCTTCATCCTGATCTAACTCCACCTTGACACTTGACTGATTCTCATTAGTACTTGTAACTATCTCATGGATTTTATTATCCTTAAATGGAATCTGGTCTTCACAAAAGACCACATCTCTGCTGACCAACACTTTCTTCATCCCTGATTCAAAACACCAGAGCTTATATCCTTTTACACCATGTTGATGACCTAACCTTACACATTTTAGAGCTCTAGCTAGCTTCCACTTTATCTTGCTTGTGGTGAGCATATGCCATACATACAAATGGTCTGAGATGTGAATAACCTGGTGCATACCCACACCATCTTTCTTCTGGTTTTTTAGTTCATTAGCAGTTGAAGGAATTCTATTTATCAGATAGGTTGTTGTTGATGCAGCTTCTCCGCAAAACCTTTTCTGCATTCCTGAGCTCAATAACATGCACCTAACCCTTTCCGATGTGGTTCTATTCATCCTCTCAGCTATCCAATTCTGCTGAGGATTACCTGGGACAATTTTATGCCTTCTAATTTCCTTTTGTTTACAGAATTGTTGAATTTAAAATTGTTGATACCATAATCTATTATTGCAAATCTCTATTTAGACTTTTTCCAACTCCAAAAATATATAAACATTATACATAACACAATATCTACTTCAAAACTCAACAATTCCAAGTGCACTAGCTTAATATGTAAACAAAGTGCTTAGAAAGGTCCACAAATATTTCTTAAGCAAACCCGAAGTACATTTCTTTGATATTTTCCTAAACGTATAATCTGTATCAAGACCTTCTCCATGATAGTTTTGTGTAACTATAGACATCGAAATTTCTAGAAACTCATAATATCTATGAGCAATCTAAAACTAATAATGAAAAAGCCAGCTTCAAACTTGAGGAGAGATGGGAGAAGCGAGGGAGCGAGAGAAAGACATGTCTGGTTGATCACTTTTCCTCAACTCCCTCCCACAAAAATGTTTCTTTTAAAAAAAAAAAAACATATATATATATATATATATGTTTAGTTTTCTTCAATCAAATGGATAAGATAAAGTAAGTAAAACCTTAATTCCACATTTAAAAATGTTTTAATATGTATTATGAATATGACCATACAATAGGTGAAGCTTAAGCTTTAATTAATCAATTAAAATAATGAATATTCTATCCAAATATAGGATTTCAAGTACCTTTTCAATTTTAGTCCTTGAAAGGAAGTCTATATTGGCTGATGCACACCATATTGCTTCTCCAAAATAGCTACCAAAATGAAATTGAAAACACTGTTATGCTTGTTCCTGGTGTAAAATAAAGATTTATTTCACTGATAAACAAGAAAATCTATTTCACTGATAAACAAGAAGCCACATCTAAAATTTCAAATCTATTGATATTAAATTCTTGTATTTAACCTCCATTCCAACATAGCCTAATCGAATTTCATAACAAGCTTATTATTGCATGACATTATCTGTTTTCCTATAAGCGAAGCAAGTAGCTTTTGTGAGTTGGAAAATTATCACAACAATAGGCTCTACAGTTTCATGATATACCTAGGAAAATAAAAAGGGACCACAATTTAGAAAAAGTCTGGAGAGTATAATATAACATTCATTCACCTCATCAGCAGGTTATCTTCATGGGCTATAATTACTTCATCGTTTGAAACTTCTTAGTTCAGCACATAATCACATACAAATTCATGTTTCTCCAAGTACTCTATCAGGTCAGCCTGCACACATTATGACAGAAATTCTCTAAAGAAAAAGGAATGTAGATGATAATCAGGTCAATAAGCACTACCCAACTTACCTGAATCAACTTTTCATCACCACAACTTATTACCACGGTTTTGTCATACAGTTTATAAAATACTAGATAGTTCACACTGCCAATGAATCAATGCTTCCCAAAATCTTCAAATATAGAAACCGAAAGGTTGAACTTTGGAGAGAGTGAGATATGGAGTCACTTTGAGGGGAGATGTTGAGTAGCTGAATCGTGTACACCACATTGCCATCATCGCACCAGCCTCGAGATCCTTGTAGAAGCCAGAAACATTCCGTAAAAAAAAAAAAAAAATACAATAGCCCTAACAATTTGGGGTAAAATCAAAATGAACCTAAATTAAGTTGGAGATATACCTGATTAATGCTTTGATAGATAATTTATGCTCAGAACAACATCGATGTATGGCTAAATGGTGGAGATTGGAGAATGACTACTAAGCGGAAGATCGAGATTCAACATTGTGGTGGGATGAAGCGGGAGCGACAGGATGTGCAGGCGCACATTGAGAGAGAGAGAGAGAGAGAGAGAGAGAGACTTCATCGTCGATATTAATGGTTCCAGTTTAGACCTCATCGAGCATGAAGGGTGTGACATCCGGCGCATAGGCAGGGAGGACGACAGAGGCGGTGGCAGATATCGGAGGAGCGCGGGAGAGTGAGGTGGATATTGGAAGAGCGCGACGGAGTAAGGTGGTGGATATCGACTAAGTGCTGGCAGAGCGCGGCGCTGAACGGGGGATTGCAGTTGAAAATGGAAGAACGCAATTTTGGTCTCCTCTCTAGTGAGGAATAAGGAGAATTAGGGCTCCTTTTTATTATTTTTAGAGGGTCTTTTTCTTTGTTTTACATATTGCACTGATTTGTTATACTTCCATGCGAAAGAAAAAAAAAATCGTAGACAATAGTGTTGATTATTAGCAAAAAATACGCTAATAGATATACCAATAATAAGTGTAGAGAAACCACGATGGAATAGAGAACCACTGCGGTCGAGAGATCAAATAAATTGTTCAATGGGCTTTGTTATCTGATTTGTTTAGTGAAATAGTGAATCTTTCAGTAGGGCTTTGGTATTTTATTCTTTTTGTGTAGACATCTGATTTGGCTTTTTTTCTTTTTACTAAAAAAAAGAATCACAAAAATAAATAATTGTACAATATGTGGGGCACGGAAAAATTCAAAATGTTAATTCATGAAAAATAAATTAATTCATTACAAATTCTAACATATACATACAAATTAAATACAATAATTTTGCACAAAAAAACTCAATATAAAAAAATTGATATCAAATTATAGATAAGAAAGAAAGTTTTTGTATACGAAGAAAAGGAAAAGGAGATATGTGATGTTTAACTTATGTAAAAAAAATACAAATAAAATTACATTCTACAATCGAATTATTTATAGCGATTGATGATGGAGCCTCAAAAATTTAATCGGTTCAGGCCGAGCAAAAATTTAATCGGCCTAATAATGGATTTGTAATGAATTCACAACATAAAAATGAATTGATTAGATGAATACAAAAAATTATCAGATAAAAGAAAGAAAGATACATAATTTTCAAAATAGATAGAGCATTTCTTATCTTATCTAGCTTTTTTTATTGAAGATTGAAAAAATCTCTTGTATCAAATAAAGTATCATTTGAATAAGATAAAGTAAAAAACTCCAGAAGTAAATAGACTCTGTTCGCTTATCACGATGAATTATATTTCTTCAATACACTGTTGTCAATATAAATATTGAGAAAAGAATACAGTGCAAAAAAAGAAATTACATTGTTACTCCGGATAATTCAAATTGAAGCAATTGGATGTCCAACTCGGTCCTATATGACCGATCAATAGAAATACTCCACCTTCGTGTGAAATGGTAGACACACGAGACTCAAAATCTCGTGCTAAAGAGCGTGGAGGTTTGAGGCCTCTTCAAGACATAATATTAAGAATGCTCATTGAATAAGGAATAAGCAATTCAATAAGAGAGCTCGGATCGAATCGATATTGATATACCGATCTGCACCCACCCCAGAGTATATGCTTCAACGGGTCGGCCCGATAATTCCATGAAGGCATTATTAAAACAAAATGCAATATATAAAATAAAATACAATCAATAAAATAAAATAAATTGATAATTATTATTATTTTATTTCAAATATGTTATTAATTATTAAAATTACATTGAAGAGTTTATTAAAAGTATTGTAAATTAAAATGCCTTTTTATAACAATTTCCCGAAAATGTTGACAATAGCGTTGTCTATTGGAGCAATGTATTGCCAATAGACAACAAATTTGGGAACCTGTAGTCAAAAGTGTCGTCTATTTGTGGAAAAATGCGCTAATAGACGACAAATGTTGAAAACCGTTGTAACACTGCTGTCTATTTGTGTGTCTTGTCGCTAATAGACAACAAACTGCGGTAAAATTGTTGTTAATTCATGAATAGACAACACTGCTAGAAAAAACTGTGGTCTTTTAGCTGTTGTCTATTTATGAAATTGTTGTAGTGTGTCTCAAACTGCATTGCAGCCATGATGGATTCTTCCAGGTTGGATTCCTTCACTGCATTCCCACAGATGGCGCCAATTGTTGGATAAACAATCAAGATCCGAATCTCTCCAAGAATCACGCAATACTCACAACTGATTTGAATGAAAATGTCAGACAAATGTTTACGTGTTTTGATCAAATAAAGATCTATGTCCACGGAGTTAGCTTGGATGTTTATTGATGATTCAGGATTACAATAGGATCAAGGATAACACATGCAATCTCAGCACATGAAATCAAAACCTCACACACTCAAGAACTTACATGGTCCTAAGCTCTTCTTTAAAATGTGTAATTCACCTATGATCTCACTCTCTCTCTAACCCTCTTTCTAATATAGAGATAATGAATAATGATTCTATCTAGAACCGGGTTAAAATGATTCAAGAAAAACGGATGGAAACAGCCCTGCAAAGTGACTCAGAAAACAACTGCTTTTTAAACGGGCAAAGACAACGGTTCTGGAAACTGTTGCGGTTATAACTAACTTTCTTCCGTTATCCTTTGGCTCAACTCTAAAATAGCTTTTCCATCTTGTAAGTGCTTTTCTCCTATATTAGCTGATTCTCTGAGTGTTGTAAGTCATTTATGCTAATAGAATAGTAATTAAAATAATAAAAAAATATACTACTAAAAACAAGACTACAAATCTTGCACTGAGCTGGAGCTTAGTATTGGCCTAACATCGCTCCGCCTCCGGTTGGGAGATGGTGGAGCATGCATTTAGAGATTGTTGATGGGTGCATCAGCTTTGGGAGACCACGCCACTTTGTTTGGAGCTACGTCCAGATTCAGACAATACCCCATTTGTCTCCTTATATTCAATTTGGACATCTCGCAATTTCTTAGTTTTCAAGCAACTGGAGGAGAGCCAGCACCAGTGTTTTCAGAGGGCCATGTAATGCTGCCAATGACTATAAAGACGTGCAAAATGTTCGACAACAAGGAATTGACAGCAGCTTGCTGTTGGTTGGAGCCCACTGGCGGAAGGTTTGATTTAACTAAATACATATGTGTCGGTGATGGAGAATGGTGGGACGAGACTGGGAGGTGTGGTAAGAAATAGCATGGGGCATAGGTACTTCGATCCCGATCCGTGCTACGTACGAAGGTCTATTTGGTTGAGGTTGCAGAAGCTTTGGCAGTAAAGGAGGGACTTCAAATGCTTCATTAGATGGGGTGCAGTAGGATTATGGTGGAAGTTGATTGCCATTGCAAGAAAAAATGGCATTTGCGGTTAGTCTTTTGCAACTACAAAAGTGGTCACTAAAAGTGACCCCTTTTGTAACTACTAGTAGTTACATAAAATAATCATATTAGTTTAATCAAATTTGCCACAATATGACAAGCTCTTTTGCAACTACTTGTAGTTACAAATATACTAGTAACTACAAAGTAGTTGCAAAAACACTTTTTGCATCTTGTTATAAGTGACTACCCTAGATTAATTACTTTTAGATATTTAGTTAATAAAAGTATTTTTGTGACTACTCTCCTTTTTTTGTAACTACATTTTGTAATGACAAAAAATCTTATTTCTAGTAGTGTCCTTGCTTTGCAGCAAAAACTTTACCGACCGAGGAAGAAATTCTCATATGTTGGGGAGATTGTGGATGAGATTCTGCATTTTACTTCACGTTTTTAGTCTATTGATTTCGTTGAGTCCGTAGAACTGCAAGCTCCCTAGCTCATTCCATAGCTAGATTTGCGTTTTCATTTCGGAGTTCTTTTGTGTTTGAGGCGATGTACCTGATGTTTTTCAGCATATTGTAGACGTTGAGGCTTCGGCGATTTGAGTAATTTCATGTATTGGGTTCTCAAAAGAAAAACGATTGGGGAGAAAATAGAAAATACTTTGTTTAATAAATGTTGGTTTAATTTTTGCACTTTGCAGTTTTATTAAGTCTAAGTGTCCGTTTATTTAAGATTGGACTCAGTAGATTTAGAGGATCGAATCTTAATAAAGCACACAAATTAACTTTCTCAATCAGATTTGGCCCAACATTCTTCAGTTTTAAGCAAACGGACCCTAACATTTCCTAGTGTCATTATAGATTATCTGTCATTTTCATGCGTCACTATAATAACTTTCCACAAAATGCAGCTTACCATGAATGAATTTTGCCACGAACATATTATCATAAAAGCTACTCCCTCCATCCCGGCTTAACCTGCCTAGGTTGACCGGGCACAGAAATTAAGAAAAAACAGATTTTGTGGAATCTTTGACTTTTTTAAAGGTGGATATTGAGAATGGAGATTTTGATGGTGGAGATTGTGAGAGAAATTTGCTATTTATGGGGCTGGCAGGTTAAGGTGGGACAAACTAAAATGGCAAGTAGGCAGGTTAAGCTGGGATGGAGGTAGTAGTATTTACTTTGTTACGATAATCGCAAATTAAAATTTTCAGACATATGCATATGCACCACGAAATTACTATTTGTCATAACTATAAAATTATTTTGCCATGAAACTAATGTCACGAAAATATTTAATTTACCACGAAGAAATGAAATTTTCTAAACATAAATATGTCACTAATACGAGATTATTTTGCCACAAAATTAATTTGACATGGAAAGAAAGGTACCAATTAAATCAACTTCATGTCAATATGAACACAAACAGAACTAACTGATTCATTATACCAAAAAAAAAAAAAAAAAAACATAAATTCGCCATAGACAAATTATCGGAAATGACATCAATGATTCGTGAGCTCGAGAAAGTTATCTACAGCCATGCCATGTTTTCTGGCCAATGCGGCATAGCATCCCCACTAATGTGCCCACGAACGGATATGAATTCTCTCGAGTCGCATTTGGATGGAAGGTTTTGAGAATGAATTTACAATTCTTAGTCTTAAATTCATTATTATTGTTTGAATTATCATGGATTTTTTATTTTTCATTTTGAGCTTTTTTTTAGAAGATTTGAGTGAATTTCACATTCATTTTAACTTAAGTGGTTTTCAAATCCATTAATTTTAAATCCATCAATTTCAAACCACTCCATCCAAACGCAACCGCCAGTTACTTATCTTGTGAAGTTGGTGAATTTCAGTAGATCCACTTTATTTTAATTTTGATGGGATGAAAGTTGAAACCGAGTGTTCATCTAGTAGTGAATTTGTAGCGAAATTCTTTAACTAGTTTGTAGTTAAATTAAAAAATGCTTAATTTATAATACTTTTACAGAACTGTTAAAATTATAATAAATCTAAAGAAAAAAATGATCACATCTGACTCAAGGTTTTTTAGATACAATCGTTGTTGCAAAAATTATTAACTAGTTCTCTGATTAATCCTCACTTAGACACTAAATTTTTATTGACCGTGTTTGTTTATTTTCCGATTCCACCTCATCTAACCACGCTTATATTCCGATCAACTCTACTTAGATCCTGACTAGTAACTAGACTCTACTTGGATCCTAACTAGTAACTAGATTCGAGTATACAACTTAGCGACTTCTTCTATCTCGCCTACAATATCAAATAAAAAAGTATGAGTTTAACATCTATATCTACATCCCGTTCAATAAATAACAAATATATAAAAACTTCAAGTTTAACATAATTCATCCACATATCTATGATTGTGTTTACTTATGGTTGAAGAAGACTGAAGTACTGTAAATTGGAGAAAATAAAGTGGAAAGATAATGTTGAGTTAAATGATGGGTTTGATTTATTGGTTAGAGATTATGTTGAGATTTATTTTTAGTATAAATATGATAAAAAGAAATAATATAATGTTTTTAAATATATTACCAGCAATCTCATGCCAAGTGGTGACCAAGTGCTAAGTAAACTACCCAGCCAAAATTAAATACTCCAGTTCAGGTGCACCTTACACCTTATGCTATGTTCGACACACTATTAAGCAAGCAAAGGACTTAGATAAATTAGATTAAATTGAGTAATGATTTGTTAAAAATAAGGTGTACATCTCTCTCTGACTCATGTCAAAAAATCATTTACAAGTTAAAATGGACTGTTTGTTGATCATAAAAGAAAGATTAGAATGGATCTTGCTGCAGACATTGCTAGAACCAAACATTACACAAAATGAACTTGGACATAAAACATTAGGAAATGTTCATGCAAGAAATCGCATAGCTCAACATGTAACAAAATGAAAGAGCCCAAACTTTTTCTAGAGTTTGCTACACCCATAAACAATACAACTAATGATTGCGTCTTGCTAGTTCACGATTGTAGGAAGAAGTCCCTAACAAAATCCGAACAAACATCCCATAGCTTGCAACTATCCCCCTCATGTTGTAGTGAAACGAGGTTCTCTTTATAAGCATGAAAAAACATGTCGTAATGTCTTCTTGCTGGAGTTTCAATGCTCCATACTTTCTCCTTCGAGCCATCAAGAGCAAAGATTGAAGTTGGTCCTCCTATTATCAGTTCATTTTTCTTCCAAAAACCAAATGGACGTACGTCCCCCAAAGAACTGAGAGTTAAAACTTTAGCCCAAGATCTTTCATTTTGCAGCACCCACACATTGACGCATATACCAGTCTGATATTGATAACCAACTGAGAGCAAAGCTAGTGAATCACCGTTTAGGACAAGTTTAAGATACCAATCTGGTGGCCTAATGTAATCTGGAACCCGGATCTCTCGAAACTTCTCGCTTCTCAGGTCAAAAACAATGATAGCAGCATTAGAGTCCATGAGATGCACGACCCAATAACATTGTCCGTCCAAGTACGTGCAATACCGATCAGACTCATAACATGCACTATGCATGGAATGATCCAAATCCACATCCTTTAAATGTCTGCAAGAATTACTACCTGAGTTATAAACATAAACAAGAGGATGGCAGTGCAATACACTTACGTCCTTGTTTCGTAAGTAGTTAATCCGAACAACCTTGTAATCTCCACTCACCTGGTCCAATCCAAACCCGAGCAAAGAGAAACGGAAGACTCGATAATCGCGATGAAGTAAAGGGAGTGGCTTAAATTGTCTCATAGCAGGGTTCACCAAAGCCATCTTTGTCCATGGCTTCTCACGGCTACATACGCAAAATACGCCATTCAAAGGTCCCATAAGAAATTCAGCGCCTCCAAGCCCCTTAAGAGTTTCTGGCTTTTCATACACAGAAAACATCCCATCAACATAAGAGGCAAGTATGAATTTCAACTGGAAGGCATGATGTTTCTCATGCCAAATCAGTAGTTTCTCTTGATTACTCTCATGCCCAAAATGCTGGTTTATGAAACTCTGGCTTCCGATGAGAGTGTACCACTCCTTGCACACACACTTGAATCGCAAAAGTATCTTCACCGGCAACCTCAACAAAATCTCCACAATAATTTCAGTTGGCAAATTAGGGCTTTCCATAAGAGGCCTCATGAGTTCAGTTTCACCAAAAGATCAACCTTTAATTGGATAACAAATCAAACAACTGGATAATTGCTTCTCATATAACAACTTAAAGTAGGGCAAGAGAGCAAATCGGAAAATACAAACCGTCAAAATCAAATGGAATAGTTCATAATAATTCTAAAAATGCTAATACAGGTAATGTAAAACTTAGGGTTCTCATTACTGCAGTTATAAGCACGCAAGAAATAAATATCAAAATAAAAATTGCTCCCTAAATCGAGCAAATTACATTTTCCCGGTGAAAAGTACATGAAATTGAAATCAGTATGAATATAAAAAGAAATCTAGCAGTAGAACTTACTAACGAAGATAGAGGTAAGCAGTGAACGGAGATCCGCCGGTTCGGATGGAACGCCGTCGTATTGCATGGCCGCTGGTGTTGTCTGTTTAGGGTGAGAAAGTCTCGAGAAAATAGATAGGGATGGAAGCATTAGTCAGGTGTTATTCATTACAGTAATTGAATATACTAAAATCGTCTTATTGACAACCATAACCCTATCATAAAATATAGGGTAATTCTATGTATGGGTACCATTGTGAGATAAAATTAAAATTATACTCCCTCCGTTCCAAAATAGATAATGTTTTAGCTTCTTAAACAAATTTCAAAATAATTGATGTTCTAGGTTTTTTTTACCATTTCTCTCTATTTTACCCCTATGTAAATCCAAAAATATCTTTGACTTTTCAACCTTTCACTCACATTTGATATCATTAAATCTTATTTGCACAAATTTTAGGCAAATTTAATATATTATTGTACTGTTCACTTAACTATTAATATAATAGGTGCATTTTTTTCCTATTTATCAATATAAGTGAACTCGCCTGTGGCACAGGCGAGTTCACTTAAATCTGACAAAACACTGTTCAATCTCGCCCCTGGCAGGGGCGAGTTCTTTAAAAATTTTTTTTTTTTTTCAGTTAGATCTCGCCTGTGTCAGGGGCGAGATCCAATTTTTTTTTTTTTTTTAAAAGATATAACTGATCTCGCCTGTGCCATGGGCGAGATAAACTCGCCCCTGGCAGGGGCGAGTTCTAATTCTTTTCTTATTTTAGATTTTATATATATATTATCTATTATTTAATTATCTTTTAGGATTTTATATATACATTATCTATTATTTAATTTTCTTGTCTCTATCAAACATTCATATTAAATTATGATAAATTTTGAATAGATTACACTGATTGGTAATAATAAATAAAGCAAACATACATAATCCAGAATTCGATATCAGTTAATAGAATTGAAAAACAAATAATCTAAAGGGTTATTCTTATATAAAATATTTTATTAGTTTACCTACAAAATATCCTCTATTGAAAATAAATTTTAAGAAAAACATAGAAAATACAATTTTATTTTAGGATGAACTGAATCTTCATAGTCCATATCATGAGCTCATTCATTAAATAGAGTTGGATTTGGATTTAGAATTTTAAAAACATAGATGACCTCAAATCTTTCAATTTTTTTATCGAATAATCTCCTATATCCATAAGATGAACTCATTAATATAAATAAAGTTGAATTTTGATTTAGAAAATTAATGAACTAAACTAATAAAATATAATAAGAATAATCATTAAGAAAATATATTATTTTCTCAATTTTATTAAATTGTATTGCAATTTTGACCATTTTTTTTATTATATATTATCAAATAAAAATGCGTTTTCAATAAAAGTATTGTTCATGTTAATATTGATTTACTGTTTAAAAAAATAATCCGTGCGATGCACGGGAGTATTTACTAGTATATATATAAAATTCTAAAAGAAAATTAAATAATAGATAATGTATATATAAAATCCTAAAAGATAATTAAATACTAAAATACGGTAGAAAAAAGAAAAGAATTAGAACTCCAGGGGCGAGTTTACTTGATCTCGCCCATGGCACAGGCGAGATCAGTTATATCTTTTAAAAAAAAAAAAAAAATTGGATCTCGCCCCTGACACAGGCGAGATCTAACTGAAAAAAAAAAAAAAAAAAAAAATTTAAAGAACTCGCCCCTGGCAGGGGCGAGATTGAACAATGTTTTGTCAGATTTAAGTGAACTCGCCTGTGGCACAGGCGTGAACTTAGATTGATAAATAGGAAAAAAGTGCACCTATTATATTAATAGTTAAGTGAACAATACAATAATTAATTAAATTTGCCCAAATTTTAGGGGGTTATATTTTGTAATATATTTGTTTCTTAATTATTCTGTTTTTTTCTAAAACATCATCTATTTTGGAATAGAGGGAGTATAATTTAGGAGGACTTTCATATTTAAGGGTGATTCTATGGTATCACAGTAGTACCAAAATTGGACTCTAAAATATAATGTGAGGTGTCTTTATAGGTCAGATTTTACCAGGGCCGCTATATTTGAAACTAATGAAAGAAACATACCATGGGTAATAAAATAGAAGCTTAATTGCAAGAAAAATACCACCGCCTTTCTTAAAATTGCAGTTTAAACCCCACCATATGAATTTACCAAAATAAATCAAGACTTCAACTCACAAATGCATTTTGAGCCACTGGTATATTTTTCGGTGACTGAAATCCACATGTTCGGACATGTCATGTCATTTGTCATGTTACTGGACATGGATAAAGATGGTCTGAGTCAGAACTGAGAAAATTAGCAAAAAAATCATAACTTTTTCAATAATTGCAAGTTAAATCTGAAGCTATTGAAATTTGCTAAACTAAGTCACAACCTTTTCCATATGACTTATACCATTCTATTTTTAAGGGCTTATATAACAATGAATAGTTTTAAGAAAATATTTTATGTAGCTAATTAAGCCGATTAATTAAGTGGGGTTAAATCAATGACATTTAAGATGTTTGATAGTGTTTGAGAAAAAAATTATTTTTAACAAAAAAAATAAAATAAAGTTTCAAACGTCAAATTCACTCGAAAGCACCTTAAATGTGAATTCTCAAAAGTTACTTTTAAGCACTTTAGAAATTTGATTTTGGGGCCAAAAATGTATGCAAACACTGCAAAGTGCAAACAGTGAAAGTGATTATGAAAACACCCCGGATTAATTTTGGGTGTGATATTGGGTTTGAAAAAACCCCAAATTATCCAAGTGGTTCATTTTAAACTATTGAATAGTCAAAGTGGACCTGGCAACAATTTCAAAAGGGTGTCGAGTTCAAATATCCTTATTGAGGCAGACAAAACATTCCTAAATGAAAAATTCGACTCAAAACTCAAAATAAAAAGATAACAATCCAAAACTCGAAGCTAATCGTGCTAACATAGATGCAAATTAAACACCCCACTGCTAAAATATGTCCCTTATTTTGAATCCGACTTTACTCAAGAAATCAGGAGGGAAATGAATAACATAATATAACCAAGCTAAAAAAAACACAACTGAAAATGCAAAAAACACAAGGGTTCTCTCCCCCTTCAAATGCATGACACTAAGGGGATTTTCATTCTTTTCTTTTTCCTTTTTTGTTTTAATTCTTCTCTGCAAACTAAAAATAATAATTTAATTTGTAACTATGCTTAGGTTTTTTTTTTTTTGGTTTCTTGGGATTAGATTGAAATTTTTTTAGAAGGTTGTGATTTATTTATTTATTTTGCACAATTTTACTTTTTTTTTTCTTTTGCAAATTGATGTGGCGAGTAATGTGGAAACTTCCCGACATGTGGAATCCAGTCATCCGATAATGTACTGGTGGCTTGAGATATTTTGTATAATATTTTTTAAGACCACAATTGTGGTCACTAATAATAAGTTATTTGTGATCATTTTTGTCACAAATCTTTCTACAAATTATTTGAGATCATTTTAAGATTACTTTTAGAGATATTAGTTGTTGCAAAAAATATTTAAGACGCATTTGAGACCACTTTTTGTCGTTACAAATATATTTTGCTAAATTCAAACTAGTCATTTATTTTGCTAAATTCAAACAAGGAGCTTAAATGGTAACTTTTAAAAAGGTGGTGATTTTTCTTTATAATAATTAGGCCTAAAATCTTATTTAATATAATAACAAAATCGTTGGAGAATAGTAACCTGGTTATTTTTTCGCCCAAATTTTATTGCTATTATTGACAAACACGTTTTTTCTGAATTCTAGTTGAAATAATTTGAACACGTTTTTGGACAAGTGTTAGCCCATGAAATTTACCAAAATTAAATAAGATCTTAATTTTATTAATCAATATATTGACAAATCTTTCCCACAAAATAAGCTTTCTAATTAACTATAATTTATATTAAGCAAATAGGTTGTACTACGTTATATAAGAAAATTCTGACTCAATCTTCCCATAAAATTAGTGGCCTGTTTAATTTAAATTTAAATTTAAAAGCAGTAAATGATTGGTTAAAAGGTTATATTAGGAAAGGTTGACAACGTTTTCCGAATTCAACCCAAATCACATATCACAAAAAATTAACCCCTTGATTCAACCTTATATTGATTAGGTAAATCCGAACATTTTAAATTATATGAATAACCGTGCAATAAATGTCAGAATGCATGAAATAGGTACGATAAATATTATTGTATAACTTTAACTTAAGCATAAACCCCAGAATTGGTAGAATTAAGCATAAAATCCTTATATAGTACTCCCTCCGTTTTAAAATAGATGATGTTTTAGCTTCTTAAACAAATTCCAAAATAATTGATGTTCTACGTTTTTTTTACCATTTCTCTCTATTTTACCCCTATATAAATCCAAAAATATCTTTGATTTTTCAACCTCCCACTCACATTTGATATCATTAAATCTTATCTGCACAAATTTTAGGGGTTATATTTGGTAATATATTTGTTTCTTAATTATTCTGTTTTTTTTTTTAAACATCATCTATTTTAAAACGGAGGGAGTATATGTTTATATCCAAATGTAAATCAATTACACCTTTGACCTAAGCATAAAATCCGAAGTTAGTGAACTAAATATAATTCTCAGCAATATTTGTTGACATTAACGCAATTTTCTCCAAGATTGTTTTTGTGAATCACGCCATTATATGATTAAAATAGGTGCCCTAGATAACACAAGTAGTTTATTACTGCAAAATAGCACAAATAGTACACAAAATAAGTGTCAGCACTTTGGGGCTAATTGATCACAACGTTTGCTTTTACGGACTTGGATCCCCTCCATTTGAAGCACTGTCAATTTCGTCAATTTGAGACGATTTACACCGTTGAACATATCAATGGATCACTATGTGCCACATCACTTAATCCAAAAACTAAATTGACAGGAAAAAAAAAAAAAAAAAAGTTTCGGGCTTAAACAAATATTTTGATCATCTTTACGTTCTTTTTTTTTTTTTCCAACTGGTATCCTGGCCATCTTTAACTGAACCTTATTTCATTTTCTTTTCTCCTTTTCTGCTTAGATATTCAGAATTGGTGACATGGTGGTAAAATCCATTTCACTTCTTCCACAATTCTTCTCTCTTCTCTCAATATTTTTCATTTACTGTTCAAAAATTCAGAGATTATAAGTTGAAACAGCAGCTAACCCGTTTGATAAAATGTCCGATTCAACCGTAAAGATAACCATTATTGTTTTCGCCCACTTTATATTTGGTATTCAGAATGGCCATGGATGGAGTGCAAAGATAGGGGGAGGAGGTGAAAAAGAGAGATAATTAATGCCAAAGAAATTGACGTGGCATACTCTAAATTGTAAATATAAGAACGGTAAGGATTCAGTGAGTTTGACGAAATACACAGCCTCTTAAATGGGTACGGATCCTGTGTCAATTTAGTGTTTGGATTAAGTGATGTGGCACATAGTGCTCCATTGATATGTTCAACGGTGTAGATCGTCTCAAATTGACGAAATTGACAGTGCTTCAAATGGAGAGGATCCAAGTCCTGCTTTTACCTGTACAAAAATCCTTTCCATATATTTACATACAAATTAGCTGGAGATTATTTATTACCTACCAATTTGTACTAAAAATAACTATTTATAATATATGTAATTCAACTCTACTACTCATAAATTATACCGTTCATGCTCACCATTGTGCATGTCTCGAATGGCTCCCATGTATACTGTGGCGAATAATGTTTATTCGTTCAAGACTTTGTGGGCGCTGAAGTTACAATTGGTTCTTTCATACGATTGTCCGACTTATAGTTAGCATAACAGAATCGTCAACACCAAGTGCATATTTCATGGCGATGAGGTATTTAATTATTAATCTTATAGTTTTGATTCAATTGCGCAGTTTATCCCTGCTATTTTAATTCATTTTAATGTATTTACGATGAAGTGACTGCATCCATGGTACTATAAGGTCAAATCAGAGGGAGTTGTACACGACAACTAATTACGGATTGTGTGACCGTGTGCAACAGTTGAGTATATGTTCAAGGTATGTTATTTTGTCTTTTATATGATTTATTATTGATAGAACTTGTAAATGTTGCAGCCTAATTTAGTAGAAATTAAAAAGAGATTGAGATACTGATTATACAAGAATTGATTGAAATCCAAAGAATGCTAATACGTTCAAATGTGTATGCAACTTGATTTGAATATTGGAGAATGACCGAGATTTCATTTTATGATTGATTGTTTGATTTGGATATTGGAGAATGACCGAGATTTCATTTTCTAATTGATTGTTTAGTGGAAGTATATGTTAAATGCTTGATTTTTATATTTTAGTGCTACCTCCCATTGTTTCCTGAACTGAACCTATATCCAAATCTAAACCTAAACCCTAATTAATCACATTATTAAACAAGCACAAAAGGTTTTAGTACAACTGTACAAGGAGAATAGAGTATACCAAAGTTAATATATGGTAACGTTAAATAAACAATATGGTAACGTTAAATAAAATAAATGATATTGAGTAATATGTTAAAATATTCTTCAATAAATATCTTAAAATATATCATTACATCAGAATATACCAACGTTATGGGTCTGTCTCATGTCGAAAAATCATTTTTAAGTGAAAATAGAGTATTTGTCGATCATAAGAGAAAGATTAGAATGGTTATACTTAACTAATCTTGCTGCATAAATTGCTAGCATCAAACATTACACAGAACTAATGCCCACGAAATTTCTCACAATTTTCCAAGTGAATATGAACATAAAACATTAGGAAATGTTCATGCAAGAAATCGCATAGCTCAACATGTAACAAAATGAAAGAGCCCAAACTTTTTCCAGATTTTGCTGTCCCCAGAAACAATACAACTGATACTTGCACCTTGCTTGTTCACGATTGTGGGAAGAAATTTCTAACAAAATCCGAACAAGTATCCCTTGGCTTGCGTTTGTCCCCCTCGCGTTTTACTGAAACGAGGCTCTCTTTATAAGCACAAAAAGACATGCTACCATTGAGTCTTTCTGGAGTTTCAACACTCCATGATTTCTCCCCCCAGACATCGATAGCAAAGATTGAAGTCAATCCTCCTAGTATCAGCTCATTTTTCTTCCAGAAACCAAACGGACGTACGTCTCCCAAAGAACGTAGATTTAAAAGTTTAACCCATCTTTCTTCTTGCATCACCCACACATTGACGCATGTACCAGTCCGATCTGAATAATCAAATGATAGCAAAGCTAGTGAATCACCATTTAGGACAAGTTTAAGATACCCATCTGGTGGTGCAATATAATCTGGAATCAGAATCTCTCTGAACTTCTCACTCCTCATGTCAAAACCAATGATAGCAGCATTAGAGTCCAGGAGCTGCATGAGCCAATAACAAACTCCGTCCAAGTACGTGCAATACCGTTCAGACTCATAAAGTACATTATTCATGGAGGGAACCAACTCCACATCCTTCAAGTATCTCCAAGAATTACTACCTGCGTTATAAACATAAACAAGAGGATGGCAGTGCATTACATTGAAGTCCTTGTCCCATAAGTACTTAATCCAAACAACCTTGTAATCTCCACTCACCTGGTCCAATCCAAACCCGAGCACACAGAAACGAAAGACTCGATAATCGCGACGAAGTAAAGGGAGTGGCTTAAACTGTCTCATGGCAGGGTTCACCAAAGCCATCTTTGTCCATGGATTCCTACAGCTATATACGCAAAATACGCCATTCAAAGGTCCCATAAGAAATTCAGCTCCTCCAAGCCCCCGTAGAGTTTCTGGCTCTTCATACACAGAAAACATGCCATCAACATTAGAGGCAAGTATGAATTTCAACTGGACGGCATCATCACGAGGTTTCTCATGCCAAATCAGTAGTTTCTCTTTATTACCCTCATGCCCAAAATGCTGGTATACGAAACTCGAGCTTGTGATGAGAGTGTATAACTTCTTGCACACACACTTGAATCGCAAAAGTGCCTTGACGGGCAACCTCAACAAAATCTCCATTATAATTTCAGTTGGCAAATCACCATAGCGAGGATTTTCCATAAGGCTTATGAGTTCAGTTCCACCAAAAGATCAACCTTTAATTGGATAATAAAAGGCAACAAATCAAACAACTGGACTATTGCTTCTGATATAACAAATTAAAGTAAGGTAAAGAAAGCAAAACGGTAAATAAAACCGTTACAATTAAAAGGAATAGGTTTTCTGCTAAAATCATGAATGCAGATCTCGAATTACAACAGTTTTAAAAATGCTAGTACAGGTATTGGAGAAACATTTACTAATAGAGAACTTAGATTCTCATTTGCAGTTATGAGCACACAAGAAATACATAATCAAAATAAAACTTGCCTCCTAAATCGCGTTAAATACATTTGGCTGGTGAAAACCATATGAAATTGAAATCAGTTTTAAAATAAATAAGGAAATGTAGCAGTAGAGCTTACTGGTGAAGAAACAGGTAAGAACTCAACGGAAACCCGCCGGTTGCGATGAAACGCCGTCGTATATTATGGCCGCTGGAGTTATCTGTTTATAGTGAGAGAAGTCTGGAGAGGAACGATACGAAAGACAGGAAAGTATCTTCCTTAAGAGAAGGAACACAGTGAAGGGTCTTTCATAGTTTCATTACTCTGGAGACCGATGAGTGAAAATCATCCGAATGACTATTATAACCCTACTGGACCATATACCCATAATCCCTATGTCTTAGATGAATAAGAGGGTAGGGTGGATAGCTGTACAAAAGTAGATATGAAATGACATAACCTACATCTAACTCAAGCGCAACCTAAAGGTCATAAGTGCCCCTAGGAATTCGTATTCAATTTACATCATGGAATTTCTCATTTGAAATAAGGTAGTTTTATAATACACCTAGTGTATTAATACACCTATATCTTTTACCTACTATAGTAAGTTAGCAACAAGTAATTTCTTATTTGTTTTTAATCAATTGTGTATGACTCATAACACATTTACCTAATTTCTTTATAGATCTAATAATGGATTAATATTGATATTTTCTTACAATCCCAATCATGCAAAAAAAAAATCATAAATAATAATAAATAACTAATATACATTTTTATTTTTCAAAATAATTAATGCAGTTTCGTATATATAATAAAAATATGTCATCTCATTACGAGTTGCGAGATTATAGGTTATTTATAAAATATAAAATATTTATGAGTAAACTTATGAATCCATGTTGTGTCAAAAAACAATCTAGCTTTTTATAATATTAATATTAATAATACTTCTTGTCCCTAAAAAAATTAATAATACTTCTTTTAAACTTGGCAATATTGTATCAGTATATTGTATTAAAATTCAAGGAAGAATACAAAAATGATATGATATTATAATTCTTTTTTATTTTTTAGGTCGACTACGTAAAATTATTAACAAACACTATGTAGATGATTCGGTTATCGTTAGTTAAAAAAAGAGAGTAGGAGTTTATAGATGTTAGATGATGTTTAATTAATTCAATTGTAATACAAATAAAATTGAAGCATGACAATAAGTTATGGAATAGTATCGTACACTTATCGTGGATAAATGTTAATATGATATTGGTAACATGTCAATATTAACAGATGTAGATTTTATGCAAGAGAATTAACTATCTTTTTAAAAAAAAAAAAAAAAAATTCTGATTTTTTATTTATTTATATATTTTTTATAAATTGTTTTAAACTTTTTAAATAAAATTAAATTTTGTAAAAATAGTTCCAAGGTTTTAAGTTAATTTTAAGATATTTTAAATTAATTTTTAGAGTTTAAAAATAATTTTAGATATTAAGAAAATAACTTTATAATTTTTAATTTAATTTTATTTTCTTGCCAGAAATTGTCATTGGAGGTTGCAATTTTGTAAAAGAAGTGGAGTACAAGTTGTAATGGGTAAAAATAAAAGTTTAGGTTCCAAAGTAACAAAATGAGTATAGTACAAGCTGATTTATGTAATTGACCATAATTTGAAATATTATAAGGTAAAATATATAAATTTATTCTAAAATATTCTGAAACAGCAGACCAAGATGCTACGAAGCGAAATAATTCTAACGAAAAATTTGGAACAAGATTGATAACTTTTGTTAAGATCAGAAGGTATATCTAGAAAATAAACTGTGTAAATAATTTAGATTATCTTACCATAAGAAAATATTTGAAAATAAATTTCAGAATTTTCACATAAGAACTTAAAAAATTGTTATATGAATCTGAAATTTATATTTAAAAGTTAACAAGTATTTAATAACTCCATAATGATAACGTAAAATCTAAGATATTGTAAATTAAAATGTACCTTTTTTTATAAAAGAAATATATGTATAAAATTATTCAATCCGTAAACTAGATCTTATTCAAATTAACTAAAATTACAAAATTAAAAATATTTTTCAGTAAATATAAAGCACATAATAAATACTTATACTTCTCAAAGTAATTAATACCTTACTTATTTAAATTAATCAAAATTACAAAATAAAAATACTTTTCAAGTAAATATTAACCGTGTAGTAAATATTTTTAACTTTCAAAATAATTAATATCTTAAAAAATATTAAATGAATGAAAATAGTTTATTAAAATCCTATGATTATTTAATTGAATATAAAATTAAGAAGTAAAATATGAAATACTACTACTACTAATAATAAAACATTATTTGTTTAAGTCATTAGAATCTTGATACCTATTGAATAGGTAAGTGGTTAAATAATTTAATGGCTAAGATTGCATTAAGAAGATCCAAGGGTTGTCATGATTAGGTGTATTAATACACTAGGTGTATTATAGAAGGACCCTTTGAAATATAATTATAGAGGATGTTTGGTTGGGGTTGGCCCAACCGGTAATCGGTTTGGCCAACTCCACCTGATGTTTGTTTAAAAGGTTGGGCCAAGTAGGGGTTTGGGACACTCTCTCTCTTCAATAAAGAGACTGACAATATCTCATCTCACTCTCTCTCTACTGCTGTAAAGTGTAAACTCTCTCTCATCTCCCTCATCTTCTCCGCCCTCCCCTCCTCATTTTTACAGAGTATTTCTTTATCTTCTCTCCCTTTTTAGCTCTGTCGGCTTGTTGATTCGGATCTTTGTGCGGCGATGATGATGAAATCAGAGTTGGGTCGGGCATTGAGACAAATTTGGCCCGTATCTTGGCGGGGCAAACCTGGTGCACCTGGGTTTGCAGCCATGGCGGCGCCTCTACCTCTTCGCCCGCTGTTTGAGCCTCACACATCGAAAAAGAGGAGTCTTCTTCTACAACCTTTCAAAAAATTTGCAGCAGTGCTGAGAGAAAAAATACAAAAAAGTCGGTAATTTTTGTTATTTGCTGGATCAATTGCCTCAAATTTAGGCAAATGAGATTAGAAGAATTGATAGGAATTCTGTTCGAATGACTTTTGTGGGCTGAGGTTCTGATTTTTTTGAAGAAGAACCAAAGAGACATTCTAAATCAAAAGAAAAGGAATAGGAACAGACGAAAAAATAGAAAGAGAGAGAAAAAGATAAAAAGAAGAGGAAGAAGAGAGAGAGAAGAAGAGGAAAAAAGAAAAATATGCTCCAGACGGAAAAATGGGGAGAAAGAAAGATAAAAAGAAGAGGAAGAAGAAAGAGAAAAGAAGAGAAAAAAAGAAAATAATGGAAATAATAAAAAATAAAACGTGAAGTAGTTTGTTAACAATAAAAATAAAAATAAAACATTTATTCATAATTTTATAAATATAAACAAATTAAAATCACCTACAAATATTTTATTTTAATACCACTTTAATCATTATCCCAATCATTAATAACTAACTCTTACACACATTACATCAAATTTTACAATTAATAATTAAATTTCACCCACTAACCAACAACCCCAGCCACCCAACCAAACATCACTCTCTACACAACCCCAGTCACTAACACCATCCACTTGCCCAAGCCTAACCACCCCAGCCCCAAGCAAACATACCCATAGTATTTTACCCGCGCGATGCGCGATTTGTGATACTTCTAATAACATTATTAAGTGAGAAATAAATATTTAAATAACGGTAAAGCTATCCAGGCACATTGTCCTCGGGCCGATATATATATATATTTTTTTGTTTTTTGTTTTTTATATTTATAAATATATGAAAAAATATCAATGAAAATTTATTTGTGAAGACAATAATTTATTTTTTAACAATAAAGCTCGATTACGGGTCAAAAAAAGAATTAAAAAGACGTCATGTTTTTTTAGATTGCTTCAAAATAATAGTTAACGTTTATTTTTGTGGTATTAATCAATTATATTTGTAATTGTAATTAGTAGATGGTCGAAAAAAATAAAAAAACACACACGAAAAAAAAAATTGTGCCCGAGCACAATGTCCCCGTTTAGACGTACCCTTTAAATAATTATTATATTTTTCTACCTTTGTTTTCTTTTCCTTTTTATTTTTTCCCTCCGCAAAACATTTCTTGTATCATCCTTCTGAAATTATTATTAATAAAATAAATTTTAACTTTATGTAAACTCTTCATGTGTTATATTATTGAAGAATTATCTAATCGAATTCAGTTCGTTTTGATGGTATAATTGAGAATATTTTTTTCATCATTAATTAAATCAAGAAACTTTTACTTCTATCTAGGCCGTGAAATGATATATTAGATAATAGATATATAATGTATTAGTTCCATAGAGTTTGTCCTTTTCGATTTAATGTGTCCATAATTAGATATATATTAAAGGTATCAGGTGTGTTTGTTTAAGCTCTTCTCAATATATTGGGAAATGTCAAACCTATTTTTTTACTTAATTTTCACCAATTTATTTACCTCAGTCAACAGTATTTCAACACTCCACTAATCTTAAACATACCACCATATCGTGTAAAATAGAGCAGTGAGATTTTATTTTCCTAGTTTATTTACATTGTCTTTTAACATTCTATGTTCATGTAGGACCTATTTCAAATATTCATGTAAAACATAAAAAAAAAATCAAAAAAAAAAAAATTGTATCTGGTTAGATGTACTTTTGACTTTCAATTAAAGTATTTGTTTACTATTTTAAACTAATTATATAATTATATATGAATTTATTAGATATCTATAAATTCTAAAAACCATATCTTCTGAGGAAGGGAAGAATGTTCAATGAAACACTTTGTTTTACGGACGTAGTTGTTATCCTTCTATTCAATTCTGAAAACATTCATTAACCATATTATAAATTAAACTGGAAACCTTATAAAAGAAAATAAATAAAAGCTTGCATTGTTTAGGACTCTTTTTTTTTCAAATGAGGAATCTGAGGAAGGTATTTATAGATTGAGTAATCCGAGGAGTCACGAACTCACTGGTTAAGATAAAAAAAATATACTCATTGAGGGATGCATACTCATTTCTTTTTCAGATTTGTAAGGCTTTTTCCCTTTATCTTTTTATTTTTTGACCTGTATAATGTACTGCTTCGGCATAATCTGTTCGGGCAGAGAAAAGATAAAAATAATTAGTTTTTTATTTGGTAAATGTATTGAAAAAATGTTAATGATAAATTATTTGCGAAGGAAATAATAAAATTTTAATATTTATGCTCGATTAAGGATAAAAAAGAAAAAAAAAATGTCAAACTTTTGGAGTGCTTCAAAATAATAATTGACATTTAAATTTTATCTTGTGATAATTATCAATTATATTATAATTTCAATTACAGGCTGATCAGAAAAAATCAATTTTTACCAAAAAAAAAAAAGCAGCATATTTAGCGCTATCCTAATGCATTTTGTGTGCTATCAGGATTTTTACTTTTACCAAGACAGCAAGTGATATTATTTAGAGGCTTATAGCGTGTCTCAATTGCAATAGTCCAATTGATTTCATCTTGTTGGCCGTGTCTGATAAATAAAAGTTAAATCCACCAATGCCGAGACAAAATAAAACAATATAGAGGGAAAGAAAGTATGCAAAACTCTGACGCAGCCGCCTATATCAGTTCCTCCCTGCCTAGATAAACAGTTCTTCTGCAAGCATGTAGTATTACTGTTCTACATGATAAAGCGCAATCCGGTAACCACCCAATTCAATCTAAACTAACGCAGAAAATATAAAAACACACACAATATACGTGGTTCGATCCGGAGATCTACGTCCACGGGCAGAAAACGGCAATCGCCGGAGTGTTTCTTTTACTAGAATGCTGAGTTTACACGGAGTAATTCAGTGCCCAGAGTGCGAACCCTAATTCAGAGTTCTTTTCACCTATTTATACTACTAAACCAAAACCCTAACTAAATCCCTATAATCTTGCCCACCAAATCTGCATGGCAGTTGGGAAAAGATCATGGCCTTGATTCGCGGAACAGATTTGATTCGCTAAACAGAATGCGTGTTGCTGGCGCGCTTGCTGGGCCTGGGCTCAGGTTTGTGCATGCTGGGCCTCGCTGTTAGCCCGGCCTGGGCTGATCGGGTTGGTGACCCGACCCGAGCTGATCGGGTTATCCCTATCAGATGCCCCCCAGCCGGAGCGAGGTAGGAGCTTCGGTTGTCACCGGGGTGGAACCGTAAGGAAGGAAAACCGGGGTCTCTAGCAGGCCGAAGTGTTTATGCGTGACTGAGTCTGTCCGCGCCCCAGGGACTTTGCGGAGCAGTCAATGGACGTAGTGCCGAGTTGGGCCGAAGTGCACGGGACATATGATGAGATGTCGAATTCTCCAGACGCAAAAAACGCGTTGGAAGTATATGACCGTCTGGCCGAGGTGGAAGGTACACCGGAGTGAGAAGTTTGGCCGAAATGGGAGGAGCACCGGAGTGTGGTAGCATGACCGAGGTGGAAGGTACACCGGAGTGTATCTTGAATCTTCCAGAGGAAGGGTGAGGGTGATGTGATTGGCGGCGCCATAATGAGAGAGAGAGACGTGAAGTGACACGCTCTGCGAGTTCCAAGGCAGCTGTTCCCCACGCGCCTCGGTAACTGTAAAGCGCGTGAAGAGCACGCCTAAATCTCTATCACTGAATTTGAATAGGCTTCATCAGAGCCGTCGGTGTTTTTGCATTTATATTGGGAATAACTGCACAGTAACTTTTCATCTTCTCCATTGCGATTCATCTGTTTAGAAAGCGGGAAAAAGAGGAAATCTGCGCTTGTGATTCATCAGAGATAAAAAATTTCTCAAATCCACACTTTCGAATTCAAACCAAGTAAGTATGTCATCCTCCTCATCTTCTTCATCTTCTGCCCCATCTTCGGCCTCGATCAAAGTAGTAGGAGGCTCAGATAAACCGTTAGATATCCCCCCCCCCTATCATATATCATCCCGGAGAGGGATGATATTAGAACCATAGACAGAGTTGATGGTTTAGAGTGCAACACTATGATGGTATCGTTTTATAAATGCCCGGTGGTGGAGCTTGAGGTGTCGTCCATAGCGTTGCGGATGTCGCGGGAGCAACTTGAGAGGGAACTCCCATCATTTTATCTTCCCTTCGACCTTGATTACATAATTCCTACCCCCGTGGATAGGGCCTGTTGCCCACCGCAGGGGTTTATGACCGTATATATCGACTCCCTTAGAGTAGGGTTGAGATTACCGCTGTGGGGCATAGTCGTAGAGTTGTTAAAATACTACGGTATTGCCCTCTGCCAGTTAGCGCCGAACGCGGTGAGGCAGCTGGTAGGATTCATTGTAGTTAGTAAACAGGCCGGAATAGAGTCAACTGTAGAGCTTTTTAGGTTTTTCTACCAGTTAAAGAACTTCGGGAAGTCCAAGGGGTGGTATTCCTTTAGTCCCCGAGCCCGAGGAGGGTTCAAGGTTCAAAACCCGAGCAAAATAGAGGGGTGGAAGGAGAAGTTCATATTTGTTAGGAATAAGATAGCTCTCCCGAAGTGGAGGAGTGACGAGGTGCAGGATACCGCCCCTGTGGAGAATCCGGGGGCCGAAGTGAGGCACATATTCCTGCAAGTGGGGACTTTCCAAACCCTCTGTTCCGAGGAGGAACTGGAGAAGGCTGGGCTTAGCCCATATTATTCAGGAAATGGAGATGCCGAAGAGGGTAGGACTATGATTCTGTCATAAGTTGCATATAATATAACAATATCAATCTCTGAATGTGTGTTTGTCATGTGCAGTGGGCAAGTTCAAGAGCGCTGCTAGGAAAAGCACCGAAGTCAGCTCGGGGGGCCGAGGTGATAGCTCCAAAACTCCGGAGCTGCAGAGAGTATCAGCTGGGGGTAGCCACAGGGCGGACCCTGAAGACACCATTCCCCTCTCGGGGCTGACCCCGAGCACCAAGAGAAGGATTACCTCACCGACGCCTCCACCTCCTCCGAAAAAACTGCATGTGACCCCGGGTCACGAGGTATAATCGTAAATGACTTCGTTATTTTCTGCACAGACCCATTATAACAGCAAGTCAATGTAGGGGCAAGGAGTAGAGGTGTCGGCTGCGGGGGCCGAACTTGAGAAACTGTTGGAGCCTGTCCGCGGGCTGGTGGGCAGGCTGGAAAAGGAATCCTGCCAAGGCAGGATTGCCGAGCTGGAAGCCGAGGTGGCTAAGCTGAGGGCCGGCTTCGCGGAGGCTCAAAAGGGGGTCAAAGCAGCTCGGGACCGGGCAGCGGTGGCCGAGAGAGAGGCGGCCAAACTGCGCGAGCAGGCCGTCGAGGTTGCCAGTGTAAAAGGTGACCTCTATGCAGCCCGGGAGGAGCTGAATAAGGTCGTCTCGGGTCAGGGAGCTGTGCTGGAAGCGTTTGCTGAGAAGCTGATGCAAACCGGGACATTCTTGCAGTTCCTGAGCACATTCGTGGCTGCGGGTGATACGGCCACTCGAAGCGAGTTGCTTGAGACGATTCACGATAAATATCGGAGGTCAACGTTTATGACGGCTTCGGGTATGACTACGACGCGGTCGGGAATGAAGATGGCGCATACTTTGAGGCGCTGACGAAGGCCCCGAAGTGGCCATTGATTGAAGCCTTAGCCAAGAAGAACACAATCCTTACTCCTGACATCATAAAGCGGTGCAACGAGGACCAGGATAAGGACTTCCTGGGCTTTCGTAACGGCTTCTATGTACGGGAGCTAAGGGATCGAGCTCCCATTCCCCGCCCAAAGGTGCTAGCTACTCCCCCTGCTCTGACCGAAGGCCCCAGCAAGGCAGCTGAGGATACAAGTAATGTTGTGGAGGCCCCGGGAGGAAATGAAGCCAACCCTACCCCCGGAGAGGTCAGTGACCTCCCAACTCATGAGAAGACTGTAGAGTAGATAAGCATGTAAATAGGATTCCATGTAATCACTTGCTTTGTAATGAAAAACCCGAGCTGTCTTCTCTAGTAATGAAAAATCTTCTTTTGTATGAATAATAAATGCTACGTCTCTCTTATGTACGCAATGTATGAATAATAATAAAGTCTGAGAAAACCGAGGTGTCTCCTTTGCCAGGAAAACATTGAAAACCCGTATGAGGTGATAAAGCAACTCAACTCATCAATAGTCTGGCTGCAGAAAGAGCGAGATATATTGATGCTGCATGAAGTTCCCCGGCTGTCGAGGAATCTTGCCTTAATGGAGAAAAGATATGCCAAGGTGGAGAGCTCATGGAAAGAGTCCGCACACCAAACGAAGCAGTACAAAGCACACTGCGTTGTGAAGGATCTTGAACTAGAACAACTCCGTATCAACCAGCAAGAGTGCGAGCGTCTTCTTGTGGACAGCGGAAGACTATCAACGAAAGATATTCAAGCTCGGCGGGCCGAGGTTCGGGAAGACATCCAACGGCGGAGTGAACGAGGTGAGGCGAATGATCCTGAGATCATAAGGGGCCGGCTGGTGCTAGGATTTCTGGTAGAGCTTGAAAAGAAAATCAAGGCTCGGAATGAAGCTTTGAACATTGCCGAGCAAAGTGAACCAGAGCCCAGCCGTAAACAGAGACGTCGGGGCAAGAGCACAAAGCCTGATATCCCCTAAGAACCGGAAAGGACTCACGCCGGGGAACCAGAGACTAGTGGACCGGCAGTTATGGCACTGGCCAAGGAGATCGACGAAATGCCAGCTGCAGAGTGGGATGCTGTAGAATGGGCCAACACTCGGGAGAGAGAAAGGAGGAAAAGCTCAACTCCGCAGAAAACAGCAAATCCTCTTCGTCACAAGACAAGGGAAGGTACTGAGAAAACCCCCGAGGTGATGGATCCTCTGGCGCCACTAGAATGGGGCCATGCAGAATGGGCCAGCATGTCAGGGCCAAGAACAAGAACTGAGCCCGCTGTAGGTGACCGGGGTCACCAAACGATGAGTCATCGCCGGAGCCGAAGTGAAACCGAGCACCGTCGGAACGTGCAAGAACCATCCCGGAGGACGGGACATTCTCAGTCAGAGATAAGACGACGTGGTTTCGGGTATTGGCTCGGAGAAGACTCCGGAAAAAAATAGATAATAACGTAGTGAATCTTTAGCAAGATTTTTGTTGTATTAGTTAGGAAAACTGTTTGATGTTGTATTATTTTGGAAATAATAAAACCGTTATAGTGTATATATGCGAGTGTAAAGAAAGCAACGAGTTATTAATGACTTGTACCGGGTGTTCGGGAACACCGTAAAAATTATTATCGATTGTTAACTACGTAGTTGAGTGTTCGGAAACACAGTATGAATAAATTACTCCCCGGACGGACCAGGCGAGAGTAACGTCTCCCCGGACGGATCAGGCGGGAGTAACATCTCCCCGGACGGATCAGGCGGGAGAGAACACTTCTCCGGTTAAACAGACGAGAAGGTGATATGAGTCCGGGGACTTAATGTTAATCTCCTCGGGCGGACCGAGGGATAATCGTAATGGTCCGGAGACTAATATTAATAATGTGATATCGTTAGGGCGTCCCCGTAACGTAAAGAAAAACACAACGAGGTGCATGAACCGAAAAGTTTTATTCAATGATAAATGCCGGAGCAAATTCAAAAGTAGAAAGAGAAATAACAACTATAAAAGAAATTAAAGGAAAGATAGTACTTGCGATGTGGCTTTTACAGATAGAAGCGTCTCAAGTTTGTGACGCGCCAACTTCGGGGGATCGGGGTCCCATTGATATGTTCAAGCTGATAGGAGCCGGAGTCGTGTACAGCAATGACGCGGTAGGGGCCTTCCCAAGAAGCGTGCAATTTCCCTTCGGGGGCAGCTTTGCTGGCTGAGTTGAGTCGAAGAACTAAGTCCCCGACATTGAATTGAGTACCTCGGACCCGGAGGCTATGATACCGGGCTGCTTGTTGTTTGCATTTGGCCTGCTGAATGAATGATTGTTCACGACGATTTTCCAGCTCATCTAAATTTGCCCGGAGAGCATCGTCATTATCCTCGGGAACCAATGTGAGGAGTCGGGGACTCGGCACACTGATTTCGGCAGGAATTACGGCTTCAGAACCAAAAGTCAGACTGTAAGGAGTCTCCCCGGTGGATGTATGCGGCGTTGTGCGATAAGCCCAGAGGACTTGTGAAAGGTTTTCAGCCCAGAGACCTTTGGCGTTATCCAGGCGCTTCTTTATTCCTGTGAGAAGTGTCCGATTGGTAACCTCAACCTGCCCGTTGGCTTGAGGGTGAGCCACCGAAGTGAAAATCTGTTTGATGTGGAGCTCTTCACACCATGAGCGGAATGGATCATTGGCAAACTGTTTACCATTGTCCGAGATGATAGTGCTCGGGATACCGAAGCGACAAACAATATTGCGCCATACAAATTTCAATATATTCTGACCAGTAATGGCTGTAAGTGGTTCGGCCTCGACCCACTTAGTGAAATAGTCCACGGCAACGACCAGGAATTTCAACCCGCCCGGAGCAACGGGGAAGGGTCCAACAATATCAATACCCCATTGAATAAACGGCCATGCACCTTGGATTCCAGTGAGCTCGGTCTGTGGCAAATGCTTTACCCGGGAGTGTTGCTGACACTTGCTGCATCTAGTCACTAAGTCGTGAGCATCGTTGAACAGGGTAGGCCAATAGTATCCCCAGCGGAGAACTTTTTTTGCTAAAGTCCGGGAACCGATATGGCTTGCGCAGGCCCCTTCGTGAACCTCCCGCAGAACTTGAATGGCCTTGGCAGGGGCGAGGCACCGGAGATTCGGTTGTAGGTACGATTGTCGATATAGAACTCCATTATGAAGGGAGTATTTGGGAGCTTTGAGTACAACTTGCCGAGCTCGTAGCTTGTCAGTGGGCAGAATCCCATCTCGGAGATACTGAATGATCGGAGTCATCCAGTTCGGATCACCGTCGGTCAGTACCGAAACTGTAGCCTCATGAATTGCTGGATGGGAGAGGTCTTCGACCATGATATCCGGAGATATATTGGTTTGGACCGCGGAGGCCAACTTGCTGAGTGCGTCTGCCCTGGAATTCTGAGCACGCGGGATTTTCCGGTTAACAACTGCATCAAAAGTTGACATGAGTTTGAGTGCTAGAGAGCGATACCTGACCATTGTTTCTTCCTTGGCGAGATAAGTCCCCTGAATTTGCTTGGACACGATCTCGGAGTCCGTGAAGAGCTCTAGGTGACGAGTACCTAAAGATTGAGCGAGCCGGAGCCCGGCGAGGACGGCCTCGTATTCCGCTTCATTGTTAGTCACCTTAAATTTAAATCTGATGACATATTTAACCTCAACCCCCTCAGGGTCGATGAGAAGTAGTCCGGCGCCACTTCCTCGGACCGTGGATGCTCCATCCACGAACAGTTGCCACTTCCGGGGTGAAGGAGCATGGGTGACGTGGTGCTGTGTGTCATTGTCTGCGGGGGACTCATGATTGTCTGCCGGGGCTTCAGCCAGAAAATCGGCGAGTGCTTGACCTTTAATTGCTCGGCGGGGGAGGAACTGAATATCATACTCACCTAACTCAATAGCCCACTTGGCGAGGCGCCCGGACACTTCGGGTTTTACAAGGATCTGGCGTATAGGGTGATTAGTCAAGACTCGTATTTCACGTCCTTGGAAGTATGGGCGAAGTCGCCGAGCTGCCATAACAAGGGCCAAAGCTGTTTTTTCTAGCACGGAATATCGCATCTCAGCTCCATGAAGCACCCGGCTTGCAAAATACACAGGATGTTGAACCCCCTCCACTTCTCGCACAAGAGCGGCGCTGACAGCCTCCTCGGCGGAAGCCAGATATAAGTACAGCGGCTCTCCGGGGAGAGGAACTGACAAGGTCGGCAGCTGCTGTATATGACGTTTCAAGGCCTCGAAGGCCTCGGTGCACTCTGGAGTCCACTCAAAGGACTTCGCTTGTCTCAGGATTCGAAAAAATGGGAGCTGGCGCTCCGCTGCTTTTGATAGGAATCTGTTTAAGGCCGCCAAACTACCTGTGAGGCGTTGAACATCCCTGAACGTTTTAGGTAGCTGTAGATCTAGCACATCACGGAGTTTAGCCGGATTGGCCTGCAGGCCGTTTTGTGAAACCATGTATCCGAGAAACTTCCCGGAGCCAACACCGAAGGTGCATTTTGCCGGATTGAGCCGCAAGTTATAGCGCCGCAGGGTGCGCAATGTTTCGGTAATGTCCTACACACATGAAGGATGAGAGGAGCTTTTGATGACCAAATCATCGACGTAGACCTCAACATTACGACCTATCTGGTCGTGGAAGACAAAGTCCATTAGCCGCTGATAGGTGGCTCCAGCATTCTTGAGCCCAAAGGGCAGTTTCTTAAAAGCATAGCACCCAAAGGCAGTGATAAACGCCGTTTTGAGGGCGTCCTGTGGATCCATAAAAATCTGATGGTAGCCCTTGTACAGATCCAGGAAACAAAGCGCCACGTACCCCGTAATGGCCTCGGCCTTTTGGTCGATGGAGGGCAGAGGATAGCAGTCTTTCGGACAGTGCTTATTGAGATCGGAAAAATCAACACACATCCGCCATGCCCCACTGGTTTTTGTTACCATTACCGGGTTGGATAACCAAGAGGGGTAGAATACCTCGAACAAGATGTCCGCATCTAGGAGTTGTTTCACCTCAACTCGAATGGCTTCATTTCGCTCCGGAGCGAATTTCCTCTGTTTCTGTTGGATTGGCTTTACGCTGGGGTCGATGTTCAGCTTGTGAGTAATCACTTCGGGTGAAACCCCAGGCATATCTAGAGGAGACCATGCAAAAACATCGGAATATTCTCGCAGGGTCTGAATAATGGCCTGATGCAGCCATGGTACATCCACAGCGCCTACAGTGACTGTCTGGTCCGGCTTAGACGGATCTAGCGGGACTTGAGCAGTAGCATCCCCCAATGGGGCACTTCCCCGAGGTTCTGGGGCCGATGATGTCACCTGGAGCTGCTGTTTGGGGGGGACCTTAGCAGTCTTTTTGAGTGCTACGTACATACACTCCTTTGAGACCCTTTGACTTCCGCGGATAGCCACTTCACCATGCGAAGTAGGAAACTTGAGCGCGAGGTGATACGTGGAGCATATGGCCTTTGCCGGGGTGAGCCAGTCTCGGCCCAATATCATGTTATATGGTGATGGAGAATTCACCACGTAAAAGTCCACGAAGATAGTTTTTATCTTCGGATAAGTCCCCAAAGACGCTGGGAGAGTGATGATACCTTCCGGCCGGACTTCACCCTGAGTGAAAGTCTGTAGTGGCCAGGGGGCCGGTCGAAGTTGGTCTCGGAAAATCCCCATCCTCTCGAAACAGTCTGCAAATATAACACTTACCGCGGCCCCGTTATCCACGAAGACTCGCCGTACTGTTATGTTGGCTACAGTCATGTCAATGACAATAGCGTCTGTGTGAGGTGTTATCTCCGGAACCGGGTCCCTGTCCGTAAAGCTGACAGTTTCGGACTGATGGAGGCGTTTATGACGCGGCTCCTCGGGAGGAGGACGTCGAGCTTCTGCCTTTAGGGCATGTCGGGAAGCCCCGGTGGGCAAGGCTCCATATATCACGTTTATCACGTGAGGAGGTGCATTGTCCTCGGGTCCCCCCGGAGGAGGAGGTGGAAGTGGGAGACGTGGTTGCTGGCGATTACCAGAATCTTGCCGTGCGTAGTTATTTGGCCCCGGCCGATTGTTCTGCCATGGTGGCCGATTTTGTTGAGCGCCTCAGTCGTGATAACCTCCGCGGTTGTGGGACGAACCCCCATTGTGGTTTGTCCGAGGTTGGTCTCCGGTTCGCGCGACGTATTGCCGCAAGAGACCCTTCTTGAGGCAGTCCTCAATCTCCTTGCCGAGTTCCCGGCACTCCTCTGTCTCGTGCCCGTGATCTCGGTGGTACACGCACCACTTGCCACGATTTCTCTTCTCAGGTGGCGCGGTCATCCGCGGACAAGGCCGCAGATCATTCTTGTGAATAGATAGGATTTCAGCTCGTGACTTCGTCAACGGAGTCAACTGTGGAATTTCACTTCGGGATTCTGAACGGCCCGGGGTCAAACGTGAAAATGCGCTAGGTCGCGCATTAGGCCCAGTTTGTGCTTTGTCGGCCTGTCGCTTGATTGCGTGCTTCTCACGCTTCTGACGAGTCTGCTCCTCGGCCTTAGCAAATTTGCACACTGTTTTGAACAGTGCTCGTGTTGTGACCGGGGTGTTCCGAGCTAGCTCGGTGTGGAGTGCCCCGGGGCGGAGTCCATTCATAAAAGCGTCGATGGCCACATCGTCGGGGCAATTCCCCACCTTGAGGCTTACCGCTGTGAAACGGTCCAGGAATTGGGTAACGGTTTCACCGTCCCGCTGTTCCATATTCATGACGTCGGCCAGGGTGGCCATGGGCTTCGCCCGTGCTTCGAACCGGGCCCAAAAGTGCTCGGCGAGCTCTCTGAAGGAGGATACGCTGTCACGCGGGAGGGAATCAAACCAAACCCGAGCTTCATCCTGTAAGTACTCAGGGAAAATTTTGCAATATTGGAGGGATGTGATGCTATCATGGCTGAGCATGCTGTGCCGAAAAGCCCCAAGAAAATTGGCCGGATCTCCTGTGCCATTGTAAGGAGGTATGGCTGGCCGTTTAAACCCTTCGGGAAGGGAAGTGGCAATGATTTCCTAGGAGAACGGCGTGATGATCTCTCCATTGGCGTCAAGGCCCAGGATTCTATCCAGTTCAACGTTACGTTGAACTCGCTCATACTCTTGAAGATCCAGAGCATGAGGATTTGCATAGCGAACTCTCTTGGTCGCATTAAGTGGACGGCGGCGATCCACATCAGCGGGTTCCTCATTACGAGGTCGTGATTCATTAGAACTCCCCTGGTCCTCGGAAGAACCAGGTCGTTCCCGTCGTCGATCCTGGCGACCGCGGTGTCCCGGGTTCTGCTGATCGCGTGAACGGGGTGGAGGCACCACGGGATTAGCATTATGGCCGGCCGGCCCCGCGGCAGGCCCCGCGGGACGTAAGCGGTTAACTGCCCAATCTTGAAGGACATGTGCATGCTCTTGCAAGAAATCTTGAAGCAGTTCGGGGGTGATTTGAATGTTTACCGGTGGTTGAGCAGCAGCAATATTAGGGTTTTGCTGGTCTTGAGGGGGTGGAGGATTTTGATTACCCTGATGATTGGATGTACTCCCTGCCGGCAATTGCCTTGGCGGCACAACTTGATCCACGGGTGGATCTTGATCGGATTGATCCCCACGGCGAGCTTGATTCAAACGAGTCGTCACCATGATGTTTGGATGCAACGTGAACGTAAAAAAATGGTGGTTATCGCCTTCAAAATACTGCCTTGTCGTTCCCACAGACGGCGCCAATTTGATAAAGCGCAATCCGGTAACCACCCAATTCAACCTAAATTAACGCAGAAAATATAAAAACACACACAATATACGTGGTTCGATCCGGAGATCTACGTCCACGGGCAGAAAACGGCAATCGCCGGAGTGTTTCTTTAACTAGAATGCTGAGTTTACACGGAGTAATTCAGTGCCCAGAGTGCGAACCCTAATTCAGAGTTCTTTTCACCTATTTATACTACTAAACCAAAACCCTAACTAAATCCCTATAATCTTGCCCACCAAATCTGCATGGCAGTTGGGAAAAGATCATGGCCTTGATTCGCGGAACAGATTTGATTCGCTAAACAGAATGCGTGTTGCTGGTGCGCTTGCTGGGCCTGGGCTCAGGTTTGTGCATGCTGGGCCTCGCTGTTAGCCCGGCCTGAGCTGATCGGGTTGGTGACCCGACCCGAGCTGATCGGGTTATCCCTATCACTACAGTAAATCTGAATTTTTGAGAAATATTTTCATTTTTGTTTAATCAATTAATAGCAGGACAGTTTTGGCTGGAAAATGGTATTCTTGTACTTCCTCCGTCCCGGCTTAACCTGCCTAGGTTGACCGGGCACGGGGATTAAGAAAAAATAGATTTTGTGGAATCTTTGACTTTTTTAAAGGTGGAGATTGAGAATGGAGATTTTGAGGGTGGAGATTGTGAGAGAAATTTGCTATTTATGAGGTAGACAGGTTAAGGTGGGACAAACTAAAATGGCAAGTAGGCAGGTTAAGTTGGGACAGAGGTAGTAATTTTTACCAATTATCTTACTTTTATATAGTTATAGATTATATAAACATAAAATTAAGTTTTGCTCAAGGTACTCCATAATATATTAGGGGGATAAAATGAAGTAAAAATCCCCCAATGTATCATTTTATGTACAAAGCATATAAAATTTACCAACTTTGTAAAAATGTACTTCCTCCATTTAAAAAGAATGTCATTTTAGCTATTTTTTGAGAAATTAAAGATTGATACTTAATTGACAATATTTTGTGAAATAAGGAAATAATCAATTAAATTAAGTAGATTGTTTTAGTTAATATTGGCACGTATGGAAATTATATTGTGTAATCGTGTCATGATTAATATACTTTGTGTCATGATTAATATACTTGGTGCCATGATATACATTGGCATGATGTGAGAATAAACAATTGGGTCATTTTAGGGTGCAATAGTTGCACTTGTGCAACTAAAGGGTAATTTAGTTAGACAAATTTAATAAAATATTGTACTGTTAACAATAACATTAAAATTATAAGTGAGATTTTAATTTATTTACCAAATTAAGTGAACTCACCTATGCCACAGGCGAGTTTCCTAAAATCTGACATTCAATTTTTTTTTTTAATTGAAAGTCGTCTCTCGCAGAGGCGACATTATAAATTTTTATTTTTTTTAGAATAGTTGATATCACAGGCGAGATTAGTTGTTTTTTTTTAATGTTTGTTATTTTTTAATAATAATATAATAATAATAAACACCGTAATGTTAGGGGTGTACACGGTGCGGTTATTTAATTTTTTTGGGACAATCCAGTTCAGAAATTTCGGACCTAACGGAAGTTCAGTTCGGATAATTGGAGTTTTCTTTTTCTTTTTTTTTTTATCTTTTGAATAATAAATATAATTTGAACATAATATATTGACGTCTAATTAATATAAATAAAATTGTGTTAGTAAGTTGGATGTAATAAAATTATTTATATAAGTTAGATGTTAATATATTATGTTCAAATTGTATTTATTATTCAAAAGATAAAAGAGATCTTCAATTATCCGAACTGAACCGAATTGAATTAAATCAGTTCGTTACATCCAACTTACTAACACACTTTTATTTATATTAATTAGACTTCAATATATTATGTTCAAATTGTATTTATTATTCAAAAGATTAAAAGAAAAAAAAATCTCCAATTATCCGAATTGAACTTCCGTTAGGTCCGAAATTTCTGAACCGAACTGTCCCAAAAAAATAAAATAACCGCACCGTACACACCCCTAACGTTACGGTGTTTATTATTATTATTATTATTATTATTATTATTATTATTATTATTATTATTATTATTATTATTATTATTATTATTATTATTATTATTATCATTATTATTATTATCATTATTATTATTATTATTATTAAACAACAAACATAAAAAAAAAACAAAAAACAAACAAAAAAAACAAATAATCTCGCTTGTAGCACAGGCGAGATATCAACTATTCTAAAACATTTCTCAAAAAAAAAAAAAAAAACCTATTCTAAAACAAAAAAAAAATTATAATGTCGCCTCTCGCAATTAAAAAAAAAATTGAATGTCAGATTTTAGTGAACTCGCCTGTCGTTCACTTAATTTGGTAAATTAATAAAAATCTCACTTATAATTTTAATGTTATTGTGAACAGTACAATAGTTTATTAAATTTGCCAATTTCATTAATTTCCAGAGTTCTGCATATGGGTTCATTCAGTTATTTATTCTAGCACGCTAGAATATTATCAGAATTTTCCTACTCCCTATGATTTGAACGGTGGAGAGACAGAGTGGAAACTCAGGGATGGTCGTATGCCGAAAGTTTCTGTGGAGTTGAGACGGATTGACGACGGGCGAATAAATTACCAAGGGTTATTTCCGTTGATAACCAATTTGGTTGAAAAAATTCATGTGGCGTTCACATGTCTCATTTTTCTGGCCAATTCTTAAATACGTGGCACCGGCAAGTGACGAGGAATTAAAAAAAAAAAAATCTCTTTTTTTTTTTTTAATTATTGATTCAAATTCACTAGTCGGTGTTAGGTATTTAAAAATAGATCGAAAAAATGAGTCATGTGATCGACACTCGTAATTTTCCGGGCAAATTGGTCACCGTCAGCAAAAAAAGGACTAAATCCCGACCAATTCTAAAGGTACGGAATTAAATTGAATTTCTAACTTTTTTGGAACTAAAATTGAATGAGCGAAAATCTAAGGGATCAAAAATAATTTCAGTCCGTTATTTTAGTATACCAAATTTCTAACGGATACCGAAAATTTTCGGCATACCAATATTTTAGAGAATCATGAAAAATTTACTTGATGTAATAAATAATCACATAAAAAACAAATAAGAAATACTTGCTCAAAATAAGGGGAAAAAAGAAAAAGAAAAGCAAAATAAAAAGAATGGAAAACCAAGAGCAGGAACGATGGCCTATTGTGCCCAGTAAAATTTGTTGGTTTATTAACCAAGCAGAGTTATGTGGAAGAGTTAAAGAGGAAAATGTCAACTTCATTCTTTTCCTTTTCTCATAAAATTTTAAACTAATGAATGGTCAAGATGACACTTTTAAAAGATCCAATGGTTGAAAGTAAAAAATTGCACATGTGCAACGATTGCATTGAAGTAAGACTCCAAACAATTGCTAGATAATAGAGGGCACAAGTAAAACCCTTTCGTGTCCTCGTGCCATCATAAAATATACAGTATGTCATGATAAATATTACTCGTGCGTACTAAAATAATAACCTTGGCACGACGTGAGAATAAACAATTGTTAGATATTAAGGGGCACGAGTGAAACTTTTTTGTGTACTCATGCCATCATAACCTACTAAAATACATAAAATTACTTCTTGTTCTCCGTTGAGCCATCGAAGTTGCAGACTTGCAGCAGCGACGAAATGATTTTCCTTGTTAGAAACTCCACCGCACTCTATTTCGTCACTTTAAGACTACAGTCGAGCATGTGGACAGATCCATTGTCGCCTGTATATATTTTTGTTGAGTTTTACGTTGTAGAAATTGTGGTTCCTCCATTAAAGAAACAGAGAGAAAGGGAGAGAGAAAATAGAGAAAGGGAGAATGAGGTAGAAGACTGGAAAGTCTGACATGGGGAAAAGAGGGGGCAGGAGGAGAGTGAGAGGAATAGTAGCAAAGTGTTAAATTTGATATTAATTGAAAAGGCTGCTACTTTTTATATGTTTCTTAAGAATAGTGCTAGATATAAATTTCTCCCTAAAATGAAAGCCCCACCCACAACTACAACTATTGGTACTTCAAAAGGCTTAGGTTGGTTGTGTTTTGGACCAATTTTGAGGCTCATTCGATTAGATGGTTATATACACCCATATTATTTGACATAGGGTCATTCTATACTATGTAGACATCCTAATGAATACATACATTTTCCATCTTCTGCCTATGTACGCAGCTAACATATTGTTAGTGAACCACGTAAATTTTGAGTTCATTTATTTCTCGTTTATTTATCTTTCACTCATCCCATAATAACAAATTAAATTGAATAATTTGTTTTCTGTGTAGAAAAACTGAATTAACTAATAATTCTACAAAATATTAACTAACTTTTTAGACCAACTTTGGTGCACCTAAATTTTAATTACCATTAGATTAGAACTTCCAATATCTTAACCGTTAGATTAAAAAATCAATTTCTATACATATGCTACCAATTTTCATCTCTAAATTAACTAACAAATAGTTATATATATTGTTATCCTAATTAGTTTTAGGCGTGTCCATCATAATGTTTTCTCCCAAAACCCTATTGTCGTCGCTCCTCCTCCACTAACCACTGTGTCGTGATAGTTTGCGTTTTTCTTTGTTAGCATTCTCATGAATCGATGTTTTTAGCAATAGAATGTTTACTTTTTATTTTCCCTCATCTTCTATTTTATATTTGCATTTGTATAGGTGTTGGAGGAACTCATGGCTAAACTCATGGCCAAACCCTCTATTTTCTCCAAGACTAAATCTACTAATTAGTCTTACTGTTATATATGTTGGAAATTGAATTTGGAAGATTGATGTTAACCTATTTTTGAGGAATTTTACCTTTGGGTTTCATTTGTTGAAAATGGAACTAAGTTACAAATTTACGATCTACGTTTCAAGTAGATGAAATTACTGTATTTATGTTCTCAAATCCAATTTCGGACTATTGAGAAATTAATGCTTAAATGTTGCAATTAAAACATGGAAAGTGGAAGAGCTAAAAGGAAAATGTGGAAACTTGTCTCACATAGAAAATACGCAGGAAGTTGAAACTCCTTATTAAGAGGAGTACCTGATAAGGAGTTATCAAGTGTGCTCCCTTTGTAGTGGGCCATAGTGAAATTTTAGCCTTTGGCTAAATGGACCCGAGGATGGTGCGAATCACCATCCAAGCCCGGACGTACACGTCGCACATGTCATATTGAGTCACTTTAGAGGCTTACATACGCGTCGTCGTCAGGATCTAAAGAAGCCGTAAAGCCTTAAAGTTTTGGCAAGTTGGTCAGAACGGGTAGCTCGGAAGAATCGCGGTGGTTTTGGTCGCGTGCAATGACGTGGCATACCAGCGAAGTGGAACAGTGCGCAGCGGGTTGGGTCGAACCAACCCATCAGCGACATAGTCAGATCGGGTCGCAATCGGTGCGGCTGTTTGCCAGCGGTGCAACCCAGTGCCCGACGGGCCGCGGGTTCGGCTGCAGGCGCGAGCCTCCCGCGAATGGGTGCGACCAAGTTCGAACCAGTTCGGATTTGGCCGAACTGGTGCCACCAAGGGTCAAAAGGTATCTTTTTTAAAAACGCATCACAACTCTTTGAAAACTATAAATAGACCCCCAAATTCTGCATTTCAATTAACTCCAAGATTTTCTCTACATTTGCATTCTAGTTCTCTAGCCCTCCCAAATTCCAATATAAAAAAGTATCGAGTAGTTCGCAAAAAGTTTAGGTCTTGTTGTGCTGCGATCCCAAATCTAAAAGTCGTTGTATCTTGAGGACAATTGCCCAAGACCGAGAGCACTAGAATTCGGGGTAATATTGTCTTACGAATAGCGAGTCAAACTCGTGTCTTTACTTTACCAACATTAAAATTGACTCAGTCTTTCAAGTACACCACACCGAATAACCAACAATATATTGTTCATAGTAATTTAAGAATTTGTTGATATGACTGAAATATCGCAATGGATCCTGGCTCATTCCATGCTACCCACTTGGGTAGTTACCAAGTGGACAATCCACCATAAACTTGGAAAGTGTATATGGATCTAATGACTGATTTTGTTTTGATCTCTATACACTTTCTAAGTATATGATAGATTATTTAAGTGGGACACTACTCACATCGGCAGGATAGAATCTGCCATCCTATCGCTGCAAATTTCGTGCATGAGAACATTTAACAAATTCTTCTCACAATTTTTTTCCTAATTTTCTGTGTGGGATTGTGTGTGTGTGTATTTGGCTTTTGATGGCATCAGAGACGTTTGATTGGATTGGTGTTTATATAAATTTCACTAATTTTGTTTGCTTGGTATATTGGAGAAGATAAACTAAGGCTATATTTGGTTGGGTTTGGGACACATCAAAAAAGGTTGGCTCAAATCCAAACCCATGTTTGTTTGGCCGGTTCCCCCTATCTCCCCAATCTCTTGTACTTTAATTAATCAATCACAATTCTAAATACTACTTTAATCATTAAATCAATCATTAATATTGGATTAAGAGGATATTAATTGGATATGGATGAAGTGGAATGTGTCTTATTTATTGGACCACATCGACGGTTGATACATCCATTTGAACAATAAAAATGTATTTGTATAAAGATGTAATATGGTAAAATGTGTATTGCAGATGTCAAATCAATAGGTTTCACTACTAGAATCAAGATTTTTTGCTACTACAAAACGTAGTTAAAAAAAAAAAAGAGTAGTAATATTTTTAGTAACCACATATCTAAAAGTAGTCACTTATAATAATTGCAAAAAGTTTTTTGCAATTACTTTGTAGTTACTAATGTATTTGTAACTACAAATAATTACAAAAGAGTTTGTCATATTGTAGCAAATTTGGTTATAATGTATAAAATATTTTATGTAACTACTAATAGTTAGAAAAATTGTTATTTTAGTAACCACTCTTGTAGTTGCAAAAAGATAGCAACATGTTAATCCAGACTCAGAAAATGATCAATAACAAGACACAAAACTCACTCAAAACTACAAGATTCACACCTTATGACTCAAGATGAAAAATGAATCTAAAACTGAAAATCAAACCAGCACAAAAGGATTTAACGTGGTTCGGTTTGTGAAACCTACGTCCACGGGTGACAATGTCTTCACCAATTCACTAACACTCAACTGTTTTACAAGAGAATTATATAATCAAGCTTCCAAGAGAAATAATCCAAACTACTTCTAGCTCTATTTCTCTAACTCTTGTATCTCTCTAGTTTCTACAATTGAGAGCTCTTGAGTGGTTACAAATGTGTATATATATCATGAATGTAGCTCAGAAACCGACTATCTACACTCATTGGCTTTAAAACAGAAAAATAGATAAAACAGAATCTGAAAACTGTCAACATCAGTCTGCAACGGTTTCTTCACCCTTTGACAACGGTTTTGGACCCCTTTGACAACGGTTATGATCTTGAAACTGTTTTTCCCACAAAAAATGGTTTTAACTGATTTTGTGCTATTTCCAGCTTCTTTTTACTTCATTCTGATTTCAGTAAATCCAAATGTATAGGAGTTGTGAAGCCACACTTAATTGTTAGCTCACACAACAAATATCCTTTTTTTTTCTTGTAATTTTCGGGATGGTGGGGTAGTAATATTATATTAGTAAATGTGATGTAAGTAATAATTAATTGATTGTGTAATGATAAAAATTTGTATTGAAAATTATAATAGGAAATAATCTACAATGTTGCAAAAATTCTTGTAGGAAACAACAACAAAAATCAATATGCAAGAATGCAACCATTATTTGCTTTCTGTCGTCTGTCGTTTGCTGTCTGCGTGATATTAACTCTTCGAGGGTCTCTTTTATTATGAGGTTGTGATATCTATACACAAATATAAAAATACCTTAAATTTCAATCAATTTATATTTGACCTATTTTACTCTTTTAAGTTGAAATATTTAAAGGGCAAATTTGTAATTTCCTAATATGATAATTCACACGTTTGACATATTTTATCCCTTTTAGGTTTAAATATTATAAGGGTAATATTGTAATTTCTTAGCATATCCTAGTTATTATATTCTGATCAGAACTCTATTAATTGTATTCTAATATCCTAATTATGTACAAAAAATTGTGAATTTGTATTATAAATTATCACATATCCTAATTAAATAGTACCTTTTATCAGGGAATTGCTCAAGAGAACACAGATGAAATTGACACACACATTCTTCACATTATCTACATATCTTTGTGAATATATACGAGACAAAACTCGGGTCTGTTCTTCATCCTAAAGGTTGCGCGCATATAGCCTATCTATTCTACGTATATTTCCTATGAATTTTTCGCCCCTTTATTCGTAAAAATCAGGTACATCTTAATCAATTTTATATAATAATGATTATTATGCACACTTTACGTATATTGTCACCATGAAGTCATACATGTCTTTGGGGTTAAAATTATTTTTGATTTCATATTTTTTCCCTCGTAGAATTTTGGTTACCAAAAGAACATAAATTTAATTTAGTACTATAATTTTATAATTTGTTCGAATTTAATTATTTTTCGCTCCCAATGGCCAATCTAGCTGGGAAATAGGGGTGACAATTCGAATCATCTGATCGAATTCATGTTCGATTTCGGATCGGATTAATTGATATAAAGGGATTAGATTAAAATTAATATACACTTATCACTAAATCGTGAAACAAGATATATGTTCACAAATATTAAGTTCATGAATATTTTTCACACTTGTCGAGAGTCATGATCAATTATGAAACGTGTCTCTATAAACCTATGCATGCATATTAAATTCTCAGCATCGGACAAAACAAGTAATTAAAGAGGTTCTGCATCAAATGACATCTCTAGATTTAGCAGTCAGACACTACAATAAAAAAAAGGCCTTTTGAAACAATAGAAAATATCATAAATAATGAGTATTTATCACAACGTAAATGGAGTTGTCTTAAATAATGAGTATTTGTCACAAGTTTATTGTCGTCTTAATAACTTGGATGCAAATAATATATTTGTGATGATAAAAGTGATCTCAAATGCGTCTCAAATATTTTTTGCAACAACTAGTTGTCTCTAAAAATAGTATTAAAATGATCTTAAATAATTTGTGGAGAGATTTGTGACAACAAGTAAGCACAATTAGTGGCCACAATTACGGTGACAAAATATACAAATTTTCTCTTTATACTAAATAATATTATAACTTGATGATACATTTGTAGAAAAAGTGAAACATTTGATACATTCGAGTTTTTGAATGCACAGTGTCAACCTGTAAAGTGCAAGGTTCGATGTCGTATGCTTAGCAATTATGATTCATATTGGTTAAGTATTCTTAATTCTAATAGGATTCACCACAAATCAATATAAAAAATATGTTAGCAGATACGTATCAAATTTATTTTTCCTTCTAATATAAGATATTTAATATCACAAAACAAATTATTATTATTATTATTATTATTATTATTATTATTATTATTACTCTACGACTAGCATCAAATCCATATTGATTAAGTACTCCTAATCCTAATAGGATTGATCTCAAATTAACATAAAAAGACATAAAGAACAAACACTTGTCATACTATTCATGTTTAGCACTCGTATGTTGGGTTAAATAAATGAATGTTTGATTTTGTTTGTTGAAAATTAGATTGAGGTTTGTTTTTAGCAAGGTTCTAAAAGTCGCTAGGCGCTAGTTAGACGGTGGACTGGGGCCTAGCGATTAATCGGAATCTGGGCGGGACTAATCGGGGCATAGACGTAATTAGACGGGGAGGAATCGAAAAATAAACATAGGCGGTCAATGGGAGCCTAGCGCCTAAACGGGGATTAATCGGAGTTAGTCGGGGATTTTTAGAACAGAGGTTTTTAGTGTAAAATGTGATAAAAAAAAGATATAAATTGTGTAAATATATTGCTAGTAACTCAGAGGAAACATAGCCAAGTTGACCCAATCTATTCAGGATTGGATCAAGTCATAAGTAAACATACCCGTTTGAAATTGTTTGCCCCATGTTAAAAATTAAATACTCCAGTTCAGGTGCACCTTACACCTTATGCCATGTAGGGATGGCAAAAACTCCGCGGGGACCGGTCCCTGTTGGGACCCGGAAATATTAGGTCGGGGATTCCCCGAAAAAAATGGGGACGGAGATGGAAGTTCTATGAGTGGGGATGGTATGGGGATGGGAATCGTACTCCCCGTCCCATCCCCGGCCCCGAACCCTACTCCGTATAGGCAAAGCGGGGATTCCCCATTCCCCGTTATTATATATATATATTTATATAAAATATCCCTTAAATAAATTTAAATAATATTATATATATAATTATATATACACTAAATACACGCTCACAACTTACTGTATTACTTCATCTTTAGTTAAAAAATATTATACATATATAATTATTTTAATACTTTTATTTTAGGTTTATTGACTTTTACATATTCTTTGCTTGGTGGTTGTATGTTATAATTTTATTATTCTTTTTTTCTAAAAGATTTGGAAAAATAAAAAAGGAAAAAGAATACGAGGAACCCGAATCCCCGTGGGGATACTCTTCCCCGAATGGGGATTACCCATCCCCGACCCAAGGTCTCCAAGCGGAGAATTTAGCAGGGATGGAAATCGGAGTTGGGGATAGAAATAGGGAGTCCAGTACCAGCCCCGATCTCATTCATTGCCACTACTAATGCCATGTTAGTCGCATCATTAAGCAAGCAAACAAGGATTTAGGACAAGGGGCCCAAGCGAAAGTAAATCGTTGTCAATTTATTAATACTAGATGTCCACTCGTGCGATGCACGGGTTAGACGTTGACTAAGTGACATTTATTTACACACACGAAAAAAAAAAAGGGGAAGTAGCAAAATAAAATCTACACAATATTTTTCTAAAGCTTTTATCCTCTCCAAAACCCATGAACAAAAATAAGTAGCCATTTTCAGATAATGAACCACAAAAAGGCTTAACATGTTGGCCTCCTTCCCCATCACCTGTGGATCATATAGTCATATGACAAGTAACACACTTTGGCTCATAATAACATAAATTGTTGATATCGTAGGAAATTATATCATCAGTTGACCACATTAAGGAATGTGTTTAAAGTTAATATTTAATCCAAGCCTTTGGCAAACAAAAAAGATAGTTAATCCAAATTTTGTTCTTAAGAAATTGACAATCCAAACTCTAGTAAACATTTTTACACTTATTTAATTAATTTGCCCCATTAAATTTGAGAAAAACTAATCAAGTAGAAAAGGATGTAATCTGAGTTTTCTTCTCAAGAACTTGAAAATCCGAATTCCAGTAGAAATTTTCAATCCAAATACTATCATCATATCGATATATCATCTGCTCCCACAAAACATCTCATTAGTTGCCAGTCCATTGACATAGCATGATTTATTAACATATGTAAAAGTTTGAAAGGTTTTTAAAAGAATATCAAATGAATCTATACCTAAATCGAAATGCAATAACCACCAGCACTACTATTGATTTCTGTTGCGATTGACAATCACCATTTTCTCCAGAAAATATTATCTAGGATGGCCCAATGGAGATGGTGCGCTGCTTGGATAAGAGTGTGGGATGGCTCTTCCGGGTGGAAGACACTCTTCAAATTCTTCCTTTTTCTCTTTTTTCTGCTTTTGCGAGCCACCTCTTCATCCGACTCGGAACCCTAAGAACAGGGAGAGAGAGACTCATCTCCTTTTCAATAGGGTTTATCTTTTAGCAGTACATTTTTTCAGGAGGAAAAGAATGAGAACCGTCGAACCCACGAACAAATTGGAAACATTTGATTATTACCATCCTTCCCAACTGCAGCTAACAATGCACCTCCTAGGAATGTTTTCAAGAAACACCTATCAAAACCAACAATATGCCTACACCCTTTTAGAAATCCTTGAGCTAAAGAACTAAAACCAATAAAAAAAACCCTTTCAAACAACCACCATCATCTAACAAAGTCTCAAATCTGCCCCTCCTATCCACTCTCATCAATTCAGTTTGATAATTTCTTAATTCTGCATAATATTCTTCAACAGAACCCCTCAATAAAGATAAGGCCTTCCATTTTGCCCTATAGTACTTCATTTTAGGCACTTCCAATGCATAAGTTGTCATTAGATCCGGTGCTAAATCATCAACCGACCACTTTGGGGTCAATCTAAATTTCTCTAAATATGCAAAAGCAATCCAATCAGAAGTTGCAAGCTTGTTTGTCATCTTTCTGTGACATGTGTGAGTTTCATATAATGTCTTCACCTGAAAGGTCTTCTCACCCTTAATCTTAGACCCATACATCTTTCACTCACACCCATCCGCACAATGTACCTCAACCTATGTAGTGCTACTTCTGACAAAGTGAATCGGCAAACCTTGGCTTATGCCATACTTTTGAACAACCTCTCTACATTGTTTGGCATTATCAAATGTCATCCCAAATACAAAATTGAACTTCATATGATCACATTTTGGATCATACCCCATTCGATTGCCTTTGCTTTGGCTATACCCCTTACCAATTTCACAGTTTTCACAAGTAGAGTTTGAATTTATGTCTCTTTCAATATGTCCGTGTACACTCATCACCACCATAGAGTTTGTACAAACATCTTCCACTAACCCTTTTTCCTTGAACTTTGCAAGGTTTTGCCTTGCAGCTACATACTCATCATCATCAGAAACAAGCTCGCAATCATCTAGTCCGTCATCACTGCCATCCTCACTCTTTGACCTTGGCTCATATTCAGGATCAGTACATTCAGATTCATCATATGTTGCTTTATCATCTACGCCACCAATAACATTACCCTCATTCCTATCTTCTTCACCCTGATTTCCATCCGTCTCATATACACCACCAACAACATTACTCTCATCCCGATCTGTTTCACCTTGATTTCCATCTATTTCACCATTTTTATCATCATTTGTGTCACTTGCATCTATCTCGCCATGAGCTACACCCATTTTTCTCCCACCATCCACATATATAATAATCTGCCCATGCCCCTCGTGAACATGCTCTAGCATTTTCATAACGCCACTGTCATTGCTCACAAACATGAATATTCCATCCGCCCGTGGAACATTGTATGCAATCCTGTCATATGAAGAGAGTATCCTAATTTTTCTACTTCGTCCACAAGATCAAAATATTTAAACCTATCTGGATCAAACCCATGTTTGGGTGTAATGGTGGCCCTAACATACTGTAGAATTCCATCCAACTTACTTGCCGATTTGAATATCAATTAAAAAATATATTGATGAGATATATATTGAAGATTTTGTTGCAAATATTTGATATGTAAGAAGACTTGATAAAAGAAAATGATTAAAAATCAATATCTCTATAACATCATTATACAATCAACCAAATATTATGAAGACTTGTTAAACAAAATTTAAATAAAAAACTGTTAAGTTAAAAAAAAGGTCACAATTGCAGTGCAAAATATATGGAAAACACAATCCACACCATTTAGAATGACAATACTCTTACATGATAAGCAGCTTAAAATTTGAAAACATGTAGGTTGGAAAACATGCTCTCAAAATCATAGTGATAAAATTTGAATACGGATTTTATTTAACTTAATCAATTATTCACAATTCAGATTTTATTCAAAAATAAAATAGATAAAATCGTAAAAAAAACTGACAAATCAACTATATTCAACATTTTTTTGTGAAGAGATCGGGTTTAATAGGTTAAATTAATTTAATTTTACATTATTTATGTTAAGCTCGTTTAATGTGAAAAAAATATGCCACAGATAGTTTAAAGTTTATTTTTAACAGTTTTAGTGAATTATTGTTAAAATGTCTAAGATTTGAGTTCTTATTATATCATCATTTTATATTTCTTGTTATTATAATATTAATTATGTTCTCTTTAAAAAAATGAGTCTTGTAATTATTAAGTTTCTTATTGATCCACATGTATTACTATTGATTATTTTAGCATATGCTTAAAATTTATTAAAATCTATGTTATATATATGACGAATTTCAACCATTGAATACTAAAATGAAAAAGAAAAAAGTAATTATAGTTGGAAAATCATATTGCAAAACTCACAAGATTCACTTTCCTATCATCTATACATATATATGAAAATTCTAAAAACTCACGATTCTTCCATTTATTTTTTTGTTATTAAATATGGAAATTTCTTTTGTTAAATCTCGGCCATTTGAGTAATATAATGAAGGAAATAGAAAAGGAAAAACAATTCACTTTTTTTTTGAAATAAAAAAAAAACAATGAACTTAATTATAGCCGGAGAATCATATTAAATCTCAAAAGATATTTTTTTTATCAAAATTAATTGATTGATGAAAGTGGGTTGTAAATCTCAAAAGATTAACTTCCTAGTTAGTTGATTCTTAAGCCAGTGAGGAGTGAGAACATAAAAATCTTATATCTCTCAATTATTTCCCTTCCTATCAACCATTAGAGAAATAACATATGGAAGAAGTTGAATCATTCGTCTATTAGCAATTTTGTAACAATTTTGTATTCCTCTATTAAAGTTGTTACAATTGGATCCACTTTTTTAGAAACTTCTGAAAGAATATTTCCCCATAATAATGTACGAATAATGAATATTAATAAAGGAAATGAGTGATTTACAATCTTTTCAAAAAAACTGTTGACTTCAACAGAAATGGCCATACATGCACTTCATTAAAAAGAGGAAATGATCATTTATTCAAGAGAGAGAAGTACGCAACATCAAAACATTGTCTCAAACTATATTTATTTTCAAATTTTGCCTTCAAACAATGCATGGATGATATCTTCAAGATCGGCGCTGCATCTGTGGGCTTTAAGTTTGGAGTGAGGGCCTCCAGGTACACCCTATCGACTCTCCCTTCGTGGAACTGGCCTCTCACTCATCTCTTCTTGAATTAAGGTTTGCAAATGGTAATTTGATGAACTGCAAAAGACAAAAATAGATGCTACGAATGTCAATGCAAAAAAAAAAAAAAAAGGAAAAAAAGAAAAATAATAGCCATTCATTAAAAGAGCACGGAAAATATCTAAATTAAAATATCATATAAGAATCAAAGATCCAAAGTTTACATAAAGCGCAAAATTAGCAAATACAATAGTTTAAACACAAAGGTGCACGTACTTGTTTCTTCATTAATATATATACATTTTCAACATCTGTAATACAATGAGATTAAAAAAAAAAACAAAAAGAAAGTTAGATAATGTAAACAATATTAAACAAACAAAAACATTACACAATGGCGATGAACTAAAATAGCACGAAAAAAAATCACGAAAAAGATCATATGTGACTGAAATGGAAGAATAGATGCAGAGGAAAAAAAGAATTCACACAATTTAAATCGAAAATAATGAATTGAGACCACAATTATATGGTATAAATAGTGCCTTGAAGTTGAATAGATATGAAAAGTTTGAAAATCATTATAATGATTGATGAAAGAAATCAATAAAATTGCCAAATAAAACAGCATATCTAAAGGAAATTAGTATTAATTAAAAATAATGGAATTAATTGATCATTAATTGGACGAATATGATGATGCCACATATCCTTGCCAGAAGAGGTAATGTGGTTTGGACGGAAAAATGTAAAAATTGTCAATAGTGGCAAGGTATTGTGTTATTATATATATATATATATAGATAGATAGATATAGATTTACCATTGATAAAATTGGATGTACTATTGAATTTTTAATAATTTATTCATATTAATTTTAATATCATTCGAATTAATTATAGTGTTTAATTCATGCCTAGAATTAATGTGTAAATAATAAGATAGTATAATTTTATACATTAACAAAAAATCTATTGACAAATTAATTATTAACAACTTTATAATAAATTAAGTAATATTTTTCTTAAGTTAATTAACTAATGTTTGTTTTTTAATTTTAATTTTACATAAGACATATTTTATGTAGTTTTATGAATTCGAAATTGATTTACAGAAAACTTGAATGAAGATGTTTAAATATTAATTTATCCGTATTTATTTATGAAAATTATATGTATTCAAATGAGGTATAAGACCCAAATCAACTAATTTAAAATTTTAAACACAAAATTTATCTGTTAATTAAAAGGGATTAGTTACATTTTCCTTGATTTACTTCAAATGATTAATATAATTATTAATGTGAAACATTAAGTGTACTTATTGACACAAAAAATATTATGTAATCTAACTATATATTATTTAAAATATGTTGGTAGTCTATAAGTGTAAATATGACATATTTTCAAATGTAGCTTATATTAATTAGATACCCTATTATTCTAAAATAATCTACATATATGTAAGATTAGCCAAACAAAATAAATCAACAATTAGTATAACTATCACCCTGCATACTATTTGAAGGGTTTGGATTGACACACATATTTCAATTAGCCAACCAAAATTATATTGTCCAATTAATTCTCTTCCTAGGCCACGTCAAATCTTATATGTATTTAATTATATATCATTTATGTTAATCGTTTTATTGTAAAAGGTAAGTTTGGCAAACAGAAATCAGTTTGAAATTCCAATCTCAATCCTAATATCATGTTTCTATTTAAAAAGAAGATTTGTTAATTCATAATATTGTAGTTGGGCTTCTGCTAATAATTCAGCGTAACATGTGACATATTTAACAATTTTCAATTATATTCAATTTGAATCCGATTTGATTATCACTTCAAAAAATACATAAGTGGAATATATATTGTAGATTTTGTGCAAATATTTGATACACATGAACAATTGGTAAAAAAACAACGATTGAGTATTAGGCATGTATGCAAAATGCGGTCTAGGCGGCCACCTACACGCTAGGCGCTTCCACCGTTCCGCTTTTGCCAAATGTCCTCCCTAGGCCTTTTTGGCCCTAGGCGGGCCTAGACAATCTTTTTTTTTTATTATTTATAATTTTTGTAATTTTTTTATATTATTTTTTATTGAAAATGACGTCGGTTTTTTTTTTAACTTAAAACAATTTATTAAATTAAAAAATAAAATTCAAGTTAAAACATTCACTTTCCTCATTCCAATGGTAGAAAAAAATGAAACAAAAGTTAAAACCTTCTCCCCCATAATTCGAGTTCCTCTATAGCCTCTCTTTTCATTCTATCTTCCATAATTAATTAACTATATGCATCTTTATAGTAAAATTTGGTCTACTTTAAGTATAAACCTTTAAATTAGACATGTAAAATTAAATTTGAAAAAAAAAAGGAAAATTCTCTAGGCACTGCCTTGAAGCAGCTTAGGCGATGCCTGAACGATCTAGACGCTAGACTGTCCCAAACCGCTCCGCCTCCGTTTTCCGCCTTCTGTAACCATACTATTGGGTAATCTATTATAATTAGATACTATTTCCCTATTACATTTGTATAGATTTTAAATTAACAAATGAAATCCTACAAAATAATATATAAAAGATTATTCCTAAATTTCTAAAATTTTCAATTTTCAATATGTTGGAACGATACTCTTGTCGTGTATTAGGATTTAGGACTTTTGTCCAAGAATAACGGAGATCGATTGCTAAATGATACCGGCATTTTGCAGAAATTCTCTCTCTTCTAGGACTACAATACGACAGCGTTTCATCTGAATCGGCGGTTTTCGTGGAGCTCTGTCTCTCCATCGCGTCTGGTCTTGGCACAAAACACCAAGCCGTAACCATTCCTGCTAAGTTTATCTCCTCTATTTTTTTTGGAATTTACTTAATTTTTTCGTTTCCGATGATTTAGGAAAAATTATTTGGGATTTAGGGGTTTTAGTTGGCGATCCTTTTTTTGCTTTCCTTCTTGGTAATTTGATTTTTTTATCAGTAAGCAGGTGGATTCACGGAAATCTGCAATTTTCTTTTGATTTGTGCATTTGTTAGGGCTCGTGTATGCAATTACGATTTTTCTGGAAACCAGAATTTAAGCTAGTAATGTCCTGAGTTAACTCGTGTTGGTATTGTTCTTACTCCAAATGTTAATTCAGGGTCTTGATCTTACTTTGGTGTTGAGTAGTTCCGTCCAGTGCTTCGTTTAACTGCATCGGTTATCCCATTGAATGTTGATTATTGGCAAAATTGAACCCAATATGGAAAGCCCTGGAAATGGTGATCTGCCGGATGACGTTGTTGAGGATATTTTATTGAGATTGCCAGTGAAGACTCTGTTGCGATTCAAGTGCGTCTGCAAACAGTGGTTCGCTCTCATTGGAAGCCTCAGTTTCGTAAACCAGCATTTTGACCATGAGAGCAATAATGAGCGGTTACTTATCCGGCATTACAGACCTAACCAGGAGCAATATGCATTCGCGTTATATGTTGATGAGATATGCTCTAGTTATGAAGAGCCTAGTCATCTACAGATGCCTGATACAGTTGGAGCTGTTATGGGACCGTTGAACGGTGTATTTTGTATTGTAAGTACTTCGGGACGGATGGCTTTGTTGAACCCAGCCACGAGGCAGTTCAAGCCACTTCCTTCACTTCATCCGAATGTCCAACCACTTTTATCCTCCTATGATGATTTGCTCGGATTTGGATTGGACCCGTTGAGTGGTGATTACAAGGTTGTTTCTCTCCAGTACTTCTGGAATGAAGAACTGGACGCTCCACACTACCCTTCTATTGTATCTGTTTACAACTCAGGTAGTGATTCTTGGGGAAATTTCGAGGATGTGCATTTGGTTAATTCAAGTCATTGTGTATATAGGTCTCTGTGTAATACCTACTTGAATGGAGTTTATTATTGGCTTATGGAGTATAATGATGCTGATGTTGCTGTACTTGCATTTGACATGAGCAACGAGAAGTTTCAGGAAATGCGAGTTCCAGATTGCATCAGAGGGAAAGAAGGGGACCTTGCTCTATATGGTGATTCGATAGCTTTGCTATCATGTGATTTAGATAAGATTGATAAATGCGTCGACATATGGGTAATGGAAAAGGAAGGATGCTGGACTAAACATTCGATTGTTGGTCCTTTTCATGACATTAGATGGCCACTTGGTTTCTGGAGGAACAGTGAGTTGTTATTAGAAACAGGAACGTCACTCTTGACTCTGTATAATATCTCTACTCAGAAATTAAGAACTGTTGAAGCTCGTAGAAAAGAGAATGGGTTTTTCATATATTGGGTTTTCTCTTACAAGGAGAGCCTCGTCTCATTGAAACGTGAGGGGGACAATTGCACGCTGTGGGATACTTCATCTGACTTTGTCAAGGATTTCTTCAAGTAATCCTCAAGCAACTGGTATAGATGGATATTTATGCATGAGTTTTACGTACTCCGGCCCTGGTTACTTCCCGTATGCATAACCGGGGCCTTCAGTTATCACAAAACTATTCATCATGTAGAGTTGACAATGGGGACATCGAGCGAAATATTACCAGGTAAAAGAGGCCTTGTATTGTTTCTTATTCAATGGAGGATCCACACCGCTGGCATTGAAGTCGTGTACTATGAAACGTTGTGACCATAGAATAAGGCCAGCTACAGTTTTTAACGTCTCCTGTTCGATTTCACTCTGGAAAATTGTAAGAAACTATTATGTCTGTCTGTGCAAATTATTATGTAGTTTTTGGTTCTCAGTAATTATCACTTGCACGTCTATGTATTCTTCAACTTTGTTGTTTCCTGTTTCTTTAATTATCACCAGTAACGTTTTCCATTTTCTTCATCTTTTTTTGTGAAATCAGAATATACTCCAGGGACAAGCAAAAGAAAAACAGCTATTATATTCTAATTTGAATACTACATTTTTGGATTTGATTAGAGGAAAAAAGGGTGGTAACAGCTATTATTAATTTCGATTCTCTACGGTTTTTATAATGAATGGTAAAATAGGTGATGTATATGACGGTCTCGTCAAGGTAGACTTAATAAATGTAATCGCAACACAATTATATGTCAAAGAGTATGTTCGATGTTGTAGTTAAAAGAAAAATATATTTAATATTGTAATGGAAAGAAAATTATAGTTGATGATCGAACTTGATAAGTTTGAAAAGACCATGTTTAAATATGAGTTTTTTTAACCAACCCTTTTAAATATGGAATGAAGAACTGCCCACCCAGCGTGCTGGTTCATTGGGCCCCGAAGGTCCATAGAATTAGTGCATGTTTAGTTGGGGCTGGAGGTGACTGGAGTACTGTTGGATATGAATAGTGTCTGAGAGAGTAAAAAAATGATGTTTGTTTGGGCGGTTGGAGCAGTGGTTATAGTGTAGGATATAATTTTTAATTGTAAAATATGATGTGATGTGTGTAACAGTTTGTTAATAATGAATAATTTTATGATTGAAGTAGTATTGAAATTTGTGATGATTTGTAGTGATTGGACCAACCTATATAAACAAATATAGGGAGGGATTGAGCCAATCCCAACCAAACATACCTTTTAGAAAAATACGTAGGAAGTGAAAACTGAATAAACAACCTTCTTAAAAGAAAAAAGAAAAAAACAACATTCTTAAAAAAAAAGGAAAAGCATAATCTATAAGTAAGCAGACTCGCATACATAGAGCTGCAGAGTAACCCACCAGCCAGTCTCTACCAGCTTTATTACCAGGATCGTCGATCTGTTGATTCCAAGTAAGCACACTAATCTCCACATATAATTCAATTTCTCTTCCTTTCACTCAATTTTGTTGTTTCAGAGCATTTGTAGAATCACTTGTTTCGAAATTTAGTGTACGATTCAAATCATTGTTTCTTCTTTACCTATCTGTTTCTGTAGACGTTTATTTGATGTGTATCTGTGTTAAATATGTGTATGTATATGTTATGGTTGTGATGCAGGCGAATGTATTGGATTAAAAGGACGATTTTTTTTTTTTTTGTTTCCATCTGAATATTCTTCTTGTGTTCTATATGTTTGTCAAATTGCCATAATGTGCAAGATTTACACAACAAATGATTTTCTAGTTGTTATGGAAACTTCTGTTGGTGATTATCTGACTGCTCGTGTTGTTTTTTTTGCTCCCTTGTCATTATTGTATTTCACTATGTAAGAAATAATCTTCCCCTCTAATTTGCTTCCTTGCCTTTGTTAAAGGTTGATTTTCGGAAAAACTGGACTTATAAAAAGTTGGCTATATGGATAGCCCTAACAATCGGAATGTGCCGGCAGATATAATGCTGGAGATTTTGTTGTGGTTGCCTGTGAAGTCTCTGATGAGGTTCAAGTGTGTTTGCAAGCAGTGGTACACAATCATTGGAAGCCCGAGTTTTGTTAACCAGCATTTTTGCCACAAGAACAATGAAGAGCGCTTACTTATTTGCTATTACAGGAACTTTAAGCATCCCCATGTGTTTGGCTTGTGTGCTGATGGAAAATGCTTTGGTTATGAAGAGCCTGATCATTTACAGATTCCTTATGCAGTTAAAGCTCTTATGGGACCAGTGAATGGCGTATTCTGTGTGCTTAATGAATCGGGAGATCTTGCTTTGTTGAACCCGGCCATGAGAGAGTTTAAGCCAATCCCTTTTCATTGTCCAAGTTTCCACCCACAGTCATCTTATGACCATTTGGTGGGATTCGGATTTGACCAATTAAGTGGAGATTACAAGTTTTTTTCACTTCGCTACTTCCCTGACTATGAAACCAAGCATCGTTATGTTTCTATTTACAGCTCAGGTAGTAATTCCTGGAGACGTATTGATAATATGCAATTGACTGCATTTATGCGTCGTGTAGGTAGATTTTGGAGCACAAGCTTGAACGGTGTTTATTATCGGATCACATTGTTAGACGATGGTAGCACTTGTACGCTCCTTGCATTTGACATGAGTGGTGAGAATTATAAAACAATTCAAGTTCCAGAGTGTATTAAAGACACTGTGGACATCAAAATTGCTCTATACGGTGATAGAATAGCTTTGCTATCATATAATGGTGAATGGGTGAATGTATGGCAAATGAAAGAGGAAGGATTATGGACTAGAAGCTTAAACATTGGCCCTATTGAAAATATCAGAAGGGCTCACTGTTTATGGAAGAATAACGAGCTCGTGGTTGAGACAACAGACCCTTCCTTGACTCTGTGTAATGTCTCGACCCTGAAATTAAGGACTGTTGAACCTCTAAAGAAAGAGGTAGGGTATTACAGATATCAAGTTTCTTCGTACAAGGAGAGCCTTGTTTCAATTAAAGGAGAGAGGGACGATTGCAGGTTGTGGGACACTTCTTCTGATTTTGTTAAGAATTTCTTTGGACAAGCATCAAAGAACAGTTAGAAAATGCTGTTTTGAGTCTGAATCTATTCTCTCAGAGCAGTGGTCATCTTTCATGGAGGATATTATCACTATTGAAATTTTTATGGGTCTTTTAATAAAATTGACTTGTATTTTGGTTTTGATACCTATATCGCTTGCATATCGAGTGTGTGGGCATATCTTTGTGGTCTTTTAGGTTCTTGTGATACCATTGAAACTTAATTTAGTAGAGCGCTCTTTCTTTCTATTGGTTCCTATTTACTCTGTATATATATCTAGACTGCGTTTCAAGTTTGACTCTACTGTCTTTCGAACTGGTGCAGTTGATGCTATCAACAAGCATTTAATTAACAGCGACACACTCACAGTAAGCGCAACAGGGATTAATCTTAACAGCTAGACGAACTGAAGGCTGATATTCGGAGCGTCAAGATCAACTTTTAAGTGTTGCAATTAGGTATCTCTTTCTCTCTAATCATGAGCTGTAATGGACAGTCTGCTTTCCTTCACCTCAAATTCATCTTAAGATAGAATTAAAAGTTGCCTTGTCAATTTCATAGGAGCATTGTTAGTTTATGACATACTTAAGCCTGTTTTCTTATAAATCTCAATAGCAGGTGGCAATCTTTTACTCCATTTACTTCATATGATTAACCTGAATAAAGACAACTTATATAGGATAATCTGGTGTTTACTTTATAGGTGTGAAAAGTACATTACTTTATTGGGGTGAAAAAAAGGCAATAATCTCGGATACCGGGGATAAGGAAATACGAGGCAAAATAGCCCCAGGAGGTGGGATTTGTTATCCCATATGTGTGATAATGACCGCATTCAGCCAGAAACATATATTTAAAAAACCTTACGAGTGTTCAAAATTTGAGAGAAAATAAATGACCTGATTCTGATATGTGGGGAAAAATTGTTCTTTCTGGTTTGCCGTTGGAATCAGTGTGGACGTGTTGTTTTCGGCGAGTCTAGTTCTACCGGTAGCAAAAAGCCCGTCAATACCCGTAGCTAATATGGGTTCTACAGTGCTGTTTAAGGGGAACAGCAGAACCTAGTGGCAATCTCCCAAAACTATAGCAGAATAGGGAACATAAATTCTTGGGAGTAGTTATTTTTTTCTTTTTCTTAGAATTCTTTGGTTTCCATTGAATACGTGGATGATATTCATGTTCTCATTTGCCAATGAATTGAGAAATTTGAAGGAGACATTGGCTTAGAACTGTGAAACCCAGACTCTCATTTTTGGGGAAGACAAGTGCATGCTTGTAGATTAATACTATTTTATCAACATTAAAGTAACATGAGACACGGATAACTTATTTTCTTATCTTCTATTAAAACCAGTCCATGTAGACTTGAAATAATGGAATATTTTTAATTCCTATCCTCTATTCTAATACACGATACTTTTATCCACCCTATTTTCCCCATCCCAAAATAAACGGGCCCTTACTCTCTTCAATCTTCGTGGGAGGGTGATGTGTTGTTGGCAGTTTCACAAAGGGTAGTGATGAGTGGGAAGTAATGAAGTTGTTGGAAATAAAATTGTCAAATATATTTAGGATATGTTTGGCGGTTGAGTCAACCCAACTATATGTTTGTTTAGGTGTTTGCCCCAATCCCCTCATTTTCTAGGTTGGGGCACACTTCCCCTTAGGGCATCCCTAATGGGATGGTTTTTGTTGACATGGCAAATGACTAAAACCCATTTGATGGGTAGAGGGCTGTTGGGATGGGTGGGTTGAGGTAGAAGAGGTTTAAATTGGTTTTGGTTTCTCTACCTGGGTTTAGGAGAAAAAGAAGGGAGTGGAAGAGAAAGGAGGTGGGAAACACACAAGGCAAGAGAGGCAGCCTGCTGGCGCGTGCACCCCACGTGCGCGTGAGGGCGGCGCTGGCGTGGGGCTAAACCAGTCAGTCTGTCTCCTTTTTTTTTTTTATTTTTTTTTTTTTTTATTTTTTTATTTTGTTTTTCTTTTTTGGTTATTTATTGTTGTTGTGATATAGGAATGCTCTTTATTTTCAATATTTTGGCCTTTTCGTTGCTTTTTTTTTAGTAACTATATTTAATATATCCTATTTCTAAAAGTGCAACAAGATGTATCCGTTGTAAATGGATATTTTTCGACTAGCCGTTGTTCATTATTTATTTTTTTAATTTTTAAAATTCAAAAAATTTCAACTATAAATACATTGTTTAGTTCAACATTTTTCTACCACTCTTTGCAAATGTTAACTTCATCTATAATCTTATATATCACAAAATTAAGATGGATAAAGATTCTTGGCTGAGTTGGTTTAATTCTTCCACTTCCAGGGAAAATTCTTCTCCTCAAAATAACAATATTTGGCCCCAAAATTTCAACTTTCATCCTCAAGATCTTAGGTTCCAATCGCAACATTTGTTTTCACCACCACCAAATTTCATAGAAGCTGGCCACATTCCACCTAATCCGATGAAAACTCGCGGAGCTCCATATTATATGTATCCGCCTAACTTTCCTTTCATGTCGCCTCCACCATATGGAGGTCCTCCAGTTACGGGCTCAAATTCCACTCGAAGATTCAATATAGATGGATCCGACACAGACAAGGATACTCCAACTCCAAAATCGCAAAAATCATCTCCTTACTCGCCACAATGCTCCCTGATAGGCCTCGAGCATATCAACCTTGTTGCCGACCTTTCTAGTGCTGAAGAAGTAAACACTCCCGAGGAAGCTAAAAAAGGCGAGTACTCTACAGAAGAAAATGAGCTTCTTTCAAGGTGCTGGCTTGATATTAGCACCGATTATGTGGTAGGCAATAACCAAAAGTTGCAGCAAATGTGAATCCGAATTGCTGATGCCGATAACAACAATCGTCCAGATGGGAAGCCTTTCAAAACCTAGCTCAAATTAAAGTCGCATTTCTATACCCTTCAATGAAAAGTAGAGTGGTTTTGGGCAATCTACTGAAAAGAAAAGAAGCAATGGAGGAGCGGTGAAAGTGATGCAGATATCCTAGTAAAGGCGCAGAAAGTGTATACACAAGAACATGAAAAGGGGGGATTTAAGCATTTGGGATGCTGGAGGATTCTGAAAGACAGGCCAAAATTTGTTGATCCAGATGATGACGTTCGTGGTACAAAAAAGACAAAGGTTTCTACGTCTGGAGCCTACAATTCATCCTTCAACACTGATGCAAGCGCTAGTGAGGACTCTAATACAGCGCGAACTCGTCTAATGGGGCAGAAGGCGGCGAAGAGAATGGCGAAGGGTAAAGGAAATCAAACAAAGCTGAACAAAAACAAGAGGAGATCGATGAAAAGATAGCTGACTTAGAGAAATATAACACTCAAAAGCTATCGGCCTTGGTTTGTCTCGCCAAATCACGTGAGTACAAGATCCTCATGAGGGATACATTAAAGATGACGCCTAAACAACTGCGTATACACCTCCACATGTGTGAGCAGATTCAGAAAAATTGGGGCTTGTAATTTTACTAAATGTTGCTATTATTATGTAATTTTATTTCCCGTTGCTTTCATGAATATTGTAGCTTCCTTTAATCAACCTATGTAATTTTCGAATTTATGTTTCGTTTTCATATTGTTGTTGCAAAACTAGCCGTTTGAAAACTAGCCGTTGGAAAACTTGTCTTTTGAAAATTAGCCGTTGCAAGTCACATTATATATAGCAGTTACTCACATTCAGAGTTACATCAATAAAATTTCTCTGTCTCCTTTTCACTTGTTTCCAATTTTTGTATCCAAATCATCAAATATGTCTTTTTCTTCGAACTCATTCTCCGGCGAAAGCAAGAGTGAAAGCCTCATTGACTTCTTAATGGACGACACATCCGAGAAAGAATACATGGCTTTACTACAACAACAACGAGTACTACTCGATGTTCCACAGAGTTCTTCTGGCATACCCGGAAAACGAAGAACATATGTGGAACGAGATCGTGAGGGTGGGCACGCTAGGCTTTTCAGTGATTACTTCGCTGAAAATCCGACCTTCGGTAGTGAGGTGTTTCGACAACGATTTCGAATGAGCAGAGTCTTGTTTTTGCGCATATTTAATGCGTTGGAGTGTCACGATAAATATTTTCATAATTCTACTTTCCTAATCACTTTCCCTAGTCAACAGTGTCTTAGCCAGCTCAGCTCCAACCAAACATACCCTTAATCTCCTACAATTTAATACACATCTAAGATCTAACTCTACCGTGTAGTACCATCAGATATCATAGAATTAGCGGGTTTCCATATTCAAAATGACAACACGCTATGACTGGTGATTTGATTGTACAAATTAAAATTGTTCTTAGATTATAATGTGAATTTAGTTTTCTCATCCTTTAGTTTTCATAGCAATTTTCTAGGATTTAAAGGGTGTTTGGCAAGCTAATAAACTCCTCAAAACATCTTATAAGCTCTTCAAATGTATTTGGCAAAATAATATGTTAGACAACTTATAAGATGTAAAAATAAGCGCCTAGAGCTTATAAGCTCCAAAAAGAATAAGTTACTTGATTACAACTTATTTTTTAAAATCTTATAAGTTACTCTAAAATTTCACCTACTACACACAGACTTCACACATTTCACATACTAGCACTACGCACGTGCGTTGCACGTGATTATAATTTTTTACTATTATTTAATAAAAAAAAAAATTTGAACATAAAATAATTGTACATTGTTATCACTATAATATATATACATAACTTCGTAGATTATTTAATGTAATAAAAATGAATCCATTGAACAAACATAATTTTGAATCAACTAAAAACTAAAAGAATCACAAAAGAGAAAAAGAAAAGTTAAATAACCTTAGTCTTAATAAATAAGTTATAATAATTAACGTTAAAAGATTCGTAAAAAATGACATACCATGATATATTGTAGAAATATTTAGTCTTACAAGATTTTCTATTATACATGTAAAGTTTGATTTATTCAAACTATTGTTTACTTCTTATTATACACAGATTCGATCATCATTAATATATCTTGAATAAAGTTATACGATGATTGAAATACTATATACGGAATAATGAGGCATATAACATTTGAAGAAAAACACATTTTTAATTGTCTCATTATATCATCAACTGGCATCCATAAGTCAATTATTTGTTTATATACTCACAAAATATTAGGCCCAACATATTTTTTTATAATTCTCTAATAAATAATTTCGATTTCAATGTACATTTGCACATGAAATTCTTTACATATTTTAATGTGAGGAAAAACTTCTAGCAACTTAGTATCAAGGATAAACATCCAACTTTTGTTATGAAAGTTATTTTCTAATTTTATTATTATTATTAAGTATAACCCTCTTTAATATAATTTACATATCGATTTAAGATTGCTTATTTCAATTTTCCTTAATTATCTTCTCAATGCAACGTCGAAATTCAAAGATTATGTGATTTAAAATAAGAATTCTACTATAGTATAATTACAAAATAAATAATATTTTTTATGGAAGGTGTACTATATACATAGTGTCTCACAATCTTCAATCAAGACACATGCTACAATCTATATAAAATATAATAATTTTTTTAACTAATTTGTAATGTCTTTAATTCCTTATTTAGTTATAGTGAAATCAAGGTTGTCAAACTCGCGATTTTAAGTAGAATCGGTGACTTATCAGTAAAATCGGATCATAAAATTGAATCGTAAAATCGTAAGATTCTACTACCTATACAAATAACCATATATATAAATTATTCTAAATATATTTTAATTACAACAAGTTTTGAATAGATATACATATAAAATTATACATATTATATTCTCAATTAATCAAAAAGAAAAAAATATAATATAGAGAAATGTTCTAGGCCTTTTGGTACATATATACATTTAGTAAGGCATTCCTAAATTATAATTATGAAAACTTTAATTTTAAGAGAAAATTAAAAAATAACCTTAGTGAAATTAAGTACTACATAAAAAAAGATATTTTTTTTAAGATTAAATTTTAATTTAGAACTTGATAGTTAGAAAAATAATTCAGCAAATTTGGCTCTCTTTGTGTATAATTTGCTCTAGAAAAGTTTTAGAATTCCAATTGTAAGTTGGTATAACTTCTACAATTCGTATCATATATTTTTTAATTAGTAAAATAGAACAAAAAGTAATATGTTATAAAACTGTTAAACTCGTACACAAAATCGTAAAATCGCATGAGCAAACTTGAGAGTTTACTCCGATTTCATCAGATCTCGATTTTATCACGAGTTAACTCGTTTAGAGAGAAATAACTCGTAAACTCGTAAAATCATAAGAGTTAACTCGAGATTTTGACAACATTGAGTGAAATACTCCTAATTTTTTCAAACATTGCACATCCATTTAAAAGTCTTATATATACATGTTTAAACCACGCATTCCGATTTTATTTCTCTCATTTTATTTTTTATTTAGGGTATACCGTACTCTATTCAATGTAATTATTTTTCTAATCTATTGTCAAGTTAATATTAACATTCACATTTCACTTTCTTTATTTTTCAGCATGTTTTAGTTAATTATGTGATACTTCACATAGTATAATTGAATCATTCACAACTTATTTTTTATTGTACTCTATAATTTATAGGGATAATTACAAAATGACCGCCGAACTATTAGCACTTTTTCACTTCGGCATATAAACTATTAGCATTGACTAAACCGCCGCCAACATATTTGAATATTACTATTCGAAAGCTGCCGGTCAGAATACCGCCCAAATTATGTCCCAAAAGGTGGTTTTGCAAAACCGGGTGTGCAATGAATTTGGGCGGTATTATGGCCGGCAGCTTTCGAGTAGTAATATTTAAATAGGTTGGCGGCGGTTTAGCCAATGTTAATAGTTTATATGCCGAAGTGAAAAAGTGCTAATAGTTCGGCGGTCATTTTGTAATTATCCCTAATTTATATAGCGTAGTAAATTCATTTATCAAGTTATTACATATGCTTAAATATATATATATATATATATATATATATATATATATATAATATTTTTACTGATTTAATAATTTGTTTAATGTTAGATCTTAAATATTTAAAAGAATTGCAACTATTCATGTCCACTAATTTTTACGTTTGCCATTTTATTATTTCTCTTATTAGTACGATATAATTTCACACTTCGGTCTAAACTCCAATTATTATAAACCTTGTGATTTTTTATGTCTCTCTCCAAGTTTCTAACATAACAATTTTTTCTTTGGTCTACTAAAATTACATCATGGTATGTGGTTAAAAATGATGTTCAACTTATAGACTTATTTGAATAAAATTGATCCATTGTATAGACCAACAATATTTAAATTTACACAATATCACTACCAATGCATTTATAGTTTTTATATCTTCATATAAATTTTTTACTGATTTCATTTCATTCTTCTAAAACCATTGAAAATAAATATAATATATAATCTCATTTCCTACAAGCATAATAATTGGATTTATATTTACTTAGTAACGTTCATACAAAGAAATTTAGCGTGTAAACATATATATTGCTTGTTTAATCTAAATTTAAACAGTAAGGCTAAATGTATGCCTAGTTTAATCCAAATTTTGAAATACTACATTGTAATAATTAACTTGTATGCACATCTACCTATAATATAGATATTTAATTTTTGTTTTTATATTCTTTTCTCATAGTGTAATATGTCTGACTCTATCATATTAGTTTATTCTTTGATTTTTTTATTATATTACCTAGACTCGTCTATTATAATTTGTTTTATAATGAAAATTCACTTAGACCCTTTAATATTTATAATTTTTACGCTATTTTTTTTATAATGTTATTTATTATGTTAATAAAGTTATATCTATTAATAATAAAGTCTATTCATAAGTTTGTGTTATCTTTCTTCACAATGCATTTTCTCACTTCTATTCATTTTATCATCATATAGTTCTTATTCAATTGTTTTGATATTATTTTCTATTGTTGGACTTTGATAAAGTGGTATACACAAAAACACATACAATTTTCTAACATGTTTTTTTGCTCACTCGAAAATCAATTTAAAAATATAATCTTAGCAATTTCACATGCAAGTCATTTTATTCTTTGATTTTAGTACTTGCTTCAAGTTTATATTATAATGAAGTTTAAGTTACTATGCTCTAACCCTTGATCAATTCAATAGTTTACACTTTAGTCTAAATATTATATATTTAAATTTTATTTTTCATTAGATAACTTATATAAATTCTACTATTGTTTCTCAATGTTGTAATATTTATACTTCAATAATTTAGAAATTTAGGGAGATTATTGCAAGTAGCAAATTTATAATATTCAAATTTCGACAAATAAATTGTTACTATTAGATAAGTATTATTCTGATTTATATATATAATAAGAGTTGGTTGTTTTATTTATGACCAAATACTATGTAAGAATTTGTTAATAATTTATACATAATAATATAAATCATTGTGAATCATTTACACATTGTTCTGACATATAATGTTTACATTTCTTAAATAGACTAAAAGATTTAATTTAATCTCATTTATTTTTTCCAAAAATTCTTTAATGATATTTTTTTTTAATTTAACTTTCAATCATTTTTATATAATAAAAAAATATAAGTACAATCATATGTCAACAATCTTGTATCTATTATTCGACTATGAAGTCAAACTTATAACTATTGAAATCATATTAAACTATTATATTTTACATATTTTAAATATTTTATCATATAAGTATCATTAATCTTGAGTCATTCATATATTGGTAAATTAAATATTATATAATACACTATCGTTGTCGTGTCAACATATTTTTTGTTGTAGATATTGGAATGAGTATATATATATGTTATAGTTACGTACCGTACTTAAATTTAAAAAAGTAAACTAAAAATTATCTCCAAAAAATTAAAGATGATAAATTAAATCAATAAGAGCTTTCAATATTATTCATTGTTCTAATTTTTACGTATATTGTTTTTTCTTCTTGTTGCTAATCCTAAAATCTATTAGTACTTTTTCACCATGAAAACACAAAAACTTAGTATAACATTCAGTACCTAAATATCTTTATTGTATACCACTATTGCAAGTTAAGATTCTTGTGGTTATTATCCTAACAAAGAAGTCAAAGTTTGGAGCTATTAAACTCTTATTAAACTATGCTTAATTTTCTATAATTTTTTATACATATATAAATATCTTTTGTATATATTTTAATTTTGAGAACTATAAACTAAAGTACTTTAATATTCATAATATCTTATATTCTTATTCCTTTTTAGTAATATATATTATATTATTTTTGATTTTTTAATATACTTTCTTCAGTTCTTCATAAATTTTATATAGTTCTTCTATTTGGATTCTTTTACAATTGTAGAGAAAGGAGAAAGATCGATTCACAAAATTTAAGAGTAAATAAAAAGAATATGATACACTATAGTTGTCCTGTCAATTCTTTTTTTTTTTTTTTTTTTTGTTATGATCAGTAGAATGAGTATATATATTATAACTACGTACCTAAATTAAAAATAAAAAGTAAACTAAAAATTAAAAAAAAAACATCTCTAAAATGAAAAATGATAAATAAGAGCTTTCACTATTATTCAATTGTTCTAATTTTATGTGTATAATTTTTTTCTTGTTGTTGCTAATCGTAAAACCTTTTAGTATTTTTTTCACCATGAAAACATCAAAACTTAATAGTTTTGCAAACATTTAATATCTAAATAACTCTAAAGTACCACTATTCAAAATTAAAAGTCTTGGAATCATTATCCTAGTAAATAAGTCAAACTTTGAAGTTACTGAAGTCCTATAATACGTTTAAATTTCTATAATTTTCTAATAAATACATAAATATCTTTTGTGTACTTTCAATTATTCAATATCCTGAGAATCATATACTAAAGTAATTTTACTTATCGTAAGTACATTTGTGCTAATCGATCTTTCTCCTTTCTCTTCAATTATAGAAGAAACCAATTAGAAAAATTATCAGAAATTTATGAAGAATCGAATAAAATATAAAAAAATAAAAGGAATATAATGTATTTTATCACAAATAAATAATAATATGTTATGAATATTTAGGTTCAGCTTATATCATTAATCGAACTATATATAATATTAAATGTGATAGAAAATTTCATAAGTTGAGACTTGAGAGATGAATTTCAATTATAAAATGAATCTTACTAAATAAATAAAACTTAAAAAATAAAGTTACTAAATTAGCCTTAAAATTTTGCTAATTAATGGTTTTTTTCTTTTATATATATATATATATATATATATATTTTTTTTTTTGACAATTATATAAACGAATCTCATTATAAAAGAGATAAGAAATTTATAAAGGAACTTAAAAATAAAAATAATAATGTTATGTATATTATTAAGATATATATATATATATATATATATATATAATATGATTAATATGTAGGTTCAACTTATGCCATTAGGTGAATTATATATCATATCCATGAATTTTTTTAGGGTATCATATCTATGAATTGATAGATGAACTATATAGGGCTCTAACCAAATAAATAAAACTTTGAGAATATAGTTAATAAACCAACCTTAAAAACTAAAATTCATTAATAATATAATAGGCAAATCAAATTTTGTCTAACTATGTAAAAAAAAAATATTCAAAGATATAGTTTATAAATAAAACTTTAAAGATATAGTTACCAAACTAACCTTAAAAATTAAAATTCATTAAGGATATAATAGGCAAATCAAATTTTGTAAGAAACAACTCACACTTTTATAATAGAAGTAGAATTACGCACACTTCACACACTACACTCACTACACACGTTTCACACACTATACACATTTACACACACAACATACATTTCACACGCTTCACATATTTACACACCCTTCACACGCTACGTACGCTGACTTCATAGCTAAATTACTCCATTCAATTGCTAGCTTATAAGATCTTTTATCCAAACACTTTAATAATTTATAAGCTCTTAAAAAATTGCATCTTATAAGCTTTTTGAACAATTTAAATTTTGGAGCTTATAAAATGTTTGAGATAAGCTTAGCAAACACCCTCTTAATTAGTAAAGTCAAATATAATACTTCCTCTGTCCCACTTAAATTTGCATACTTTCCTTTTCAGTCTGTCCCACTTAACTTTGTACACCTTTAAAAAGGAAATTTCTCTCACAATCGTTACCCGCAAAATCTCCACCTTTGAAAAAGTTAAATATTCCAAAAAAATTATTTTTTCTTAACATCCGTTTCCGATCAACCGTGAAAATATAGCTAAGACAGAGGGAGTATAAATAAAAAGTTATAAAACTAAAATACAGTATGACTTGCCTCATGGTTCTGGCAAAAGAAAGACCAACCAAATTTATATAATACTAACTACTCAATTTCTTTTCTGAAATGATAATATTGCCAATCAATTATGGATGTATAAATCAGCTTAGATGACCACCTAGGCACCAACTAGTCGTTCGATGGTGGCTTATTAATATGTTTTTATGATAAAATGTTTCTTTGGGCATTTTCTTAGTTTAAGTGGGCTAATCGGACAGTTAGTTGGCCTAGGCGGGAGCCCATTTAGTGATATCCAACTTTGAGGGAGTGTTCGTGCTGAAATGTAGGATATTAAACTTTGGGGAGATGTTTGTGCTGAGATGTAGATGTCTAGAGCATATCATGTTGAGTACATCCAAGATGTATACAACTAAATAAATAGTAAAATATGATATTTGTATTGAGATCTAATATGTATACAATTAAGTGAAATGTAAATAATAATGTTTGTATTGACTATTGAGATGAAATAGAGTATGATGTGTATTGTAAATATCAAATCAATATGTATAATGATGGTGAGCAATGATTCAAAAGTTGGTGTAATTAGTAGTTGAATTAGTATATTTAATTATTATGATATATCTAATGATTGATTGACTGATAATGAATAAAAACGTTGTTGGGATTAGTAAATGAGAGTGGGATTATGGGTGCGAAGATGGGTACATCTCTAATTTGCACCTTGAAACAAAATCATGTCGAGTGGGGCACTAATCCCATCCCAAACGGGTTCAACCTAATCCAAACATTCCAAAATGCCAAAGGGTTTATTTTGTAGAATGATCTTAATCACCAATGTTCAATTTCTTCCAACTTACAATTGTTTCTTCATCTTAAGTTGTGGTCCACAAAGTCGTGTATGGTACGGATAAGCATTAACTGTACCATTACCATCAACGATAAAGAAGCTCCCTAAAAAAAATATTTCACTTACCTACCATGCAGATGTGTGTGTTTAAGGTTTATGTGTAAAAATTCCATAATTAGTAAGTATCAAGATTTGAAAATATATGCCTACTAAATTGAATGACATATCAACAATGAACACGGGAGCAACCTAAGTAGAAACAGGAGAAACGAACGATGATCAACTACATAAAGAGCCCGTTTACTTTGGGTTGAAGGCAATATGGTGAATAAGATTATGATATATTAGAATGAGGGATTGGAAATAATACTTGGGTATATATCTAATTTTATCTAATATTTACTATGGATTATTATGTTTAATTATTTAAAGATAGTTATCCCTATTCTATATTTACTTGCTTTGTTGAGGGAATACGATAACTCTAATTTACTTAAAAATGTCCTACCAACAAAAAAATAAAAAAAATAAAATCACGCAGTTGTCTCTATTCATAACACAATTCACAGAAGGCGGAGTTCTTCTAAAATTAATATATTGAAAGAAAACAGAGACATAAATAGATGCCCCCCATTTGCTTCTCTCCAAATACCAGCAAAACTATGTAGTTCACCTTATGCTTTTACTTTGGTTTGCTCTATCTTTGTAACAATATTCATTACAGATTTTGGTACGTGTGCGTAGACATACACACAGGAACGGGCTGCCACTGGGGCCAAGGGGGGCATCAGGCCCCGTGCCCCCTGACTCCGTCATAATGTGCTATTATATATGTGTGTTCTCCTTAGTCTCGTTATAATGTGTTATTATATATGTGTATTTTAGTCGACTTTAATATAACTTAATTAAATAAAATAAATAATTATATAGTTTAACTTGAAGAATATAAATGTTATTTATAAGCAATAGAGATAAAGATGTTAGAAAATATAATGAATATAGAAATAATATATTTTTCTTTTTGTGATTATCAATTTATTGATCTTATCTAAATTTTTAGTATTTTTCTAATTTTTTATTTATACATTTGATTATATTTAGGAGTACACAACGGTAGTCCTCTTTTAATTTCTAAGATCTTATCATATAATTTATTCAACATTTTAAGTTTACGGCGTAATTATATAAAATAATTTAATTTCTAGCCCACTCAGACGTTGCTCCTATTTAATAAAAAATTGCACATGAGCTTAGTAAAAAAAAGTTATTTCGTGAGACAAACTCCTAGATCTGTCTATAAGTGGGCTCCCCTCACCTAAATTTCTGCGTCCGTCACTGCATACACATATATTATATACATACAGTTGAAAAGGATGAAATTGTTGAAGGTGATGAAACTGAAAATGGAGAGTATATATACATACATACAGTCGAATGGATAAAATTAAAATTAAAAGAGTTGAAATTAGAAGTGGAGATGGTGGTTGCCGCCACACCACCATCGTAGAGAATATGGAAGCCTCTGTATAAATTACAAAACATCTTATACCCTAATTTGGTCTTTAACATGCATGGGATAACAATCCCAACTTTTTAGGTGGGAGACGTAATGGGGCTGTTTTGCCTCGTATATCGTATTATATCGGGTATTTGGGATTAAGTTGTTTTTTCAATCCAATCAAGTAAATATTGGATTATCCTGTATCAGTTGTCCAATTCAAGTTAATCATACGAGGTAAACGGAACCAAAAGATATAGTTAATCATACGAGGTAAACGGGACCAAAAGGTATAAGAAACAGAAAGGCACATGACTCAAGATTTAGGTACTTATTCATCAAAATCAACAGCTGCAGCACCCGAATGAACATTTATAAGATTTAGGCAACAAAAATGATAAAATGTGCGTTCCGGAGAGATATATAAATATGATAAATACTGAAGCTGCTGCAGCAATTAATACTATCATTAATTCTCTAATTTTGCTTCCAGTATGTAACATATCCCTTATGATACAAAAAGGAAAATACCTCCGTTCAGAGCGCAGGACCACCTGATGAAGAGCTGGACATGAAGAAAACATGTCTTCTCTTCATTTTCAAAACGTTTCTCCCTTACAGCTGAAATAACAAACAATACTAAAATGACTAAATATTCATACATCTAATTTGCACATTCAAACTTGATCTTCAAAACCCTAAATCCAGTTGCATTCTCAATGATTTCGATTTCATCCTGATGTGCCAAGTGATTGCTTCATCCTAGTCTGTCGGTCTTCACGCCATGGTGCCACATTGACAGCTTCAACGGCACCAGCTGCACCCGCTACACCAAAGATTAAACAAGCCTTGCTTAAAAAGCAGTATTTATGTAGAAACATAATAGATCTATGATCAAGTCAGATGTTCAAAGGGAAAAATTAATCAACATGCTTCTACGATCAAGGAATAAAAAATGAGTTCTAATATCAGTAAAGTTCACAGGCAGGCAAGGACATACGATTGATGATAATAGCATCTATTGGAGATATCAGAACGGGATTAATTGATAGAAAATTCTTTCTACCAACTTCTGTTCTCTACTAATATTGCACGTGTAGCGGATGAGGACTTAAAAACATAGAGAAAAATCATCTCTACCTGTTCCATGGTGGACATTTGAAGATATTCTTAACAAGCTCAGAAGAAGTATCCCAAAGCATGCAATTGTGCCCCTCTCCTTTTAGAGAGACAAGACTCTCCTTGTACGAAATGACCTGTTTTCTGAATCGAGTATACATCCATCTAAATTCAACACTTCTTAATTTTTGGGTAGAGAGATTACAGAGAACCAAATATGATCCTGTCTTAAATAACATCTCATCTTCCTTAAAAATACCAAGCGGCTTACTGAGTCCCAGAAAAGAGACAACCCGTTGATCCTTCATCCAGCATCTGTCATTTTTCATCATCCATACATCAATTTTATAACCACCATGATCAATCAAGAATTCAAACGTTAGATAAGCCAATGAATCGCCACATAAAGTAAGCCTCCCCTTTTTAGATTTATCCGGAATTTGTATCGTCTGAAACTTCTCACTGCTCATGTCAAATCCAAGGATAGCAGTTCCATAATTTCCAGCAAGTTCAGTATCAACGAGCCAATAATATATTCCATTCAAATATGTATCGAACAGCATATCTCCACAAACAATTCCAACCAAATCCACATCCTCAAGATTTCTCCACGACTTACTAGATGAGTTGCAAACTGAAGCCAAAGTGTTTTGAAGGCGACCCAGTCCTCCATTGCGCCAGAACTGAATAAAAACAAGTTTGTAATCTCCAGTCGAGGGGTCCACTCCAAATCCCGACAAGGAGACGTATGAAAATGACTTTGGTGGAAAATAAGTAGGAAGTAAAGGCATGGGCTTAAACTGTCTCATTGCTGGGTTCAACAAAGCAGTAGATCGTGTATCAGTACAACCAATCACCCAGAATACACCGTTCAAGGGTCCTAATAAATGTGAAACATGCTTAGGAAGCTGTAGATGATCAGTACTTTCATACCTAGAACACGTTTCATTAAATAAGGCAAATGCATATTCCTCTATGCCACGTCTGTCGTGCCGAATAAGTAGTCTCTCTTGATTGCTCTCATGGCAAAGGTGCTGGTTTACAAAACTCGGGCTTCCAATGAGAGCACACCACTTCTTGCAAACACATTTGAATCGACACAAGCTCTTCACAGGCAACCTCAATAAGATTTCTTGTTTAATTTCTTCTGGAAGATCAGCATTTCTGGTGCTTCCCATGTTGCTCATGTTGTTCAAAGTTCACTTCTACTGAAAATATGATAAATGTCTCTAGTCTAGTTAGATGATAGAATGTAAGGAAATAGTCCCTTTCTTGCATAATGAATATCTGATACCAGGACTTACCATTAACAAGTACATCTTCTTTTAAGCGCGGATCTGAAACGGAAAATATCAGAAATGTTACTCGAACATATTGCCAAAATAACTCAGAGCATTATTAGGCACACCAAAAACTAAATGGCTTTCTATCTGTAACTTACAGAAGCCTCCTCAAAAGCATATTCTCTGATAAAACAATTTCGGAAACCAAAAATTAAAACGAAGAAAATCAATTTCACCAATCATGCCTTCTAGCAATATTACCATTAAAAAACCCTATTTCGATAATAGAAGGTATGGAAAGAAGTCACAAGACAAGTAGAGACGACTAACAAACAAGTACAGACGAGAATTCACCATTGACAGCAACATCATTTCCAGCACAGATCTGAAGTTGAATAGAGGAAACTTAACCATGCAGCACTTGAGATAACTCAAAGTAAAGTAAGAGAGCAAAATGGCAAAGGGAGACCGTCACAATCAAACGGAATAGTTTATAATGATTTAAGAAAATGCTATTACAGGTAATGTAGAACTTAGATTCTCATTACTGCACTTATAAGCACACAAGAAATATATATCAAAATAAGAATTGCCTCCTAAATCGCGCAAAATACATTTGCCTGCTGAAATTGAAATCAGTCTTAAAAAAAAAAAGGAAATATAGCAGTAGAGCTTACTGGTGAAGAGGGAGGTAAGCATTCAACGGTGACCGGCCGGTTTGGGTGGAACGCCGTTGTATTGCATGGCCGCTGGTGTTGCCTGATTGGAGTGAGAAAGTCTCCAGAAATTAGAGAGGGACGGAAGCAAGTGAAGTGAAGTAAAAGTGCCTTTCTCATGTCTGTCTTATATAAAGAATAAAGTGAAAGTAAAGTGATCCTAAATGACCATTATAACCCTATCGTAAATTTAATGGACCACATACACGAAAGGGAAAAAATTCATTGTGCCATGTGAGGAAAAACTAATATGTCACTTTAAAAGTTAAAATATCCGTATATGAACTATGGTGTTCATTATCCTTCATTTATGGTGCGTTTACTTAACACTTGACTCAGTAAATTTAGTGATCCAAATTCCGATAAAGCACACTACTAATTCTTTCAGTTAGATTTGACCAGGGTCGGACTTAGTCAATTCTGGGCCTGAATCGAGTTTTTTCAGAATGGACCCCTAAATTATAGTTTTTCTTCAATGGACAAACAGAAAAGTTTTCAGAATGGACCCCTAAATTATAATTTTTCTTCAATGGACAAACAGAAAAGAAAATACATAAAAAAATGATGCATTTTCATAATGTTAAAAATATTTATATCAAAACATAAAAAATAAAAGACAAACAAGTTGAAAATAAATATTTAAATACAACTCGCCTCACAGTTTATACGGCAAAAGTATTAACCAAGGGGTCAAGCAATAATTTATATATATATCAGCATATTCATGTGGGTCCAAGACTTCAAATCATAATCAAAGTGAAATATATATTTAAAATTAACTCGAGGCCCATGAAGGCTGAAGCAGGCCCTGCTGCCAAGGAAATATTATAATAAAATTGAGGCCCACAAGACAGTCCAGGCGCTCCAGGCCCAGCAATTTACAGCAAAAAAAAGGCACAATGACTTGAGCGGGATTTGAACCCGCGTTTACACAACCCACATGTTGTTACCTTACCGTTGGATCACTTAACCCTTTCATGTAATATTATGAACAGATTAATATATATAATATGTGTATATATATAAATATATGTAAAAATTATTTTGGGCCCCTAAAAAATTGTAATTTTTCGGGCCCGAGTAGACGGACTCTTCCGCCTAACGGGAGGTCCGGCCCTGGATTTGACACAACACTCTCCAGTCATAAGTAAACACACCCTTAATGTATTCTCTGTTGGAAGAATAAAAGAGATTCATATTTCTGTAAATGTAAATGTATTTCAATTGTATTCTTTCTGAATAGTGTACAACAGATTTTATAGTACAAGGTTATGTCTAATTAAAGAAAAGAATCAAATTAAGATCCCTTAATTGAGGGAATTACTACTAATCAGCTAATCAAGAAAGAGAAAGAATATCAAGACTTATTTTTTCCTAATTCTACACTCCCCCTCAAGTTGGTAGGTGGAATATCCCACATGCCTAACTTGCCAAGAATTTTATGGAAGGCTCTTCCAGAGACAGCTTTTGTTAAGATATCAGCAAGTTGATCTTCATATTTGACAAATGGAAGAGTGATATCTTCGTTATCCAACTTCTCCTTGATGAAATGTCTGTCGATCTCTACATGCTTGGTTCGATCATGCTGCACAGGATTATGTGAGATGCTAACTGCCGCTTTGTTGTCACAGTAGAGTTTAAAGGTTCTGGTTTCTAACAGACCCATTTCAGTCATTAACTTCTTTATCCACAATAATTCCGTAATCCCCTTTACGATCCCTCGAAATTCTACTTCTGCACTAGAGAGTGCTACCACCTTTTGTTTTTTACTCCTCCAGGTTACAAGATTACCTCCTACGAAAGTGAGATATCCAACTGTAGAACGTCTATCTGTGATATTTCCTGCCCAGTCGGCATCAGTGTACCCGAAAACATCCAAGTGTTCGTTCTTTCGGAAGAATATCCCTTTTTCCGGGGATGATTTTAGGTACCTTATGATCCTTATGGCTGCATCCATGTGTTCCACCAAGGGTTTATGCATGAATTGACTTATGACTCCAACTGCGTATGCGATGTCTGGTCTTGTATGTGAAAGGTAAATTAATTTACCAACAATCCTCTGATATCGTTCCTTATTGGTTGGCTTATTGCTCGAATCCCCTCTTAGCCCGTGATTGACGGCGATCGGGGTTTCTGCTGGTTTACAATCTAGAAGCCCTGTTTCAGTAAGAAGATCCAAAACGTACTTTCTCTGAGACAGGAATATTCGTCCCTTCGATCTCATCACTTCTATCCCGAGGAAGTACTTCAGCCCACCGAGATTCTTCATTTCAAATTCGGAGAACAAATTCCTTTGAAGGAGTTGAATTTCTTCTTCATCATCTCCTGAAATAATCATGTCATCTACATAAATGATTAAGCACGTAATTTTAGAATACCTCTTTTTCAGGAACAATGTGTGATCTGAGTTGCTTTGAGTATATCCGTATTTCTTCATCGCCGAAGTGAACCTTCCAAACCAGGCTCGAGGTGATTGTTTCAGCCCATAAAGAGACCTCCTTAATCGGCATACTTCTCCTTCTTTAAACTCTTTTTCAAAGCCCGGTGGAATTTCCATGTATATTTCCTTGTTCAAATCTCCATGGAGGAACCATTCTTCACATCAAACTGGTATAGAGGTCAGTCACGATTGGCTGCTACTGAGAGTAAGACTCTTACTGTATCCAATTTTGCCACAGGGGAAAAGGTTTCGGCATAATCGATTCCATACACTTGAGTGTATCCTTTAGCGACCAGTCTTGCTTTATACCTTTCTACTTCGCCATCTGGATTATATTTGATGGTGAAGACCCATCTAGCCAGTCATCAATAAATAAAACAAACCACCGAAAGTCAGTATCTACTGAATCAGGAGCGGGCCCCCAAACATCAGAGTGAATAAGCGAAAACGGCACAGAATTTTTATTACTCGTAGAAGAAAAAGAAGTTCTGTGGCTTTTAGCCAAATGACAAGTATCGCATAAAACACGATCATTTTTTGAAAAAAGAGAAGGAAACAAATGTTTAAGATAATCGTCTGAGGGATGACCTAACCGGCGGTGCCACAACCATATTTGCCGGTTCTGAGACCCTTCAGCTAGACACGTAGTTCCTCCTTCAGACAGCTCATCAACATAGTACAGTCCATTTTGTTTAGAACCACGCCCAATTATCTCCTTTGAACGAATATCCTGTAATAAACAGAAGTTCGGATAGATCAGTGCCACACAGTTAAGCTCCTTTGTTACTTGGCTAATGGATAATAATTTGCAAGATAGAGATGGAACATAAAGACAATTAGACAATTTGATTTTCGAAGAGATTTCAACAGACCCTGCCCCTTGAACCGGAAAAAATCCCCCATTAGCATTTTTAATGAAAGTTTTTTTCGGTTCCGATGACTTAATAATATCATTTCGATCAAATGTCATAGTGTCTGTTGCGCCACAATCGAAAATCCATTTTTTATCATTTTCACTTTTCACATGTAAAGTTTTAGAATTAGGGGTCATTTTTTGGATATTTAAGTGGGATGGGGGCAGTTTTGGAGTTTTTAAGTGGGATGGGGGCAAAATAGGAAATTTGCTCCTATTAGGGTTATAAACCCTCCCCCCATCCCTCATACCTTCATTCTCTCTCCCTCATCGTTTTCTCTGGTTTCCGCCGCTGCATATTTCTTCCCTTCTTTGGGGTTTCCGCCATGGATGAAGGCGGAGACCCCACCGGTTGATGCCGTCGGGACGTTGCCACCGCCGCTGGTGGCCTGTTCAGAGCTGCCGTGGGTGGTGGCCGTCGCCGCCCTTCCTCCGCCGCTATTCCGCTGTCGGTGACGGTTTTCATCCCACCATTCGGGATACCCATTCAACTGAAAACACGTCTCCCTGGTGTGCTTGTTTCCACCACAGTAAGTGCACTTGAGTTTATCTTTGTCGGGTTGGCGGGATGATGATCTCTGGGAGACTGACCGCTCTCCCTTGGGAACCCCTTTCGCGGCGAACGCCTCCCCTGGATTTTGGCGTTCTTCAGACGCCATCATGACCCCTATTCGGAGTGCTTCCCGACGAATCGTAGCATATGCGGCTGCCAGAGAGGGAAGAGAGTCCTGGTTAAAGATATCCCGTTTTACGGGATCGAATCAGTCATTTACTCCGGCCAAAAATTGGTATAATCTCCCTTCCTGTGTTAATCGATTATAGAGTTGTATATTATCGTCTCCCGTGAACTTGTTGGGTTGCCTTTGGTCGATTTCAGCCCATATGGCTTGCAAGTTGCTGTAATATTGTTCTAATGTTTGATTTCCCTGTTTGGTTTGGCTTGCTCGAGTCATCAACTCGAAAATTTGCAGGTAGTTTGTGCCACTGTTATATGTGGCTTCCAGTCCCTCCCATAGTGCCTGGGCTGTCGGGTACTGTAGAAAATTTGGCACGAGAGTCGGTTCGATGGAGTTGATAATCCATCCTTTTACGGCGTTGTCGACGGCGTCCCATGTTGAGAAACCGGGGTCACTGACGGAAGGGGACGGAGGATGACCTGTGATGTGGTTGCCCCGTCCTCTTCCTCTGATGAATATCCCCATCAGCTTCGACCAAATTGCGTAATTTTGGTCGTTCAGTTTCATATTCACCATCAAAGGTGATGTTTCAATTGTCGGGTTCTGGTTCATGGAATTTCTCTGAAGGTACTCGATAAGGGTTGTAATATCAGTTTCTGAAGGTTGTGAGAGTGCTGTTTCGGTCGGGTTTGCCATGGTAGATGATGAGAACGAAAGTTCGTCTTCAGAGAAGATCGAAACTCCGCTCTGATACCATGTTGGAAGAATAAAAGAGATTCATATTTCTGTAAATGTAAATGTATTTCAATTGTATTCTTTCTGAATAGTGTACAACAGATTTTATAGTACAAGGTTATGTCTAATTAAAGAAAAGAATCAAATTAAGATCCCTTAATTGAGGGAATTACTACTAATCAGCTAATCAAGAAAGAGAAAGAATATCAAGACTTATTTTTTCCTAATTCTACATTCTCAACCTCACTGTCACTTATTTCGTACATGATATCGTGTACGATGAAGAAATAAATATACCAATACCATGCACGACATCATGCATGATACACAATGAAGAAATTAATATACACAACATCGTACCAATATCGTGTGTCATACGCGACGAAGATAATAATATACACAATATCATATACGATATCGTGTATATTGCACAAAACATGAAAAATAAAAGTATACACGCTACCATGCATATTGTCATTCACTACCGAATTATTCATTTACACTTTTACTTTTATAAATGGTGTATCGTACACGATGGAGGTAATTATTTTAGATGAAGAAGGGAAAGGGGAAATGATTAACGATGTAAAAGAATTGGACAATAAAAGGAGAATGGAATTTGTAAACTTGGGGGATGTTTGCTTGGGGCTGGGGTGGCTGGGCTGGGGGAAGTGGCTGGAGTTAATGGCTTGGGATGTTAAAGAGTGATGTTTGGTTGGGTGGGAAATTTAATTATTAATTGTGAAATGTGATGTAATATGAGTAAGAGGTAGTTATTAATGATTGGGAGAATAATTAAAATAATTTTTTAATTTGTGATTGATGTCCCCCCACCAAACCCTAATATCGTGGCTTGGCCAAACAAACATCACTTGGGGTTGACCAAACTGATTATGGGTTTGGCAAACCCCAAGCAAACATCCCCTTGCAAGTCACTGCCAAAATTATTTTAACTTATATTAAGAATGTAGGAGTACAAACGAGTTTGCGGAGATTTCTATAGTTTCAAAGTTAATACCAAAACGTTTTTCAAATTTTCTGAATGGACAAAAAGGGGTTATTGCCACTGCCGGAAAATCCCTACGTCTTAGTGTCTTTATAAGCTCTCCTTTTAAGAGGATAAGGTAACTTTACAAAAGTGCATGGGAAATGACATACCCTAAATCTAATGTAAAAGGTAAGTACATTGTTCGTGGTATCGGATCGGCGATCGAATCGAATAAGCTCTCGGTTTAAGGTTCGATCTGTTTAATTGGTTCGATCACCGATCTAATCGATCAACGGTAATTTGCTGTTTTTGGATTTCAATAGTTGCTAATGTGTAATACGATTAATTTGATATTTGAGTTTAACTTGTGAAAAAAAGTTCAACATATATCAATATTAATTAATCCAAAGATATAAAAATTCAAACAATCCGAGATAGAAAAATGATTTCTACTGCATCTAAAGATGGAGAAGATGGGTAGGAGTGAGAACAAGCAAGCCCTAGTTTGAGAGGTGGTAGAACAGGTATATGGGAAATAAGGGCAAATGAAAGATGAAAGGTGAAAATTCCGTGTTTTACTTAAAATTGGACTCGAAACCACAACTTTATTTAAAAAAAAAAAAATTGAATTATAGGACCGGTTCGGACGGTTCGCCGGTCTAATCGATTTTGATCGGTTTTCAACGATTTTATGATATTTCAGATTATTTCACATTACCGGACCGGTTCCAGGCCCGATTCTCGGTTGAATCGGTCGAACCGGCCGGTCTGATCCGATCCGGTTCCACGAGCCTTGGGTAAGTGCTCCCAGCAATCTTTTCATATATATTTTAATGATTTTAGTGTTTAGAAATAACTTTTTGACTTTTGTAATATTTTAATAATTTTTAACTTCTTTGTTGGAAAATTTTCGCTAAAAATTGTACAAAATATAGAGTCGTAAAAAAAAAGATTAATTTAGGTTTAAAATTGTCAAAACATATCGAGTTTAGACTGATTTTAACAATTAGTCATAGGGTCCGTTTGTTTAAGATTTAGCTCAATAAATTTAGAGGATCGAATTCCAATAAAGTATACTCACTAACTTCCTCGATCAGATTTGGTCCAGCGCTCTCTAACCTTAAGAAAACGGACCCATAGACTCATAAACTAGAAGAATAGAATGAAAAGCTTTGGATTTCCGCAAAATCTTGCTAGGATTCTCACATGCATGTACCTACGGTGTATGCACTGCCTATCTAATCGTGCTTCCCAGTGACACTACACTAGTACATCTATTTGTTTGCTTTTGAAAATCTAAAAGTACTCTCCAATTTAGTAATAAGGGCAGCCACAATGGGTGTAGGAATTGAATTAATTTGGGGTTAAAATGGGGTAGGAATGCATTGGAGGAGGTGGGTAGGAAGTGAATTAAATGAAAGGGTGGAAGGGGGTGTTTTATTTGGACATGGAGGAGTTGGGGGGAAGGGGGGGAGTCGGAACAGCTGGGGGGGGGGGGGGGGGGCGTGGGAAATACACGCTGAAGAGAAGGGAAATAAATGGCGCGTGGCCCGCACGCGCTCCAGAAGAGCGTGAGCGGTGGGGCCCGCGCCATAAATGGCCTGTCGGCCACCCTCATTTATTTGCTGTTTTTTTTTTTTTTTTTTTTTTTTTTTTTTTTTTTTAATTTCAGATTTTGTTTTTATTGATTTTGGAGTGGTTTTGGTAAATTGGGACACAATATATTGCCAACGGCACAATTTACTATTCCCGGCCGTTGGCAATTTTTTTTAAAATAATCTTCCCTATAAATACATGCAAAAAATCCTCATTTCTTCACCAACATCTCCAATTTTCTCCTACTATTTCTTCAAATTATTTTTTTGTGAATCACTACTACAATGGCCGGAAGATCTTGGTCGATAAATTGGATTTTTAAATACCGAAATATTATTTTTTCCGAGATTAGATTTTTTTATTTTATCGGAAATAAATTTTTTATCTACGAATTATAAATATCAAATAATTAATTATACATGTTAAAATTATAAATAAGATTTAATTAAATTGAAGATGGGAAAATAAATAGGGTGGTTTTAAGGTGGGACCCTCAAATAGTGACAAATAGTGTTAATTGGACCTGAGTTGCATTGGGGGAAATAGGTAGCAATTGAGTGAGGTTTAAACTTTTGATGTGGCAGTGACGTGGCGATGATGTGTCAGGTAGTAATTGTGTGTGCATTGTGGGTGCTCTAAGCAAGGACGAAAATATCGGTATTCGCGGAGATATCGGTATTTTAATTTACGGAGATATCGGTGAGATATCGATTAATATCGGAATATCGGTGCAATTTTCTGAAAAATATTAAAAAGTATATTAAAAATTTAAAAATTAACATGATATATTTACAATTATTATAACAAACTCAAATACATATAGGCATCTTAAATTTGATAGAAATAGATTTATTTACAACTAATTTATAAATATAAAATAATATAAACAATGAGTGGCAATATAAGACATTTTTTTACGTTTCATTACTAATTACTAATATGGAAATATTATATTAAAAATTCGAAAGTTCAACAAAATATTTCAAAAATATTATAACCAGCTTTAATACATAAATTCATCTTAAAATTATAAATAAAACAAAAGATTTATAAAAATGTCCAATTATTATTTTATACTTAGTTTTAATATTTTTATTTTTCATTTTGATAATTAATTATGGACCAATTATTTTCATTTTGATAATTAATTATGGACCAATTATTTTCATTTTGATAACTAATTATGGACCAAAAATAGCCAATTATTTCTAATTTTCATTTTCATAAGGTATATATTATTGTAAGTAGAATTTTACTAAATGGGTTATATAAATAATATGTAGACATAATAACATGTTGTTGACTTGGTCTGGTGGTTAAAGCTTGGAGCTTCATTCTAGAGGGTTCACCTTCGAAACTAAGGTTGGACAAATTTTTAAAAATTTTGCTGAAACAAGAAAAAAAAAAAAAAAAAAAAGAATTTATATTTCGCGAGATTTTGGCGAGAATCTCGCGCTCGCCAAAATCTCGCGAAATATCGCGATTTTCCAACAAAAACTGTAACAGCCTAATATCGTCTCGGGAGAGCTCAAATCGCGAGATTTCCCCTATAATTTGAGATCAAATTTATTGAAATGAAAGAGTAAGGGTCCGTTTGCTTAAGATTAGGCTCAATAGATTTAGATGATCGAATTCTAATAAAACACATTCATTAACTTTCTCAGTCAGGTTTGGTCCAACACTCCCTAATCTTAAGCAATGGACCCTAAGAATGCTGGACTAGAAGTTTAAATATGTGTGTGGGTATATTTATAGCTTCACAAAAGTGACATAGTTTTCATGAAATGGCTTGTCAAGTCAGTTGCCAATCGTCTCTATATGAAACAAAAGTTATTTGTGATTGTGAGAGAATTGAGGGTGCAAATACTCAACAATTGGTGTCATCTATGGAAAAGTCATGGATGATCAATACGGTTTGATGTGGAAAAGTTCATTGGAAGACTGATTTTAGCCCGTGGAGGATTAAAATGCGAGCTCTGCTTGTGCAACACGGATTAGCACTGGAGAAACTTCCAGCTACATTGAAGGCAGAAGAGAAATATATGTTGCTGGAAAAAGCTCACGGTACAATAATTCTGAATTTGGACCTTTGTTAGTTTGTTACATTCTTGAAGCATGTGATAAATCTCAATACAACTTAAGATAGCCTTCTGTGCAAGGACGAATTCGGATTTTACGGAAATATCGGTGTTCTAATTTTAGAGAAATTTCGGTGGAAGTGCAGTTTTAAAGAAGTTAAAAATGTATTAAAATTTTAAAAATTTAAGCAGATATTTTACAAATTGTTATAACTAACTTAAATCCACATGTTTAAGGAAAAAATTGATACAAATGAAAATGGTTACAACTAATTTATAAATATTAAACAATATAAACGATGTCTGACAATATGATAAATATTAAAAATGTCGATAAGTTGTTGCTTTTCGTAAGGATTTCTTCTTTTTTGTGTTCAATAGTGTCTTTACCTCAAAGGAGGGTCAATTGCATATCACGTCAACCATTTTAAAAAATCCGAAATTTCATCGAAATTTTACCAAAATCGGTAAAATTACAACAAATTATACTTGAAAAAAGCCGAAATTAAAATTTCGTAAAAATTCTAACATAAATCTATTACATCCGAATTTTATTTCGGAATTACCAAAAAAGAAAAATTTTGAGATATTTTTATATCTAGCTTCGTGGGAGGGTGATGTGTTGTTGGCAATTAAATAAAGGGTTATTTGTTTTAAACTGAGAAATTCTAAGTTGTTGTTAACTGAGGGGGTTTATACGTGTTTTTTTTTTTTTTTAAGTTGGACTACCTCGATGGACTAGGGGAAACCCCAAACAAACATGGCCAAAAGGTCGTGATGAATGGAAATTGTGAAATTGTGAAATTGTTCAAATTTTTTAAATTATTTTTCTCCTAATCTAAAACAAAGAAAAAATCCTCCTCAGAATCAAAGACTTAGGTAGTAGGATTGTCACTTGAGCTATCCAACTTGATCTGAAATTGTTCAAATTTTAAACTTGCAAGAACCAGTCAAGTCAAATTATAGACGAAGGTAGTATATTTTATCTCTTGCTATTTAATACACATCTTAGATCTAACTCTAGGGGTATATTTGGACTGAGATTAGACAATCCGGATTGGGGATCGTTCAATCCGTTTTTTTTTTCACTTTATGAATCTGTCATTCGGATTACCCATCGCTCTCCATCTACCTCCTATTATTTACATCATTATTTACATGAGCTTTTTATAATTTTCAGTTCACATTTTTCTCATTACCTAACATTATACATCACATTTTACAATTCCAATACACCTTTTACAATTTTCAATATGCATTTTTATCATTACCCAATCAACAAATCATTACTTACATCACCTAAAACCTATTGATGTGACATCTATAGTGTCCATCATATCCTATTACACCCCTAAACAAAAATACCTTTATAAATCGATCAACTGTTAATGTGCCCCAATAAATGAAAAATATTCCACTACATCCCGATCCAAACACTACACCAAATGAGGGAATTAGGGACGATTTATTTTGGGATGATTTTTAAATCGTCTCAAATATGTTGCGTTTTGGGACGTTTTGCATATATTGTCCCAAATAAATTATTGTGTGACATTTTTTAAAAAACGTCTCTAAATGGTATACTATATGTGATGTTTTCTTAGAAACGTCTCAAAATGAGGCATTTTTTAGTGACCTTTTTCTAAATACGTCTCAAAATGGTGTATATTAGTGACATTTTTCTTAAACGTCTCAAAATGTTACATTATTTTGTGACATTTCTAAAAAATGTCTCAAAAGGATGTATATTAGTGACGTTTTCTTAGAAACGTCTCAAAATGAGACATTATTTTGTGACATTTTTCTAAATACGTCTCAAAATCGTGTATATTAGTAACCTTTTTATAAGAACGTCTCAAAATGTTACATTATTTTGTGACATTTCTTAAGATCGTCTCAAAAGGATTGATATTAGTGACGATTTCTTATAAACGTCTCAAAATGAGACATTATTTTGTGACATTATTCGAAATACGTCTCAAAATCGTGTATATTTGTGACGTTGTTCTAATGACGTCTCAAAACGTTACAATATCATTTTATTTTAATTTTAAAATTACTTTATTACATTTTGTGACGTTTCCCCTAAAACATCACAATATCATTTTCTTTTTTAATTTTAAAATTACTTTATTACATTATGTGACATTTTTCTCTAAACCGTCACAATATCATTTTATTTTAATTTGAAAATTACTTTATTACATTTTGTGACGTTTTCCCCTAAAACGTCACAATATCATTTTCTTTTAATTTTAAAATTATTTTATTACATTATATGACGTTTTTTTTTTCCAAAACGTCATAATATTATTTTCTTTTAATTTTAGAATTACTTATAACACATTTTTTGACGTTTTTCCTTAAAACGTCACAATATCATTTTCTTTTGATTTTAGAATTACTTTATTACAGTTTGTGACGTTTCCCCCTAAAACGTCACAATATCATTTTCTTTTTAATTTTAGAATTATTTTATTACATTTTGTGATGGTTTCCCCTAAAACGTCACAATATCATTTCCTTTTTAATTTTAGAATCACTTTATTACATTTTGTGGCGTTTTAGGGGAAAACGTCACAATATCATTTTCTTTTTAATTTTAGAATTACTTTATTACATTTTGTGACGTTTTAGGAGAAAACGTCACAATATCATTTTCTTTTAATTTTAAAATTACTTTTTTACATTAGGTGACGTTTTCCCCTAAAACGTCACAATATCATTTTCTTTTAATTTTACAATTACTTTATTACATTATGTGACCTTTTTTCCTAAAACGTCACAATATCATTTTTTTTTAATTTTACAATTACTTTATTACAATATCATTTTCTTTTTAATTTTACAATTACTTTATTACATTTTTTTACGTTTTAGAGGAAAACGTCACAATATCATTTTTTTTTTTAATTTTATAATTACTTTATTATATTATGTGACTTTTTCTCCTAAAATGTCACAATATCATTTTATTTTAATTTTAAAATACTTATATTACATTTTGTGACTTTTTTTTTTTAAAATGTCACAATATCATTTTATTTGAAAATAGGATAGCAGACTTTTCTTTTAAACTCTCCTAAAAAATGCTATTAAAATAACAAGCTAAATCAACCCCACTTTATCAATTAAAAGTCCGAAAGTATAAACCCTAACCCCCAACTGACCCTCACTTCGTCATCTTCTCCGGCCATTCTCCGGCCGCTCTTCGCTCTTCTCCGCCATTCTCCTTTTCTGATACACCATTTTTCTTTGTATTTCACCGATTCCTCGTTCGTTTTCGTCGTGGTACCGTCGCACTGCCTGTTATTGAATTTAAAGAGAAGGCATCAGACGGCGAGCCAGCTGCCCGGTCGGTGGTTGAAAGAGACGACAGCAAACGTGAAGCCATCTGCCGCATCACCATGTGCTTGTACAATTCCCCCCATTCTCTTTCTCTCTGACACGTCGGTTTCTAACCTAGTGTTCCGCAAGTGTACGGATGTAGGTGTAGTACTATTGTCAAGGTCGATCCCACAAGGAATAGTTTTAGGTAGTTTGGTACCTTAATACTCTAGGAATGTCCTAACTAGATACTAAGTTTTAAAGGTTGATTTTACTAATTAAAATACTCAATTAAATATAACTTCAAACTTAGGAACACGAAAACTAACAATCAAAGAGAATAAGTATCCTAGGGCTTCGATTTCAGGATATTATTTCAATGTTGAATATGATTAACCTATTAATTTACCAATTCTAGTGTTTATTAGGCGGCACGACAATAATCTAATCCTTCTCTCGAAGCGATTAAATTGTTGATTAATTAAGCTAATTACCCTCTCGAGTCAATTAAACCTAATAACTCCCAAACGATCCTAAGCCACGGCCTACACAGTCATAGACAACTGCGCTCTATGTTCTAAGTCTGATAACAATTCCCTCCTCTCGAAGCGGAATTGTTAAACTAAATTACTAAATCTAGGTGATCAAGCTAAATTCAGTTTAAGCATAAACATAGAGATAAAACACATAAAGAATGGAATTAATAGATTAAAACATAAATCAAAACATTGTTATAAAAATCCCTACTTTCTAACCCTAGGACACGAATGGCTTAGCTACTCATGCCTAGTAATAATCCAATACAAAATTCTAATAAAAACATTGTAAGAATTAAAACTAAGAAAGAACAATTTAACCCGGATGACTCCGTCTCGATGATCTTCGTTTTCTTTGTCTTCCAAGATGATGTAATTTATGTTCTTGATGATTGATCCCTTTTTCCTAGAGCTTGGGGTCCTTTTTATAGAGTTGGGGACGAATCTTGGGAAAGATAGGATCAAAATCCTATTAAAATTAGGTAATTATCGCAGGAAAACACTTCTGACACGGCCGTGTTGCTTAAGTGACACGGCCGTGTTGCATTCCAAATTTCCCTTTTCCAGCAACAATTTGACACGGCCGTGTTGCAGCTGTGACACGGCCGTGTTCCATTCCAGAACCCACAATGCGTTGCAAGACACTTTTGACACGGCCGTGTTACAAGTCTGACGCGGCCGTGTCGGTTCTTGCCCGGTTTTGCTCCTGGACCGGTTCAGGCCGATTCGGACCGGTTTGGACCGGTTCTTGGACGGTTTTCACTCCTTTGGGCCGGTTTTCACTCTATTTGACTTGTTTCTCCTTCGAGCTTCATCCAAATGGCCTAAAAATACCTAATTATCTTCAAAACAAGTCGAAACACGTCAAATGGCCCAAATAGTATAAATATCAATAAGTGCTGGTCAAATATACACGTATATGCCATAAAATATGATCCTAAATCGACCTAAATACATGCATAAATAACGTGTTATCAAACTCCCCCAAACTTAAACTGTTGTTCGTCCCGAACATCATACAAAAAGACACAAAGAAGACAAGTGATTATGCATTTTGTTTAGGGCGATTAGACGATGAATTCAGTTTCAGTTTGATTTTCCTTAAAACAACTAGGCAACACACTTCACTTGAGCATATGTGATAACACGTAAATCAACTAATCTCGAGACTTTGAACTTTCAAATTATTCAACCCTCACCGGGTAAGTGTTTCACTCATCTCTCAAGTGTTTAAGCTAGAATAATTTCCACTCATATTGAATTACATGCAAAGTCTACCATATGCTTGCCAATCGTCTAAACTAGACCTCGTACTTGATATGTGTGACAAAGGATAAAAAAGGTCTTTATTTTGGTTGTAATGTGGGCTTAAGGTAAGGTGGGATACATTTGGATTTAAGTGACTATTCATTGGACTAATCAAGTTACGTCTAACCCGACTACCCCTCAATACAATCACTCAATCTCACTCTTCAAATTTCAGCAAATCACCTCGCAAAGTGACTTCTTCACCTTTAAAAGTCCGTACAACTTAAGTGCTTTTCAATTCTGCGAGTACCACATTTTTGGGACTACCCGACTGTTCTAATCACATTCACAATTTAAGCACTTTATTTCCTAGCCTCTCCTCTATAATACTAATAATAACAATTTTTTTCTTTTTTCTTTTTTTTTTCTCTTTTTCTTTTCTTCTTTTCTTTTTCTTTTTTTTTTTCTTTTTTTTTTCTTTTTCTTTTTCTTTTTTCTAGGAGAGGCTATTCTTCGCTTTTCACCTATCACTTTTCTCTTATTTCCTTCATCTTTTGAAAATATCCCTATTTCCCATTCCTTCCCACAATTTGTTCACCCAAAATTCCTTCCAATTTTCCTCCCTCTAACTTGATTAATCCAATTAGGGCCAAAAGAATTAAATCAAAAAGGTTTCGGCTGACATTGTTAGGTTATGAATAAATAAGGCTATAAGGCTCAATTGGGCTAACTAGGGACAATTTTTTTCAATATGGGTCAAAGGCAATTTTTCATGGTTCGAACAAATAGGCTTAAACAAAAATTTGCCTAAGATCATTTCCTACATCACAACATATACTTGACACATTCTTAGTAAAGACTCAAGGCAAGTTCTAGAGACTAGTACACATATTCAATCAAATTCACACCGAAAGAAAGTATATTACTCCGAAAATTGGAGTATAATTAGGCTCAAATTCTCACAAGGTAAATTTTGATTGAATATTCTCAGTTCAAGCTCAATTTCGTCTCAAAACACCTCTCATGATCTATTATGTGCCATTTTTTCATCTAAATCATCTCATCATTAACTATTCATCATCCATCTTTCCCTATTATTCTCTTATTATTTTTTTCACTTGTTACCTATTTCCGGGTTTTATTATTCTTATTACTCTTAAAAAAAACTGACACACTACTAAGACTCTAAACTCTACACTCCTAAGACTCAACATGAAAACAATATGCAATCAGACTCGGGCTCACAGACCCAACAACACCGCTAAATCAGATAACTGGGCTCACAGACCCGATAACATCAATCAAAACAATAAAAATCAGCACAATGGGCACACGAACCCACAATCAGCAATACTCGAACGATCAACTAAAATGTAAATCAAAACTGGAAATATAGCTGCCAAGACGTCCCACGGTCTACCCCCTCCCCCAAACTTGGCTGAAAGCCAATGTTTGGAGGAAAAACGTGGTACGCCTTGGTGTTAACTTACAAATCGTTCGACGATGGCGTTTTGAAACCCCTACGAGCTCCGAAATCGTGCCATTTTGCTCCTACTGAATCTTGGTTCGGCCGTCTCCACATCACGCTCTGAATTTTCCATTGTTTCTGCTGAAGTACTGACACGGCCGTGTTGAATGTTGTGACACGGCCGTGTTACATTTGAGCCAAACTTGATGTTTTGGGGCTGATATTGACACGGCCGTGTCGGTTGTGTGACACGGCCGTGTTGCGTTCCAGTGTGAAATCGTGTTTGGAGCTTGGTTTTGACACGGCCGTGTTATAAGGCCGACACGGCCGTGTTGCTTTTGAACCAAAATTGGGTTTTGGGCCTGATTTTGACGCGGCCGTGTCGTTTTGTGACACGGCCGTGTTGCATTCTAGTGCTGAAAACACTTTCTAAGTGCTTTTTGACGCGGCCGTGTCCGTAGTGCGACACGGCCGTGTTGCATCTTCTGCTCCTTTTAACGCGATTTTTCCGTCTTTTCGACCCCCGTTTCTTGCAACACTCGTCCATGTTGATTCCTAAAAACATAAAATACTAAAACACACGTAAAACATAAAATTAACGCAATAAAAAAAATAAACATAAAACATTAAACATCGGGTTGCCTCCCGACAAGCGCTTTGTTTTACGTCTTCAGCCGGATGTCCTTTTCCTATCAACCTTCTTCTAGCCACCCCGAGTTGGAAGTTTTCTGGTCACTTAAAGAGCTATTTGGGGAACGAGGATTTTCTACAGCCGCTAGGGTAGTGTAAATAATGCTACAATTGTGCCTACCCCTTAGACCCGATTTATGTATGTTGAGTATGATTATTTCGTTTTGAACCCGAAAAACCAACTCCCCTTTAGGTACATCTATTAGTGCTTGGCTAGTCGCCAAGAAGGGTCTTCCTAAGATAAAAGGGAATTCATCACTCCCTTTCATGTCAACAACTAAGAAATCACTAGGAAATTCAAAATTTAGCACTTTTACCACTACATCCTCTGCTACTCCCAACGGCGTTAATGAAGATCCATCCGCCAATTTGATAGTAGTAAAGGACCGGTTCATTTCCCTTAATCCTAATTGTCTATACTGCTTAAGAGACATCAAATTTATGCTAGACCCTAAGTCACACATGACATTATGAAATTCATGACTACCAATTGAGCAAGAAATAGTAAAACTCCCTGGATCTTTTGCTTTTGTTGCTCTTCTTGGTTTCATGCTTGTGTTTGCGTTTTTCTTGGGCCTGCTCGGTCTCTTCTTCGTCGCCTCTTTTCCATCCTCCCACTCCTTTGTTTTCTCTTTAACTTGGATTCTCTCCTTTAGTGGTTCCTATTTCACAACAACAACTCTAGATTGCTCTAAAGGATCAAGGTTAGCAAAGAACGAATTTTTAAAACAAAAATCAAAAGACTCATCAAGAATAGGAGATGAAGTTTTCTTATCTATGATTGTATTGACCTCCTCCTTCTCAATGTTTTTGACTTCCTCGCTTGATTCCTTCGCTTCTTGGTCCTTCAAGCTCTCTTCATGCTCATCTAGCTCCACAATATTGCAGTGCTCCTTCGGGTTAACCACTGTATCACTCGGGTATTGGCCTTGCTTGTGTTGAGCTCCTACTATCTTTATCAGCTGACTCATGTTTGATGTCAACTCTCCAATGCTAGCTTGAGTCTGCACCAACGTGTTCTCGAGCCTCTTGATGTCTGCCCCTTGCCCAGTGATATGCTTGTTTAGCTCCATGAATTTTCCATCCACTTTCTTCTCCAACTGAGCTAACTTTTCATCATACTTTTCGAATTGTGACATCACGATCTCTTTTTGTGATGGCTTCTTTCCGTCATGGATCATGCCATTTGTAACAGCAAATCCGGGTGGCGGATTGAGTGTATTTTGCACGTTCCCATATGAAAAGTTCTGATGGTTCAGATTTTGAGGGTACTGATTGTACCGAGGCTGATTGTTCTGGAAATTGTTGAAGTTCCGTTGATTCACAAATTTTACTTCTTCAACTTCTTCCGGACCCCCTGGCTGTTGTGCTAACGTCAGATTAGTTAGCAGATTCACCTGGCTCGTCAATGCTGTTACTTGTGCTGTGAGCTTTTCAATTGGCTCATTATTGACGGGCTCGACTTTTTGGACACTTGCTACCCTCCTTGGCATGTTTCTCTCGTTCGACCATTGGTAGCTTGTTCTGGCCATCGCGTCCAGGATTGAGAATGCCATCCTCACTGACTTCTCCATCAAACTTTCACCCGCTGCTGCATCCACTTGGTTTCTAGTCGGGGCAAGTAGACCATTGTAGAACTTGCATACTTGCTGCTTCTTGGTGAACCCATGTTGAGGGCAACTCCGGATAAGATCCCGGAATCGCTCCCAAGCCTCTCCGAATAGCTCTTGGTCCAGCTGTTTGAACTGATTAATTTGATTCTGCAAGTCGAGCATCTTGCTCGGTGGAAAGTACTTCAATAAGAACGAAGTGCTCAACTCTTCCCAACTGATGATATCTTCCAAGGAATTGAACCATTGGAGGGCTCTATCCTTCAACGAAAAGGGAAACAATCGCAGCTTAACCTGCTCGTGTGGCACATGGTTTATTTTGATTGTGTCCGCCAATCTTCGGAACTTTATCAGGTGAGCGTTCGGATCCTCCATTGCACTTCCTCCATACTGAATCTGCTGCACTATGTTGATCAGTGCAGGCTTCAGCTCGAAACTATTTGCATTCAGAGGCGGGAGTTGTACTCCTCCTGACTGTTGATTAGGATTCGGCCTTAAACAGTCACTAATAGGTGTATTGTCTTCTTCTCCCGCATCTGGCTCTATTGGAATCTGTCCGTGCTGTTGTGGCAACTGTTGCTGCTGTACAGGTATCTGCTGCTGTATAGTAGTGACGCGATCGTCCAATCGTGCTAAGGCTGTTAGCACTCTATTTAATGCTTCATCATTCGGTTGCTGTGGTGGGTTCTCCATCTCAGCTGTGAAGTTTCTTCTCGTTCGATGTCTGCGAGCCGTCGCTTCAATTTCTGGATCGAAAGGAAGAAGGGTTTCTTTCCCTTTTGATCTGGTGTGCATACGAAGCCTGAAAACACCAAAAACAAGAACTACCGCGTAACACTAAAATTAACCCAAAAAATAAAAACGAAAATTAAAATTAAAATTAAAATTACGAAAAGATAAAATCTAGTCTAGTTTCCTCCTATTTTTCAAGATAAAAACTAAGCGCTAAATCCTATTCCCCGGCAACGGCGCCAAAAACTTGACACGTCGGTTTCTAACCTAGTGTTCCGCAAGTGTACGGATGTAGGTGTAGTACTATTGTCAAGGTCGATCCCACAAGGAATAGTTTTAGGTAGTTTGGTACCTTAATACTCTAGGAATGTCCTAACTAGATACTAAGTTTTAAAGGTTGATTTTACTAATTAAAATACTCAATTAAATATAACTTCAAACTTAGGAACACGAAAACTAACAATCAAAGAGAATAAGTATCCTAGGGCTTCGATTTCAGGATATTATTTCAATGTTGAGTATGATTAACCTATTAATTTACCAATTCTAGTGTTTATTAGGCGGCACGACAATAATCTAATCCTTCTCTCGAAGCGATTAAATTGTTGATTAATTAAGCTAATTACCCTCTCGAGTCAATTAAACCTAATAACTCCCAAACGATCCTAAGCCACGGCCTACACAGTCATAGACAACTGCGCTCTATGTTCTAAGTCTGATAACAATTCCCTCCTCTCGAAGCGGAATTGTTAAACTAAATTACTAAATCTAGGTGATCAAGCTAAATTCAGTTTAAGCATAAACATAGAGATAAAACACATAAAGAATGGAATTAATAGATTAAAACATAAATCAAAACATTGTTATAAAAATCCCTACTTTCTAACCCTAGGACACGAATGGCTTAGCTACTCATGCCTAGTAATAATCCAATACAAAATTCTAATAAAAACATTGTAAGAATTAAAACTAAGAAAGAACAATTTAACCCGGATGACTCCGTCTCGATGATCTTCGTTTTCTTTGTCTTCCAAGATGATGTAATTTATGTTCTTGATGATTGATCCCTTTTTCCTAGAGCTTGGGGTCCTTTTTATAGAGTTGGGGACGAATCTTGGGAAAGATAGGATCAAAATCCTATTAAAATTAGGTAATTATCGCAGGAAAACACTTCTGACACGGCCGTGTTGCTTAAGTGACACGGCCGTGTTGCATTCCAAATTTCCCTTTTCCAGCAACAATTTGACACGGCCATATTGCAGCTGTGACACGGCCGTGTTCCATTCCAGAACCCACAATGCGTTGCAAGACACTTTTGACACGGCCGTGTTACAAGTCTGACGCGGCCGTGTCGGTTCTTGCCCGGTTTTGCTCCTGGACCGGTTCAGGCCGATTCGGACCGGTTTGGACCGGTTCTTGGACGGTTTTCATTCCTTTGGGCCGGTTTTCACTCTATTTGACTTGTTTCTCCTTCGAGCTTCATCCAAATGGCCTAAAAATACCTAATTATCTTCAAAACAAGTCGAAACACGTCAAATGGCCCAAATAGTATAAATATCAATAAGTGCTGGTCAAATATACACGTATATGCCATAAAATATGATCCTAAATTGACCTAAATACATGCATAAATAACGTGTTATCACTCTCCATATCACTCTTTCTCTTCGTGTCTCTCTCTCTCTATCTATCTATCTTCTCTTTAAATTCGGTCTATATTTTCTAAATACGAAACATGTCGATGATAGAAAGATTTTTATGCACATTAAGGAAAAGGAAAATCCAAATTTCAAGCGAGAAGACGTCTCTTTTAACACCATTTACTGTTCTTAACATTCACTGTGCTGTGGGAATTCTAGCTTGCCTCAATATTGTTTATTATGTTGTTGGTGTTGATGAAAGGCACGGCCTCCAATAGGCCACTTGTTTGTTGTCGTATCATATGAAGAAAATAAAGGAGATTTGGGGGAGGGAAGCACAAGGATGATTTCTCACACAGCGCACCAGCTGCAACTTTTCAATCGTAAGCTAACCTTCTCACTCTCTATTATTATTAGTGTTAGTATCAATATCATCCTTGTCTTAATTTGAGTATGTAAGTCCTTTTCTTTCACCTGTCTCCAGGTTCAGGTGGCCGATTCTGGTGCATAAAAGCTTTTCTAGACGCATTCTTTCAAATATCATGATGTGCATATAAGGACTTTTTAGTTGGTATGTTTTACAAATTTCTCTTAGGACAAGATTATCTACAGTGGTGTTTCCCTTGTTGTTGATGCAACTTTATAGTTTGTTCAGTGAGTACTATATACCATTGGCATTCTTTCTTCTTTTTTCTTGGCTTGGTTTTGCCCACGTTTTTTAGTTAATAGCAGGTTGGGAATAAGTGAAAGATTCAAATTTCTAACCATGAAAGTAAAGATTGAAAATTATTCTTTTAGTTTCTCTATGAGGATTTATTTGTGCTCATTGAAATAGTGCACGGCTATATGCATTATTGTAAGACCTGAGGAGTTATGATTTCATTAAGTTGTGATGTTGCTTATTGATTTGTATCGCTTGAAACTTGTCAATCATGTGTGAATTAAAAGAAGTGCTCTTATTACGCATGATGTTTTGAGTATTGGGATATGATCCTGATGCTTATATATTGGTCAATATTATGCAATCCAATGCTTATATATTTGAAGCTTCCTCCATAGCTAAATCTTTTTTTTCTTTTTGGTTGGATTTTCTGCATGAACAACTAAATTGTGATGTTAAATGAAACAACCAATTGTGACGACAAACATTTCATGATTACATAGACCAAGGATGTGCATATTAGGTGGTGGTTTTCTCCGATCAAGGTGTAGAGTAACTTATTGGTTCGTGAGTTTCCTTTACTTGGTATTCCCCTGAAATTTTCCTTTTACTTTTTTTATAAAATCTTATATCTATTGTCAAATGCATTGGGAGCTTATTTATTGTAGTCGATTATGTCAGGAAAAACAATTAGTCTGTTGTTGATCAGTTTAGTTCTACAGATCCGAGTATGACATAGTTGGTACTTCAGTTAAAGCTGTTGTCTATCTTGTGACAACACTAGTAAAGGTTAGTTATTATGATATGAATTGAATAGTCGATGTTTATCGTTCACATCCTACGCGTTCTTACTCATTGCATCTCTTTTGCAGCTTGTTTGTCTTGCAACATTCTTAAATGTTTCTGAAGGTGACACTTTTGACCCATATCACGTATTTTATTTTCTATTTATGTTTATGTACTCTCTGTTTGACCATCATATAGTGATTTCCCTGTGCATGAATATTGAATTTTGATATTGCCTTAAAGTATTGCAAAGGATTGTCAATTCATGTTTTCTATACATTTTGTCTATTCTAATTGTTCATAGTGAAGGTCTCTGCATAGTATTCATCTAACTGTGGATCCTTGATACTCAGATTTTAGACATTTAGTTGTTTGCTTATGGGTCAAATTTATCTCTTTAGTTATGGAAGCCTAATAAGATTGGTTAGAAAGAACTCACATCAAATGGCATTGGACCAGGCCACTAATATTTGTAATTAGACCTTCAGAATTAGTTAGTTTTAATTAAATAGGGTGTACTATAATTTGTTTTATTGTCTTGGTTCGATTTATCCAAAATTAAATATTTTTGTTAGTGGAAGCTTTGAAACTCTGATGGCTTCAAAAGTAGTTTCTTGTTTTTTCCACTTCCATATCATCTCTTCTACACATAATAAGGACAGAAACTTCACATATTAACATAAACATATATACCTGTGTTAAAATTAAGCAATGTTCTCTCTTAGTGATATTTAAGATTGTGTGCCTGTGCATACATGCACATACATATCCTCTTCTCTATGAGTTTATAAATGTGTGCACACATAAATTAGATTTCATCGTTTGTATTTTCTGGTACTATAGTGACTAGAATAAATATGAATTGGGATTAGTATTTTTTGCCGCATGATTGTAAATTGTTGCATGAATGTGACAAAGTAATCTAATTTTCAAGACATTGAGATGGTGAATTAGATTTTTGTTAATGGGATTCATATGTTTGTTTGTAGATGAGTAACTACTCCATGGATGGTGTTCTTCTACGACAAAGGAGTCTCGAAATTCTGGGAAGAGAGACGCGGATGCATCCTTCTTGCACTTCATTGCATGCCAATGAAATTTATATTTGTCATTTTCTATTCCCTGCATTTACGAATAAGTTGGTATGACTTGTTGAATGTTGATCACAGTTTTTAATTTAAAATTATTATTGTTCCTACATCCTACACTTCATATTATAATGTGAATGTGAATTGTCTGTGCTACTGATTTGTCGCCAGTAGACGAATTTTGAAAATAAAATGTTAGGGATGATGAACTGCAATGTTTAAGAATCCGTTGCTAAAAGAAATTTTAACGACAATAAAGACATTAAAAAAAGGTCATTAAAAAGATGTTTTTGAGACAATTTTAAAAAATGTCACTAAAGAATTTTTTTGAGACAATAAAAAAAAACATCACTAAAAGAATTTTTTTTGAGACAATTAAAAAAAACGTAACTAAAAGAAATATTTTGAGACATTAAAAAACGTCACTAAAAGAAACATTTTGAGACAATATAAAAAACGTCACTAAAAGAAATCTTTTGAGACAATTTAAAAACGTCACTAAATGAAATATTTTGAGACAATTAAGAAAATGTAACAAAAAGTAATCTTTTGAGACAATTAAGAAACGTCACTAAAAAATATTTCAGAGACGTTTTGGAAAATTCGTCTCTAAATACTATTAGCGACTAGGATATTGTGACGTTTGGTGTGACGAATTAATTTCGTCCCAAATAATTATTTGTGACGTTTTTATAACTTTTAGCGACGTTTTTCATTCGTCGCTAATTCCCTTATTTGTTGTAGTGAAATATCCCGAATAAGTGGTGCCATGAAATAGCATAGAATTAGCGGGCTTCCATATATATTCAAAATCACAACACACTCATTGATAAGGGACTCTTAACGGAAAGCCCATTCATGACCCTTATGGTGAGATGTAAGTTTAAACCCCCTCCGTTTTATAAAGAATATCATTTTAGCTATTTTTGGAGAAATTAATGATTGATATTTAATTTGTATGTTTTGTGAAATGAGAAAATAATAAACTAAATTAAGTAGGCTGTTTAAGTTAATATTGGAAGAATTGTAGTTTTTATGGTAAAGTGACACTTATTGTGAAATTTTTCAAAGTGTCTAAAATGACATTCTTTATGAAACGGAGGGAGTATAATAGTGGAAAAAAAAATCTATATAATAATTGTAGTTTAATTCTTTTTGGTTAAATGATAGTATTAATCATGGATGCATAAACGGTATAGATAGCAATAAAATAACAATATATTTTTTACAAACATCCCAAAATTAAATTTTTTTACAGGATCAGTTTCAAAAAATTAGTTTAGTTTTCAAGTTTTATTTCTATAACGGTTAGTTCGGATCGATTTTTTAAGATAAATCATCAATATAACTGAATGGAACCAAATACATATTTTTTTTAGTATATTATATACGTACATAATTTCATATACGAAATATATTTTTATCTTTTTTCTGGGATTTATTTCATCTTAGTTATATTCATTATTTGGTTATGTAAGGCTAAGGCTCCAAATACACTATGGGGCAGTAGGCTACCAAAGACCTCCTAGATAAACTGAAAGAAGATGAGACAAAACATAGGAAGAAGAGATGATGGAACAGTGAATCGCATTGCATATTCTGATGGATATTTTAATTCATTACAAGAAGACTATACTTATACTTCCCATGAGAAGCTCCTAGAATCACTACAGCTGTCTAGTTACCATAGGTTACATTTAATGCAATACATAGGACTTTCAATAGGAGACAAACTACTTTATACAGTAAATTAATGCATTGAGCTGTTGAGCTTGTTTGTTAGCTGCAGTCTCTGACACTGTTCCATTGACCTTGTGACCTTGGCTTTCATGCCCCCTCAATTCGAGGGAGGTTTGTGGAACGACATTTAGTTTATTCCTAAGCCGACTGAAGGATTGTTGTGACATAGGTTTTGTGAATATGTCTGCCGTTTGGTCGATTGAAGGTACGTGCTGGATTGTGAGAATCTTGCTTAGTACTTTCTCTCGTATGAAATGTAAGTCCAGTTCGAGATGCTTTGTTCTCGAATGATAGACAGGATTTGCCGAGAGTGAGATAGCACCTTGATTGTCCACCCATATAGTGGTCTGCAAGTCTGTCCCCAGCTTAAGTTCCTTTAGGATTGATTGCAACCAAACTACCTCACAGGATGCATTAACTAATGCTCTATACTCTGCCTCAGTGCTTGATCTGGAAACGATATTCTGCTTCTTGGCACTCCATGCGACCAGATTCTTTCCAAGATACACACAGAAACCTGATGTAGATTTTCTGTCATCCAGGTCTGATGCCCAATCGGCATCTGCATAAGCTGTGATCTTGTCACAAGGTCCACTCGTAAAGATAAGACCATAATCCAATGTTCCGGACAAATACCTTAGAATTCTCTTAACACTTTTCCAATGTTTATCAAGTGGGTTCTGCATGAATTGACTGACTTTGTTGACACTATATGCTATGTCAGGTCTTGTGATTGTCGCATATTGCAAGCTTCCAACTATGCTCCTGTAACTCTTACTGTCAAGAAGTGGCTCTCCATCAAACTTTGACAACTTCTCATTGCTTATCATGGGAGTATTTGTTCCCTTTGCTCCACTCATTCCAGCTCGGTTAATGACCTCCTCAATATACTTTTTCTGTCCAAGAAACATTCCTCCTGATGTCTTCTTGACCTCAATGCCTAGGAAATAGCTTAAGGTTCCCAAATCTTTTAGAGAGAACTCTTGTCTCAAGCCATCGACAACCTTTTGAATTTCCTCATTGCTGCTCCCAGTGACTAATATGTCATCTACATATGCTAATATGAAGATGTCCACATTGTTTTGATGCTTGTGAAACAGTGAGTTATCAGCTTGTGACCTCAGAAACCCCATCTTTCTCAACACCATCTCAAGCTTTAAATACCAAGCCCTTGAAGCTTGCTTAAGCCCATAAAGAGATTTTTTTAAGCTTGCACACCAAGTTGTTTCCCAATTCAAAGCCTGGGACTTGCTCCATGTATAATTCATTTTCTATGTCGCCATTCAAGAAAGCATTATCTATGTCCAGCTGCCTCACATTCCATCCTTTGAAAACTGCAACGGGGATCATTACTCTAATGCTGACAGGCTTCACTACTGGGCTGTAAGTATCAGTAAAGTCATACCCCGGTTGTTGTGAGTATCCTTTGGCCACTAATCTGGCTTTATGCTTCACAATTCTCCCATCTGCACTCTTCTTGACCTTGAATACCCATTTACATCCAATCACTTTCCTATCAGCAGGCCAATCACACAACTCCCAAGTTTGGTTCTTCACCAATGCTGCGTATTCCTTTTCCATAGCATTTCTCCATTCTGGAAGCTTGAGAGCTTCAAGGTAGTTCTTAGGTTCCTCATCACTGTTCAAAGGACTTGTAATCTGATAGATTTTAGGTTTAAAGATCCCAGATCTCGATCTGGTCACCATATGGTGAGTTTTCCCTTGATCAGCTGCTTTATTCTGACCATTTTCCTCATTCTGGTCGTTTTCTCATTCTGATCCACCCACACCCAGTGCCCCCTCACTTGGTAATTCTGCTGTATGATCATCATGTGTGGGTGTATTTGATTGATGTGGTGGTGAGTCATGGATGTGTTGATTGTGAGAAAAGCTGGATTCGGTGGATTCAGCATGTGTGGGAAGCTGAGAGTCAGCATGTGTAGGGAGTTGAACATCAAGACTTCCTATTCTAAGTGTTTGGGGAACAGGTGAGTGTGAAGTGCAAGTGGGGCAAGGTGTTGGTGTTTTAGTGTTTTTGGTTTGGAAAGGAAATTAGGACTCATCAAACTGAATGTGCCTAATGATTATAACTTTATTATTAGGGAGTAGGACTTTATATCCTTTGTAATGAGGACTATATCCTAGGAAAACTCCCCTCTCAGACCTGAACTCAAGTTTATGCTTTCTGTAAGGCCTTAAATGAGGGAAGCAGAGGCAACCAAACGTCCCGAGAGTGTTGTAATTGGGCTTAGTTCCAGTTAACATTTCCAAAGGTGTCTTGTGGTTTAGAACTTTGGTTGGGAGTCTGTTTATGAGATGTACACTGGTGATGAAAGCATCATCCCAGTGCTTAAGAGGAACATGAGATTTGGACAAAAGAGTTAATCCTGTTTCTACAATGTGTCTGTGTTTTCTTTCTGCCAGGCCGTTTTGTTCAGGTGTATAAGGACAGGAAATTCTATGTTGAATTCCTTGGTGATTGAAATATTTGGTTAGGGCTTTAAATTCAGTTCCTCCATCACTTTGGACTTGTTTAATCTTAAGATGATACTGGTTTTCAACCAGGGAGTGAAAGTGCAAGAATGCTTGATATGTGTCGGATTTGGATTTTAGAAGGTAGAGCCAGGTGTATCTAGAATAGTTGTCAATGAAACAAACATAATATTGGTATCCATTGAAAGACTTTACTGGGGATGGTCCCCAAAGATCAGTGTGAATGAGATCAAACAGTTTATAAGAAGAAGTGGATTCATTGAATGACATTTTATGACTTTTTCCTTGTAAGCAAGGGGTACATAGTGACTCTCTCTTTCCAGCACAAAAAGGAATATTACTGGATTTTAGTACATTTTCAACTATATCAAATGAGGGATGACCTAGTCTACAATGCCAAACATCCAAGTCCACTTTATTTCCTAAAACGGCAGAGTTGACAGAAGCAGTGTTGTGAGAGGGAATCTGATTCTGGTTTGAGGCAGTGGGGTGGTTTTGGTTGTAGTCACTTCTGGTTCTTGTTAACTGAAACTTGTAGAGTCCATTTCCTACACTCCCTTGTAGGAGGGTTTCCCTTGTGGTGAGATCCTTCACAAGACAGGAGTTAGCATAAAATTCAAAAAACACAGAGTTATCCCTACAAAACTGTGAGACGCTTATAAGGTTTCTAGTGATTTGTGGGACATGAAGAAGATTTTTGAGAAGAAAAGTGTGTGTTTGAGAAGGATTCAATGATTTTACAGCAGAGTTACCAAAGTGTGAGATGCACAAACCTGATCCATTTCCCATATGCACCTTCTCTTCTCCTTGGTATTCTGAAGCAGTATTCAGATTTCCAAACTCGTATGTCAAATGATTCGTGGCCCCTGAGTCAGGAAACCAAGCATTTTCCTGATAACTCTCTCCTTGATTAAAGCTTGCAACATTAGCAGAAGGTCCAGCTGCTCCTCCTTGCTGACTTTTCTGAGGATAGCAAGCTTCATCTCTGTAGTAGCATTTATCACTGGTATGATTGGTGTAGCCACATCAGTAGCAAGGAACCTTGTTGTTGTTGGGTCTGCCTCTTCCTCTATTGCCTGTTCCACCTCTGAAAGGACTCCTTCCACCTCTATTTGCTGGTTGATTAGCATTGAAGCTTTGGTTAGGTGCTCTTCCTCTTCCTCTACCATAACCGTATCCTCTTCCCCTTCCTTGAGTGGCAACATTGGCACTGGGGATAGATCCTTCATTGCTAAATTGCATAGTTTCAGTCCCCTCAAGTCTGCTTTCAAAGCTCAGGAGAAGCGAGTGCACCTCTCTTACAGTGTGTGGTTCAATCCTTGAGTTGATTGATACCATAACTGGGTTGTACTCTGGACCAAGGCCCGAAATGATGTGTAGTACTTCATCATCATCACTCATAGCTTGACCTGCAGATTTTAGCAGGTCACAACATGACTTAATCCGGTTAAGATACTCCCTCGTAGACTGAGATCCCTTCTTCATTGTTTGCAGTTGAAATTTGTACTGCATGATTTTTGCCCTTGACTGAGTGGCAAAAGTGTTTTCCAAAGTCTCCCAGATTTCATTTGAAGATTTTAAACCAACAGTTTGGACAAGAACACTCTCAGTTAATGAGGATAGCAACCATGAGACAAGCATCTGATCTTGTCTCATCCAGACTGAGTGCTCAGGGTTGAGGACAGGAAGCTGATCTGGCGCAGCTACTGGTAAGTGCTCACTAGGTTGTTTCTTTGTTCCATCTAAATAGCCTTCTAGACCATAGCCTCTCACGGTGGCTAATATTTGTTGTTTCCACACCAAAAAGTTGGTGTCATTCAGCTTTATAGTGACAAGTTGATTCAAAGGTTGTAGGGGTTGGATTGTGACTGGTGCTGCAGCAGTGATAATTTCGTGTGCCATAGTTTAAATGGCTAGTTGGATAGATATAATGTGGGTGAGAAGGAGTATCAGAGACTGGTTTTACCCAGCTCTGATACCATGAAAGAAGATGAGACAAAACATAGGAAGAAGAGATGATGGAACAGTGAATCGCATTGCATATTCTGATGGATATTTTAATTCATTACAAGAAGACTATACTTATACTTCCCATGAGAAGCTCCTAGAATCACTACAGCTGTCTAGTTACCATAGGTTACATTTAATGCAATACATAGTACTTCCAATAGGAGACAAACTACTTTATACAGTAAATTAATGCATTGAGCTGTTGAGCTTGTTTGTTAGCTGCAGTCTCTGACACTGTTCCATTGACCTTGTGACCTTGGCTTTCATAAACTTTTCAAAGGTCGACCAATATATCCAGAAAAAAAAATTAACTCTCGAAAAAATCCAAGTTCTTCAAGTTTTTCTATAATCATTCAGAGAGAGAGAGCATAACAAAATGAAAATTAATTCTTGAAAAATATATTATTTCGATTCAACAAGAAGACCAAATCAAATAAGATTGGTTCAGTTAAAGTTTAATTTTGATAATATTTAGGTTCAAATTCAATTTAAAATTTTAATTCGATTTTTTATTTTATTTTACTGATTTACTTTAATTTAATTATCGAACCAAATTTGGTCACCCACGAGAGTTTAATAATAAAGTAGATTGGATCTTCGCGTTATACTAACTTGATCCATATTGTTATCCGGCCCAATACTTCCCGGCCCAACTAGAAGCCCGTTTGCAGCACTACTTTATGAAGAGCAAACCCCACATTTTCCCTCCTCAAATTTGGTGGTGGATGATTCAATTCAACGGCACTTACAGTTGCAGGTACATTCCTTTTCAGTTATTACTTTCTATCTTTGCTGCTTTTGATTCGTTTCTGGTGTTGTGTTAATTTGTAGTTGTGATTTCTGTTAGGGTTTATTTAGGATCTATCATCTTCTTTTTTTAACCCCATGGTATTGATTCCGGAAATGGATCCTCTGTATGTGCAGAACGACGTCGTTTTGAATTTGGATGAAACCTGACGACGTCCTTTTTGGTGGATCAATATCCGCCGATTCCGCATTTTGTTTCTCTTGCGTACTTTCAGGGGAAAAAATTAGAGACTATTTACATTTGAATTGTTTTTACTGCAAACGACATGTGTAAATATGAATAAGATAATAATCTTGGATGAATTTTGTAATTCTTGCTCAGATGCAAATAATTGTTCAATTAATCTAGCCCATTAATGAAATAGTTTTTTCATAAGCAGATCCGTTTGTTATAATCTGTTTTCTTTGTTAGCTTAATTTTTTTGAAAATAGGATTTCAATTTATATCTTAATTTGTGAAGCAGTTGTTATCCGCCTGGAATTGTGTACATTCAGAGTTATTCAATAAAACTGTATTTCTTAGGTGTTTGATAATTCAACCCTGAACAGAGTTGCTCATATGCACTCTTTGGCTCCCTTAGTCCTGATTTTACTTCATTGTAGAAGCAACAACTTTGTCCTGTTGCTTGATTCTTGTGTTCTTAGTTCAATGAGTGATGATTTTGGGTAAAATTGAACTCAGGCCTATATGGGAAGCCCTAGCAATTGTGATTTGCCGGCATATATGATATGGGAGATTTTGTTGAAGTTACCCGTGAAGACCTTGTCGCGATTCAAGTGTGTTTGCAAAGAGTGGTACTGTCTCATTGAAAGCCCAAGTTTTGTGAACCAGCATTTTGACCGTGAGAGCAATCAAGAGAGACTACTTATTCGACAGGATGGAGCTAACGAGAAGAAATTCGCGTATGCCTTGTTTTTCGAGGACATGTTATCTGGATATGAAGAGCCTGATCATCTACAAATGCCCGATACAGTTTATGCTCTTTCCGGACCGGTGAAAGGTGTATTCTGCGTTGTTGCTGGATCAAGTAAGATGGCTTTGTTGAACCCGGCAACGAGGCAATTTAAGCCACTCCCTTTACTTCATTGGGATATTCAACAACATGTATTGCTCCATGGTGCTTATGTTGGATTTGGATTGGACGTTTTGAATGGAGTGTTCAAGGTTGTCCTCATACAGAGCTTCTGGAACGTAGAAACGGATGCCAAACAGTACCCTTCTCTTGCAGTTGTTTACGGCTCGGATTGTGATTCTTGGAGACATCTTGAGGGTGTGGATTTGATTAATTCAATGAGTCATGCATATCGGTCACAGTGTAACACGTACTTGGATGGAGTTTATTATTGGCTCGTGGAGTCTAACTGTAAGTCCCATTATGTCCTTGCATTCGATATGAGCATTGAAAAATTTCATAAAATACAGGTTCCAGATTGTAATCCACGTGACGAAGTTTTTGGGTTGCTTGCTCTATATGACGATTCATTAGCTATGCTGTCACTAGATACAGTGGATGATTTACATAATTGTATGGGTAATGAAGAAAGAAGGATGCTGGACCAAATGTCGCTATGTTGCTGGTCCTTTCCAAGGCTTTTGGCCGGTTAGTTTGTCGAAGAGCCATGATCTCTATAGACAAGTAGGAGTTGGGCTCTTGAGACTATACAATACCTCTACCCAGAAATTAAGGACTGTTGAACATCGAGGAAGCAGGAACTATGATCTTCCAGACTGGGTTTTCTATTACAAGGAGAGCCTTGCTTGTATAGGGGACAGCTGCAAGTTGTGGGATACTCGTTCGGATTTTGTTAAGGATTTCTTCAAGTGATCATCAGGCAACAAGCAGGATCTCGATTTTGTCGATGCCCTCAGAAACACAGTTATATCTTTGTTGGGGCAGCATAAATCTGTAAAAAGATGGTAATTGTAGGACTTATTTCAAGGAGGTGTCTTTCCATTGAAGTTGGAATTTTATGACTTCTTTCACAACTCTTGCCTTCTTAATGTTTTCTGACCTAACTCGCTTGGCAAATTTTCACAAATTTCAGAGTACATTATGTTATATGATTAGCTTCTGCGATGTGCGGTTTTAATTTTTATATTTAGAATTTATGTGGTAATTCAACCCAAACTTTAGAGGCAAATATAATCATTCTATTAAGTATTTTTATTGGGAGAACAAATGCAGTTTTGACTTTGCCCACATAAATGTAGTTTAGAGGTTATTCGTTTCCTTCACTGATGTATTCTATCCTATACCCGGAGCAATGCTACGGGTGTATTTTTAGCCACACACCAACACACAATCATACACACATGACACATCCATGTGGATGAGTACAGTGACGGAGCCACGGGGACTGTGCATTTTAAAAAAAAAAAACCGGACATAGGTAATAAAGAGGGAAAGGCTCTTGAATCATGATAGCACTAGATCGAAGGAGGTACAGGAGTTGGCTTCCTAATTAAAATAGCAAAATTAAAATCGTGGGATCTTCTTTTAAAAGTCTATTCATGCCTTCAAAAACTATGGAATTATAAATAATTCCATAGCAAATATATAAATTATCAATATTTCCTTGTGTTTTAACATTAAGAAAAACATTTCAATTAATTCGATTTTATAAGTCTAGATCTTAGTCTAGCATCAGAAAATAAATTTATCTCATTTAAGTCCTAAACATGTTTCTAACAAATTAATTTAAAACATAACTAATTTCATATTGCCTTTAACCTGATAAATTCAAATATAAATCTCAATTCAAACACAAGTTACAAATAATCAACTAACGTTATTTAGTACCAAACAGTTTCACTACTACACTACTAGAAATAAGGATTTTTGTCACTATAAAATGTAATTATAAAAAAGGGAGAATAGTCACAAAAATATTTTTAGTAACTACATGTTTAAATGTAATTAATATAATGTAGCCACTTATAGTAAGATGCAAAAAATTTTGTTGCAACTACTTTATAATCACTAATGTATTTATAACTATTATTTGCAACTACTTTGTACTCCCTCCGTCCCAAATGAATTTGCACAGGGGGATCGGCGCGCATATTAAGAAAAAATTGCTTTTTGGGATTTTGTTGACTTTTCAAAGGGTGATTGAGGGTGGAGATTGAGAGTGGAGATTTTGAGGGTGGAGATTGTGTTAGAACTTTCCTTTTTAAGGGTGTGCAAGTTCATTTTGGGACGGACGAAAACGGAAAATGTGCAAGTTCATTCGGGACGGAGGAAGTAGTTACTAATGTATTTGTAAATATAAGTAGTTGCAAAAGTGTTTTGTCATATTGTAGCAAATTTGGTTAAAATTGTATGAAATATTTTATGTAACTACTCGATCATAGTTAGAAAAGGGATTATTTTTAGTTTCCACTTTTGTAGTTGCAAAAAAAAAAAAGTAAAAGCAAATATCCTTTTTTCTTGTAATGAATTATATCATAGAGTAAACGCTGAAAAAGAATTTTAAAAAAAAAATCACTATTATACTCATTTATCTTGATGAACGGGGTAGTGGAATTATCTCACTCCTCACAGTAAACATCCCGTTATTGAAGTAAGACTCCTTGTAACGAAAACATCCTCTTCCCAGAAGTATTAGGGCGGGTTTGATTGCCCATTTAAAGCAGGAAATGCTATTTAACCTAACGATTACACCGTTTGGTTTATTTTTTCCAATTTTTGTGGATATTGCAGGTCCATGTTATTGATCCTGTGAACCTGGGTTTCTACAACCCACCTCGGTGGGCCGGTTCTAAAATCACGCCACATCCATCCTCCCTGGCCCACTTGAGAGGTAAGCGCAAGATTACGGGTTTATCCCTAAAAGATGAGATCCCACTCTATTACCAATTCATTTTTGCTGAATTTTCCATAGTCTTCCTCACCGCGATGAACGTTTTCTTCTGAGCTACGTTCTGCTGCTCTCCTCCTGCTTCGTCGACGAATCATTCAGGTTTATTAACTATTCAACATGAGATCAGTATGTATACTTAGAAATGCATATTCCCATGATGCCCTCTCGTCAATTTCACCCAATTCTTAATATTTGATGTTGGTACTCTGGTCAATAGTTCGGATTTTTCTAATCCATTTCTCTCTTCTCTTGTTGCTCATATCCTGTTCGCCGCGATTCTTTGGATCGAGTTCTTTAAAGGACAGAAGAGATAGGTAACGCATAAAACACAGACCTATTGCCTATTTGTCACGATGATACCAAATGAGGCTGAGATTATTTACCCCCAAACACCATTATTTAATCCAGAAAAAGGTACTATGAAATAAAAACCTAATGCCTACGACGTACCATCAAAATTAGGTGTGACAATCGGAATCGCAAAGGTTTCCTGGTAAGGGTGGTGCTGTCACAGGAATTTGTTGCTTGTCCAAGAGAGCTTAATTATTTTTCTTATTTCCAACATGCAATGATGATAATGGCTTTTTTGTAATTTATTATTGTGAAGAGGGTAGCAATGTGTATGTCAAAAGTAATATCTCCAACAATTTCAAGGGATCCAAACGACTTTTAAGTTTATATCAAAGGGAAAGGGGGAATTGGGTTTGTGTCAACCAAACATCTGTTATTGAATCATTCCTAATCCAACTCACTTACAACCCACGACATACATCCAACAGTCCATATCCCAACCTTTAAACCAAACCCGCCCTAAAATGTTTATGTGCCATTACTATTACTAAACGTGGGTTCAGTCGGAATCCAATACTGTAATGATTCTACCACGACGTAGATGTGGCTGAACGCCGAGAGAGGGAGGGTTCAACAAATCCATTATTGTGCAGAATGTCATTCACCTGTCCCATAATAACGCAAAAGTGTACCACACATTTGCAGATGATTATGCCTACATACAATACAAATATATATATGTGGTGCCATAATGTATTATACCCCGTAACAAACATAGTCGCGGTTCCATCCACCATTTTGACCCTATTACACTGAGCCTATATCATTCAAATAATTGGTAAGTACCAAGTCCACGAAAGAAGGCCCATTGTCGGCCCATGTCCAATAGCCATCCTAAAATTACTATTATACCCCCGAGTAAATTATACTATAAATTATTCAATTCTCCTTATTTTGATGTAAGTTTTCTCCACTACACACTTTGATATCTTGTCTACTTACTCTCTAAATACCCGATAAACACATTTACGACTCAACAAAATGCACGAACTGACTTGAGTGTCGGAGGTTCCGTGCTGGGACCCTCTCCGACGTGGTTTTTGCAGGTCTAGTTGATCAAAAGGCGGACCACCTGCAACCCGAAGTTGAAGATCGGAGACGAGACCCGACCCGAAAAACTTTTCGAACCCAACAGTTCTTCGTAGTGTCAGACCCGATTTCATTACGGCACTGCAGTGTCGATACTTGTCAGGTCGGCAATGACGGAAAGTAGGCGATCTCGATTGCTCTCGTGGCCAAAATGTCGTTTTGCAAAACTCCGGGTTTCAATCAGAGCTCACCAATTTTTGCAAACACACTTGAATTGCACAAAAGTTTTCATAGACAACTAGGCATGTCAAAATTGATCCGCCCCGCCCCGATCTGCTCCGATTCAAAGCCTTTGGGGCAGGGCAAGATCTGCCCCGATGAAGAATGGGGCACGCCCCGCCCCGCCCCGTCCATGGGACGGGTTAGATGCGGGTCAGGGATCCCGCCCCGCCTTGCCCCGCTCCGCCCCGTCCCTATATATGTATAATTTTTTTTAAATATATATTATGTATTATTATATGGACATGTATATATATACAAAGAAATATAAAATATATATATGTATTTATAATATAATTTTTTTTAGGCAATATACATCTTAAAGTCCTTAAAATATTGATGTTTGTTTTAAATAGTCCTTAAAGTATCATTTTGTTTTAATTGGTCCTTAAAGTTCTAATTTTTTTATTCAATTAGTCCCCTGAAGTATTTTTTATTTTAATTAGTCCCTTATGTTTTGGAATTATTTCAATTGGTCCTTAAACTATTACAAAAATCTATTTAAGGCCCCTAGAAGAAAAAAATACATAAAATATGTGAAATCACCGATTTAATTCAAAATGATATTGTAACATATCTTTTATTAAATAAATATTTTGTAATTTATCATTATGATGCTTTCCCCCTGAAACGAAGGTGATTTATACAAACATATCGATTTGAATAAAACTCCGAGATTATATTTTTTCAAGAATTTCATTCAAACTTTGAGAAAATACTATGTGCTACTTTATTTTAGTTATAAACGTACTAATTTGATCTAGATATTTTGAACTCTAAATATCTTGAATTTAAAGTAAAATTGAACATTATCAACGAAATAACTTTAATTTTTTTAAATATTGTAAAGACCTTCAAACATAAAAATTCAAAGTCCTTTCGTTAATAATGTTTAGTTTTACATTAAATTCAAGATAGATAGAGTTCAAAATATCTCAACTAAATTATCACTAAAATTAAAGTACCACAAAGTATTTCTCAAAGTTTGAATAAAATTATTGAGAAATTATAATCTCGAACTTTTGTTCAAATCCTATTATAGTATAATTCACCTCATTTGATGGTAAAAGTATCATAATAAAAATACACAATGTTTATTTAATAAACGATATGTTATAATATTATTTTGAATTAAATCGGCGATTTCACATATTTTATGTATCTTTTTTTTCTTTTAGGGGGCCTTAAGCTAGAATTTCGTAATAGTTTAAGGATCAATTGAAATAATTGTAAAACATAAGGGACCAATTGAAACAAAAAATACTTCAGGGACTAATTGATTTAAAAATTTATAACTTCAAGGACCAATTAAAACAAAATGATACTTTAAGGACCATTTAAAACAAACATTAATACTTTAAGGACCTTAAGATGTATAATGCCTTTTTTTTATATATAATATGTTATATATATGTCTAGCTAATATATTAGATTATGACTAGATGTAGTAAATTTAAATATTTAAATTCTATTTTTTAATAATTAAATTTTAAAAAAAATTAAAAATATTGAAACAAAGTTAATGTAAACCTAAAAATTAAAATCCTATTGACTTCAACAAAAAAAACTAAGTTTTTTAATAAAAAAAACTAATTTTTTTTATAAATAAAAAAATAGGGGCGGGGCGGGGCAGATCACGGGGCGAATTTTTTTGCCCCGTGGCAGGTCACGGGGCGGAGCGGGGCAGGGGCGGGTTAGAAAATCCAAAAACCCGACCTGACCCGCCCCGTTGACATGCCTACAGACAACCTCAATAAAATCATGAGAATAATCAGTTACTAAAATGATGCCTAAATAAGATCTGCAGTTAGAAACCAGAAAGTTTCCAACATATTATTTCATACCTGTGAAAGAAGTTCAGTAAAGCTATAGAATTCTGGAGAAGATTTGCAGAATTCATCCACAACTAATATCAGCTTATTATTTTACAAGTAAATATGGAAATGTTTGAAAATACAAATGATAATATCAGAAGACAATTGCAGCAGCTTCCGATTGTCTGCCTCTCCTTTCAATGAAAAAAGGCTCTCCTTGTAACTAGAAACCCATTTTTCGAAGAAGCGATTTCTAGCTGCAACAGTAGTAAATTTCTGAGTAGAGACATTATATAGAGCCAAGCGTGAACTTCCTCTTTCTGCAAATAGGATCTCATTCTTGTTCCAGAAACAAAGTGGCCGATTCATGTCTCGTAAAGGACCAAGAGTGAAACATTTTGACCAGCATCCCTCCCTCTCCGTTACCCATATATCCACATCAATTTTAGTTGCATCACTATATGATAGCAAAGATAATAAATCACCATATAGAGCAAGTTCAAGTTTTCGTTCTTCAGACTTGATACAATCTGGAACTTGTATTTCTCGAAACTTCTTGCTGCTCATGTCAAATGCAAGGATAGCAAAAACAGCATCTTTTGCCCTCACAAGCCAATAATAAACTCCATTCAAGTAAGTATTGCACAGTGACCTATATCCGAAACATATTGACTTGATCAAATCCACATCCTCAAGATATTTCCACGAAGCACTACGAGAGCTGTAAACAGAAACAAGGGGGTGGAATTGGTCATCCACATTCATTCTTTTCTCGAAGAACTGAATCAGGACAACCTTATAATCTCCCCTCAATAGGTCCAATCCAAATCCAACGGAGTTATAGTAACACGAATGTGGCCAATCGAGCTTCCTTAATTGTCTCATAGCAGGGTTAAACAAAGCCATGACTTTCGGCGCTAGAACAACACAGAACATGCCATTCAAGGGTCCTAAAAGAGCTGTATATGGCATCTGCAGATGATCAGGCTCTTCACGAGCACAATAAGTGCCATCAACGTACAAGGCATAGTTGCAGGATTCTAGTTCTTCAGAGTCAGACATCTCGTGCCGAAGACTTAGTAGCTTCTCTTGATTGCTCTCGTGGCCAAAGTGCCAGGCTTCCAATGAGGGTGTACCATTGCTTGCAAACACACTTGAATTTCAACAGGTTCTTCACAGACAACCTCAATAAAATCTCCTGCATAATATCTCCTGGATAATGTCCTCCGGCAAATTACCATTGCCAAAACTTTCCATATAGCCAAAGTAGTTAAATTGGGGCGTAACAGGAATAAACCTCTAAAACATAATCAAAGACAAGGTAGAACACAATGGACAAATTTACTAAGCAAATTAAAATCATGACAGGGAGTCACCATCAACATGAACAATTCTTTACAAACAACACCAAATACTAATCTGTGATCAAAACAATTACAAAATTACAAACATTTAAAACATAAAACAAACAATTATATGAAGAAACTTAGAACTTTTATCTGTAGAATAATTTAGCTCTCCCTTCAGGTTGCTTTTAAATCATTGTTCAAATTTATCCAAATGAAGTAAATAGATGTTCTAAGCACTACATCGCATAATTCACCTGCAATAACTAAAGTAACGCCTTATAAACCGTAACTAAGCCCTAACATGAATCAAATTACGAACTACTGAAAGGGTTATAACACAATAATTAAACCCTAAAACGATTTAAAAAGCATTGCAACATATATAGACAGTTATTACTGAGTGGGGCAGAAAAAGAAAAGCACCTGTGAATTCTTCTAGGGTTTTATTCATCGTCATCTACAAATTTGAACAGATGGTAACTGAAAATATGGGGATTATAAACAGTCATCAAATTGGGCTACTAAGTCCTGGGCCAGATGCCCAATATGGACTACCAAAAATTCTATAAGAAGATCAGCGGCTGTTTTAAAATTATGGTATTCATCCGGTAGATTAGGGATGTCAGTTTGATTGTAGGTTTATATATTAAATTAAAATTAATTTTCTTTCGTGATCTTTTATTTGGCATCTATATACATTGCATATTTTTAAATGGCAAAAACTTGGGTGCATAAAATGCACCAAGTGTTATTGTACACTTTGTGGGCCCCACCGGTTCAACTTAAAAAAATCGCGCGGTTCAAACCGGTCTAAACCGACCAATTATTATTATATTAATTTTTATGCGCGCGCGTGTTTATATATTTAATAGCTTGTTTGTTGAACATTAAAAGCAAGTGGTCTGGTGGTATTTAATGTAATCTTAAATATCTCAACCTTAAGGTCAAGGGTTCAATTTTGTCTGCATCCTTCATTTTTTTTGCCTTTTCCTTTTTTGTTTGCATCTTTTTCCTTCTTCCTTCATTTTTTTTGCCTTATATTGTACAATATACAAGAAAAATTAATTTTTTTTGCCTTTTCCTTTTCTGTTTGCATCTTTTTCCTTCTTCCTTCATTTTTTTTGCCTTATATTGTACAATATACAAGAAAAATTAATCTAACCAAACCTATACTGTCATACATGAAAAAATAAATATAACGCAGTATGAAACAAAAATTAACTAAAACAACATATACTGTCAGGCATCACAATGTATACTGTATCAAAATATTAAATATACTGTGAGTATTGTAAGTTGGAAAAAAAAAAAATTCGCAGTATAAAACAAAAATTAACTAAAACAACGTATCCTGTATCGAAATATTAAATATACCGTGAGTATTGTAAGTTGGGAAAAATAAATATTTCGCAGTATGAAACAAAAATTAACTAGAACTAACATATACTATCAGACATCACAACGTATACTATATCGAAATATTAAATATATTGTGATTATTGTAAGTTGAAAAAAAAAATCGCAGTATAAAACAAAAATTAACTAAAACAACGTATACTGTCAGGCATCATAACGTATACTGTATCAAAATATTAAATATACTGTGAGTATTGTAAGTTGGAAAAAATAAATATTTCGCAGTATGAAACAAAAATTAACTAGAACTACTCCCTCCGTCCCGACTTAACCTGCCTAGGTTGACCGGGCACGGGGATTAAGAAAAAGCAAATTTTGTGGAATCTTTGACTTTTTTAAAGGTGGAGATTGAGAATGAAGATTTTGAGGGTGGAGATTGGGAGAGAAATTTGCTATTTATGGGGTAGGCAGGTTAAGGTGGGACAAACTAAAATGGCAAGTAGGCAGGTTAAGCTGGGACGGAGGTAGTAACATATACTATCAGACATCACAACGTATACTATATCGAAATATTAAATATATTGTGATTATTGTAAGTTGGAAAAAAAAATCGCAGTATAAAACAAAAATTAACTAAAACAACGTATACTGTCAGGCATCATAACGTATACTGTATCAAAATATTAAATATACTGTGAGTATTGTAAGTTGGAAAAAATAAATATTTCGCAGTATGAAACAAAAATTAACTAGAACTAACATATACTATCAAACATCACAACGTATACTATATCGAAATATTAAATATACTGTGATTATTGTAAGTTGGAAAAAAAAAATCGCAGTATAAAACAAAAATTAACTAAAACAACGTATACTGTCAGGCATCATAACATATACTGTATCGAAATATTAAATATACTGTGAGTATTGTAAGTTGGCAAAAATAAATATTTACGTATACTACATCGAAATATTAAATATACTGTTAGACATCATAACATATACTATGCTCGAAATTTGAATATACTGCTGGTGAAAAATAAAGAGGTGATGTTCATATACTCTCAGGCTTTATAAAATATACTATGCTCGGAATTTGAATATACTGTTGGTGAAAAAAATAAAAAGGTGCTGTTAAGATTCGAACCCACAAAATTTTCTTTAAATTTTTTAAAAGCATTTTTCCGACATATGTGATAAGATATTTTTAAGGCAACGATTATTCGGAACCCACAAAATTTTCCAATGTAGCCCACTTTTCAATATAGTCCACTTTTTTCTAAAAATCAGTATAAAATTCTTAATCCAACTCACTAAATAACAATCCTACCCTTTATTTATTAAATTAAATTATTTAAATTAAAATCGTATAAATAAAACGATAAAAGAATTTTAAAAAAACAAGTCAGACAACGATTTCTTCAAATTCTGTAACTGAAATGGAGCTTTAGGAAAATTACCAAAAATTGAATTTCCAAAAAAAACAAGTTCCTCTGTGAAAGTACAATTCCCAAGTTCCACTGGAAGAATCCCACTGAAACGATTATCGGCCATATATTCATACTACAAGGAAAATGGTCTTTTGAGACCACAAAAAGTGGTCTCAATTAATGAGTATTTGTCACAACTTCAATAAAGTGGTCTCAAATAATGAGTATTTATCACAACTTATGAGTATTTGTCACAACTTTATTGTCGTCTCAATAACTTGGTCGCAAATAATATATTTGTGACCACAAAAGTGGTCTAAAATGCGTCTCAAATATTTTTTGCAACAACTAGTTGTCTCTAAAAGTAGTCTTAAAGTTGTCTCAAATAATTTGTAAAGAGATTTGTGACAACAAGTGGTCACAAATAAATTATTATTAGTGACTACAATTATGGTGTCAAAAAGTCTTATCCAAAATACCTCTTTTGTTGTAGTGTCATAACCGTAATTCATAACTACTAAGATTACCACGATCACTTTTTTGAAGATGTTGGAGGCAATGAGAAAAGGATCCGCCATAGAAAGAGGTGTCGTTGGGGGCTCTTGTTGGAAGGTACCGAATGCATTGTTTGATGCTTTTTCATTCACGATTGCCAATATTGTTTTCGCAAATCTTGTCTGATTGTTTATTATTAATCAAAATTAGATGTTGTGTTTCAATCTTACATTGGTTCAGGAAAAGCACTAGCGTATCTTTTTCCTATATTATCTAACTAGATGTTCACCCGTGCAATGCACGGGTAAAAACAACTTTTGAAATAATAATGATAGTTAAATATTAAATGTGATATTTGCAGTTTCTGACCAATCAGGATCTGTTTCTCCTGATAGTACATGTCTTACAACAATTGTACATTGAACTAAACATTTATAATATGATATTATTAATGCATCAACATTGATTATGTGTCATCTAATAGTGTAATTATTGTAAAATATGTTGCACAATTAAAATAAAATATCCGAATTGATTTGTGACATGCAAATATATTTGAGTAATTAAAAAAAAAAAGTCTTATAATATGAACATTGCCCCCATAAAGTATAAATATATCAACATCTACATTTAGAATCTATGGAATTCTAAAGACGTCTCGGTATTTAATAGTGATAATTTTGTTTATGTTTGTGTTTTTTATGTCATCTCAAATCATTACTTTTAAACCACTTCAATTTGTCACTCTTGAGAAAGCTATTGTACGTGACTAAAATCCAACATTAGTGCACAAAACTTTATGTATTAGTTAGCAAAGTTATAAGTAATTTAATTTGCTAACTTAAGCTAGTTATTATAAACAAACATAAAAATGAAAGTGTAAAATTAATATACATCTATTTTACATATTTTTCAAGGTATTTATAGGGTAATTAAGCCAAAAAAGAAGTGGTAGAAATGTGAACAAAATTAACAAATTGTACCATCATTTGGAGAATATAAAGTACTCCCTCCGTCCCAGGCAAACTTGCACACTCTTTAAAAAGGAAAGTTATAACACAATCTCCACCCTCAATCTACCTTTGAAAAGTCAACAAAGACTTAAAAAATAACTTTTCTTAATACTTGTGTCAATTTTCCCTGTGCAAGATAAGGTGTGATGGAGGGAGTAGTAGAAACAACCATCCTTTTAGCGCACACTCCATCATCTCAACCTACAAACTAAAAGACTAAAGCAAACAACAAACCTTAAGAACTCACATAAAAACATGAAAACATTATATTTTGAGTCGTTAGAAACTCTTTTCTTCTTAGCTACGAGGGATTTCAAGATCTTTGTCCATAAAAATAATCTACAATTTATATATCGCTGAAAAACAAAATGCATCCAGATTGCATTATAATTATGACATTCTTCTTTGATTTATCTTGTAAATCATAGACATAGTTATCCCCCAGTGTGAAGGTAATCCTAGTTTTCCTTATTTTAATATTGTAGACATTCCAAATGTAGACTAAACTGGCCAAATAAACATAAAATAAAGTAGCATGGTTTGCATGTATTCTTTAAATTGGTCTAATGTTTCCCTAACTAATAGTGCAGGGTGAATTTTTTTTAATCTAACAGGCGGTATAATGTAAACTAAAATAAAGTATACTCCAAGCCTTCCATCCAAAGTTCAATTCTCTTGATTTTTTCAGTCTGTACTGATGTTAACTGATATGATCACTTTGCCAATTACATCAGCAAATCCTAATAGAATTTAAGCAACAATCTAAACATAAAAAAAAACACATAATTAACTGTAATGTTGCTTACCAAGCAATTCGAATTCTGTAAACTCTTTATTTGCCTCAAAATCTTTGGCCATCATTTCAACTGATGATAGCATAATAGGAATTTGACATTTGAAGTGATAAAGGCATAATAGTAATTTGTCATCTAATATTTCCTCCGTCTTGGTTTGGAAGAAAAATAATTTGTAGTGATTGGAAGTCATCCTAATTCCATCATATTTTCAGCAACAATGAACCTTCAGCGCATAAATTTGCCATCTACAAATTTTATTTTAAATATTTCAGCGCCAACTTTGACAGACATAAACCGACTCTGCCTTGTGGAAATACAGAAGGAACAAAATTAGTAAAAAAGAAAAATAATTTCTGATGAAAATCAATAGGAATGAGTTTGACGATTTCAATTGCACACTCACTTTTTTTTTCCATGAATTATGAATTTGAAACATGAGATCTCAGTCTTACTGTGATATGCAGGAATTTCGGGGTAGCAAATGAACTTGCATCATCCAGTTCATAATCTATGGATTGGGTGGAAAGAAATTCGATAATTAAGTGTGATGTAGCAGTAAATTAAAGTACATGTGAAATGAAGATGAAGATATGAAGATTAGAAATATTTATGGCCGAAATCCACTAACTGCATCACTCTCGTTTGCATGCAGTTTAAATTCAAAACTTATAATTGTGAGAAAATTGACTGACGAAAACCGCCATCCAGATTAACTTTGTTTATATTATTAATTATAGAATTAAAAAAAATAAAAATCCAAAATTACATAAGTCCGACACGTCATCAAAATAAGCCAAATGCCCTACAGAGCGACACTTGTTAGCACAGGAGTTATTGCGCTCCTCCTTTAGTATTAAGTAGGGATACGAGACCATTCAAAAAAGTTCAAGTTAAAGAGCCACTATCTGGTTTTAAGATGATAGACAAAAGAAAATTAGTATATTTTTTTTGTTTCTTACTTTTTCAAATTATATATTATTTTTAATTGATTGTGTTAATGTTAATTTTTCACTAAGGGCATTGTAATGTTTTACTAATAGCATTTTGATTTGTTAATTTATCAAATTAGTAGTACTTCAAAAGATACAATGTTTATTTGACTAATTTTAAAAGGAAAAAAATGTTTTTAGTTTCGTATATTAGGTCTTGTTTTTTTTTTTTTAAATCTAGTTTTTTTTTTTCCTAGAATTGTTTTATTATATTTTGTAATTCGTTGGGATTTATAATTTTATTTTTTTTGGAAGTTTTTTTTTTTTTTATTCTCAGTTTTTTTTTAAATAATATGTAATGACTGGAAAGATTTATTTTTTGTCTTGTGTTAGCCCGCCTAGAAAAAATCCAATGTTTTAGAAAATTTTAGTTTTTAAAAAAGTGTCCAATTTAAGGACACTGTCCAACTTCGATGACTAATTTGGTCAGAATTAGTCTCATGCGCCGCACGTAACTAATAAATTTAGAACTTTCCGATGATTGTATCTATCTTTCAAACATCTTTTCAAATGACATGCCAAGTCATTAAAAAAACAAAAAAAAAAAATTTACGTATCACATATTTTATTTATAGTACCATCTCTCTTATTTCTCCTCTTTTAAAATCATTCCTCTGCGACATTATTTGTTTTGGACCTCCTTATTTATCTGCAGGCAAATGTGATCAGATTACAAGGACAATTTATTGTCTGTTTAATCTGTGTGTTTTTCTTGTGTTCATAATATAATTAAAAGAAAAAAAATCGTTTTTATTCCTATAACTTAGAGCCTGTCTAGAAAAGGTAATGTGTGAAGATTAATGACCTAATCTACTCATAAATCGGGTTGGAATCGGGTCAAGAACGGATAAAAAAGGAGCTGAAAACTGAAGTGAAGGAAAACTGCCATATGGCAGTTATAACAGAAATTGACAACGATTTCTGTTAAAACCGTTGTCAAAGGCAGTGTGCAGAAACAATTTTTGGTGATCAGTTTTGTGCGCTGTTTTAGGTCATTTTCAACCTTTTTTCTTCCTAAGCTTATATATGATGTTGTATTTCTCATTTTCTGACGTAACACACACCTAGAGAGAGAAGGAGAAGAGATAGAGATAGAAAACACTTGGATAGAAGAATATGTTTCTTTCTTTGAGTGTTTTTCTTTGTTTTGCTGTTGAAGTATTTTCAGCAGTGGTTTGATAATCTTGTAATCATTTCTTGAGTGTTAAAGAAAGCTGAAAACCCCCTCCGTGGATGTAGGTCGTTTTGGCCGAACCACGTAAACATTGAGTCGTTTTCTTTTCAGTTTGATTCAACACATATTGCATTATTATTTTTGATCCAATTGTTTGATTATCCCACAACAATTGGCGCCGTCTGTGGGAAAATTGAGAACTGGAGCGGATCAAAGGATTAACAATGGTGGCAATGAAGTATGATGTTGAGAAATTCAATGGGAAGAATGATTTTGGTCTTTGGCAATTAAAGATGAAGGCTCTCCTGGTTCAGCAAGGGCTTGCAGGTGCTCTCAAGGGTGTTGATGGTTTCTCTGATAAGATTGGAGCCAGTGAGAAGGCAGAGTTGCTGGATAAAGCGCATTCTGCCATCATTTTATCCCTAGGCGATAAGGTGCTTAGGGAAGTCTCAAAGGAATTGACAGCAGAAGCTGTCTGGAATAAGCTTGAAGAGATTTACAAGAAGAAGACTATGGTAAACCGTTTGTATCTCAAAACAGAAATTGTATTCATTCAAGATCCAAGAAGAAAAGGCCATGGATGACCAGCTAGAGGAATTTAATAAGTATCTGGATGATCTTGAAGGAGTTGATGCCAAGATTGAAGATGAAGACAAGGCCATCCTATTACTCAATGCATTGCCAAAATATTATGAGCATCTCAAAGATGCTATGATGTATGGAAGAGAAACCAAGATATCTCTGGAAGAAGTGCAAACTGCTCTGAGGGCCAAAGAATTGCAAAGTTCATCAGATGGAAAACCAGACCCTCAAGCAGAAGGGTTACACATCAAACCTGGAAGGTTTCACAAATTCAAGAAAACCTCAACAACAAGTGATCTGGGAAGGAAATCACAGCAGTCAAAGCCAAAGAGTTTTGAGGGAAAGGAGACCAGGAAATGCTTCCACTGTAAGAAGCCCGGCCATCTCAAGAAGAATTGTTTTGAATTCAAGAAGAAGAAGGCAGAAGGCTCAAACAAGCCAAACACAACAGACTTAGCACAGGGTGAGGAAGATGCTGATGTATTGAATATTGTTGAGGGAAGAACATAACATAAATGGATTCTGGACTTAGGATGTAGTTTCCAAATGTGCCCCAATGTTGGATGGTTTCAAAACCTCAAGATACACAAACATGGCTCAGTAATGTTAGGAGATGATCATGCATGCCAGATTGAGGGAATTGGTGATATAAGACTTAAAATGCATGATGGCTCTGTAAAGACATTGTCCAATGTGAGATATATTCCTATGCTCAAAAGAAACCTCATAAGTCTTGGAACACTGGAAAACAAAGGGTGTAATTTCAAGTCAATGAATGGACAATTGTTTGTGTACAAGAGCTCAAAGCTGGTAATGAAAGGCATCAGGAAATCCAGTCTCTACTATCTCATTGCAGAGACTTTGACTGGAGATGCAAACAGTATTGTTGCTGATGATTCACAATTATGACACAAAAGACTTGGCCACATGAGTGAGACAGGGATGAATGAACTGCTGAAGCAAAGAGTCATCAATCACAAAGGGAGATTCCAGATACACAACTGTGAAACCTGCATCCTAGTAAAGAGCAAGAAACTGCCATACCCTACAGGTAAACATACCTCCAAACACCCTCTAGACTATGCTCACTCTGATCTTTGGGGACCTTCAAAGGTGGAAACAATGGGGGGTGGAAGATATTTCTTGAGTATAATAGATGATTATTCAAGAAAACTCTGGATTTTTATTTTGAAGAATAAGTCTGATGCTTTTAATAAGTTCCAAGAATGGTGTAAAGAAGTTGAGATGGAAAAGGGGTCTGATAGGTGTGGCCCAGTCACTTTGGGTCGGGTTAATACCTCAGCCCACTAACCGGCCCAGAAGGTCCAGAAGTACGCGTCCCAGATAATGTGGCGCGGCCCAACCTGTGGCGTGTTCCGCGATTCAAGGCCCACGATCCGTTCCCAACCGCCATGCAGCGGAAAATAGGCGCGATAATAGGGAGTTAGTTAGGGTTTAGTAGGGGAGAGTATAAATATGAGAAGAGAACTCGGAATTAGGGTTCGCATTCTGTATTCTGAAATTATTACGTGTAAACTCAAAGAGATAGTGAAAGAAACACCTCGGCAGGTGCGATTTTGAGCCCGTGGACGTAGATCTCCGGATCGAACCACGTACATCTTGTGTTTTTCCATATTTCTTGCATAGGTTTTCGTTGAGTTTCTTGGATATCGGATTGCGCTTTATCAATTGGCGCCGTCTGTGGGAACGCAAGTGATTGTGATATTGGCATTGTATTTGATAAACTATGGTGACTAATCGCTTAAATCAGTCTCGCCAAGGTGATCAGGTCAACCAAGATCCACCCGTGGATCAAATTTTGCCGCCGAGGCAATCGCCGATGCGGGATACATCTCATCAGCAAGGCAACCAAGGCCCGATTATGAATCCGGGCAACCAATTCTTACCTCTGCCCCCGCAAGACATGCAAAACCCTAATCCCGCTGCCGCCCGGCCGCAGGTTAATATTCAAATAACTCCAGAATTACTCTAGGCTTTCCTACAAGAGCATGCTCATGTCCTTCAAGACTGGGCAGCCAATCGCCTGAATCCTGATGGACCTTCCGGACACGCTACCAATCCCGCAGTGCATCCACATCGTCAGCACTCGCACGATCGACAAGACCCGGTGCACCGCGGGCGTCAGGATCGGCGACGGGAGCGACCCGGTTCTCCCGAGGACCATGGGAGTTCTAATGGGTCAAGACAGCGCAACGACGAACCTGCAGATGTCGATCGCCGCCGTCCACTTAACGCGGCTAAAAGAGTTCGTTATGCCAATCCTCATACTCTAGATCTTCAGGAGTATGAGCGAGTCCAACGCAATGTCGAACTAGACAGAATCCTGGGCCTTGATGCCAATGTGGACATTATCACACCGTTCTCTCAAGAAATCATGGCCACCTCCCTTCCCGAAGGGTTCAAAAGGCCTGCCATACCACCTTACGACGGCACGGGAGATCCAGCCAATTTTCTTGGAGCTTTCAGGCACAACATGCTTAGCCGTGATCATACTACCTCTCTTCACTACTGTAAGATTTTCCCCGAGTATCTTCAGGACGAGGCTCGGGTATGGTTTGATTCTCTCCCTCGTAATAGCATATCCTCTTTTAGAGAACTTGCCGAACACTTTTGGGCGCGTTTCGAAGCACGTGCCAAGCCCATGGCCACTTTGGCCGATCTCATGAATATGGAACAACGGGACGGCGAAACCGTTACCCAATTCCTTGATCGCTTTACAGCGGAGAGTCTTAAGGTAGGGAGCTGTTCGGATGATGTTATCATCAATGCATTCATGAATGGTCTCCGTCCCGGGCCACTCTACACTGAGTTGGTTCGTAATCCACCGGTCACGACCCGAGCACTGTTTAATACTGTGTGCAGATATGCCAAGGCCGAGGAGCAAACTCGTCGGAAGCGTGAGAAACATGCTAGTAAGCGGCAGTCCGATAGGGCACAGGCTGGGCCTAGCACACGACCTAGTGCCTTTTCTCGTCTGAATCAGGGGCGTACAGAATCTCGAGGGGATATCCCACAATTCACCCTGCTGACAAAATCGCGAGCTGAAATTCTTTCTGTTCACAAGAACGATTTACGGCCCTGTCCGCGGATGACTGCTCCGCCTGAAAAGCGAAACCGCGGAAAGTGGTGTGCGTACCACCGCGATCATGGGCACGAGACGGAAGAGTGTCGAGAGCTCAGCAAGGAAATTGAGGATTGTTTAAGGAAAGGTCTCTTGCGACAATATATTGCGCGGACTGATGACAAGCCTCGGACAAATCAGAATGGGGGTTCGTCTCACAACCGCGGAGGTTATCACGACCGGGGTTCGCAACAAAATCGGCCGCCGTGGCAAAATAATCGGCCGGGGTCTAACAATTATGCACGGCAAGACCCGGGCAATCGTCAACAACCTCGTTTTCTGCCACCGCCCCCTCCTCCGGGAGGACCCAGCGACAATGCACCCACTCATGTCATAAACGTGATATATGGGGCCCTCCCCACTGGGGCTTCGCGAAATGCCTTGAAGGCAGAGGCTCGCCGTCCTCCTCCCGAGGAGCCACGTCATAAGCGCCTCCATCAATCCGAAACTGTTAGTTTCACAGATAGAGACCCGGTTCCAGAGATAACACCCCATACTGACGCCATCGTCATCGACATGGATGTAGCCAATGTTACAATAAAGCGAGTCTTCGTAGACAATGGAGCCGCAGTGAGTGTTATATTCGCCGACTGTTTCCAAAAGATGGGGATTCCTCGGGATCAACTTCGGCCGGCCCCCGGGCCATTGCAGACTTTCACCCAGGGTGAAGTCCAGCCAGAAGGCGTCATCACTCTCCCGGCGTCTCTGGGAACTTATCCGGGGATAAAAACCATTTTCGTGGATTTTTACGTGGTTAACTCCCCGTCACCGTACAATATGATCTTGGGTCGGGATTGGCTTACTCCCGCAAAAGCCATATGCTCCACATATCACCTCGCGTTAAAATTCCCTACATCGCACGGCGAAGTGGCTATCCGCGGCAGTCAGCGGGTTTCTAAGGAGTGCATGTACGTCGCGCTCAAAAAGACAACCAAGGTTCTTCCCAAACAGCAGCTTCAGGTGGCATCATCGGCTCTTGAACCCCATGTATGTACCTCATTGGGGGACACCACTGTCCAGGTGCCGCTCGATCCATCCAAGCCTGAACAAACAGTAACTGTTGGTGCCGTGGATGTGCCGTGGTTGCATCAGGCCATCATTCAGACCTTGCGAGAGTATTCCGATGTCTTTGCATGGTCCCCTTTGGATATGCCCGGGGTCTCTCCTGATGTAATAACCCACAAACTGAACATCGATCCCAGCGTTAAGCCTATACAGCAAAAACCAAGGAAATTTGCTCCGGAGCGGAATGCGGCCATTCGAATCGAGGTACAGCAACTTTTAGATGCAGATATCTTGTTATGTATTACCCTTCCTGGTTGTCCAATCCAGTGATGGTATTAAAGTCCAGCAGGGCATGGCGGATGTGTGTCGATTTTTCCGATCTCAATAAGCATTGTCCGAAGGACTGTTATCCTCTGCCCTCCATCGACCAAAAAGCCGAAGCCATTACTGGGCATGTGGCGCTTTGTTTCTTGGACTTATATAAGGGATACCATCAGATCTTCATGGATCGTCAGGATGCCCTCAAAACGGCATTTATCACTGATTTTGGGTGTTTTGCTTTTAAGAAAATGCCCTTCGGGCTCAAGAACGCGGGGGCCACATATCAACGTCTCATGGACCGCGTGTTTCGCGATCAAATTGGCCGCAATGTTGAGGTTTACGTTGATGATCTAGTCATCAAAAGCGCCTCACATTCTTCATGTGTGCAAGACATTGTTGAAACGTTGCGTACTCTGCGGCGTTACAATTTGCGACTTAATCCGGCGAAATGTACCTTCGGCGTTGGTTCCGGAAAGTTCCTCGGGTATATGATTTCGCAGCATGGCCTTCAGGCCAATCCAGGCAAGCTTCGGGATGTGTTAGATCTGCAACCACCGAAGACGTTCAGAGACGTTCAACGCCTCACGGGTGGTTTGGCGGCCTTAAACCGTTTTTTGTCTAAAGCAGCAGAGGGACTGACACGTCGGTTTCTAACCTAGTGTTCCGCAAGTGTACGGATGTAGGTGTAGTACTATTGTCAAGGTCGATCCCACAAGGAATAGTTTTAGGTAGTTTGATACCCTAATATTCTAGGAATGTCCTAACTAGATACTAAGTTGCAAAGGTTGATTTTAACACGACTTAAGGAATTTAACTAATACTTGACAAACAAAGAGAATTAACAATCACTGAGAAAAGGTATCCTAGGGCTTCGATTTCAGGATATTAATTCAATGTTGAATATGATTAACCTATTAATTTACCAATTCCAATGTTTATTAGGCGGCACGACAATAATCTAATCCTTCTCTCGAAGCGATTAAACCGTTGATCAATTAAGCTAATTACCCTCTCGAGTCAATTAAACCTAATAACTCCCAAATGAACTTAAGCCACGGCCTACACAGTCATAGACAACTGCGCTCTATGTTCTAAGTCTGATAACGATTCCCTCCTCTCGAAGCGGAATTGTTAAACTAAATTACTAAATCTAGGTGATCAAGTTAAATTCAGTTTTAAGCGCAAACATAGAGATAAAACACATAAAGAATGGAATTAATAGATTAAATCATAAATCAAAACATTGTCATAAAAATCCCTACTTTCTAACCCTAGTACACGAATAGCTTAGCTACTCATGCCTAGTAATAATCCAATACAAGATTCTATGAAAAACATTGTAAAAGATAAAACTAGAAAAGAATAATTAAACCCGGATGACTCCGTCTCGATGATCTTCGTCTTCTTTGTCCTCCAAGATGTCTTCTAGGTAAAATAATGTAATTGGTGTTCTTCCGTGATTGATTCCCTTTTTCCTAGAGCTTGGGGTCCTTTTTATAGAGTTGGGGACGAATCTTGGGGAAGATAGGATCAAAATCCTATTAAAAATATGAAATCTTCGCATAAAAACCCTTCTGACACGGCCGTGTTGCTTAAGTGACACGGCCGTGTTGCTTCGCAAACTTCCCTTTTCCATCAACAATTTGACACGGCCGTGTTGCAGTTGTGACACGGCCATGTTCCATTTCAGAACTAACAGCGCTTTGTGGACCACTTTTGACACGGCCGTGTTACAAGTCTGACGCGGCCGTGTCGGTTCTTGCGTTGTTTTGCTCCTGGACCGGTTCAGGCCGGTTCGGACCGGTTTTGACCGGTTCTTCGACGGTTCTCACTCTTTTGGGCCGTTTTTCACTCTTTTCCAACTTGTTTCCTCGTCCGGTAGCCTGAAAATGCTCAAAATACCTTAAAACAAGTCGAAACACGTCAAATGACCCAAATATTATTAATATAAATAAATGCCGGTCAAATATGCACGTAAATGATATAAAATATGATCTAAATCGACCTAAATACATGCATAAATAACGTGTTATCAGAGACAACTCCCATTTTTCAAAATTTTGAGACAGGCAAAGTCATTTGAGTGGACTCCGCAGTGCACCGAGGCTTTCGAGGCTTTAAAGCGTCATATACAGCAACTGCCCACTCTATCAGTTCCTCTCTCCGGAGAGCCGCTCTATATATATTTGGCCTTCGCTGAGGAAGCCATTAGCGCCGCTCTTGTGCGAGAAGTCAATGGTGTTCAACATCCGGTGTATTTTGCAAGCCGAGTACTTCACGGGGCAGAGACACGGTACTCCATGTTGGAAAAAACAGTACTCGCACTCGTCATGGCAGCTCGGCGTTTGCGGCCATACTTCCAAGGGCGCGAAATACGGGTTCTGACCAATCATCCTATCCGTCAGATTCTTGTCAAGCCCGAGGTGTCAGGGCGCCTCGCCAAGTGGGCTGTCGAATTAGGCGAATATGATATTCAATTTCTTCCCCGCCGAGCTATCAAGGGTCAAGCACTTGCAGACTTTTTGGCTGAAACCCTGCTACCCTTGAACCCACACCTCGCAAGTGGCAATTATATGTGGACGGTGCATCCACAACTCGCGGAAGTGGTGCCGGGGTGCTTCTCATTGACCTCGAGGGAGTTGAAGTTAAGTACGTCATCCGATTCAAATTTAAGGTGACCAATAATGAAGTAGAATACGAGGCAGTTCTCGCTGGGCTCCGGCTCGCTCGATCCTTAGCTATCCGCCATCTTGAGCTATTTACGGACTCCGAGATTGTATCCAATCAGATCCGGGGTACTTACGCCGCTAAGGGTGAAACGATGATCAGATATCTCGCTTTAACACTCCGACTTATGTCAACTTTTGATACGGTTGTTGTCCAGAAGGTACCACGAACACATAATGCCAAAGCAGACGCGCTCAGTAAATTAGCCTCCGCGGTTCGCACTAATGTGTCTTCGGATATTCTGGTCGAAGATATATTTCATCCGGCGATTCATGAGGCAACGGTCTCGGCATTGGTGGATAGTGATCAGAATTGGATGACTCCTATTGTTCAGTATCTCCGGGATGGAACTTTGCCTAATGACAAGCTGCGAGCTCGGCAGATAGTTCTAAAGGCACCCAAGTACTCATTCCATGATGGGATTTTGTATCGACGGTCGTACTTACAACCAAATCTCCGGTGCCTTGCTCCTGCCCAGGCCGATCAGGTTCTCCGGGAGGTTCACAAAGGGGCTTGCGCCAGTCACATCGGATCACGGACGTTGGCCAAGAAAATTATTCGATGGGGGTATTATTGGCCAACCTTATTCAACGATGCCCACGATTTGGTAACCAAGTGCAGCAAGTGTCAACTGCACTCTCGTGTGAAGCATCTGCCGCAAACCGAGCTCACTGGAATTCAGAGTGCGTGGCCATTTATCCAATGAGGAATCGACATTGTCGGCCCGTTCCCAGTCGCTCCGGGGGGATTGAAATTTCTGGTAGTCGCCGTAGATTACTTCACTAAGTGGGTCGAAGCCGAACCTCTTACTGCCATCACCGGTCATGGTGCGAGGAGCTCCATATCAAACAAATTTTCACCTCGGTTGCTCACCCTCAAGCCAATGGTCAGGTTGAAGTCACTAATCGTACGCTGCTTGCGGGTATAAAGAAACGCTTGGATAATGCTAAAGGTCTTTGGGCCGAAAATCTTACGCAAGTTCTATGGGCTTATCGTACAACGCCGCATACCTCTACCGGGGAGACCCCCTACAGCCTTACTTACGGCTCCGAAGCTGTTATTCATGCGGAAATCAGCGTACCAAGCCCCCGCCTCGTAACATTGATTCCCGAGGATAATGACGAAGCTCTCCGAGCAAATTTGGATGAGCTTGAATATCGTCGTGATCACTCGTTCATCCAGCAGGCCAGGTGTAAACAACGTGCAGCTCAGTATCATCACCTCCGGGTTCGAGGCACTCAGTTCAATATCGGGGACCTAGTACTTCGACTCAATTCAGCCAGCAAAGCTGCCCCCGAGGGAAAATTACATGCTTCTTGGGAAGGTCCTTATCGCATCGTTGCCGCACACGATTCCGGATCCTACCAGTTAGAGCATCTCGATGGAACCCCAATTCCCCGAAGCTGGCATGTTACCAACTTGAGACGCTTCTATCTGTGAATGCCAAATGACAAGTATCATCCTTATCTTTATGCTCATTGTACACTTCTTTTACGTTGTTATCTCTCTTTGTATCTTTTAATTTGCTCCGGCACTCATCATTGAATAAATACTCTTTGTTTATGCATCTTGCTGTGTTTTCTTCTACGTTACGCGGACGCCCTAACGCAGTCGTATTATTATTATTCGTCTCCGGACAATTAAATCTCTCTCTCGGTCCGTCCGAGGAGACTCACGTTTCGTCCCCGGACTCGTATCACTCTCTCGCCTGTTTAACCGGAGAGGTGTTTACTCCCGCCCGATCCGTCCGGGGAGATTTTACTCCCGCCCGATCCGTCCGGGGAGATTTAAATTGGCACTGTCCATATCGTGTTCCCGAACACCCGTTAAAACAATTATTACTTCTGGTTAATAACTCGTTGTTTTCCTTAACACAACTATGCACACTAAACGGTTTGTTACATTTTCTCGATTCAAGCCAAAAAGGTTTTTACATAAGACTTCAAAAAAAAAAAAAAAAAAACAACAAAAAAAACAAAAAAGAATATTTTTTCTTTTATCTACGGCCTCCGAGCCAGTATTCGGTGCTCCGGCGTTGAGGCCTATTCCTGGACCTACGCCGTGTCCTCCGGGATCTTGTCGTTCCTCGGATTTGGGTTCCGGCTCCTTCCCCTATGCAGGCCCCCCGACGTCGTGGACTGGTCCTTGGCGCTTGTCTGGGGGTTTCGTCTCTTGTGCGAGCTCAACTACTTGGCTGCGGGGTAGACCTCGGAGTTTGGGCCCATTGCACAGGATCCCACTCCTCGGGAGACATTACTTCGATTTCTTTGGCCAGCTCTTCGACTACCTCTTCGGCGACAACAGTGGGCTCTTCTTCAATCGTAGTCACTGGAACTGGCTCTCGAATAATAATTCCTTTGCTCTTTCCCGCTGGCTTCTTTTTACCCTTCCGGGGGGTTTTCGAAGTACCTTGGCTCCGGCTAGAACTCGCAATGAATTCCTCGGCAGAGGGCCGCCACCTGCCACGGCCTTTCAATCCTTCATTCATGCTGAGGAGTAACTCCAACACCTCTCGCTTTCTTACAAGCTCCGAGGACTCGGCTGGGCCCTTCGCCATAAGTGCTGAAATTTCATTCTGGATCTCTACGACCCGCGCCTCAACTTCCTCAAATGTCAGTAAGCCGAACTCAGTCAGTATCCGGTCATACTCCCTTTGATGGATGAGGACTCGGTCCAGTTCAGCAACTTTCGCCAGATACTTCAACTCCTGGTCCCAGGCTTTCTCCTCGGCCTCCTTCGCCCTTCTCTCCGCAGCGGCCGCTCGCTTTTCTAGCTTCGGCACTACTTGCATTTGCAAGTTATTCTTCTCTCTGCGGAACCACTCCAATGATTGCATGAGCTTCTTTATCGTGTCATGCAATTCCGCGGTATTCTGAACAGGCAACGGAATCAACAAGAAAGATCAATCTCAAGCATATAATAAAAGGGAACTCAGTTCAAAAACAACATTTATATTCAATACAATCAGAGTACATTATCCATGGTCCCGTACAGGGGATTTACATTTACTCTTATTATTTACTACGTCAAATTTGAGGGGAACGACTGACCTCCTCCTCGGTCCCCTCGGCCTCTTCGGGCACCTCCTCCTGTCGGCCCTCAGCCGTTCTTGCCTCTTCCTCTGCGGCAACAACAGCAGCTTCTATACGGGGGGGTGGCTCTTTGTTTCGGGGTCCAGAGGTTGAACTCACCGCGGCGGAATGCCAGGAATTCCTGGTCTTGGTCCACCTCACAACTCGCAACCTCCTCGGCCCTTAATATCACTTTCTTCTCTGCCAGAGCTTTTACAAGGGGCTACTCCGGGAGGTGCGTTAGCGCTTTGTAGTAGGCCTCCTCCACCCCGGCCACAGCATTATAGTCATACCCGAATTCTGGACGGTATACGTCCACATTCGGGTAGACTTCTTTGACTTGCTCCAGTAACAACGATCGCGTGGCCGTGTCCCCGATAGCAACGAAGTCAGTCTGAAAGTCCAGAAATGTGGTCGTCTGGAGTAATTTCTCGGCAAATGCTTTCAGCATTGCCTCCTGACCTTCGACAATCGCCGCTTCCTGGGCCTTCATCTCTGCCCGCAGCTGAGCCGTTTCTCCACGAAGGGCTCCGGCTTCCGCCTCCACCTCGCGCAGACGCGCTACTTCATTCTCTACCAAAACCGCCCTCTTCCGCGCTTCGGTCAGATCCTGAGTTAGCCTGTCATTGCGCGCGCAAAGATCCCTTACCACCGCGGCCAGCTCTTCTTTGGCCTCTATCTCATTCTTCAGGCTAAGCTCCATGATTCCCCGAGCTAAACGCAGAAGTTCCTCGGCGTCCGCGCCCTCCAACCCCAGCAGACCGGGGGCCACTTGCTCCTTCAGAATATCACACAAGACAGAAAACAGAAATCAGTACTGGTAGTACACACTTCATTTGCATAAAAAATAACTAACAAGGCATTTCAGATTTACCTCAATGCTTTCCCCTGTTCGGAGTCTTTTGGATGGTGCCGAAGGTGTCCCGGACGGTTCTGACCTCCTCTTCGCTCCGGGGGTTGACGCCGCAGCCACAACTCGTTCCTCCGGCCCCACAGAAGATCGTGGACTGGGTGACATCTTCCCCCGGGGAGACACCTCAGTAGTTTTGCCCTTCTTCTTGGCTGCTGCAGCCACTGCGGGGCTTCCGGCTGGCTCTTTTCCGAAGCGTCCCACTGCATACCGAATTTGAAGTTAGTCCTGTACAATACAACAATTTTAAAAATAAGATATAAGAACTCCTACCCTCCTCGGCAACCGCATCGCCCGAATAATACGGGCTCAGTCCGGCCCCCTCCAGTTCCTCCTCAGTACAGAGGGTCTTGAAGGTCCCTATAGCCCGGAATGAATGTACAATCTCGGCCTCTGGATTCTCCACCGGGGCAGTATCTAGTACCTCATCCCTTCTCCACCTCGGAAGAGCCACTCCGGTTTTCACAAAGATAAACCTCTCCTTCCACCCTTCCACCTTACTCGGGTTTTGCACCTTAAACCCACCTCGTGCTCGGGGACTGAAGGAGTACCACCCCTTGGATTTACCGAAGGCTATTAGTTGGTAAAAATACCTAAACAACTCTACGGTTGGTTCTACCCCGGCGTTCTTGCACACTACGGTGAATCCGACTACTTGTCTAACCGCGTTTAGCGCTAGTTGGCTTAAGGCAATGTTATAGTATCTCAGTAACCGGACCACTATGTCCCACAGAGGCAATCTCAAACCTATTCTCAAGGGATCTATATACACACTAATGAAACCCTGCGGCGGGCAACAAGCCCTATCACTGGGGTCCGGTACTATATATTCTAAGTCAAAAGGAAGGTAAAATGAGGGGATTTCTCTCTCAATCTGCACCCGTGCCATCCGCGGCGCTATTGTGGACACTTCGAAATCATTCTCCATACACTCGTAAAAACTGACCATCTTGATGTTGGTTTCCCTGTCGTCGGCTCGTTCAACGGTCCTAATCTCATTCCTCTCTGGAATAACGAATCGAAGGGGTGGCACATCTAACGGAGAACTCTGAGTCCCTACTTCCTGAACAGAAGAAGAAGAAGATGAAGAAGGCATACTTACTTGGTTTGAGTTTGAGAAGTTTTTGAATTTGAGATGAATCACAGGCGCTCAGAATTCTCCTTTTTTCCCGCTTTCTAAAACTGGCAAATCGCAATGAGGAAGATGAAGTATACTGTGCCATTATTCCAAATATATACTCCAAGAACCAACGGTCCTGATACGGCCTATTCAAATTCAGCGTTTCAGATTTGGACGGGCTCATTACGCGCCTTACGGTTCCCAAGGCGCGTGGGGAACAAGTTCCTTGGAAATCGCAGAGAGTGTCACTTCACATCCCTCTCTCTCATGATGGCGCCGCCAATCAAATCACCTCCACTCTTAACCAGGAAGTTTCAGACTACTACACTCCGGTGCTCCCTTCACCTCGGCCAGACTACTACACTCTGGTGCTCCCTTCACCTTGGCCAGATTATTATCTTCTTCCGCTACAATTTCTTGCTTTTGGGGGACTCGGTATCTCGCTATCACCTCGGTGTAATTCGGCCTAGTTCGATTCAGCTTCCACGGACTACGCCGCGGAGTACCTTAGACGCGGAACAGTCTTGGCCACCCAAAAACACTTCGACTCACCAGCGACCACGGCTCATCTTGCCTACAGCTCCACCCCGGTCATAACCGAAGCTCCTTTCTCGCTCCGGCTGGGGAGGGGAGGCATCTGATAGGTGTGGCCCAGTCACTTCGGGTCGGGTTAATACCTCGGCCCACTAACCGGCCCAGAAGGTCCAGAAGTACGCGTCCCAGATAAAGTGGCGCGGCCCAACCTGTGGCGTGTTCCGCGATTCAAGGCCCACGATCCGTTCGCAACCGCCATGCAGCGGAAAATAGGCGTGATAATAGGGAGTTAGTTAGGGTTTAGTAGGGGATAGTATAAATATGAGAAGAGAACTCGGAATTAGGGTTCGCATTCTGTATTCTGAAATTATTACGTGTAAACTCAAAGAGATAGTGAAAGAAACACCTCGGCAGGTGCGATTTTGAGCCCGTGGACGTAGATCTCCGGATCGAACCACGTACATCTTGTGTTTTTCCATATTTCTTGCATAGGTTTTCGTTGAGTTTCTTGGATATCGGATTGCGCTTTATCAGGGGTCAACACTGAAATGTTTAAGGACAGATAATGGACTATAATTTCTGTCTGAGAAATTCCAGAAATTTTGCAAAGAAAGGGGCATAAAAAGACACAAGACTGTTCCTGCTCATCCTCAACAAAATGGAGTTGCTGAGAGGATGAACAGAACAATCTTGGAAAGGATTAGATGCATGTTAATAGAGTCTAGAATGCCTAAGAAGTTCTGGGGTGAAGCTGCTGCTACAACAGCATACTTAATAAACAGAAGTCCATCCACTCCAAATCAGTATGTAACTCCATATAAAAAATGGAGTGGAAACTTACCAGAATATTCACATTTAAGACCATTTGGATGTCTGGCTTATTCTCATGTTAAACAAGGCAAATTAGATGCAAGGGCATTGAAGTGTATGATGCTGTGATATCCACAAGGTGTGAAAGGGTATAGGTTATGGTGTTTGGAAGCTGGGATGAACAAGGTGATTATAAGCAGAGATGTGAAGTTTTGTGAGGAACAAATGCCAATGAAACCAGGATCCAATGCTCCACTGGAAGTGACAGTAAGGAACAATGGTGCACAGCTCAAGGTGGAGCATGATGACACAGAAGGAAAATCAGAAACTGATGAAGACACAGACTCAATCGAAGAACAAACTGATTCTGATAAGAATCAATACCAACTGGTTAGAGACAGAGAAAGGAGGGTTGTAAAGCCATCCTCAAGATATGGCAGTGATTATCTCACTGCATATGCCTTAAGTGTTGCTGAAGAAATAGAATACTCTGAGCCAAGGAATTATAGAAAAGCTGTCAGTAGTAGTGACAGGGAAAGTTGGATCATTGCTATGCAAGAAGAAATGGATTCATTGGAAAGGAATGGGACATGGATATTGGTTGATAAACCTGATGGACACAAGCTTGTCAGCTGTAAATGGATTTTCAAGAAGAAAATAGAGTTCAGTGGGACATAAAGGATAAGATTCAAGGCAAGGTTGGTTGCAAGAGGCTTCACTCTTGATGACGATTTATAGATTCAAGTATGGGTGCTGGAAAACCAAAGATGCTGGATTAAAAGTCAAATGGTTGGCCCTGTTCATGCACTACAACAAAAGAAGTCTTTTGCATAAGACTTTTTGACACCACAATTGTGGTCACTAATAATAAGTTATTTGTGACCACTTGTTGTCACAAATCTCTCTATAAATTATTTGAGACAACTTTAAGACTACTTTTAGAGACAACTAGTTGTTGCAAAAAATATTTGAGACGCATTTGAGACCACTTTTGTGGTCACAAATATATTATTTGCGACGGAGTTATTGAGACGACAATAAAGTTGTGACAAATACTCATAAGTTGTGACAAATACTCATTATTTGAGACCACTTTGCTTAAGTTGTGGCAAATACTCATTATTTGAAACCACTTTTTTGTGGTCTCAAAAGACCCTTTTCCTTGTAGTGATGGCCTCCAGGAGCCGCTGCCGCTTGGTATTTTTAAGAATGATGAGCTATTAGTAAGGACAGAGACATCATGTTTGGGTCTCTGTAATCTCTCGACGGGACAATTAAGAAGCGTTGAATATAAAAAGATTCAAGCTGGATTAGAAACACAGGCCATTTCGTATAAAGAGAGCCTTGTCTCAATAAAAGGAGAGGGGGACGAGTGCAGGCTTTGGGATACTTCTTCCAAGTTCGTTAAGATTTACTTGGAATGTGCACCGTGGTTTATGTTAACCTATAGAAATTTTATGGTTAGAAGGTGATTAATTAGTTAATGGCTACTGTTATTCTCTCTCAGCACCAAAAATTGTTGGGACCATTGAAAGATGGAAGCATGATAGCTCAAAAGCCCGATCGCAGGTCTCCTTCGATTCCTTTTTACGTTTAATAATTTAAGTCTATTTTCCATTAAGCATAATTTAAGAGTTGGTATATGATAGAATGAGATCTCTACTGTTTCGTTGTGGATGCACTTATCAATCTTCAAGCTCTGATTGTTGTTAATGGCGTAACCACTCAAAGCAAGCACTAATCTAGCTCCATTTTGCTACCATTTTGCTTAATTGCAACAATGTAGTCATTTTGCTTAATTGCAACAGTATATCAACAAATTTGCTACTACTGTTCACCATTGCTATTTATTTATTTTTTTAATTCAGAATTTCATTTCTTTTTCAGCTACAAATTTTATTATTTTGGTATTAAGATTGTAACATTTTATTTTTAATAGTTTTTTGAATAATAATTTTTATTAGTATATTTTTTTAATTGTTGGTGGTGGTGGTGCAGTTGATACTTATCTGTGCAATACGTGACCTTGTCAAACACAAGCTAAGATGAAGAACAATTGTAACTTTGAAGAAACTCGACATTGTTATGTTACTGGATTTGAGAGTGAAAAATTCAAGGTGTAAATTTTAATGCCTAGTTTGTAAATTAGACAAATGCATAACTGTCATTTTAGTGTTGTTCACTGCTCCCTTCGTTTCATATTAATTGACGTTTTAGGATGAAAGGAAGAATTAAGGATGAAATGTTTTGATAGATAGATCCTCAGCTAAAGATTTGATCAGATCAAAATATCTCTAATAGATTGAAAAGCAGAGATAATTTAGGATTCAGTCAGAGTGAAAATTGATAGAATTGATGAAAAATATGTAAAGCGTCAATTAATTGGAAAAAGGAAGAACATAATAAAACGTCAATTAATATGGAATGAAGGGAGTACTATTTTACTAATTTAGGTAGAGGTGGCAAATTAATCCACCCTACATTTTAGACTGGGTGACAATCTAAGTGTATCGTAGGGGATATGCTAGATTAAGCTAATTGACCTAGGCGGGATTAACTGAATTAATCTAGGTGGAATAAAGCGAGATGAATGGGGGAAAAGACAAATGTGGCGATGACAGACTAGCGCTTAGTCGGAGCCTAATCGAGGTAGACAGAGAGGTTTTGAACAACAGTTGTAGATGTCGCTAGTGGGATGAGAGGGCATACCACCTAGACCTAGACGGGGTGAGCAGATCAGATGTACTTAAGCGGGAAGAAACCGAGAAAAAATATTGGTGATCGACGCCTAGACAGAAGCTGGTCGTAACTAATCAAGAACTTCTGCGTGAATTTTTCAATTAGTATATGTGACAGTTTCCTTATTAAGTAAATAGAAATGCAACTGCATGTCTTGGGTATCCATTACCTTGTCTAATGAAATGAAGATCCAATTCTAGATTGTAGAAGCTGGAATGAAATACTGGATTGGAGGACAGAGACACGTAGGGATGTAATCAAACCAAGTCATTCGTAAACTATTCGACTTTCGATTCGTTAAAAGTTCGATCGAGCTCGTTTAGTATAACTCGTTAAAATAAACGAATCAAACTCAATTCGTTAGCTTGTGAACAAATTTGTTAGTGGGCTCGCGAGCTAGTTCGTAAAATTTAAGTTGATGTATTGACAACTAATTACTTATCATAAATAATAAAATTATATAATTAAAATCATGTATTTGTTTATATGTAATTAATTAATTAATTTAGTAAGTATATTTTAATTTTAAGAATTTATACCATGTTTCTTATCAATTAATGACAAGTAAAATTTTATAGTTTATATTTATTGAATTGGTTTGGGTTCGCAATAGGCTCGACTAAGCTCACAAGCATTAATATATTCGATAAATTAAGTTCAAGTTCGACTCGATAGTTAATGAATCAAAATCAAACTCTTGAATATTCTGTTCAACTCGGTTCGAATACATCCCTAGAGGGCCCTACATTATCAACTTAAATGACAGTTGACAGTTTAACTCCTGAAGTAAATTTCTCAACCACACGTCACAAACTGCATTAGCCAACCTTCTATATTCAGCTTCGGTACTAGATCGTGAAATAGTATGTTGCTTTTTGCTACCAAGAAATCAGATTTCACCAAAAAAGACACAATAGCTCAAAAAATTCTCTTATCATCCAAAATTATAAGAAGTGTGGGACTAAAAGCGGTCAAAAAGTTAATTGAAAAAATGTGACGGTGAGATCAAAAGTGCTCGACTTTGAATTTATAGGGTTAAAAGTGGAAACTTTAAGACCAAGTGAAACATACATATATCTTTTGAGGCCAAAAGTGCAAAGATATATAATTTAGTTTGAATTTTTTTATGAATGTTAGTTGTGGGGGTAAGCTACACTAGCCTCTTACAAGTCGATATTAAAAATATATCATTGAAGCATTAACATGAATAACAATTAACTTACAAAATAACATATGTGTGCACAGGTTGCCCCGGATCACACCAACTTATAGGGATTGATCAATCAAACATATAAATTTAGTCCTCCATGCAGTTCAGATTTTCTGTCCCACATTTATCCTATTCCAACCGTGTCTCTCACCAAAATCGAAGCATACAATATGAAACTCAACACATGAACTATGAACCATTGTGAAAGAATTTGATCTCTTAATTCGACCAGTATTTCACAAGGTGTTGAAACACTTTTAACGAACCATTTAATTTTGAATGAAGTTCGGTGCAAAACATAAACAACATAAATCAGAGTTTTAGACTTCAATCAAAAGCAAGACACACAAAAACCTGAGCATCTTTCATCTTAATAGCGAAAATTATTGTTATGTACAATACACATCAAAACCTTCGGATCGAATGAACAAGACAATCTTTCAATCATTTTTCTCTCTAAATTATTTTAACACACTAAAAGGGAGAATTTTAGCATAAGAGATTCTCTCAAAGCCTCACAGGATACAAATGAGAAAGTATGTAAAAAAGCTCTCAAATCTCGAATGATCACGCTTCAAACTTTTTCTTTTCAAACGTTTTTCTTAGTGACCCTTCTGACTTCGCCTTTTCTCTTTTATACTTGATCTCTTCGATGGTTACCTGTGTGAAAAAGAGAAGAAGGAAACCAAACACAACTTATCTTGGAAGTTAGTTAGTTTGATCCGTTAGTGATTAGTTAAGTTTGGATAAGGATTGATTACAACGAATATATATATATATATATATATATATATGTATATATATATATATATATATGTATATATACATACTCTATAATAATGGACAAAATAAAAAAAATGAAACATAATGAAGTCAGCAAGGTGAAAATAATATAAAGGAATTAAGTACTGAAGAATCTCATAGTGTGTGGTAATACTATGTGCAATATTTAGTGTTGGAACACCTTGTGAGTTTCAGTTTCTAAGACATTGAAATATGAACACTGAATCATTAAATCATGAACCGTGAGCCGTGCATGAAATCATAAGTCTAAAATAAAAAATATACCCTAGTCCCAAAACGTCAGACTCTAGAACTTAAATAAGAAATCTAAACATGAATCCAGATTCCTGAACTTAAATCATGAACTTTAAATTCACGAATCACGAAAAAATAATTATAATTAATCAACCTTTTAAGTGTGACACGATTGAAACAAGGTAAAAAAGGGATAGAGGATCCCATGCGCCACAACTTACTAGCCCAATTTGAGCAGTGTTGGTATAAATTTATAATTCACTCCTCCAGAAAAAATCCCCATATATATATTTTAATCTTGTAATTATAACAAGGAGATTATTTTACCATACATTTAAAATAACATACTAACATGATAACTGATTTAAAATTGTAATAATTGGGAGAAAATATAGAGCTTCAAATTTTAATTCAAAATATGTCAATATTAGGCTCTACTTATAGGAAAAAAAATAGAAATCTTGATAAAACTTATCCTATTTATTTAGCATCTAAATTATACCTAATAAAGAATTTAATACATCCAATCACGGAAACATGGTAGGTTGTAGAGAATGACTTGAATTGCGGTATGGGTAAGTTGACCAATCCACTGCACAAGCGGTTGTGATTTTTAATTTCATTCTTATTTTTCTATCAATTTTTTTGTCTCCTTCCTATAACCCGCGTCGTTAAGTCATTGATAAACATGGTCTAAGCAGCTAGCATTAACAAAATTATTAATTGTGGCGTTTACACTATAAGAAAAATAATTTTTCGAGACCACAAAAAATTATGTCAAATAATGAGTATTTGTCACAAATTAAGTGAAGTGGTATCAAATAATGAGTATTTGTCACAACTTATGAATATTTGTCACAATTTTATTGTCGTCTCAATAACTCGAATGCAAATAATATATTTGTGACCATAAAAGTGGTCTCAAATGCGTCTCAAGTAATTTTTGCAACAACTAGTTATCTCTAAAAGTAGTCTTAAAAAATTGTCTCAAATAATTTGTAAAGAGATTTGTGACAAGTGGTCACAAATAACTTATTATTAATAACCATAATTATGATGTCAAAAAGTGTGATGTAAAAGACTTCTTTTGTTACATTGTTATACATTATCTTCTAGTAAATTTTATTACCAATGGCCTCGGGACATTGATAAACATGGTCTAAGCAACCAACATTAACAAAAGAGTTAATTTTCACCAACCACATCAAACTATCAGCAGTTTTAACAAAAATCATTGAATTTTTTTTTGTGGCACTCATACATGTAAAATATACGGGTTTTGGCAGATAAACTACCAAACTTATTTTTCAATCATTTTTAATTAGCTGGAATTCCACACGTGACTTGTGCGTTATAAATTTTTAAGGGCTTTTCTTGTCCAAAACATGCTTTTTAGTAGGTAGAGGAGCCGTCCACCTTCAATAATTGAGGTTCCAGATATTGGGAGAGAAAATTATTGATGATTCAAAGAAATTGCTATGAAAAAAAAAAAGATGTGAAAGAATTTTACACTAAAAGCATACAAAAAGATTGTTTGTACAAAAAAAAAAAAAACCACTAAAAGTTTATCACGCGCAAGATACGTGCGAAATTCCAATGAAAAATGATCGAAAAATAAGTTTAGTGGTTTATCTACCAAATCCGTATAACTTATATATATCGAGGCCACAAAAAAATAAAAACAATTTAATAATTTATGTACAGAAACGATGATAATTTGGTGAAGTTCTTATGTCTATATGTATATCTCAATATATATATTGTATACACATGATTTTGTTCTAAGTGCTTTGTAAATTGGTCAATTCATCAAAGACAAATATGTGTACAAGTTTGGTTCAATAAAGGGTATTCAGAACCGAAGTCATTACTAGGAAAACCGGTCCAGGATTCAGACACGGATGATCAACTAACACAAACCGGCAGTTACATTCATCAGAAAAAGACAACAGTTTTTCTAGCTCTTTCACAACGGTTTTCGCAGCTGATTTAGCAACTAACTTGGAATCTGTTATAACCGCTTCTCTTGAACCAATTATTGTACGTAGCTTATTTGTATAGGTGTATAAGATGTACCAGAAATCTTTTCTCTCTCATTCAATCACTGTGTGGGTAGAATTAAGCGGTTAGGGTTCTTAGCTCAAAATTGGGGATTGTTTTGGGGTTTCTGAGAATCTGCTTAATCTGTGTAATTTTCACTGGTTATTAGTAAATTGAGGATTCAAGATCCTCCGTGGATGTAGAACTACGTTCGAACCACGTAAAATTGCTAAATGTGTTGAGTTTTATTTTTCAATTTTGCGCAATTGTGTTCGTTCGTTGTTTTAGAGTTGTGGACGAATTTCTTACTCGAGTTCGTCTGATTTGTGGTCGAACTAAATCTGTGGTTTTATGTTTGTGAAGCGTTCTTTGATTTCTGGTGTAATCCGAGTAAGATTCATACTGCGATTTAACATGCTTCATATCATATAAACGGGAAAAAATCATTTTTAGTCCAGTATATTAGGCCTTGTCCAGTAAATTTCAATTTTAGTCCTGTATGATTCCAAATTTGTCCAATTTAAGGACACTGACCATCAGAAATGACCAATTTGGCCACAATTAATCTTGTGCGATGCACATCACTAATAAATTTGAGAAAGATGAAGAAAGAAAGAAAAATAAAACAAAAAATATGATGAAATGCACCTCATACGGAAATTAGGGTTTATCTTCTTCTTTTCTTTTTGGGCGAGCTACTAAAGTAATTTAATGATTTGACATGTTATCTGGACAAATACTTAATACATAAGCATTAGCACTCAAAAGCCCTAAATTTATTAGTCTAATTCCGACTAAATTGGTCGTTGGTGATGGTTAGTGTCCTTAAATTGGACAACTTTTGGAACATACAGGACTAAAATTAAATTTTTTTAACATACAGGACTTTTACTGGACAAGGCCTAACATATTGAATTAAAAATGAATTTTTCCCTATAACATAGTTGCTATTCACTAATGTTTACTTTGTAGCCCATTCCACTATTAGTTTCTGAATTTACCCCTGATTATATTTATTAATTTTGTGTTAGGTCGATGAAAATTATTTTCGTAATTATAATAATAATATTATTTATATGGAAGGGGGCCATCTCGTACCGGACCCTTTAAAATATTGTACCGACCCACATTATTATTATTATTATAAGTCTGACGGAGTTATTGTTTAATAATGCGCCGCCATCTTAGAATTAGGTTTCCGCTATTGAATGGATCTGTTTTGGGAAAAAGTGTGGCTGTTAAAGGTGATTGTTCGCCTCTACTGTGAACAACTTGAGCAACATGGAAAGCACCAGAAATGTTGATCTTCCAGAAGAAATTAAACAAGAAATTTTGTTGTGGTTGCCGGTTAAGACTCTCTGTCGATTTAAGTGTGTTTGCAAGAAGTGGCGTGCTTTCATTAGAAGCCCCACTTTTATTCGGTATGACAGACCTCACAATGAATATAAACCCAAAAACTTGCACGCATCCGGTACACAATAAGTCTTAGTGTGTACCTGGGTTTTTCTAGGGTTGTAGAATTTTAGGCTTTTTAATTTTTTAGGGTTTTAGAATTTTTTAGAATTTAGGATTTTAGAGATTTTTAGAATTTTTAGGGATTTTGCACTCTCTGCACGCAAAACCCAATGCATTTGCCTTTGCATATTGCTGAAATGTGTTCTAGATATCAAGGTACTGATTTTTAGAACTCTCACTTTAATTATCTGGTGGTAGAAGCACGTTCATTAATTTTGTTGGTAACTATTTGTTGGATTGATGAGTCATGGAACTTATGTCCTCTTATTCTGTTTCGTTTTTTTTAATGAAAAAGAAAACGAGTTAATGTTTGGTTTATCCTAAGCTTTTGTGTTCATTTAGATGTGGTTGTAATTGAAGTTATGACTTAAAAAGAGTGTTTGGCTAAGCATATATTGAACATCATAAACTCTAACTTTTTATAAGTTGTTTTAAGAGTTTATAAGATGTAATTTTTCAAGAGCGTGTTAGTTAATAAAGTGTTTAAATAAAAGAGTTCATATGCTTGCAAGTGAATGAAGTTATTAAGCTTTTAATTTGGGGGAGTAATTTGGAAAGTGACTATCAAACAAGCATTTTGATTAGCCTGAAAAGTGTGTATTGTGTGTGGTGTGTGTAATTTGCGTGAAGTGTGTGGAGTATGTATATTGTGTGCATAATGTGTCTAGTGTGTGGTAGGTATGTACGTAACATGTGAAATTTGAGTGTAATTATTATTATCTTAAAAAATAAGTCGTACTATAGGATCGTTTTTTTTTTTTTTTTTTTTGGCTTATAAGTTTTCAGAAATTATTTTTATATGTTATAAACAAGGTTGTCAAACTCGCGATTTTAGGTAGAATTAGGTAGAATCGGTGGCATGTCAGTAAAATCGGATCGTAAAATCGTAAGATTTTACTACCTATACAAAATAACCATATATATAAATTATTCCAAATATATTTTAATTACAAAAAGTTTTGAATAGATATCACTTATAAAATATACACATATTATATATAAAATTAATCAAAAATAAAAAAATACAATATGGAGAAATGTTTTAAGCATCATGGTTCATATATTTATTTAGTAAATCATTCCTAAATTGTAATTATGAATACTTTAATTTTAAGAGAAAATTAACAAATAACTTTAGAGAAATTAAGTACTACATAAAAAATATAAGATATATTTTTTATGAAGCTTAGATTCTAGTTTAGAACTTGATAGTTAGAAAAGAAGATTAAGCAAAATTGTCTCTCACAATTAATCAAAAGAAAAAAAATACAATATGGAGAAGTGTTTTAGGCATTACGGTTCATATATATATTTAGTAAATCATTCCTAAATTATAATTATGGATACTTTAATTTTAAGAGAAAATTAACAAATAACTTTAGTGAAATTAAATACTACATAAAAAATATAAAGATATATTTTTTATGAAGCTTAGATTTTAATTTAGAACTTGATAGTTATAATAAAAGATTCAACAAAATTGTCATTCTTTGTGTATAAAATGCTCTAGAAAATGTTTAAAATCCCAATTTTAAGTTGGTATAAATTCTACAATTCATATATATTATATGTTTTTTAATTGGTAAAATAGAATAAAAAAGCAATAGGTTATAAAATTGTTAAACTCGTACACAAATACGTAAAACTCGTAAAATCGCATGAGCAAACTCGAGAGTTTACTTCGATTTTATCAGGAGTTAACTCGTTTAGGAAGAAATAACTCGTAAATTCGTAGGATCGTAAGAATTAACTCGAGATTTTGACAATATTGTTATTATAAAATGTTTAAACATTTATTATAAGCTTAGTTAAAACTCCCTTTTAATCATAGAACTATTATCTTTCTACATAAATACTACTGCTAATTAAGTAAGGCAGTTTTAAGATCAAGTTTGAATATCCAAATTAGATGGATAAGACATGCTTTTGGAAACGTTTTGAAAATGAATGGAAGACATGTTTTCTTTCGAGATTTTTGAACTTTTGGTCCCACAAGACATCTCAGTTTTTTATTTTGGTTCCAAGAGTTGTAAAACTGACCTCATTCGATTAGACAGTTGCAAGAATAGTCCTTCTGTTACGGAAACCGTTAAGTTTTTTGCAAATTTAATCTCAAACGTTATATGCATGTTAGTCCCCTGTTACAGTTGCAGAATTAGTCCAAAAATATTGGCACTTTTGGTACCAAATCTGAAAATTATGTAAAAACTAGAAAAATAATTTTAAATTCTGAATTAAAATCTGAAAATTATGTAAAAACTAGAAAAATATTTTTAAATTCTTAATTAAAATCTGAAAATTATGTAAAATTATGTAAAAACTAAAAATATATTTTTAAAATCTGAAAATTATGTAAAAACTAGAAAAATATTTTTAAATTCTAAATTAAAATCTGTAAATTATGTAAAACCGAGAAACATAATTTTTAAATTCTGAACTAAAATCTAAAAATTATGTAAAAACTAGAAAAATATTTTTAAATTCTGAATTAAAATCTGAAAATTATGAAAATTATGTAAAAACTAGAAAAATATTTTTTAAATTCTGAATTAAAATCTGAAAATTATGAAAATTATGTAAACTAGAAAAATATTTTTAAATTCTGAATTAAAATCTAAAAATTATGTAAAAACTAGAAAAATATTTTTAAATTCTGAATTAAATTTTGAAAATTATGAAAAACTAGAAATTATGTAAAAACTAGAAAATTATGAATTGAAATCAATGATCCGCTTTATGATTTTATATGAATTAAAATCAGTTGTCTGCATTTTGTTCTCTTTCACGTGTTAATCCTGTTGTCATTTTATTATTACTATTATCATGGCTTCGAATTTCGGAATATGTGATTGGTTGGAAATAACGTGCTGGATGAATTAAAATTAGATTTTCTTAAAAAATATATTTTCTAAGTTCTAAATAATTTATATATATATATATATATATTTCATAAATTATTTTAAGATAATTTACTTATTTTTTTAAAAAAAAATACTTCCGACATTACATAGATATTTTAACATATTTTAAATATTTTTTTTTTTTTAGATTTCAAAATAATTTACAGATTTGTCAACCCTATTTGGATAATTTACATAATAATAATTCAAATAAAACGGGTTAAAGTTGTACCCTAGGAGTAGTTGTTTATTAACGTGCGTATGTTACAAGTAATTAATAGCATTTGTAAATAATTAACCTATCGTCAACCTGAGATTTTTCTCCCTATTCGAACAATAGATTGATAAATAATTAAAAGAAAATAGTTTGAAATCTAAATTTTTTTATTTAAGATATGTAAAAGTATCTATGAAATGTTGGAAGTATTTTGAGGAAGAAATTAATTTTCTTAAAAGAGTTTAAAATAATTTATGAAACATATAAAATTATTTAGAATTTAGAAAATAAAGTTTTAAGAAAATATAATTTTATAAAACAAGTTGAATTTTCATTTTTTTTTAAATTTTATAAAAATAAACTTAAAATTTTCATTTTTTAAAATTTTATAAAAATTCAATTTTCGAAAACTAATTTTTCTAAATTTAATATTTTCTGTTACTTTTGTGATATTTTAAATAAATTTATTTTTTTTTTTACATTAATTTTTGATTTTTTAGATTTTTTTATAATTTTTAGATATTTTTTAAGTCTAATGGGATCAAAAGTGAGAGAGTTGGGACCAAAATGCAATAAAGCGTGTCCAATGGGACCAAAACTGCAAAAATTTCGAAATTCTGACTCATTTTTAATATTTTTAAAATGATTATGACGTCAGCAAACGAGCACGTGTCACACACGTACCTTAAACGTTAGGTGGAAATGGTTTGGGACTATTTTTGCATTTTTTTGGGACCATATTTGCAAAAAAGGACTATTCTTGCAACTGGCCAGTCGAATGGGGTCATTTTGCAACTTTTGGGACCAAAATGAAAAAATCAGATGTCCTATGGGACCAAAAGTACAAAAATCTTTTTTTTTTTTACCTGGGCTGTCTTGTGCAGTCCTTGTTGCATGCTTGGAACTAAAATGCTTCACTACAACAAAAGACGTTTATTGTATAACATTATTTGAGACCATAATTATGATGATCACTAATCCCTACTAAATATGAAAGAAGAGCCCCTACTTCTTCATTCCTAGCTCCATCAAATAACAGCGCCCCCCTTTTCATTTCTTCTCACAACAAGCGTCCATAAACACCACCATACATCATACTTCATCTCCAATGGCCACCGACGGAAGCCACCATACATCAGTCTATTTCTCGCTCATATATCGAATTATGTAGAAAAGACACGTCTGAAGCGGGCTAGAATATCCAAAATCCAAGTAGCTATAATCCCACACAAACATGTAAAACACCCACTGAATTCTGATTTATCATATTATCTCAAGCCAAAATATGCAATTGATAATTAGGGTTTGGGATGTAGCTGTTGAAGGAGATAAAACTGACTTTGTTGCGAAAAGTGGTATGGAAATCATATTTAGGGCTCGGTTGGTGGAAGCTGAGTAACAGGGATTAATTGTGTAAAGAGGAGGGATATGAATCACTCTACTTGTCCTGAATTTCCCACTTTTAGCTCGGGCCCAGGTATAGTCCGGGGATAAATCCAACAAACAACCCTCCAAAGTAGACAGAGGATTAGGGGTGATAAATTTATCCTATCACCCCTAATCAACCAAAGGAGATGAGCCCTAAGTGTATGAAATTTCCCCAACTTGGTTTTGCGTGATTTGATCTTCTTTCAAATTATCAGCCTCATCGGAATTGTTCATCGGACACTTCCTCAAATTTACGTTGTGACCCAGACCACCACAATTTGAGTCCATCTCAACACCTGAATCGTGAAGTCCCAAATTGAACGACCACGTGCCTTGCACGTGAGTAAGTGTAAAAATTGTGGTGGTGTGGATCACAATGCAAAATTGAGGAAATGTCCAAATGAACAATTCCGATTAGGTTGATCTGGAAGAAATCAAACCATGTAAAACCAAGAAGAGGTGTGGTTCGACTGAATCTTCAACTTTATATTAAAGAATCAAACAGTGGACTCTCAAAAGGAAAAAACTTTGGTCTGCTAACTTTGGGCGAGTCCAAAACTGATTTACTAACTACAATATTATACATTTCAGTCCAGTAACTTAGAACTGAGTCCAATATGAGGATAAGGTCGTGGAAAGCCCCAAATTGAATGAGCACGTGTCTTGCAAGTGAGTAATTCTGGCCAACTTAGTCAATTCCGGCGAAATTTGTCCTGAAATTGGACTAGGTCCTAAATTACTGGACTAAAATTGATAATATTGTAGTTAGTGAACCAGTTTTGAACTCGCCCTAAGTTAGCGGACAAAAAACGAATTTTTCCCATAAATTCACACACAGACAACTACAATAAACTTTTTTTTTTTTGGTACATATTGTAGGACCCTAATTCGAATCTCCACTTATGATTTTTGGTATCTTAAATCACATCATAAAATTTCCAATCATACGTTTTTCATTAATTTAAAGTTTAACTAAAATAAAATCACTAAAATAAAAGAGTTAATAAAAAGAATAAAAATATTTATTATATTTTAATCATTGATAAATTCCTCAAAAATTATGGTTTATGGCCTCTGCGATATTTTAATTTGGGTTTGCGAGGGGGGTTGGGCTGTCATTAATGATAGTTTCGATTTATACTAATAATTATTAATGATACTCTTTAAGACAAAGGGAAACCACATCCGGAATTATCCAAAGTGTAGAGATAATCAGATATATACCCTAATATCATAAAAAATATTAACATATCCAAACTACGAATCTTAAATCATAATCCTTTTCAATTCATAATAATTTCTTGATCCTAATTAATTCTATTACTCAATTTCTTACCCCTGATCTTATAATTTATTACTCCTAATCCTATTTGATATATAATTCCTTATTCTTTTGAACTCAGTTTCTTACTCCAAATCCATGATTCCTTAGGAACTCTGTATGTGTGTGTATATATAGGACGTCTTGGCTTCTCACCTTTTCACGTTTCTCTTATCTCATCAATCACTTTATCGACATTCTCTCTCTGCTCTATGGCGCCCATCTTGGCAGGCGGAGATGGCGGTGATTTCCCGGCGAAGCTCACGAAACAGGTGGTATTTTGTTCTCTGATCGCAGCCTTTGGTGGACTGATGTTCGGTTACGACATTGGCATCTCGGGGGGAGTGACATCGATGGATGATTTCTTGTTGAAGTTCTTCCCAAGTGTTTACCAGAAGAAGCATAGGGTGAGGGAGAATAACTACTGCAAATTCGACGATCAGTTTCTGCAGCTATTCACCTCGTCGCTATACTTGGCGGCGGTGATCTGCAGCTGGGCGGGTCATTCTTTTGCAAGAAGTACGGGCGGAAGCGCACCATGCAGATGGCGGCGATCTTCTTCTTGACTGGCGTCATCCTCAATGCAGCGGCAATGGATATTTACATGCTCATTGCCGGTAGGATTCTTTTGGGCGCCGGCGTCGGATTTGGAAACCAGGTAAATCAAATTATTCACACAAAATTATAGAATAATAGTTCCGGATATGATGATTTTCATCATATTGTTCTTGTCATTGAATATATAATACGAGTGAGTTTCCTACGGAGCACTGATATAATTAGTTTTGACTAAATATACAGGCGGTCCCCCTATTCATATCAGAAATAGCTCCGGCGAAGTACCGCGGCGGTCTCAACATATGCTTCCAGCTGCTGATCACCGTGGGAATCCTGTTCGCAAACTTAGTAAACTACTTCACCTCCAAAATCCCCACCCACGGCTGGCGCTACTCCCTTGGCATCGCGGCCTTTCCAGCCGTCTTCCTCGGTCTCGGCTCCCTCCTCATCGTCGAAACTCCCACCAGCCTTATCGAGCGCGGCAAGCATGAACAAGGCCTCATCGCTCTCAAGAAAATCAGAGGTGTGGAAGACGTACACAAAGAGTATGATGAAATCGTACAAGCTACTGAGATCGCCAACAAGATCGAGCGGCCTTTTAGAAACCTGATGCAAAGATCCAGTGTGCCGCAGGTCGTTGTTGCGACGGTGCTGCAGATTTTCCAACAGTTTACGGGGATCAATGTCATCATGTTCTACGCACCGGTGCTTTTCCAGACCATGGGGCTGGGGAGCGACGCGGCGTTGCTGTCGGCAGTGGTTACAGGGGTTATCAACGTAGTAGCCACTTTGGTTGCCGTCTTTTCGGTTGATAAGTTCGGGAGAAGGAAGTTGCTTATTCAAGCAGCTATTCAGATGCTTATTGCTCAGGTATATATACTCAATTTACTCTTAATTTGTAGCAACACAGATTAGTCGTTCTTGTTCTTACATTTTCAATGGCTATATATATATATATAGGTTGTCGCTGGAGGAGTTCTTGCAAGATATTTGAAGACAACAAACATGATACCGAAGACAGAGGCGTACATCGTGTTGTTGTGCGTGTGCATCTTCGTGATGGGGTTCGCGTGGTCTTGGGGTCCATTGGGTTGGTTGATCCCGAGTGAGATATTCCCATTGGAAACCCGAACAGCAGGGTTTTTCATGGCTGTCAGCACAAACATGATATTCACCTTCATCATCGCTCAAGCCTTTCTTACAATGTTGTGTCATATGAGGTCGGGGATCTTCTTCTTCTTCGCCGCGTGGATCTTTGTCATGGGCAATTTCGCATACTTCTTGCTGCCGGAGACCAAAGGAGTTCCCATTGATGAAATGAATGACAGAGTTTGGAAGAAACATTGGTTTTGGCGTAGGTTTTTTGCTTCTGATATTCAGATGGACCCCAAGTGTTAGACCACCACAACAACATTAAGCAACTACTAGTATTTTTTAATTTTCTATTAGTGTAGTATAGTGTCCTTTTTATATTTTTTCTATTGTTTTACTGAATGAATTACATAAATAATATACAAATAATAATAGTATAGTGTCCTTTTTATATTTTTTCTATTGTTTTACTTTATCTATTTATTACTAGTATTTCAATGCATGTTAATCTTTAATTATTTGAGAATGATAAGCAAAAATAAGTTACAACACCTGTTAGATAAAAAAAACAGTCTTCAATTAAAAAAATTAGATCGAAGAAAGAAAAAAAATAAAACTATCTCCTATTTATTAATTATTTGACGTATTTAGAAAAAAATAATCTATGTTATATAAATTCAATTTTAGTCCTGTATGTTACAAAAAAATATCAATTTAGGATACCAATCATCACCGATTTCTAACTCTACCGAAATTTAACACGTGCGCTGCATGTGACCCATCAATTTGGAGCTTTCCAATAGAGAGACTGACGTGACATTTCTGGTGTCTTAGAGACGCGAATGACTGCACTCATGCAACAATGACACGCTATGTGCATCATGCACAGTAGCAATAGGACGATTGAACGCCCAAGATCCGATTGAACTTTCACTTATTTACAGAATTTGGTTTGGTTCTAAATATTATAACCGAATTATAATTCGGTTCGATTTGATTTTTAACAAAAAAGAAGTTAGTTGACCGAACCGAAACTCATATTTAATTATATATTTTCAATTATTTATTTATTGTGTATTATTTTTCTTGATTGAATTGATATATATAAGTAATTTTCACATTGTTCCATGCTTGAAAAATAAAACTTAAACCTATAGTTTGATCTCTTCTTTAATTTGCCTATTTTAGAGAAAAATTATCATGGAAATAAATATTTTTTGCTATAAAAAATTAAAAAATAAAGATGTTAAAAATTTTAAAACCTAAACCGACGATCGAACCGAACTAAACCAATTTTTTTAGTTCGGTTCGGTTCGGTTGAAAATATGTGTTGGTTCGATTTTAAAAGAAATAACGGTTCTTGTCGTTCGGTTCAATTTTCAACCGAACTGATCGACCGAATACTCACCCCTAAAATAGGATCTAAGAAAAAACTATTGTCTTTGTATTTTGCTGTTCGGTTCAATTTTTAACTGAACCAACCAATCGAATCTCACCCATAAAATAGGATGTAAGAAAAAACTATTGTCTTTGTATTTTGCGCGCACATAATCGTGCAAGAATCCCGCATAAGATTTCTTAATTCCTCTGGTTTCAAGATACTCCTCAAAACCAAACTGCACATCACTGTCAACATCCCTGTATGAATCAAAACCAACACATTTAAAATACTAAATGTACTCACTCTGTCCGAAAATGCTCCCGCTCACCGTGTACATATGGTGATTTTGGACAAGGTAATAAACTATTTTTTGTAAGATTTTAAAACACAGGTAGGGGAGCGGAACTGTCGAACAAAAGAGAAACCTTGCAAAATTGGTTATATAACTATACGGCTTCCAGTCCCAAGCTCAGTCTGGTATATATATTAAATGAGTGACACTCAAGTGCATAAGATGCACATTAGGCTTATTATACATCATTCTTCTGTTTTGTGTGCGCGATCTATATATATTAAGGTGTGTTTGAAATCACAAGATAGACATTAGCTTAGTTAGTAAAAGTGCGACATTTAATCCTTTAGGGTATGGTTAATTATGAATCCTAATATTACCTTTTTATTTTTCACCTATTTACTTGCAAACAGTATATTCAAATTCCGAGCATAGTATATCTTATAAAGCTTGAGAGTATATGCCTAACAATATATTTAATATTCACAGTATATTTAATATTTCGTTTTTCACCTATGTATTTGTGATAAAGCGTAATCCGGTTATCAAATAAACTCCGAACGTAAAACCCCTTCGCAACGTAAATCAATGCAAGAAACTTAAAGAACACAAGATGTACGTGTTTCGATCCGGAGATCTACGTCCACGGGCTGAAAATATCACCTGCCGAGGTGTTTCTTCACTATCTTTTTGAAATTACACGCAACCGTTTTAGAACACAAAATGCCAACCCTAATTCTGAGTACAATTCTCCTACTTATACTACTCAACTCAAACCCTAACTAACTGCCTACAATCGCGCCTATTATCGTTGCATGGAGATTGGGAGAAGATCGTGGGAGAAGATCGTGGGGATCTTGTTTCCCCAATACGCCGCAATTGGGCCACTCTATGTTGAGCGCGCGCTTCTGGGCCGGTTATTGGGCTTGGCTCAGTTGCTCGGGTCGGGTTGATCTGGTCCGGGGTGTCAATCCGACCCGAAGTTGCTGGGCCATACCTATCAGATGCCCCCCCACCAGCCGGAGCAAGGAGGGAGCTACGATTATAAGCAGGGTGAAGTGTAACAGGCGCCGAGTTTGAGCAAAACGGCGAAGCAGCAAGCAAGATGGGCTGTTGTCAATGGTGAGCCGAAGTGTTCCTGGGAGCCGAGAATTAGCTGAATGACCCCGAGGTGACGGAGAGGACCCGATCTACAGTGAAGCACCCCGGAGGAAGGAAGTCGACCGGAACCGAACTAGAGCACCCCGAGGGCAAAGTGTAGCGGAAGGGAACGATAATTTGGCCAAGGTGAAGGAGACACCGGAGAGCTTCCCAAAACTTCCTGACCAAGAATGAGGTTGATGTGACTGGCGGCGTCATCATGAGAGAGAGGGATGTGAAGTGACGCGTTTTGAGATTTCCAAAAAGCCTGTCCCCCACGCGCCCTGGGAACTGTAAGGCGCGTGTCCATTACGCACAAATCTGAAACACAGAATTTGAAATGGCCACATCTAGGCCGTTAATCCCAAGAGTATATAATTAGGAATAATGACACAGTATACTTCATCTTCTTCGTTGCGATTTGCAAGTTACAGAAAGCGGGAAAAAAGGAGATTCTTCTGTGCTTTTGTGATCCATCTCAAACACAAACCAAGTAAGTATGTCTTCTTCATCATCTTCTTCTTCAATTAGGGAAGTAGGGACCGAGAAGTCTCCGTTAGATGTACCACCCATACGCTTTATTATTCCAGAGAGGAGTGAAATTAGGACGGTGGAAAGAGCCGATGGCATGGAATCCAACACCCGGGCTGTAGGCTTTTATGAATGTATGGAGGGGGAATTCGAAGTATTGGCTGTAGCACTGCGGATGACGCGGGTGCAAATAGAAGCCCTGATCCCCTCCTTTTATTTCCAGTTTAACTTAGAATATATAGTGCCGGAGCCCGAGGTGGAGAGGGAGGTCGATGTGGAACCCGATGACACTGAAGGGACCGAGGAGGGGGAGGTCAGTCGTTCCCCGCAAATTTGATACCTATCATTATATAGTAGATGATAGGAATAACTGTAAATCCTTTGTACCACACTACCGATAATGTACACTTGTTTTGTTGAATGTAAGTGTGTTTGTTGAATAAGTGAATAGCTGTCCAGCGATGTGTTTGAAATTCATCTTTCCCACTGATTCTGTTGCCCGATCAGGACATCGTGGAGCTGCATAACACGATAAAGAAGCTCATGCAATCATTGGATTGGTTCCGCGGAGAGAAAGATAACTTGCAAAGGCAAGTAGTGCCGCGGTTAGAGAGATGGGTGACTGTAGTGGAGAGAAGAGCGAAGGAGGCCGAGGAGGCAAGAGCTAGAGCCGCGGAGAGGGCTAGAGACCAAGAATTAAAGTACCTGTCGAAAGTGGCCGAACTGGACCGCGTCCTTATCCATCAAAGGGAGTATGACCGGATACTGACAGAGTACGGCCTGCTGACTTTTGAGGAAGTTGAGGAGCGGGTCACCGAGATTCAAGGTGAAATTTCAACACTGATGACGACGGGTTCGGCCGAGTCCTCGGAGCTGATAAGAAAGCGAGAGGTGCTGGAGTTACTGCTAGGTATGTATGAAGGCACGATGTAGCCACGGCACGTCCACAGCGCCGACGGTTACAGTTTGCTCGGGGGGTGGCTCTTTGTTTCGGGGCTCGGGGACGAAGTCACCCCGACGGAATGCCAAGAACTCCTGGTCTTGGTCCGCCTCGCAGCTTGAAATCTCCTCGGCCCTTAAAATCTTTTTCTTCTCTGCTAGGGCCTTCACGAGGGGCCACTCCGGGAGGCGCGTCAAGGCTTGATAGTAGGCCTCCTCCACCCCGGCCACGGCATTGAAGTCATACCCGAACTCTGGACAGTAAACGTCCACGTTCGGGTAGATTTCTTTGATTTGCTCCAACAATACCGATCGGGTGGCCGTATCCCCGACAGCGACAAAGTTGGTCCTGAAGTCGAGAAATGTGCTCGTCTGGAACAACTTCTCGGCAAAAGCTTTTAGCATTGCCTCTTGACCTTCAACAACTGACGCTTCTCGAGCCTTCATCTCTGCCCGCAGTTGAGCCGTTTCACCACGGAGAGCCCCGGCCTCCGCCTCCACTTCGCGCAATCGCGCGATCTCATTCTCCACCAAGGCCGCCCTCTTGCGCGCTTCGGCCAGATCACGAGTAAGTCTATCGTTGCGTGCGCGCAGCTTCCTTGCCACCAAGGCCAGCTCTTCTTTGGCCTCCTTCTCGCTTCTCCGGCCGAGCTCCATAATCCCCCGTGCCAAGTGCAACAGCTCATCAGCGTCCGCCCCTTCCAATCCCAGCAGACTTGTGGGCCCTTGCCCCTTCACGAAAAAATACCGGGGTCAATACTGGTAACATACAATTAACTTGCGCAACAGTTACACCTCAGAGATCAGTTATGTCAGCTTTACCTCGGCGCTTTCCTCCGTGCGGAGTTTTTTTGCCGCCGCCGGCGGTGTCCCGGATGGTTCCGACCTCCTTTTTGTTCCGGAGGTTGACCCCGCCGCCACCACTCGTTCCTCCGACCCAACAGAGGGTCTTGGACTGGGTGATATCCTCCCCGGGGAGATACTTCAGCCGCTTTCCCTTTCATCTTTGCTGCCGCAGTCACTGCGGGGCTTCCAGTCGGTTCCTTCCCGAAGCGTCCCACTGCATACAGAAATTGGAGTTAGTCCTGCACAAGACACCAATCTTACACAGATATAAGAATTCCTACCCTCCTCGGTAACCCCAGCTCCCGACTCCTGTCCCCGGGCGGACACCCCCTCTGCATCGCCCGAGTAGTATGGGCTCAATCCTGCCTCCTCCAGCTCCGCCTCGGTGTAAAGGGTCTTGAAAGTCCCCACTGCACGGAATGGGCCCACCACCTCGGCCTCCGGTTCCCCCACCAGGGCAGTATCTAACACCTCCTCCCTTCTCCACCTCGGGAGGGCCACTTCGGTCTTCACGTAGATGAATTTCTCCTTCCACCCCTCCACCTTGCTGGGGTTTTGTACTTTGAAACCACCTCGTGCTCGGGGACTGAAGGAGTACCAGCCTTTTGATTTCCTGAAAGCTTTCAGTTGGAAAAAATACCTAAACAGCTCTACAGTTGGTTCTACCCCGGCATTCTTGCATACCACGGTGAACCCGACTACTTGCCTCACGGCATTGGGGGCTAATTGGCTCAGGGCGATATTATAATATCTCAACAGCCGGATAACAACGTCCCAAAGGGGGAATCTCAAACCTATCCTCAATGGGTCTATATATACGCTAATGAAGCCCTTCGGCGGAGGCTAAATATATAGAAAGCGGCTCTCCGGAGAGAGGAACGGACAGAATGGGCAGTTGCTTAATATGATACTTTAGAGCCTCAAAAGCTTCGGTGCACTGCGGGGTCCACTCAAATAACTTCGCCTGCCGCAAAATTTTGAAGAATGGGAGTTGACGCTCCGCGGCCTTAGACAAAAAAACGGTTTAAGGCAGCCAAACCGCCAGTGAGGCGTTGAACGTCTTTTACTGTCCTCGGTGGTTGCAGGTCTAACACATCCCGAATCTTGGCCGGATTGGCCTGGAGGCCGCGTTGCGAAACCATATAACCGAGAAATTTTCCGGAGCCAACGCCGAAGGTGCATTTTGCTGGATTGAGACGCAAATTATAACGCCGCAAAGTACTCAACGTTTCAACAATATCTTGCACACATGAAGATTGAGAGGTACTTTTTATGACTAGATCATCAACATAAACCTCAACATTGCGACCAATTTGACCTCGGAAGACGCGGTCCATAAGACGCTGGTATGTGGCTCCCGCGTTCTTGAGCCCGAAGGGCATTTTCTTGAAGGCAAAACATCCAAAGTCAGTGATAAATGCCGTTTTGAGGGCATCCTGACGGTCCATGTGGATTTGATGGTATCCCTTGTATAAGTCCAAGAAGCAAAGTGCCGCGTGCCCAGTAATGGCTTCGGCCTTTTGGTCGATAGAGGGCAAAGGATAACAATCCTTTAGACAGTGTTTATTAAGATCGGAAAAATTGACACACATTCGCCATGCCCCGCTTGACTTTGTTACCATCACCGGATTAGATAGCCAAGAGGGATAATGGACTTCAAACAAGATATTTGCATCTAGGAGCTGTTGTACCTCAATTCGAATGGCTGCATTTCGCTCCGGAGCGAATTTCCTTTGCTTTTGCTGTATAGGTTTGACATTGGGATCGATGTTCAACTTGTGGGTTATGACATCCGGAGAGACCCCGGGCATGTCCAAGGGAGACCAAGCGAAGACGTCGGAGTATTCCCGCAAGGTCTGAATGATGGCACGATGTAGCCACGGCACGTCCACAGCGCCGACGGTTACAGTTTGCTTGGGCTTGGATGGATCAAGCGGCACCTGAACAGTGGTGTCCTCCAGCGATGTACATGAATTAGGTACGAGAGCCGAGGTGGTTACCTGGAGCTGCTGCTTAGGAGGAACCTTTGTTGCCTTTTTGAGTGCGACGTACATGCACTCCTTAGAAACCCGCTGACTGCCGCGGATAGCCACCTCGCCATGTGATGTAGGGAATTTCAGTGCGAGGTGATATGTGGAGCATATGGCTCTTGCTGGAGTAAGCCAGTCCCGACCCAGAATCATATTGTATGGGGACGGAGAGTTAACCACGTAAAAATCCACAAAAATGGTTTTTATCGCCGGATAAGTTCCAAGAGATGCCGGGAGATTAATAACTCCGTCGGGCTGGACTTCACCCTGGGTGAAGGTCTGTAACGGTCCGGGGCCCGGTCGAAGCTGCTCACGAGGAATCCCCATTTTTTGAAAACAGTCGGTGAATATGACACTAACTGCGGCTCCATTGTCTACAAAGACTCGCTTTAATGTAACATTGGCTACGGCCATGTCAATGACGATGGCGTTGGTATGGGGGGTAAGCTCGGGAACGGGGTCTCTATCTGTAAAACTGACAGTCTCAGATTGGTGGAGGCGCTTGTGACGCGGCTCCTCGGGAGGAGGACAGCATGCCTCTGCCTTCAAGGCATTCCGAGAAGCCCCGGTGGGGAGGGCTCCGTAAATCACGTTTATGACATGGGTAGGCAAATTGTCTCCGGGTCCTCCCGGAGGAGGCGGTGGTGGCAAAAAATGGGGTTGCTGACGATTTTCGTGGTCCTGCCGTGCATAGGTGTTTGACCCCGGCCTGTTATTCTGCCATTGCGGCCTGTTTTGACGTGAACCACGGTCATTAAGCTTCCACGGTTTTGTGATGAACCTCCATTCTGGCTTGACCGAGGCTTATCGTCGGTCCGAGCAACGTATTGTCGCAAGAAATCTTTCTTTAGACAATCTTCAATTTCCTTGCCGAGCTCTCGACACTCCTTTGTCTCATGTCCATGATCATGGTGGTACGCGCACCACTTCTCGCGGTTTCGCTTTTCAGCTGGAGCAGTCATCCGCGGACACGGCCGTAGATCGTTCTTGTGAACAGAAAGAATTTCGGCCCATGATTTTGTAAGCGGGGTGAGTTGTGGAATATCTCCTCGAGATTCTGAACGTCCCCGGTTCAGACGAGAAAAGGCACTGGGTCGCGTACTGGGCCCAGCTGGTGCCCTATCGGACTGCCGTTTGCTAGCATGCTTCTCACGCTTACGACGAGTCTGCTCCTCGGCCTTAGCATATCTGCACACAATATTAAACAAAGCCCGGGTTGTGACCGGAGGGTTTCGAACCAACTCGGTGTAGAGCGGTCCGGGACGAAGGCCATTCATGAAGGCATTGATGATAACATCATCCGACCGGCTTCCTACTTTAAGACTCTCCGCTGTAAAGCGATCAAGAAATTGGGTAACGGTTTCTCCATCCCGTTGTTCCATATTCATGAGGTCGGCCAAAGTGGCCATGGGCTTTGCCCGCGTATGAAAACGCGCCCAAAACTGCTCGGCAAGATCGCGAAAAGAAGTAACGCTGCCCCGTGGTAGAGAGTCAAACCAAAGTCTAGCCTCGTCCTGGAGGTATTCAGGAAACACCTTGCACAGATGGTGAGGAGTGCAGTTGCGATTGAACATAGCGTACTTAAAGGCGTTCAGGAAATTACTCGGATCCCCAGTGCCATTGTATACAGCCACTGGGGGAGTTTGAAACCATCAGGGAGTGAGGCCGTAAGAATCTCGTTCGAGAATGGGGTGATAATTTCTCCGTTAGCATCAAGGCCCAAGACCTTGTCGAGCTCCGCGGCGAATTGGGCCTGCTCTTGTTCCACAGGATCCAGCACACGAGATGGGTCAAGACGAGGACGCTTTGGAACGTCAGCAGGTCGACGGCAATGTGCACCGTCATATACGTCTCGTGGCCTCGACCCATTAGAGCTGCGATTATCCACCGGAGAAACTGTCCTTTGTCTTCGGCGTTCAAGTCTCGCTCGATGAGGGGGATCCTCATCCAAGTCACGCGATGAGTCCCGAGGCGGATTTCTTACCCGTTCAGCGACATTGTTGGCACGCTCACCGGAGTGTGCGCGACGGTTATTCCATTCTTGGAACAAAGCAGCGTGTTCCTTAAGGAAGGCCTGCTGCACATGCGACAGCTCGGGAGCTGGCGGGGGATTAACATGCACTGGGTCATCAATAGGAGGATGATTCGGAATCTTAGTATGCTCCGCTGGTAGATTCTGGTTCCGTTGACGGGGCAACGGAATCTGGTCCACAGGAGGATCACGACGGGACCGAGTAGGATTAGTGGACCTACGAGTATTCACCATTGCGACTGTGATGAAAAACTAGGGTTTTCTTGCCTTCCAGTTTCCACAGACGGCGCCAATTGATAAAGCGTAATCCGGTTATCAAATAAACTCCGAACGTAAAACCCCTTCGCAACGTAAATCAGTGCAAGAAACTTAAAGAACACAAGATGTACGTGGTTCGATCCGGAGATCTACGTCCACGGGCTGAAAATATCACCTGCCGAGGTGTTTCTTCACTATCTTTTTGAAATTACACGCAACCGTTTCAGAACACAAAATGCCAACCCTAATTCTGAGTACAATTCTGCTACTTATACTACTCAACTCAAACCCTAACTAACTCCCTACAATCGCGCCTATTATCGTTGCATGGAGGTTGGGAGAAGATCGTGGGAGAAGATCGTGGGGATCTTGTTTCCTCAATACGCCGCAATTGGGCCACTCTATGTTGAGCACGCGCTTCTGGGCCGGTTGTTGGGCTTATCTTCCTGGGCTCAGTTGCTCGGGTCGGGTTGATCTGGTCCGGGGTGTCAATCCGACCCGAAGTTGCTGGGCCATACCTATCAATTTGCAAACAGTATATTCAAATTTCGAGCATAGTATATGTTATAAAGTCTGAGAGTATATGCCTAAATAATATATTTAATATTCACAGTATATTTAATATTTCGATATAGTATACATTATGATGTTTGACAGTATAAGTTGTTTTAGTTAATTTTTGTTTCATACTGCGGAATATTTATTTTTTCCAACTTACAATACTCACAGTATATTTAATATTTCAGTATATCAAATTCCGAGCATAGTATATGTTATAAAGCCTGAGAGTATATGTCTAACAATATATTTAATATTCACAGTATATTTAATATTTCGATATATTATAAGTTATGATGTCTGACAGTATACGTTGTTTTAGTTAATTTTTGTTTCATACTGCGGAATATTTATTTTTTCCAACTTACAATACTCACAGTATATTTAATAATTCGATATATTATACGTTATGATGTTTGTCAGTATACGTTGTTTTAGTTAATTTTTGTTTCATACTGTGAAATATTTTTTTTTCCAACTTACAATACTCACAGTATATTTAATATTTCGATATAGTATACGTTATGATGTCTGACAGTATACGTTGTTTTAGTTAATTTTTGTTTCATACTGCGGAATATTTATTTTTTTTCAATTTACAATACTCACATTATATTTAAAATTTCGATATAGTATACATTATGATGCCTGATGGTAAACGTGTTTATGCATGCATAATAAGTCGAGTTAAGTGTCTATTTAGTTGCATTTGCATGCGTAATTGATCGTGTATTGCTCGTATTTGTATTATTGGGCAATTTGATGTTTGTGACTTGTTTTGAAGTTATTTGGGTAAATTTAGACCAAAACGTCGAACTCGACTAATAATGGATGTTGAGAACAAGTCCCACAAGTCAAAAATCAAGAAAAATGGCCCCAAAAGCTGCAGGAAACTGAGCTCGGCCGAGCTAGTAAGTCTCGGCCGAGCTAGAAGGTCTTAGAATTTGGATTTCAGGCTGTAGAAGAGTCTCGGCCGAGACAGTCATTCTCGGCCGAGACAGATTGACACACCTCTAGTATTTTGGCCATATATTGAGATCTACAATTCCGATTTAGGAGCAATTGGTAGCGTTGGAAAGCTGATTCGAAGAGCTACAACTTTGTGTGAAAGAGGAAAAACTCAAAAATGATCATAAGACCCTCAAAAATAGCTTTGAAGTTGGAAAATGAATGCAGTGTCGGCCCATTACTTGGCCCACAAGCTCAAAAACGAATTTTAGACTTATTTTCCTATTCCAATTAGGTTTTATCCCTCTTTATCCTAGAGATGTACTCCTATAAATATCTCAAGACTCTAGACATCAAGGGAGAACTTTTATATTGATTCAAGAGCTCGGATTTGGGAATTCTGAAGAACACGAAGACTCAAGATTCGGCGATTCGGGTTTTATAGTTTTATGTTTTCTTTTATTAGTTTGTTCGTAGCGATCGCTATGATCGGCTAAGCTTTTACTTTCCCGTCTTTGACTATGTTGAACCCTAGACTGTTATTTATGTAATTAATTCAGTAATTGTTTAATTTAATTATGTTCTGAGATTACTTGTGTTATTGGATGACTCTATCTTTTATATGTTTGTTATGTGGACTGATCACCCTAATAATAGGCATATAGCTGTCGCTAGGTCATGAATTCATAATCCGTAATTGTTATGCGTTTGTGCCCAAAAGTAGCAAAAAGTGGTTACTCGCTAGGATAACATAAAGTCGCGATCACTTGTACCGAGTTTGTGAGTACAACACTGTACCTACTCCGTTACCTTAATTCCTTATGCGTTTGATTAATATTGTTCTAGCGAGCGTCTCCTAGGACTACTTAATTAGATAGGATTAATTACTAAGTTCTTATGATTAATTATACTTAAGGGGTAATAAGGGTTAACTAAGCGTACCTGTTAATTCTTGGAGTAGGGGTCTCAGAACTAATTATTTAAGTAGTTGCATTAGTTACATGGATATTCAGGCTAGGGGATACTGGGTTAAAGGCGGGAATACTTTTCATTCATATTTTAATTCATCTTAATTTGCTAGTTAATTATTAAGTGTTTAGTCAAATTTACATCACAACAACTCCTCCTTATTATAGTTATATTATTATTAGTACTTATATAAAATTGGTTAATACAATTATTTGATTAATTCCTGTTCTCTGTGAGATCGACCCTGACTTGTTCTAGCTACTGTTAGAAATAGTTAGGTAAATAAACATCTTATTTGACTGCACCCGACAGTGCGGTCACCTGACAGTATACGTTATTTTAGTTAATTTTTGTTTCATACTGCGAAACATTTATTTTTTCCAACTTACAATACTCACAGTATATTTAACATTTCGATATAGTATATGTTATGATGTCTTATAGTATATGTTTTCTTTAACTAACTTTCTTAATTATTTGAAATATTTATGTTATGCAAATTAGTTTTTAACCACACAATATATTTAATATTTGGACATAATATATATTATGATGTATGACATAGTATATAACCAAACATCACAATGAATCAAGTCAAATGCATCGGAAGATACAAAAACACTTAATGGGAAGAAAAGTTTCTTTTGCTTAGCCAAAGGACAAACATCACAAATCTTATTTATATCAGGAGGCTTTACATTGACATTCTTCAAAAATACAAGATTCTTATGCGAAATATGTCCTAACCTAGCATGCCAAATACTAAAACTATCATTATTTTCAGCAGTAGCAGCATTAACAACTGTTTCATTTTTCAGAAGATATAAACCAGCTTTTTGCTCAGCAAAACCAATCACCTTCTTGGTGTTGGTTTTCTGTAAAGTACAACAAGAATCACCAAAAACAAGAGTAACATTGGAATGCCTAGTTAAATGAGAAACATACAACAAATTGAAAGAAAAATCAGGAATAAACAGCACATTGTACAAAGTAATGTTCTCATTTATTCTAATATTCCCTTCAAAGGATTACTAAGTGATTATTTGGTAAATTAACTTTGATATGAGAAGAAACAGGAACACTAGTAAACAAAGATATATCACAACACATGTGATCAGTGGCACCTGTATCTAAAATCCAAGTATCATTCACAAATTTGGAAGAGAAAGAAAAATGCATACCTGGCTCATCTGGCTGCACAAATGCACCTGCTGCAGAATGCTCATTTCCTTTCTGCAGCTTTGTAAATGCTAAGATTTGCTCAAACAAATCTTGATTAAAAATGGTTAGAAGCACCAACAGTTTCAATAATAGATGAAGACTCAATAACTGAACTATTTGTAGCAGTTTCACCCTTTTCTTTGAAATGTTTAGGACCTTCCCAACCATGAGGATACCCAATGAGTTGATAATAACTATCTACAGTATGACCTGGTAATTCACAGTGGATACATTTCATGGGCTTTTTCTTGTCCTTATAATTCCTACCACCCTACTTGACTAGCATTGCAACAGATTCAGACTGAACTGAAGATTGAACACTCAAAGATCTCTAACTCTCATCTTGCAATAACAAAGGAAAAAAACATATGCAAATGGGGCAAGGGAGTTTGTAATAAAATTTGACTCCTAATCACAGCATAAGAATCATCTAGACCTATCAGAAACTTCATCACCACACCCCTTTCCTGCGCTTTAGCAACTAGCTAAGGGAGATTACAAGTACAATTAGCACCACAAGTGCATTTCAGAATGGGCCTATAATTAAGATACTCGTCCCACTGACTCTTGAAATGATTATAATACGAAACCAATGAATTAGAACCTTTAGAAATGGCTCAAAGACTATTCAAGAAAATATACCCAGGGACCATCAGATTTTGAATACCTTGCGTGGAGCTCATCCTAAAGTTCTCGAGCATATGTAACGAACTCCAATGTGCCCTTGATGTCTGGATTGATGGAATTAAGAATCCAGTTAAGAACTAAATCATTCGACGAACCCATGCATTGTAAATCACAGCATCCGCTGTGGCCGAAGGAGGAACCAAAGAACCATCGATGAGAGGAATCTTGTTCTTGACACTGAGAGCCCTCTTGACCGAATGACTCCATGAAACGTAATTGACACCATTAAGTGGCTCCAAAACAATCGAAATAGCAGGATTGTCCTGGGGATGAAGAGCCAAAAGGGAAAAATGATTGAGAATAGGATTCAAAGAAGTAGAATCGGTTTCCATTTACTTCAAAAAATTCCTCAATTCTGGGAAACACAATTGAACGATTGAAGAAGGAATCGAACGAAACTCAATTGAACGATTCAAGAAGAAATTGAGCAAAACACAATTTGAACGATTCAAGAAGAAATCGAACAAATCACAATTGAACCAACATCGCAGAAAAAAACAAATGAAGCTAAACCTAGCGTAGCTGAATCGAGTGATTCAAAAAACTGATACCATATTAAGATGTATGGAATAATAGAAGAATTTTCATTGACGAATCAGAGAGAGACCAAAAATTTTACATGTCAACTTAATGAAGTAACTAACTAGTGCTAGAGAGAGAGATATATATATTCAGCTAACAGTTTTAGCTTCCTCACTAAACTAACTTCAGCTAACTAAACTGACTTTGACTAACGAATTTTCTTCTAATACATTTGAGTCTAATAAAAGGCTTCATTAGATCTCATTAGACGATGATCACGAATTCTGCTTGGTTCATTTGCTCTGCAGAAATGAAAAAGATGTGTCGCCACGGTGGCGCCGCCGCCACCACCACCGCAGTCATTGAATTGCACAGATTAGCATATACAGCACTACAAAACTTCACGTCAAGTTTATCAAAATCACCTCTTATATATATCTTCTAGAGTCACCAAAATCTGATGGTTTTTTTTCTGCAAATGTGAGAGTTAATTGTACAAATAACTAAGATCATGATAAAATTTGTTACTTTGTAATATCATGTGAGAACTACAAAATGACACAAAGTTAAAAGTATTATGCTACTTTGTGCAAATAAATATACTCGGGTTCAAGCCGGACATATTTTGAGGTACTTCGTTGATGAGTTCAAACATCTTAGTTTCATGTTTTAAAAGTATATAATCAAAATCCATGAGTTACTAGTTCTGTCCTTCTCAAAATCCATGAGTTATAGTAAAAAAGAAAAAGATAAAACATAAGGATTTATTAGTACATTTTCCTTAGGGCGAGCAAAATCTGGTTTGATACGATTAATCCAAATCGAATTTATTATTTGGACCAGTTTCAGAAAAATAGTTCGATCTTCAATTTTATTTCTATAACTGTTAATTCGAATCGATTTTTAAGATAAATCATCAGTATAATCGAATCGAACCAAAAATATAATCTTTTAGTATATTATATACATAAATAATTACATACGAAATTTATATACCAATGTCTTTTATTTTTTTGGGCTTTAGTTTATCTTAATTATATTCATTATTTGGTTTAGTCAGGCCCCAAATACCCTATGGGGCAGTAGTCCACCAAATTCCTCCTAGATAAAAATTTCGAAGGTCGATCAATATATCCGAAAAGAATAAAATTGACTCTTGAAAAAATTCAAGTTCTTCAAGTTTTTCTATAATCATTCACAGAGAAAGAGCATAACAAAATGAAGATTAATACTTGAAAAATATATTATTTCGATTCAACAAGAATACCAAACTGACCAAATCAAATAAAATTGGTTCGGTTAAAGTTTGATTTTGATAATATTTAGATTCAGTTCAAGTTAAATTTTTAATTCAATTTTAATTTTACTGATTTAATTTAATTTAATTGTCGAACCAAATTTGCTCACCCCACGAGAGTTTAATAATATAAGTGGATTAGATAGATCTTGGCGTTATACTAGCTTGATCCATATTGTTATCCGGCCCAACACTTTCCTGCCCAACTAGAAGCCCGTTATAAAGAGCAAACCCCACATTTTCCCTCCTCAAATTTGGCGGTGGATGATTCAATTCAACGGCACTTAGACTTACAGACTTACAGGTACTATCCTTTTGAGATTACTTTCTATCTTTGGTGCTTTTGATTCGTTTCTAGTATTGTGTTAATTTGTAGTTATGATTCCTCTTAGGGTTCATTTAGGATTTATCATCTTCTTTTGTTAACCCCATGGTGTTGATTTCGGAAATGGATCCTCTGCATGGTACGCGTGCAGAACGACATTGTTTTGATTTCGGACAAAACCGAACGACGCCCTTTTTGGTGGATCAGTATCCGCCGATTCTGCATTATGTTTCTCTTACGCACTTTCAGGGAAAAAAATTGGAGACTATTTACGTTTGATTCGTTTTTAGTGTTGTGTTGATGTGTAGTTTTGATTCCTCTTAGGGTTTACTTAGGATTTATAATCTTCTTTTTTTAACCACATGGTGTTGATTTCGAAAATAGATCCATAACCGCCAATTTTGCATTTTGTTTCTCTTGCGTACTTACAGGGGAAAAAAATGGAGACTATTTACGTTTGAATTGTTTTTACTGCAAACGACATGTGTAAAGATGAATAAGATAATAATCTTGGAAATTTTTTGTAATTTTTGCTCAGATGCAAACAATTGTTCAATTATCCAGCCCATTAATGAAATAGTTTTTTCCATAAGCAGATCCGTTTGTTATAATCAGTTTTCTTTTGTTATTTTAATTGTTTTGAAAATAGAAGTTCGATTTATATCTTATTTTGTGAAGCAGTTGTTATCCGCCAGATTTCAAATTCAATTTTGTTTGATGTGTATATTTTCTTATGCGTGTGTATGCCTGGAATTTTGTACATTCGCAGTTATTTTAAAAACCTCTGTTGGTACGTGTTTGATAATTTGATCTGAACAGAGGATTTTAGAAAAAATATTTCTGTCAATGGCGATTGCTCATATGCACTCTTTGGCTCCATCTCTCCTGATTTTAATTCATTGTAGAACCAACAACTTTGTCCCGTTGTTTGTTTCCTTGCCTTCTTATCTCATTGGAAGTTGATTTTGGGTAGAATTGAACTCAGGCCTATATGGAACGCCCTAGAAAAAGTGATTTACCGGAAGAAATTATAGGGGAGATTCTATTGAGGTTGCCCGTGAAGACCTTGTCGCAATTCAAGTGTGTTTGCTAAGAGTGGTGCGCTCTCATTGAAAGCCCAACTTTTGTGAACCAGCATTTTGACCGTGAAAGCAATCAAGAGAGACTACTTATTCGACATGATGGAGCTAACCAGGAGAAATTCGCGTATGCCTTGTTTTTTGAGGACGTGTTATCTGGATATGAAGAGCCTGATCATCTACAAATGCCCGAAACAATTTATGCTCTTTTCGGACCCGTGAAAGGTGTATTCTGCATTTATACTCTATCGAGCAAGATGGCTTTGTTGAACCCGGCGACGAGGCAATTTAAGCCACTCCCTTTATTTGATTGGGGTGTTAAACCACCTGTATTGCTCCATGATCCTTTTATTGGATTTGGGTTGGACATTTTGAATGGAGTTTTCAAGGTTGTCCTCATACAGACCTTCTGGAACATAGAAATAGATGTCAAACACTACCCTTCTCGTGTAGTTGTTTACGGCTCGGATTGTAATTCTTGGAGACGTCTTGAGGATGTGGATTTGATTAATTCAATGAGTCATGCATTTTTGCCACTGTCTAACATGTACTTGGATGGAGTTTATTATTGGCTCGTGGAGTCTAACTGTAAGTCGCATTATGTCCTTTCATTCGATATGAGCATTGATAAATTTCATAAAATACAAGTTCCAGATTGTACTCCAGATGGCAAAGTTTTTGGGTTGCTTGCTCTATATGACGACTCATTAGCTATGCTGTCACAAGACACAGTTAATGATGGCGTCGTTGTATGGGTAATGAGGAACGAAGGATACTGGACTAAATGTCACTATGTTGTTGGTCCTTTCCAAGGCTATTGGCCGGTTAGTTTGGGGAAGAACCATGATCTCTTAACAGAAGTAGGACTTGGGCTCTTGAGAGTATACAATATCTCCACCCAGAAATTAATAACTGTTGAATACCGAGGAATACAGGAAGGTTATCTGTACAACTGGGTTTTCTATTACAAGGAGAGCCTTGCTGGTATAGGGGACAGCTACAAGTTGTGGGATACTCGTTCGGATTTTGTTGAGGATTTCTTCAAGTGATCATCAAGCAACAAGCAGGATGTCGATTTTGGCGATGCCCTCAGAAACACAGTTGTATCTTTGTTGGAGCAGCATAATTCTGTAAATAGATGGTAATTGTAGGTTTTGTTTCAAGGAGGTGTCTTTCCATTGAAGTTGGAATATATGACTACTTTCATAACTCTTGCCTCAGAAACACAGTTGTATCTTTGTTGGAGCAGCATAATGACTGACCTTAACTCGCTTGGCAAATTTTCACAAATTTCAGAGTACATTTTGTTATATGATTAACTTCTGCGATGTGCGGTTTTAATTTTTATATTTAGGATTTATGTGGTAATTCAACCCAAACTTTAGGGGTAAATATAATCATTCTATTAAGTTTTTTATTGGGAGAACAAATGCAGTTTTCATGGAGTACTATAATATCAAACAAGATCCTCTATTACAAATTGTATTCCATCATCTATTCCAACTCAATCAATACATATCACCTATTTGTTTCTGATGTCAGCATGATATTATTTTGTACACGTGGCATGTATTGGTATAATTGGAATAGGAAATGAAACACTACTTGGAATAGAGGATCTAGTCCGCGTTAATATGAGGGCATCTCCGATAGTCATAATGTGACACTCAAAATTAAACACTCACTTTAATGTTAATGTTGTGTTTACCTTACCAAATTAAAATAGAGTAATCGTCTAGGCTAGTAAAATAACTCTACGGGATAAGATATAAGTTATTTATTCATATTTAATGTTTCTTTAACATATAACATTTGGATAAGGATATTAATTATTTTTATCCACACCTTACAACTCCCTTCGTTTCTTTTTAACTGATTTTTTTGAAAAAAATTGGAAGAATTAAGAATTCAGTTTTTTTTTTCAAATATACCCAAGTAATCTCCTTTCTCTCTCACATCTATCTCAAATTTAGGTTGAAAAGTAAGAAATATTTTAGGATTAATAGAAGGGTAAAATTGAGAGAAAGGATGAAAAATAGCTTAAAGATCAATTAATTCGAAAAATAAGCTAAAAGATCAATTAAAAAGAAACAGAGTTTGTCATATAGGATAAGAGTATAGTATTCGGAGTAATATGTGATATATGAGCTTTGGATAAGAGTGTTGTATATGGAACTTTGGATAAGTAGTTATTCTGTATTATTTAACAAGGTAAACACAAGGAGAACATAAAAAGAAAATTTAAGGGATTTAAAGGAACAAGGAAAATGTAGTTTAGAGGTTATTAGTTCCCTTCACTGGTGTATTCGATCGCTTCGGGTATACTTTTAGCCACACACCAACACGACACACACATCCTATCAAACATGTGGCCGAAAATACACTCAGGCTATATTTGGTTGGGGCTGGGGTGGTTGGGCTGGGGAAAGTGGCTGGAGTTAATGGTTGGGGATGTTAGAGAGTGATGTTTGGTTGGGTGTTTGGGGTTATGGTTGGAGTGTGAAATTTAATTATTAATTGTAAAATGTGATGTGATATGGGTAAGAGGTAGTTATTAATGATTGAGAGAATAATTAAAGTAATTTTTTGATTTGTGATTGATGTCCCTCCACCAAACCCTAATATCGTGGCTTGGCCAAACCAGCCCAAACAAACATGAGATGGGGTTGACCAAACTGATGAGAGGTTGGGCCAACCCCAACCAAACATGCCCTCAGAGCAATGCTCGGTGTAGGATCATATTAACACCCTTTACTAATCTCGTAAGTGTGTTATTCAAGTTTTGTGCATTTAAAAGAAAAACGGACGTAGGTAATAAAGAGGAGTAATACTTGTGTGCATGTGATGTACAATAGGTTTATTGTACATTCTTCTAAATTAAAGTATGGAACTCAAAAAATGCACTTAATTATAATTAATTGCATTTTTGTGTCCGTAAAACCGCAACACGGCGATGGCGATTTTTTACCTGTAACTAATAAACGTATACTTTTAGGCAACATAATATATTTTATTAGGCAACAAAATATATACTACTCCATTATTCAAAAAAAGTTATTGTACATGTAACTAATAAACGTATACTATTAGACAACACAATGCTCTCTCCGTCCCAAGTTAATTGTCATAGCTTGGATTTTGTGGAATCTTTGACTTTTTCAAAGGTGGAGATTGAATGCGGAGATTTTGATGGTGGAGATTGTGGGAGAATTTGTTATTTATGGGATAGGACAATTAGCTTGGGACAAACAAATAAGGCAAGTAGGACAATTAGGCCGGGACGGAGGGAGTTTTATTTAATATATGTGGCTTTCATGCGATAATTATTCAAAATATTTGACATTGGTTTATCCTTATGCATATCTAAGTATTACAACCTGTGTAATGCACACTGAAATAATAGGGAGATAAATGAATCAAATTTCAAGTTTGTATTTGAAATCTTACTTAAAATATTCAGCATCATCAGATTATGAATTCAAGTAAAAATATAAAAAATTGAATAGTCGTAATTTATGAAAATCTAACTGGTAGTTTCAATTCGTGATAATAGAAGATATTACTTAAATGTGAAAAAAAAAAAAAAAACACATGTAAGGAGGAAGAAAGATAATTAGACAAAAAAATATCAAGTCCCAATTTTATATTCTCAAATAATATATTGGCTGATAATTTTTTTTATTATTATTTAAAGTATCCATCCCGTGCATCATATGAGTGGACATCTAGTGTGATATAATTCCAAAAATGATATTTTTTTCAACCGATTGAAAGTTTTAGAAAATTAAAATTATTTACTTTAATTTTACCTTTTTTATCATAATAATTTTTGGATAATTTAAATTATTTAGTTTAAAAAAATCCATAAAAAATACAAATTTGTTAGGTTTACACTTTACAATATAAAAAAAAGCTTAGATATATTTGCTAAAGTGATTTGTTGATTGAATTGGTTTGTTTATTATGTTTTTCTATTTTGTGAAAAGAAAAATTATGTTACCTACGAAAATAATAAGTCAATTAGTTTTTATTTGAATAGGACATGATAATATAGTTAACTACTCATATACTTAAGTAACTAATATGTTTGTGGCTTCTTATACTAATATTATATTATTTAATATATGTGGTTTTTAAACGATAATTATTCAAAATATTTAATATTGTTTTATCCTTGTTTGCCTATGTAATTATTACAATCAGTGTAATGCACACTGAAATATGAATCAAATTTCAAGTTTGTATTTAAAATTTTACTCAAAATATTCACATCATTAGATCATCAATTCAAATAATTGAATTAACAAAATTTATGAAAATATAATTGGTAGTTTGTATTTATGATAATGAAATGTATGAAAAGTAAAAATATAAAAAATTGAATAGCAAAAAAATTATGAATATCTAACTGGTAGTTTCAATTTTAATAATGAAATATATTAAATGTAAAAAAAAAAAATTCACATGTAAAAAGGAAGAAAGATTATTGGACAAAAAAATATCAACTCCTGATTTTACATTCTCAAATAATATATAAGGTGATAATTTTATTATTATTATTGAAAAAAAATTCATCTCGTGCACCGCATGAGTGAACCTCTAGTTATCCATTAAACTACTGAGGTATTTGTTGCAAATTTGGGCCTTATGCACTAGATCAAGGAAAAAAGCTAAAATCCTCCCACAACTTATTACTTTTTTTGGATTTAATTCCACAACTTATTACTTTTTTAATTTAGTTCAACATCTTTAGTAATTGTTCAATTTTAGCTCAATTTTTGACTTAATTACCAAAAAATAGCACATATTCCTCACGTGCCGATGCGAATTTGGGGCTTCCGACGTTCGTTGCCGGAAATTTGAGATAAGTTTTTTCATTTTTCTTATACTCACAAATAACACACACTGAAACACACACATGTCCTGTACACACAGCACAGAGTCGCACACATACAGAGTTATAAATTCATACAAAAAACGTGCACATACTCACACACACACTTGCAGATTTATACACACATTAGTCACACCCATGATTACACTCACACAGACTTTGATAATTAAGAAATTGATAGGCTAATTATGTTTGAATCTCCGGGTAGTATTTCTGATGGGTTTGAGATGGGAATCGGATTATGGTTTGGTAGGCTAATTATACTCACACTTGATAGGCTAATTAAAAAATTGATAGGCTAATGACACTCACACTTGCACGTCAGGGCCGATCGAACACTTCAAGAGGCTCGGTGAAGAAACTTATTAACAACACAAATCATCAAAGTCTTCTATGCCTCATTTGGATTGAGGGATTTAAAATTCAAGGATTTAAAATATGCGAATTTCAAAAGCCATCCAAAATCTAGAGAGAACTCAAATCCACCAAAATTGCCCATTTTTTTAAATGATGAATTTGTTGCATACTCCCTCCTCCCAAGCTAATTGTCCTACTTTTGTGGAATCTTTAATTTTTTCAAATGTGGAGATTGAATATGGAGATTTTAATGGTAGAGATTGTGGGAGAATTTGACATTTATGAAGTAAACAAATAAGACAAAGTAGGACAATTAGATCGGGACGGAGGGAGTATGTTTTAAAATTGTACAGAATCGTGAACACAAGAAAGCTAACTAAATCTTGAAAAAGAAAAAGAAAGAACAACGCTATAGCTACGCACTAACTAAAACCCTGTACTATTATTATTTGTATATTATTTATGTAATTCATTCAGTAAAACAATAGAAAAAATATAAAAAGGACACTATACTACACTAATAGAAAATTAAAAAATACTAGTAGTTGCTTAATGTTGTTGTGGTGGTCTAACACTTGGGGTCCATCTGAATATCAGAAGCAAAAAACCTACGCCAAAACCAATGTTTCTTCCAAACTCTGTCATTCATTTCATCAATGGGAACTCCTTTGGTCTCCGGCAGCAAGAAGTATGCGAAATTGCCCATGACAAAGATCCACGCGGCGAAGAAGAAGAAGATCCCCGACCTCATATGACACAACATTGTAAGAAAGGCTTGAGCGATGATGAAGGTGAATATCATGTTTGTGCTGACAGCCATGAAAAACCCTGCTGTTCGGGTTTCCAATGGGAATATCTCACTCGGGATCAACCAACCCAATGGACCCCAAGACCACGCGAACCCCATCACGAAGATGCACACGCACAACAACACGATGTACGCCTCTGTCTTCGGTATCATGTTTGTTGTCTTCAAATATCTTGCAAGAACTCCTCCAGCGACAACCTATATATATATATATAGCCATTGAAAATGTAAGAACAAGAACGACTAATCTGTGTTGCTACAAATTAAGAGTAAATTGAGTATATATACCTGAGCAATAAGCATCTGAATAGCTGCTTGAATAAGCAACTTCCTTCTCCCGAACTTATCAACCGAAAAGACGGCAACCAAAGTGGCTACTACGTTGATAACCCCTGTAACCACTGCCGACAGCAACGCCGCGTCGCTCCCCAGCCCCATGGTCTGGAAAAGCACCGGTGCGTAGAACATGATGACATTGATCCCCGTAAACTGTTGGAAAATCTGCAGCACCGTCGCAACAACGACCTGCGGCACACTGGATCTTTGCATCAGGTTTCTAAAAGGCCGCTCGATCTTGTTGGCGATCTCAGTAGCTTGTACGATTTCATCATACTCTTTGTGTACGTCTTCCACACCTCTGATTTTCTTGAGAGCGATGAGGCCTTGTTCATGCTTGCCGCGCTCGATAAGGCTGGTGGGAGTTTCGACGATGAGGAGGGAGCCGAGACCGAGGAAGACGGCTGGAAAGGCCGCGATGCCAAGGGAGTAGCGCCAGCCGTGGGTGGGGATTTTGGAGGTGAAGTAGTTTACTAAGTTTGCGAACAGGATTCCCACGGTGATCAGCAGCTGGAAGCATATGTTGAGACCGCCGCGGTACTTCGCCGGAGCTATTTCTGATATGAATAGGGGGACCGCCTGTATATTTAGTCAAAACTAATTATATCAGTGCTCCGTAGGAAACTCACTCGTATTATATATTCAATGACAAGAACAATATGATGAAAATCATCATATCCGGAACTATTATTCTATAATTTTGTGTGAATAATTTGATTTACCTGGTTTCCAAATCCGACGCCGGCGCCCAAAAGAATCCTACCGGCAATGAGCATGTAAATATCCATTGCCGCTGCATTGAGGATGACGCCAGTCAAGAAGAAGATCGCCGCCATCTGCATGGTGCGCTTCCGCCCGTACTTCTTGCAAAAGAATGACCCGCCCAGCTGCAGATCACCGCCGCCAAGTATAGCGACGAGGTGAATAGCTGCAGAAACTGATCGTCGAATTTGCAGTAGTTATTCTCCCTCACCCTATGCTTCTTCTGGTAAACACTTGGGAAGAACTTCAACAAGAAATCATCCATCGATGTCACTCCCCCCGAGATGCCAATGTCGTAACCGAACATCAGTCCACCAAAGGCTGCGATCAGAGAACAAAATACCACCTGTTTCGTGAGCTTCGCCGGGAAATCACCGCCATCTCCGCCTGCCAAGATGGGCGCCATAGAGCAGAGAGAGAATGTCGATAAAGTGATTGATGAGATAAGAGAAACGTGAAAAGGTGAGAAGCCAAGACGTCCTATATATACACACACATACAGAGTTCCTAAGGAATCATGGATTTGGAGTAAGAAACTGAGTTCAAAAGAATAAGGAATTATATATCAAATAGGATTAGGAGTAATAAATTATAAGATCAGGGGTAAGAAATTGAGTAACAGGATTAATTAGGATCAAGACATTATAATGAATTGAAAAGGATTATGATTTAAGATTCGTAGTTTGGATATGTTAATATTCTTCCACTAAATATTTTGTATTTATCTGTTTTTTTAATTTCGTCCCATATCTTTTTAGATTATCCGATTTGCGTCCTAAAATTTAAAATTTCGCCGGAAAATGCACGCGCCGATCAAAATTTGGGGTTTTTTTGCCACGTGGCATCGAAAAAAATCATATGTCCACTAAATATCCCACAACTTTCTGCTTTTCTAATTTCGTCCCATATGCCCTGAGATTATCCAATTTTCGTCCCAAAATTCAAATTTAAGCCGGAAAAAGCACGTGTGGGACACGTGCCGGCCAAAATTTGGGGGTTTATTGTCGCGTGACGTCGGAATTCTGAGTTGGATTTGAATTTACATTTTTCTTTTTCTAGCCACATTTTTCTTTTTCTTTTTCCTGTAGCTGTTCTTCTCCTGCAGCTCCGTCCACCGCTGCTCTTCCCCTACAGACACCGCCAACAACCCCCACCCTCTGTCGGTGTTCATTTTGTGCCGGCAGAACTTCCCTCCTCCTGTTGCTCCATTTCGATGTAGGCGATTCTCTTCTGCAGATTCCGGTGAAGGTGCAACTAGCCTCAATCCGACATCCACCCGCCACCCTCACGGTGGCGGAAATCTCCCTCCCTCGCCCCCACGGCGGCGGCCCAGACCCTTATATCCTTTGCCACTTCATAACTGTCGAGCACTATGACTTGCCATCCATACACTTCATCTTCATCACCCCATTTTTCCTCTATTTCGACCCCTGCTTCTGAGACGGCTCGCACCCTCCTTCCATCGTCGGCATGCCGACCGCTACTGTTAGCGCCACCGCGAGCTCCATAGGGTATCTCAACCCTAATTGTACAAGAAAAATATAAATTGGAAGGGGGTAAAATTTTAGAAAAATGTGGCAAGAAAAAGAAAAAGAAAAATGTAAATTCAAATCCAACTCAGAATTTCGAAGCCACGTGGCAAAAAAATCTCAAAATTTGGCCCGCATGTGTCCGACACGTGCATTTTCCGGCTTAAATTTGATTTTGGGACGAAAATTGGATAATCTCAGGAGATATGGGACGAAATTAGAAAAACAGAAAGTTCTGGGATATTTAGTGGGCATATGATTTTTTCCCGACGCCACGTGGCAAAAAAACCCCCAAATTTTGTCCGGTACGTGCATTTTCCGGCGGAAATTTGAATTTTAGTACGAAAATCGGATAATCTAAAAAGATATGGGACGAAATTGAAAAAGCAGATAGATACGGGATATTTAATGGAAGTCACTATAGTTATGGGACGGTTTATGATTTTTTCCCTATATCTGATTATCTCTACACTTTGGATAATTTCGGATGTGGTTTCCCTTTGTCTTAAAGAGGAAATCATTTAAAACGACCTAAATAGTAACAACAAATTCTTTTTTTGTCACTTTTGATAGTTTTACACCAAAATAGCTCAAAGTCATACAAAATTATCATAATGCCATTATTTCCCTTATTTTCCTAAGGAATCATGGATTAGGAGTAAGAAACTAAGTTCAAAATGACATGATTAAAAAATATATTTTGTATATTTTCATAATTTTTTGTTTTGGTCAATTTCCATGGAAAATAACATTTTTATTATTTTTATTCTTTTTGCAAATAATTTTATTGTTTTAAATCTTTTGTAGTATTTTTGTTGGATTTGTTTTCCTTGTTGTAGAGAAAAAAAAATGGTTATTTGAAGAACACAACTTTTCTCGTTGGAAAAGATCTTGAAGAATTTTGGAGGTTTAAAAAAACTTTTGAATATATACTTTCCATAATTAGATATGTGATATGCAATGAAGAAAATAATATTCATCATATCTTTTCACATAACACATTGATCGAAGAATCAATATGTACTACTTTCTTTTTTTTTTTTTTCATTTGTCATTCTAACTTTGGATAACAAATTAAGGAACTTAAGGAGTTAACAAATTAACCTTCAACTAATTTTCTTAAATCCTTTAATTTTTTCAGTCATTCCTATATATATATTGTCAACACTTTTTATAATCATAGGGTTAATATTGTAAAAGAAATGGTAAAAAAGTTAGAATGACAATTATTTATAAATAAAATAAATTAATTAAAATGACAATTAAAAAAACGAAGGTAGTAAAAAAATTACCTAAGACAGTATAATATCATTAGTAATTATTATTAATAAAAAAAAATGACAGCCAAACACCCCCTCGCAAACCCAAATTGAAATATCGCCGAGGCCATAAACCATAAATTTTGAAGAATTTATCAATGATTAAAATATAATAAATATTTTTATTCTTTTTATTAACTTTTTTATTTTAATGATTTTAGTTTAATTAAACTTTAATTTAATGAAAAACGTATGATTGGAAATTTTATGATATGATTTAAGATACCAAAAATCGTAAGTGGAGATTCGAATTAGGGTCCTACAATATGTACCAATAAATTAGGGTTGAAAATTAAATAAAATTATACGATAATCAATTCGAGATCGTTCCTCGAAAGCTCATTTGAACTAAATTTGATTAAATATATCTAAGAAGTCTGAACATACTTTTACATTTGATAAAATCCAAAGCTCGACTCAAACTCGAGCTCAATAAGTAAAAATGTTAAAACAAGTTAAAAATGTCAAACTACTCGAGCTCGACTAGTGTTTGACTCGATTAAAGGTCACAATATGATTAATAATCAAACAAACTCAAACATAATGTAAGAAACTCGACAATATTTCAAACAAGTATAAAGTTTAACTCGATTCGACTCGACTCATTTACAATCCTACCAACAATTGGAGATGGGACGACCTTCTCTTTGAACTAGGGTACAATTTAGAGCTCCTCCACCATCTAGTCAGGGTTATTTCTTCTACTTGGCCGCTTCTATAATTCAAAAGGAGTGATTTTTCTTCTTAGCCAAGCAAGAAGAGTGATGAGGGCGAGAACTATTTTTGTGATGCACCCTATTTTTTTTATATAGGTTATTGAGCTGTAGAACAGTTTAGCTGGCTGATGGGCAAATGTGCAGATTTCTTTTATGGGTATATATGTAATTTGCGAAGATGCTACTCCTTCCATCCCAGTTAATTTTTATACGAAGTATATTAACAAAAAAATATTTTTTTATTTTTTAGTTGACATTTTCAAAGTGAAGATTAAGGGTGGAGATTTTGAGAGTAGAGATTGTGAGAGAAATTTCTTTTTTAAGAGTGTGCGAAATTGTGTGGGACGAATTAAAAGAGAAAGTGCACAAAATCAGGCGGTACGGAGGGAGTATTTGTTTTTGGATCAGGGTAAGAGGGTGTTTGGTTAAATTTATTTCAAACATCTTATAAGCTCTAACATTTTATAAGTTTTTTAAAGAGCTTATAATATGCAATTTCTTAAGAGCTTATAGTTTAATAAAATGTTTGGATAAAAGAACCTATAAGTTAATATCAAATGCATATTTTGATTAGTGTGTGAAGTGTGTGTGTGTGCAAAAAAAAGTGTGTGGAGTGTGTGGAATGTGTTTATTGTGTGAAATGTGTGAAAGTGTGTGTAGTGTGTGTGTGGTGTGTGAAGTGTGTGAAATTTGGGTGTAACTTACAAGATATTAAAAAAAAAGAAAAAAGATAGCTAGACTAGAGATATTTATGTTTTGTGGAGCTTATAAGCTCTAAGAGCTTAATTTTACATTTTATAAGTTGTCTAACATCTTATTTTGCCAAACACCGTGTAAATGTTCACTTTAATTTCTTTTTGAAGTAGTGCATGTAAATGGGCACTTTTTTTTTAGATTGAACTCAGGGTCAAAGAATGGTATGTTCCTTACGTGTCTCTACTAATAGTGCTTGCATTTCACTGGATATGCGATACATATGCTAGAAAATAATTTTTCCACCTTTTTTGCATGCTAATGTGTTGCACATATAATAAAGTGCATGAATTACTTGTAGGAGTAGGTAAGAATTTTTTCAGGTATATCTAATATGAGATGTTGATAAGAAAGCTGTAAATGGGACTTGATAAAGAAAGGGAAGATATTTGAATTGCAGCCATTTTGTATGTCTGTTACATTAATTGAGTGAATAACCTTTACAGAATATCACTTTAAATAGTAATGCTACAAATCCTAGCTAAAACCCTAGGAATACTCTAGAATAATCCACGTGTCTTGTGCATATTGGTGGCCTGCGTATTTGAACAAGACTTGATTTGCTGCATGAGCCTGTGGGATCCAATTCCCTACAATGCATGGTGTGCATGGTAAGTTATTTTCCTCAATATGTCCCCTCAATTTGAGGCTGGATTTGGGTACGACCATCAACATATTTCTAATCCTGCCGAAGAATTGCCCCGTTAATGGCTTCGTAAAATCGTCAGCTACTTGATGAATGGATGGAATGTGATGCACGCTAATCGTTTTTCCCATGACTCTCTCTGATGAAATGCAAGTCCAACTCAAGATGCTTTGTTCTTGAGTGAAAAACGGGATTACTTGAGAGAGATACAGCACCTGTATTGTCAACCCATATTGGTGTGGCAGATTTTTCTCGGAGTTCAGACAACAAATTCCTCAACCAAATTACTTCACATACCACAGTTGCTAAACTCCTATATTCCGCTTCAGTCGAGGACCTAGATACCATTGCTTGCTTTTTCGAGCTCCACGAATCAAGCTTTTGCCCAGAAAAATACAATAGCCCAACACTGATTTTCGATCGTCTAGATCTGCTGCCCAATCCGAGTCGCAATAAGCTGTGAGAATTAATTTTTCGGAGGCTCGAAGTTGTAATCCATAATCAATTGTACCAGCAAGATATCTCAGAATACGCTTAACAACTTTTTAATGCGTATCAAGGGGAGCTTGCATGAATTGACTTACTTTATTCACACTAAATGAGATGTCCGGCCTGGTTGCTGTAGCGTATTGTAATGCACCGACAATGGATCTGAACGACTTGAGGAGTCAGCTTTGGACTGTATAAAACCGAGTTTGATGAGTGTGCCTCCAAATTTCATACTCCAAGACCTTGAGGCTTGCTTTAATCCATAGAGGGACTTTTCTAATTTACAAACAAGGTTTTCTCCCTTTTCGAAGCCCGGTGGTTGCTCCATATATATCTCGGCGTCAATTTCTCCGTTAAGAAACGCGTTATCCACATCCAACTGTTTAATCTTCCAATTATGTGAAATGGCGAGAGATAGAACGCACCTGATGGTTGCCGGTTTGACTACCGGGCTAAAAGTGTCAAAGTAATCGGATCCTGCAATCTGACTGTACCCTTTTGCTACTAACCGAGCTTTGTACCTCGCAACGGACCCATCTGCATGCCTTTTGAGTTTAAACACCCATTTGCACCCAATTGATTTTCTGTTCGGAGGTAAGGTGGTGAGTTTCCAGGTATTGTTTCTCAATAAGGCTGCATATTCTTCTTCCATAGCCATCTTCCAATTGCAATCCTTTAATGCATCGAAGTGTGATTTGGATTCTTCTTCAGCTCGGAGCTCAGTCGAGTATGTCTTTGGTTTGAAGATTCCCGCCTTTGATCTAGTGATCATATGGTGCCCCCTTGGATTGAGCTCCTCTCCTGAAATACTCAAGGAGTGATCAGATGCAAGATAGTCAATGGGTTCAGTATTTAATCCATTCTCAGGTGGTAAAATAACAGTATCATCATTTACATCCGAAGTGCCTTGGTTATTTGAGGAAGGTGGCGTGGGAGATGAGGAAGATGTAGAAGAGTAGTGGGGATTTGATGAATTTGGAGTAGTTGGTGGACTAGGATGATTTGGCAGAATAGGTGAAATAAGAAAATCAGATGGAGTTGGTGTATAGGCTGTCGAATGAGTAGGTATAGAGTTTGGAGTGTTGTTTTGTGATTGGTATGGAAAACATGTTTCATTGAAAATGACATGCCTAGATATGACAACTTTATTTCTTTTAGGGAGGAACACTTTATATCCCTTATATTGAGGAGAATACCAAGAAATACCCCTTCCTCACTTCTGTATTCTAACTTATGCTTATTATAGGGTCTTAAATAAGTTAAAGCTTGGCATCCAAAAATGCGTAAGTCTAAATAGTTAGGTTTCGAACCGGTAAGTTGCTCAAGGGGAATCATATTATGGAGAGTTTTGGAGGGTAGTCTATTGATGAGGTGAACGGCTGTTGAGAAAGCATCGTCCCAATGTTTTAAAGGGACGTGGGAGTGCGCTAGTAAGGATAAACCAACTTCGACGATGTGTCGATGTTTCCTTTCGGCTAGGCCATTTTGTTCGGGGGTGTATGGGCATGATATTCTATAGAGAATGCCATTTTGATTAAATAAATGAATAAGAGGTTTATATAAGGTTCCTCCATCACTTTGAACTTGTTTGATTTTCTTATTGAATTGATTTTCGACCATGTTTTTGAAGTGGGTGAAGGCTGCAAGGGTATCGGTTTTGAGTTTTAAGAGGTAGAGCCAAGTAAATCTGGTGGCGTGGTCGATGAAACTGATGTAGTAGTTGAACCCGTTGAAGGATCTTATGGGTGATGGGCCCCATAAATCTGTATGAATAAGTTCAAAGCTATTGATATCCTTAGAGTGAGATGTGGGAAACGGTAGCTTATGTATCTTGGATAATGGACAAGTTGGGCAAAACTTTTCTTTCTCATTAACTTGATGAGGAACATTACATAACTGCAAAGCCGTTTTTACAACGTCAAAAGCTGGATGACCTAATCTAGAATGCCAAAAATTTAAGCTAGACTGATTTTTCAATTCACTAGCATAAGCTGAAGGTTTCTTCTTATACTGCTACTGGTGGATGTTTGGGTAGATGATTGTGAGCTGTCATGGCTGGAAAGGGCAAAAGAGTATAGACCATTTTTAGCAATCCCCCTTGAGCAACACCTCCCCTGTGACCTGATCCTTCACCAGACAAAATGAGGGATGAAATTCAAAATAAACAGAATTATCCTTTGCAAATTGGGAAACACTGAGGAGGTTTTTCGTGATTTGCGAGACATGTAAGAGATTTTTAAGGAGAAAGGAATGTGAGGGATTGGATGTAAAATATTTAACTATTGAATTACCGAAATGAGATATAGACAAACCTGAGCCATTTCCTACTTGAACCTTATCTCCTCCTTGATATTCAGAAGCCATGTTTAGATTACCAAGCTCGTAAGTCAGGTGATTGGTCGCGCCCGATCAGGATACCACTCATTGTCATGGTAGTAGTCGCTGGTGGACATAGAAGCAACATTTGCCATCGGCTTCCTTCCCGAATTACCTCCTCCTCCATAATTTCTTCCTTGTTGCTGTCCTTGAGTGTTGTTGACGGGATATTCATGGCTATCTTTGTAGTAACACTGTGCAGTGTTGTGATTATCTCTATTACAGTAGGTGCACCACTTTTTGTAGTTGGTGTACCTTCCACCTCGACCATTAGAATTTCCACCTCTTCCAGACGAATTTCTACCACCATTAGATCTGCCCCCTCGGTTTGAGGGACCTCTGCCTCTCCACGAATTCGAGTTTCCTCCTCTGTTGAATCCTTGTGTTGCCATTTTGGCACTAGGGACAACTCCATCTGCATTAATTTGGAGGGCTTCAAGTCCTTCGATTCTACTTTCAAAACTCAAGAGCAAAGAATATACTTCTCTGAGTGTACATCCTTCCATTTTGGCCGAAACCAATACCATAACCGGGTTATATTCAGCTCCTAGCCCGCCCAAAATATATAGGATGTGATCGGTATCCGATATCTTTTGCCCAGCAGCAGTTAGAGCATCACAACAGCCCTTGATTTTGTTTAAATAATCTCTCATCCTCATGTTGATTTTCTTTATGTTTTGAAGTTGGAGCTTGTATTGCATTATCTTGGCAATGAACTGACTGGTGAAGCTCGAATTTAAGGCTTCCCAGATGTCTTTCGAGGTCTCCAAGCCGACAGTGGTGACCAAGAGTTCTTCTGACAGGGATGAGAGGAGCCAAGAGACAAGAAGTTGGTCTTGCCTAACCCACATGCTGCGTTGAGGAGCAGCTGGATCTGGTTGCTTGTTATCTCATGTGAGATACCCCTCTAATCCATAGCCTCTCACTGCTGCGAGAATCTGCTGCTTCCATACCAAAAAATTAGATTCCCCGAGTTTGATAGTAATGAGCTACGCCTGGGGTTGGATGATTTGAAATGGGGTTAGAGCTGTTTGGGTTTCTGCTGGTGTGGTTGATGTTTCGCTGGGGATTGGTGTTTGGAGTGTAGGTTCCGTCATGGTAACATTAAATAAGGAAGATATTAAGTGAGAGGATGGATCAGGCAACAGCTCAAAAGTTGTGCTCTGATACCATGATAAGAAAGCTGTAAATGGGACTTGATAAATAAAGGAAAGATATTTGAATTGCAGCCATTTTGTATGTCTGTTACATTAATTGAGTGAATAACCTTTACAGAATATCACTATAAATAGTAATGCTACAAATCCTAGCTAAAACCCTAGGAATACTCTAGAATAATCCACGTGTCTTGTGCATATTGGTGGCCTGCGGATTTGAACAGTAGACTTGATTTGCTGCATGAGCCTGTGGGATCCAATTCCCTACAATGCATGGTGTGCATGGTAAGTTATTTTCCTCAATAGATGTCAACATGGCCATTGACGATAAAACATTAAAATAAAACCCACAAAGAATAAAATGATTTCTTTTTCTTGGACGGGAATGTGGGAGTGGAGTCTGAACCTCTAACCTCAATCATAAACTTTTAAGACGATGATACTAGACTATCAAGGCTTGTGCCAAAAAAATGTTAAAGATTTGGAACAACAATAAAGTTAATTCCAAGGATCTTTACAGCCTTTGGGGCCATCTCTTTTTACAATATTCATTATAGGTTGGACAACTTCCTCTACCCTGTTAGATAGAGTGCGACTTCCACATTCTATTTCCACTTTCTCTGCTCCATCCATTGCATTACACAATCTGAAATAACAAATATATAGCAATAACAAGATTTATCAAATAATTCCATAATTTATTTAGTTTCAATAATCCTAGAATCATAAATACAGTGTTGTTCAAAAGATAGTGGCTCTTGCTTGCTAACTAGAGCTTTCTTGTCTATGTATTTTGGTACAAATTCATCATACATGAAAAATATCACCTGCACCCAAAAAAAAAAGAAAAAAAAAAGAATATAGATTGAGAAGAATCGAGAACATTATTGATGGGATTTGAATGGATGAAGGTAGAAGGGGAGCCACAAATACATTTTAATTCTTTTGGGACAATGCAAAATTGGTCCTTTTGGCATTTTTATTATTATTATTATTTTGTGATAATTTAATATCAATAATTACTCTCTCTTAATCCTAAATTCTAGTCGTTATAAATTTTGTTGGAGACATTAAGCACTCTCGGAATAAATAAACATACCAATTTATAGTAAGGAGATTCATTTTGTACCACTATGTAACTTATCTCTTTCATCCAAAATCCCTTTCCTTCCTCTACAGTTTTGCTTTCTCTCGTATTATAATGGACTGTTTAAGAAACGACAATATTGGAGACATTAGGGAGACTTACTGAGCATATTTTGACGAAATATGATCGTTTTGCTAAAATAACTTTTTTTTACAACAAAGTAATTTTTTTGACCAGGAATTAGAATCACAAGGAGTATCAAATTTGCACAATCTGAGTATAGATTTGGCAAAAAGAGCTCAACATATAAATATATTATATATGCATAAAAAACCAAAGGAAAAGCTACCAATGTAGGTGTATTAGACATAGGCAAAATTTGGTGTACACCAGGTATACAATAAATCTTATTATGCATCCTGGAGGGATTTTTTAAAGTTTTTTAGAGTATTAGGATTTTTTAGTTTTTCAGTTTTTTTTTTTTTTTTTTTTTTTTTGGGGGTGGTGGGGGGGGGGGGGTGGATTTTTAGCATTTTTAGGATTTAGGGTTTTAGAGTTTTTAAGGATTTCAGGCTCCATTTGGATGGAGGGATTTGTGCTATGGATTTATAAATCCATTGTTAAATCCACTCCATGTGTTTGGATAAAATACTAAATGAGTGGATTTGAAAATCCAGATTTTTAAATCCACCCATTTCGAAATCCAGGATTTGAAATTCTCCATTTTACACTATATTTGGGTGAATTTCAAATCATTTGACAAAGGTAGTCATTTACAAATCACTCCTGACTCACACTTCTCTCTCCTCTCTCCTCCCCCCCCCCCTCTCTCTCTCTCTCTCTCTCCATCTCTCAATCTCTCTCCTCCCCGCTCTCTCTTCTTCTCTTCTCCCTATCGCTATCTCTTCCTCTCGTTCTCCAATAAAATGTTCCTAATATTTTTTTAATTCTTTTTTTTTTCTTTTATCTCCAATCAAATGTTCCCAATAAATTTTGGGATATAAAATACATAATATGTATATATGTGTGTATATATATAATTAGAAAAAAAAATTATTCGGTTAATTTTGATGTAGATAAATATTATTTTATTTAATAAAAAATATAAATTGTTAGTTTAAACTTTAAAGAAAAAATTTGAATTTTACAAATATTGTATCAGTGTTTTGTCAAATAATGGATTTGAAAATTTTGGATTTCAAAATCCTTTCACAAATCCACCATAAATCCAAACAAGGGATTTCAAGTCCATGGATTTCAAATCTAAGGATTTTGAAATCTATTCATTTTAAATCCCTTGACAAATCAAATCCCTCCATCCAAATGGGGCCTCAGGGTTTTTTTTTAGGGAGGATGCACTATAAGCTTATTGTGCACCCAGTGCACGCAAGACCCGGTCTTAGACATATCCCCCAGTTTCAGTTTCAACCAAGGATGAAAATATCATTTTTCTGAAAATATCGATGTTTCAATTTTACGGAGATTTCGGAAAAATATCGATAAAGTTTTTTAAAAAAAAAAAGGAAATATACTAAAAATCTAAGAATTTGTGTGACTAAGACTTTTTCATTTTTCTTCTTTTAGTGCATGCAATTCTTTGGAATCAAATTTAGACGAATAATTATGAGATCTCGATTGTCGTCAAACTTTTACAGATAATCAGAAAAAAAAAAAAAATGTGTAGATCATAAGGAAAATTCTACACTTATTTTTCTGTTTGATTGGCATACAAATTATTTATGTACATGTCACTGCAACAAATTTGAAACATACACCCCTACATTACATAAGCAAAAGCACCTAGAGTGATTTTCATTTATATATGCTCATAGCATATCATTGAAAATCTCTTTAATCTCATTTTGGTTTGAAGGTAACGCCCCGTGAATTATTTAATATTTTATCATATTTAATTATTTTATTTTTGTCTTATGATATTTTTTTTAATTAATTATTAATTATGCCAATTATTATGTTAAAATTAAAGGTAAAAGTATATTTTATGTTATTAGGTTTTTAATATTTAATTTGGACATAAGTCCAACGCATTAGTCAAGCCCAAACCCATGATTTTTACTTAGGGAACAAGAAAATATTTTCCTAGTCTAGTTAGGAGTAAAAAACCCTAGATATTTATTCTATAAATAAGGGATTCATGCCATAAATTAAAATCACAACCCACATAATCTATTTTAATTAGAATTTTCGTCCAAAACACAGTAGGGACCTTCGGGAAGCCGACATCATCGTCCGAACCTATTTTCCTCTTTCACTTTAATTTCAGGTATCTTCTTTATTAAATTCGAAAACTATATCTATACACATTATTTTTCAATGAATTTTTAATATGTTATTCTATGATATGTTCTCAAGCTACAGTAAAAATTTCAATTTTTGGATATGAATTCCATGTACATTCTTCTATATTATTTTATAATTCAAAGATATCCAATTATTAATTTTCGAGATATAAAGGTTTTCTCATCGCCGCGTAGAATTTACAGCTGCAACTATTCCGGTTTCAAAAATCCAAAAGTCATATTTTTACTTCTTATAAATTTATGAAATTTAAATATGGTATTCATATATGAGTTATATATTCATATTCTAAATTGTAGATTTTTCCTTCTTATATGTTTTGAGATATTAAATATTTATTCACCACTACGCACTATATATATAAGTATTAGAATTTTTATTTTCTTTCAAAATAATTCCACACATTTTTAAAATCATGCCCAAGCTCTAAAATTCCTATTTATTTATTCCTAAGTTCAAGCTAAATATATATCTTATATTAATATTATGGTGACGACGATATGGAGGCATGAAGGATTAGGATCATAATTAATCTTCATAAGCACATCCACATGAAATCCTCGAAGTGTATTCACGCATCACGTTACAGGTGGGGTTCTTACTTTCTGTATTAATTATATATGTTTGTTTCATTTATGTGATTAATTGTTATATTATGTAATGCAAGACCTAAGTTGCATTATATTTTAAGAAATGCAAGACCTAAGTTGCATTTATAAGTTTGATTGATCAATCCCTATAAGTTGGTGTGATCTGGGGCAACCTTTGCATGCGTATGTTATAAGTTGGTGTGATCCAGGGCAACCTGTGCACACATATATTATGTGTAAGTTAACCGTTATTCATGTTTATGGTTCGAGCATGTATTTTTAATATGCACTTGTAAGATGCTAGTGTAGCTTACCCCCCACAACTAACATTTTCAAGTTGACTTGGAGTTGCGTAATGGGAGTCGAGGCAGGCGGTCAAGCATATGAATATTTTAGGGCTATTTATGTTTAATTGAATTATTCATTTATTTATTTATTGTGTTTATTGTTGGATAATAAAGTGTCTTAGTAGTTGATTGGGATTAAATGAAAAGTGTTTATACTTTGACTTGTATAACTCTAGTTACTTTTGAAACTTATGGAGATTTTACTTATTAATTAATTAGAAAATTAGTTTCTACTTTTCTTCCGCTGCTACAAGTTAATGTTTATGAAACAGGATTATATGATATGTTTTGCGTACAAAAAATGACTATTTGAATATTTTTTATGAAATTATTTATGCTCAAAATGTTTTAACGGCCTGATTTATGAATAATCTTATATTAAAATTAAGGATTTTCATTGATAGAATTATTTGGCTCTTTAAAATGCTTAAAATAGAATTTATGAAAATCGGGTCGTTACAGAAGGTAATGTTATTTCATATTTCAAAGTATTCAAAACTTGACAAGACAGGAATATAAATATACCATTTTTTAAGAAAAGTTAGGAATATGAATAAGATACAAATAGACCTCTTAATTTTTATTTTTTTCAATCATATAATTTTATTTAAAAAAACAAACATATAGGCACTCTAACTTTTCAATGCAAAAACGAAATTCACACTTCCATTAATTTTAACATGTGTCATCAAAATTTAAGCTAATGACTACTTAGTTGTTTAAATAAACAAAATTTCTATATTATACGATGCTAGTCTTTATTAACCAAACCACATGGCGTATTCCAAAGTTAAAACAAGGGGCAATGAGCTAGTCGTGAAATTTTGCCAGTTTCTCAATCGGCAGTTACTCCCACTCGTTCTTCCATGTGTTAAATGTCGGATGAAATGACTGAGAAGACTCTCTTATATGTGTATAAGAAAAAGGAAGAGGAGAAAATAATATAAAAGGAGTTATAATAATTAAAAGGGAGGAATGAAGTCAACCACCACCCTGCCACCCTCTTTGTGATTGGATTTGTATTCTGCAAAATAAAAAAGATTTAAAGTTATCACAACTTTGCATGTGGTTACGAAACCATGCGTGGGTTAGCTAATTAACACCGTTTTTTTAAAATTAACTAAAGTGTGTATTTTCAATTGAAAAGTTAGAGTATATATCTGTTTAATTCTAAAACTTTTAATGTTTATCTAAACTTGAGAGTACAATTGAGGAGCCTATATCCCATAGAAATATAAAATGCCTCTTACCTTTTACAATCAAATTGTGATGAATATTTGAACTTAAGCTTTGTCTTAGATTGGAAATCACCTCGGTAAGGCTTGAAATTGATTCTCTTGTTCTCTACCACTTACTGAGCAAGAATGCTAAGGGTCACTGAATCCTGCAAGCCTTAACAACAGAATTTTTTGAGACTCTTGCAGAGGATGGAGGTGAGATTGTCTCATATTCACCGGGAAGGGAATAAAGTTGATGATCATCTTGCCAACTTGGCGATGAAAAGAAGATCAAGTGATGAGTTTTTTAATATTGAAGATTGTATAAGTCTTAAAGGCTTTGTATATATGGATGACTTAGGCCTCTCAAATTTTAGATTTTCCTCATAGGCTTTGAAATTGTTATGCCTAGATTTCCTTATGTATATCATAAGACTCTTTGAAAGCTTAACATACAGGTAGGTCTGGGATCTGCCTAAATCCTCCCATCCTTGTGATGGTTTTTGCCCAAGAAAAAAACATTTTCTTTATTTAGGGATGTTGAAAGTAATACCTATGGGTTTGAAGTAATATGCTATATTTTGAAATCTAAATCTCCTATTCTTAGGGGTGTTAATAATAGTAGTACTACTACTACTACTAATAATAATAAGTTGCTTCATGATTTACAAAGCTCCAATGAGCGAAAATATTATAATCAAGTATAATTTGTAAATTTTGAATTTAAATATATAATCCTAAAAATTTTGACTCATGGGCAGATAATAACCTAACTACCCAAAATTAGGTAGAGCTAGGGTTAGGTTTATAATGTTCTCGGCCCGTCAAAAAATGGTTCAATATATCGAGATATATATCCCTAGTACTCCCTCCGTCCCGAATGAACTTGCACTGGGGCTCCGGCACACATATTAAGAAAAGTTGATTTTTGATAAAAAGTTGACTTGGTCAAATATGGAAATACCTTTATTAGCTAAAAAACAGATAAAGATTAACAACTTAAACCTTCCCTCTTAATTTTTTTTGTTGATCCTGTACCTGACTTACACATCACAAGTTACTGCAAAAAACTCAAAATTCCACCAAAATCGTTCAAAATTCTGGATGAACAGTTTGGTGGGAAAAATTTCCCACCAGAAAAAATTCATTCACATCAGTTTTTTTACATTTTCAGCACAAGTGTTCAAACTTTACAATTCCCTCCTAAAATTGAAAATCCTAACTAAGAGCCTATAAATACAGCATTAAATGTCCCCAAAATCCACTTCAACAACAGCAACAACAACATAAATTCATCAAAACAGAAGTCAGTCAGCAATGGTGTGCACAAAAACTGGGAAGAAACTAGCTCCATCAGACCGGATCCAGATTGCTCAGTTCTTAATGGCTAACATCACAGCAGGTGTTGTACATCATGGCAAAAATAGTGGAAGCGGGTGCATCATTTGGAGTTAGTCGCCGAACAGTTCAATACATATGGGAGGCTGCAAGGAAGCAAATGTTAGAAGGTTTAGCAGTTACGTTCAAGCCCAAGAAAGACGGTGTCGGGGTGATAAGAACAGAGTTAGATGTAGAGCTGATGAAAAGCATACCCTTTTCACATAGAGGCACCATAAGAAGACTAGCCAAAGGCTTAAATGTGAGCAAAAGCAAGGTAGAAAGATGGGTGAAAGCCGGTTTGATCAAACCTCACACAAATGCCATTAAACCTGCTTTAACTGAAGCAAACTTGCTGCAAAGGCTTAAATACAGCCTAAGTTCATTGCACTTCGACCACCAAACAACTACAATCAGGTATGACTCAATGCACAATGTAATTCATATTGACGAGAAGTGGTTTTACATCCAAAGATGCACCGAAAGAGCATATAAACTAGAAGGTGAGGATGACCCATATAGATCATGCAAAAGCAAGCGTTATATCTCTAAAGTTATGTTCATGACCGCTGTGGCAAGGCCACAATACTCAAGCCAAGGTGACCTTTTGTTCGATGGAAAGATTGGCATCTTTCCATTCACAACACAAGTACCGGCTCAACGCAACAGCAGAAACAGAGCTAGAGGTACACTAGTTACAAAGCCAATCGACTCGATTACCAAACAAGTCATCAAGGAATGCATTTTGCAGCAGGTACGTTTTCAAGCTATTAGAAACAAAGTCATCATATAGCTATTTTAGTCTAGTAAGCCTCCAGGATGTGTTCCTTATGCATTTAAGGTTTTTAGAACACAACGGTGACTTTACTTTTAAATATGGTCATATCTGGGCAGATTATACCAGCAATTGAAGCCAAATGGCCACTACCAGCAAGTAAAAACATCATAATACAGCAGGACAATGCCAAGCCACATATAAGCAACTTTGATGAAGATTTTAGAAAGGCTGCAACAGAAGATGGTTGGAATATACAATTGGTTTGTCAGCCACCTAATTCACCGGATACTAATGTGTTGGATTTTGGCTTTTTTAGAGCCATTCAATCACTACAAGTGGAAACAACATCAAACACTGTTGAACAGTTGGTTGGGAATGTGATTAATTCTTTTGAAGAATTTGAGGTAAGCAAACTTAACAATATTTTCCTAAGCTTGCAGGCTTGTTTGATAGAAATAATAAAGTTGAAGGGTCACAATGGCTACAAGCTTCCACATTTAGGAAAATCAGCCTTAATTAAGGAGGGAAAACTACCCCTATCTCTAGAAGTTGATGAAGCATTAGTGAGGGAAAGTATTGAGTATTTAATGGATCAAGAGCAAGCACAAGGAACATATGAGATTGGGGGTTTGATGGCTGATCTTGGATATGCGTAGTCATCGTTTTAATCTTTTTTTTTAAAAAAACACATTTTGGGATTGTGTTTACAGCTTAAACACATAGGATATGTGAATTTTGCTTAAGCTGTAAACACTCACATGTCAACTATGTATTCTAGATCGATGTAGACTCTTTCTTTAAAAATATTTGTCATTTTATTTTTGCAGTTTTTATCCCTCAGAAAAGGCTCATCACAGGGACAAATTAGGGACCTAGTATGCAAGTTCATTTAGGACAGAGGATGGCTACAACAGATCAAAAAGACTGGGCAACACACAAAATTGGGCCACCAACAGTTTTTATGTCAAAATTTATCAGCTTTAAAACTGGATAGCACACATAAAAGCCACCAATACAGTTTTTGATAATTTTCTGCACAAATTACCACTATCAGTTAGCACAAGGAGGCACATCATTTAGTCTGCACAAATAAGATCTCGGACAGCAGTAACACCAACACATCTTATTGGCCAAAAAAAATGGATAGCAAAATTCAAATGCCACCAACACATTTTTTGGAAAAAAAATCTGCACAAATTACCACTATCATTTTGCACAATTATGCAAATCATTTAGTCGGAATAAATAATCAATCGAGCAGCAGTAAAAGACAACATAAAACTGAAAAACTGGGCAGCACTCTAAATTGGGCCACCAACACAGTTTTTACTCTTTTTTCTGCACAAATTATCACTATCAGTTTGCACATTTCGGCCCATCATCTAGTATGCAGAAATAAGAACATAAGAAAAGCCCCTTCACATTTATAGCATGAATCAGCACAAATAAAACCAGATCTGGTAACAGAACAAGTATTCCTCCAAATAAACTGGATAGCATAAACAATGCCACCAAAACAGTTTTTTATCCAAGAAAAGTAAGGAAAGGAAACCTTTGCTAGAACAGGAAACCATATGGTCAAAGTCTCGTGGAAAAATCTCCTCTTCTCTTTCGAATCCAACCACTCGTTCACCGGCTCTACCCCAGAAACCAGATCTCCAATTTCCCGAACCACATCCAGCTCTAGCATGGAAGCGGAACACAGATCCGAAACCAGATCTGATTCCTTTTCTTTGAGGCATGGCTGAATGGCCAACAGATCTGAGGAGTCAAGCACTAAAGACACCTCAGAATCAGAAACATAGGTCCCAGACAAGATAGATTCCTCGCCGGAATCATTAAACTCAGAACTGAATATTTTGGGGAAGATAAGAAGATGGTGAATCTGGGATGGAGGGTAAAAGGGGAGGATTTTCTTTGATTGAACGGAGAAGAAGGGAGCGGCGCAGGGAGTAGGGTTTCGTAGAGAGAGAGAGAGAGATGATTGAAGACTGATGCTGAATAATGGGTTGGGGTAAGGTAATGGGTGGTAATGGGCTAGGAAATCCTTAATTAGCCGGGGATTTGGGTCAGAGGATTTGGGCTATTATAATGGGCTGGTAGTTATAATTAGGAATAGATTAGGGATGGCAATTTTGTAATAAAGTGATTATTGTGGGGTATAGTTGTAAAGTTTTATTTCCGAAAATGGAAAGTGTGCAAAAGGGGTGGGACACCCCGATTAGGTAAGTGTGCAAGTTCATTCGGGACGGAGGGAGTAGCATTTTGTGCCTGCGCATACTTGATGTCGACTTCAAACGGCAACCATAAAGCTCTCCACTGTTATAACTCTCTCTCTCTCTTACTTTTTTTTCAGATTCCTTCATTTTTTTATTTTTTTTACGTAATCATTTGATGACCAAATAATAATTTGGTGATGGGTGTGAGTAGGCATATTTAATACTTTGAGTTACTTCAATTTTTTTTTTTTTTATTAGATTTCCGCTATTCAATTGATCTGTTTTGGAAAAAAGTTTTGCTGTTAATGGTGATTGCTCGTCTCTACTTGTTCAGTTGTTTGTTCATGTCTTGAGGCTTGTTTCCTTAGCTTCTACTCCCTCCATTTCACGGGAGTTTGCACATGTAAGGTTGCACAAATATTAAGAAAAAAAATATTTTTTGCTTTTTGATTGATTTTTTAAAGGCTGAGATTGAGGGTGGTGATTGTGAGAGAAATTCCTTTTTAATTCGGGTGGGACGGAGTCACGGTGGTAGTATTATCCAAACAGAGTGCTTTCTTTTCCTCTTTAAATTAGATTTTGTTGGAACTCTAAACTAGTTTAGCTACATGGACAGCACCAGCAATGGCGATATTGCTGGAAGACATGATATGATAAATTTTGCTTTGTCTTGCTCTTTTTCTGAAACTTTTAGTTTCCGAAATTGTTTGATTAGACAATATTATTTTGATATGCTTTGAGTAGGTTTCTACAGACAGAAATCGATTTACTTTTGGTAGGCCTAGTGACACTTAATAAAAAATCATATTAGAGACGGAAATTAGTAACGGATAATATCAATCACAAAATAAAAACAGAATAGAAATAGAATAGCGACGAAAAGTGACACAAAAATCCTTAGTATTCTATTAGTGACGAATTAGCAACCGAATATTAGAGACAAACATAATCCGTCTCTATTTTGTAGGTAATTTGGTCTCTAATTTCATAATATAAAGGAAATTTTCGTCACTAAATTTAGAGAAGGAAAAAAAATCGGTCTCTAAATTTCAGAGACCAGTATTATAGAGACTATCCATTTCGTCACTAATCTGTCACTACTTTAATTTAGAGACGAATTTGTCTGTCTCTAATTTGATTATTTCTTGTAGTGTGATGCTCTGAGTTATTTTAGCAAATCTATTCAAGTAATATTTTTGGTATTTTGTGTTTCAGATCCGCGTAAGAAGATGTGCTTGTTAATGGAGAGTCCTCTCATGTGATATTTACTACTCAAAGTGAACTCCAACTACTTGTTATCCTTGCATTTGACATGTGTTTCAGATCCTACGGCCTAGTTCCATACGATCTAACATCTAACTAGGCTAGAGATATTTATCATATTTTTAGTAAAAGTGAACTCCAACTACTTGAGCAACATGGGAGGCACCAAAAATGTTGATCTTCCGGAAGAAATGAAACAAGAAATTTTATGGAGGTTGCCTGTGAAAAGCCTGTGTCGATTCAAGTGTGTTTGCAAGCAGTGATGCGCTCTCATTGGAAGCCCGGGTTTTGTAAATCAGCACTTTTGCCATGAGAGCAATCAAGAGAGACTACTTATTCGGCATGACATATCTGGCAAATGGGAATATGCATTTGCCTCGCCTATTGATGAAAGGTGTTCTCGATATGAAGATACTGATCATCTACGGTTTCCTTCACTAGTTTCAGATATAATAGGACCCTTGAACGGTGTATTCTGCGTGATTAGTTATACGGGAGCTACGGCTTTGTTGAACCCAGCCATGAGACAGATGTAGAAAAGCTTGGAAGAAGCTTGATTATAGAGAGGAAATCAGTTTACAACTTGATGAATTTTACAATGAGATGGTTTCCCCCTTTTTAATACGTGAACTAATCTGTTTTAACTAATGTAACAGATTTAGTTTAACTAACCTATCTAATTTACTAATCTACCCTTTCATCTAACTTTAATAACTAACTAACTCCTCCTTCTTTGATACCCCCCCTCAAAATGGGAGTGTATATTTAAAAGTCCCATTTTGGACTTGAATTCTTTGAACAAGGCTGGTCCGAGCGGCTTTGTAAGGATATCTACCAGGTTTTGTTCTGTCGGTATTTGAATGATTTTGAGGAGACGTTCTTTTATCTTTTTCTCTAGTGTAGTGGTAGTCGATTTGAATGTGTTTCGTCTTCTCATGTAAGACGGGATTATGTGCGATGCTGAAAGCGGCTTTACTGTCAGTGTACACAGTTGCTGGCTTGATGAAGTCCACCTTCAAATCTTGTAAAATGTAAGATATCCATTGCAATTCTGAAGCCGTGGCACCCATTGCTCGATATTCAGCTTCTGCAGAGGATTTACTAACTGTTGACTGCTTCTTTGATTTCCAAGAGATTAAAGAGCCACCAAGATAGATGGCATAGCCCGTGATACTTCTCCTGGTTTGTTCACAGCGTGCCCAATCTGAATCTGTAAAATCTTGCAACTTATAGTTAGTTTTGGATGGATAAAATAAGCCTTGACCAATTGTGTTTTTAATATATCTCAACAATCTATGTACAACAGCTAGGTGAGCCACAGTAGGATGACTCATGTATTGAGAAAGAGTCTGGATAGAGTATGACAAATCAGGCCTTGTAATTGTGAGATACAATAATTTGCCAACAAGTCTTCTGTAAACAGAAAAATCAGTTAGTAATGGTGAATCACTTTGAGTAAAAGATTGTTTTGAATCCATGGGAGTAAGACATGGTCTACTACCTAAAAACCAGAATCATTTAGGATATCTAGAGCATACTTTCTTTGACAAAGTTGAAGGCCATCTTTAGATCTAGCTACTTCAATACCAAGTATGTATTTTAGAATACCTAGGTCTTTAATGGTGAATTTTTTATGTAGGAAAGCTTTGACCTGTTCTATCTCAGTAAGGCTATTTCCTGACAGGATTATATCATCAACATAGCATAACAAGACTGTAAATGAATTACCTGTGGTCTTTGTAAATAAAGAATTGTCTGCTTTGGATTGTGTGTATCCAAAACTTACCAATGTTTTTGTAAGTTTGTCAAACCATTGCTTAGACGCCTGTTTTAAGCCATATAAAGACTTATTCAGCTTGCATACTCTGTTGTCACCTAGTTTACAATAACCAGGTGGTGGTGTCATGTACACTTCTTCACTTAAATCCCCATGTAAGAATGCATTGTTTACATCACATTGATGTAGATGCCAATCTTTTGAAATAGCTATTGATAGTAAGATTCTTACAGTTGTAATTTTTGCAACTGGTGAGAATGTATCAAAATAATCTAGGCCTTCTTGTTGTGTATAGCCTTTTGCAACTAACCTGGCCTTATACCTATCAATGGTCCCATCAGGCTTATATTTAATTCTGTAAACCCATTTACACCCTATAGTGTGTTTATCTGCTGGTAAGTTAACTAGAGACCAAGTATTTGTTCTTTCTAAAGCACTCAATTCTGTTTGCATAGCATTTTGCCATTCAAGATCTTTGCAAGCTTGATTATAAGTTTTAGGTTCTGTTAGCTGGCTAATGGAAGCAGTAAAAATCTTGTGTGCAGTAGAAAGCTTATCAGCAGATAAATAATTGGCAATTGGGTATCTAAGCAAGTTAATACTCATATTTGACTTATGATTTATTGATGGTGGTAAAGAAGTGTTGTAAACACTTAAGTAAGGTGGAGGAGCTTGGTGTCTAACTGATCTCCTAAGAGGAGTATTCTGATGACTTTCAGTTGCACTACTAACTAACTCCTCTTCCTCACTTATGTCGTTTTCATTTGTACCTGTAGTGGAACTGACTAACTCCTCTGCTAAATCATCATGTATAATGACATTAGGAAAAGAATTATCAACAACATCAGTATTATCAGCAACATCAACAGCATCAGTATTAACAGCAACATCAGATATGGAAGTATTGGGATCAACATTATCAAAATTATTAGCATCAGCTGCAACATTATCAGGATTACAAACATCAGGATAAACAGCATTTGCAACATCATCAAAACATTCGAGACTGCTATCTTCAGAAAATTGGTTATGATTAGATGTTAATCCATTCATCACTTTATCAGCAAAAGGAAAAACAGTTTCAAAAAATTTCACATTCCTAGAAACGATGATTTTCCCAGTATTTAAAACAAGTAGTCTATAACCTTTAGTACCCAGTGGATATCCCAAAAAAACACATTTTACAGCTCTTGGATCAAACTTATGCCTATGAGAAGTCAAGGTGCTTCCAAAACACAAACAACCAAACACTTTCATATGTGAGTAGCTAGGTAATCTGCCATATAACTTTTCAAAAGGAGTTATATTTCCCAATACAGATGAAGGTGTTCTGTTTATGATGTGGGCAGCCGTCATAATACAAAAACTCCAATATTTTAAAGGAACAGAAGATTGAAAAAGTAATGACCTGGCTACTTGTAACAGATGTTGATGTTTTCGTTCGACAACCCCATTTTGTTGTGGTGTTTCAACACAAGTGGTTTGATGTAAAATGCCATGTTTGTTATAAAAATCATGCAACAAAAATTCTGAGCCATTATCACTTCTCACTATCTTAATCTTTTTATTAAATTGAGTGTTAACCATATTGTGAAAATTTTCTAAAGCTGCCTTTACATCAGATTTGGCTTTGAGCATATATGTCCATGTACACCTACTGAAATCATCAACTCTAGTTAAAAAATATTTTGCACCACTAACAGACGCAATACTAAAAGGTCCCCATACATCAGTATGAATTAGATCAAAAGAAGCAATGGAGACAGAAGTAGAAACAGGAAATGGAATCTTCTTTTGTTTTGCTTGAGGGCAAACATAACAGTTTGTATTGTTCATATGCTGAACTGGTACATCTATACCCTTTATAAAGGACAAGTTCTTGTGAGATATGTGTCCTAACCGACTATGCCAGATGTTGTAACTAGAAGTAGATGCAACAGAGTTAGCAATAGAAACGTTTACAGAATTAGAAGCTTTTAGAAAATAAAGTCCCCCCTCTTGCTCAGCAAAACCAATCGTCTTCTTGCTGCTGCTGTCCTGTAAAACGCAATGTGAAGACAAGAAACTAACAAAGCAATTGGAATGCTTGGTGAGGTGTGATATAGACAAAAGATTATAAGTAAAATCTGGGACATATAAGACATCATACAAAATAAGATTAGTATTCAATATAATATCCCCAACAAATGAAGCTGTAGCTACATCATTATTTGGCAACTTGACCGTGACATTAGTTGGCCTTAATTCAGAAGTGTAGAGTGCAGAATTGCAAACCATATGATCAGTAGCACCAGTGTCAAGGATCCACGTAGAACCAGAACTAGAAACGGAACTGAAACAACAGGAAATACCTCCAAACTTACCTGAAGGAACATCGGGAAGATTTTGAGCAAAAACACCAGCTGCTAGATGGGTGGAACTGTCTGAGGACTTTTTATTGTTGGCATAGGCCAGAAACTGCTCAAACATCTCTTGGGTAAACAAAGGATTAGAAGAAGCAGGTTCATTGTCAGTATGCATAACTTGTGAAGAATTAACATTGTTAGAACTAACTTCCGATTTTCCTTTCTTTCCCTTAGGACCTCGCCACCCTGGTGGATAACCTATGAGCTAAAAACATCTATCAACAGTGTGACTAGTGCCTTCACAGTGAGAACAAATCATAGACTTCTTCTTATCTTTGTAGTATTTAGCATTTTTGGCTAACATGGCAATGGATTCAGAATCTGGAGAAGGTAAAGAAAGACTCAACTGCCTCTGGGATTCTTCTTGCAATAATATTGAGTAAATCTTGTTTAAAGGAGGAAGGGGAGTTTGCATTAACAATTGACTCCTCACAACAGAATAAGACTCATCAAGACCTTGTAAAAATTTCATTGCACAATCCTTTTCTTGAATTTGATTAACCAATTTAGGCAAATCACAAGTGCAACGACCACAAGTACAACTCAAGATAGGCCTATAACTAACAAATTCATCCCAAAGACTTTTGAAAACATTGTAATAAGAAACCAAAGATTGCGAACCTTTTGCAATAGAACTGAGAGATTTATCCAAATGGTATACGCGAGTTCCATCAGAACGAGTATACCTGACTATTAATTCATCCCAGAGATCTTTTGCAACTGTGAAGAACTCCAATGATTTCTTTATGTCAGCATGAATCGAATTGAGAATCCACATAAGGACCAGATCGTTGGCACGAACCCAAGCCGAAGTGACCACCGGGTCATCAGAAACAAACGGCGACGGCAAACTGCCGTCGATCAAGGCAAGTTTATTCTTAACACTAAGAGCCCGTTTTACTGCATGGCTCCAAGACAAATAATTCGAACCAGTAAACAAATCAAGAACGATAGCTACTGCAGGATTATCATTCGGGGTTAAAGCAAGAGGCGAAAAAGGATTCAGTGCTGGGTTAAGCTGAAGAACCATAGTGAACAGATTTGGGAAGAAAAGAAGTTGAGGGAAAACGTCTCAATTCGTCTCACCAATTCACCAGAAAATAGAGCGCGGAAGCAAGAATCAAGACAGGATCATTGATTAATCAATTAATCAGAAAAAAAAAAAAGGAATGACCGGGCTCGATGATACCATGTAGAAAAGCTTGGAAGAAGCTTGATTATAGAGAGGAAATCAGTTTACAACTTGATGAATTTTACAATGAGATGGTTTCCCGCTTTTTAATACGTGAACTAATCTGTTTTAACTAATGTAACAGATTTAGTTTAACTAACCTATCTAATTTACTAATCTACCCTTTCATCTAACTTTAATAACTAACTAACTCCTCTTTCCTTTAATAACAGATTAAGCCATTCCCTATAGTTCCTGCTTATTTGGAGGGATATGGATTGTGGGGGCTTGGATTGGACCCCTCGAGTGGAGATTACAAGCTTGCTTATGTTCGGTTCGCCAAGGGTAGAGAACTGGGGGCTTTGGCTTCAGTTTGCAACTCATCTAGTGATTCGTGGAGAAATGTTGAGGATGTGGATTTGGTTGAAATTGATAGTGGATATATGCCGATGTTCAGTACATATCTGAATGGAATATATTATTGGCTAGTTAGGACTTATCCTGGTTTTGAATTTGTTATCCTTGCATTTGACATGGGCAGTGAAAAGTTTCAGACAATACAACCTCCACATAAATCTAAACCAGGATGCCTTACTTTATATGATGATTCATTAGCTTTTCTAACTGTCGACTACATGAATGGTCATGATACATGGATTGAAGTATGGATGTTGAAAAATGACAGATGCTGGGTTAAAAGTCAAAGGGTTGGCCCTTTTCAAGGCATCGTCCCACGTCCGGATTTCCCATATCCGCTTATTTTAAAGAAATATGAGATGTTATTAGAGACAAAGATATCATCTTTTGTTCTCTGTAATCTCTCTACCCGAAACTTAAGGAGTGTTGAATATAAATGGGTGTACGCTGGATTCGGACAAAAGGCCATTTTGTATAGGGAGAGCCTTGTTTCGATAAAAGGAGAGGGTAACAAGTGCATGCTCTAGGATACTTCTTCCAGGTCTATTCTTAATATTCTCTTGGGATGTTCACCTCCAAACAAAGATAATCATCGTCTATATTTAGTTTACTTTAATTCAGCTTAGGGTTCAATTTCAATTTCAATTTCAGTTTTAGTTTCACTAAACATGCAATAGTTGTAGAGAAACAGAAGTTGGTAAAAAAGTTTTTTAGCATATTCATGAACCTCTCAACAATTTTCTTGAATGTCTGGTTTATGCTAAGCTTTGCTATTCATTTGGATATTTGAATTTGCAGATTACATGGCTCAAATGCCTATCCCTTTGGTATGCCCTTTGAACTTGCTGAATCATATATCTATTATGTTTCTACACAGATACTGCTTCTTAAGTAACGCCGTTTTAATCCTTAGTGCGACTGGTGAAGTTGATGTTGTCAATACGACGCCATAGTGTGGAGACAGACAGCCTGGGAGGAAGAGGAAATCATTGATGTGTAACTGAATTTAGGATTTTTAGATCAACTTTTCCAAATTAGATGGAGAAGGTATCCAGTCGTCTAGTGTTGTTTGTTAATAGAAACGTTTCAAAGATGAACAGAAAATAGCTGTCAGGCGCGAGGCACATGGTTTTCTAGCAGGTGCGCCTTCATCCTTCGGCGGGCACTGTTCCAAAGATCGCCTCTGGTGCCTGAGAGGCGCACACGATTTTGTTCCCACAGTAAAACACGGTCTTTATTTAAGGTCTTCCTACTTTTTTATTTTTATTTTTATTCATCTAGCAGTTCTAGGGTTTTAGCGCAAATTTCAACAAAAATAATCCCATTTCCCACCTTCGAATGATGACATCTCTGTCCAATAATCTCCTCAGTGTTTTGGCGCAAATTTCAACAAAAATACAACACAGTTCTAGGGCTTTCGTAACATAGGGTTTCAGCCCAAATTTGAAAATATACAACACACTTTTGAAGACCAGAGAAAACCAAAAAAGACAAACTGCCCACTGTCCACTATCTATTTTAACCTCGTGTTTCAGCCAAAATTAAAAAATTGAGTCTAATTATAGTTGAAATTCATTTAATTAGCATGTCTAAAAAGCGCGCGCCTCGAGCGCCAAAAGCCTTTTGCGCGCACCTCGCGCCCTAGACATCTATGCAACGGAAGACATGTTTATGACATTTTGATGTTTTCTTATTCATGTCAATCTATATGTTACATACTGGAAGCAAAATTAAAGAATTAATGATAGTATTAATTGCTACAGCTTCAGTATTTAGCATATTTGTGCTTCTCTTGGGATCAATCTAGCCAGAATGGGCTTATTTTAGCATTTTGTTACAAAAGTTGGCCAATTGATCCAGGTGTTAATAGGAGCGGCAATGGGGCTCATTTATGGAAAATTCTAGAAACCTGTAGAATAAGACTGATAAAAACTAGATAATTATATAATTAAATAACAGGGGAAAATTTTTAAAAATGAATTTGGATCACAATCTAAGTCGGTGGAATGATTTTATAACTAGAGAAGTGTATGTGGAATTTTATGTTGCACTTTTACCCTATTTCGATCGCATTTCACCTTAAAATTCAGTTAATTATTTTTTGTGTGATTTGTGAATTTAAAGTTCATAATTTAGGTTCAAGATTCAAGATTTATGTTTAGATTTAGTATAGAGTTCCACTTTTTTGGATTAGGGTATATTTTCTATTGTAGACTTACAATTTTACGGTTCACAATTCATGGTACATGATTTAATGGTTCAATATTTTTAATTCAATAGTTTATAGTTTATGGTTCATGATCGGGGGCGGTACGTCCTGGGGCGATCGAGGCGGTGTCGCCGCATCGGGCCCCCGCCAGCGAGGACCCCTAATTTTTTTAGTATTGTGTATATATATATAAACATGTATATATACATGTATATATATATATATACTAATTACATATGAATAACTGTATCGATAGGTGGTGCAGCTTAGTTGGTAAGTATTGGTAGGAAAAAATCTTGCATTTTGATGAGGTCTCTCAAGTTCGATACTTCTTGAATGCTATACTTTTATTTTATTACCTGTAAATAGTACATAATATGTTACTTAATTTTTTTAAGAGGACTCATTTTCTTTTTCGCATCGGGCTCTTTGAAATATTGGACCGATCCTATACATGATACATGCGTTAGAGTTCACGATTTCGATTTTAGAATAGGACACAATTGAAATAGGATAAGCGTGGGATTGAGGATCCTTACCCAGAGGAGTAAGCATGTATTTAATGTGAAATAAGAAAAATAATAAAAAATTAAGCTTAATGTGGGATTGAGGACACAAATTTTTTTTCGAATAATTTTATCTTTTGTACAGCGACACTTTTTTGGAGGGAGTATTAAATAAAGATCAAGTTCTGCCGAAACACTCCTCAATGAGTATTTGAACTTTTCTTTATAGAAAAATATCAAAGTCCCACTAAATTCCTTCTCAACCAGAATAGATATTATGAGTGAATTTTTTGTTCGACGATTTTATGTGTGACGAAATATATTTTTATAGGAAAAAAATTAATATTTTTACAGATGAAAATAATATTTTTGCTACAATGATATTTTTATAGATAAAAGTAATACTTTTACTACAAAAAGTAATATTTTTTTTGTCAAAGAAATGATAATTTTACAGATAAAAATAATACTTTTACTATAAAACGTAATACTTTTTCGCGTTTGATAGGGATGGCCCGGTCACTTCGGGTTGGGTTAATACCTAACGCCCCGGCCCACTAACTGGCCCAGAACCTCGGTCCATTAACCGGCCCAAAAGGTCCAGAGGTACGCGTCCCGGATAACGCGTGTGGCGCGGCCCAACTTATGGCTTGTTCCGCGATTCAAGGCCCACGATCCGTTCCCAACCACCATGCAGCGGAAAAGAGGTGTGATAATAGGGAGTTAGTTAGGGTTCAGTAGGGTTTAGTATAAATTGGAGAAAAGAACTCTGAATTAGGGTTCGCATTCTGTATTCTGGAATTACTACGTGTAAACTCAAAGATCTAGTAAAAGAAACACCTCGGCAGGTACTATTTTGTGCCCGTGGACGTAGATCTCCGGATCGAACCACGTAAATCTTGTGTTTTTTCATATTGCTTACGTAGGTTTTCGTTAAGTTTCTTGGATATCAGATTGCGCATTATCAGCGTCATACGACCGTCACATGGTGTGACGGTCGCATACAAGTTTTTTGTCTTATATATACATATATATTATATATATAATAATGATATCGAACCCACCGGTGGTTCTCTTATAGAGCCCATCTGTTCATATATTCCGCCACCTCATACTCACATCACTAACAAATTAAAACACTGATATATATATATATATATATATATATATATATATATATATATATATATTATTCCTTCCTCACCTCTTACTCCCCAAAATAAAAAATAAAAAATCAGTTTTCACACCACTAACAAAAATTCGCTATATTTTTTATTCCTTTCTCGCCTGTTACTCACAAAAATAAAAAATAAAAAAATTCACTTGTTTCCACTATGCAAGATTTTTTTCTTCCCTAAATTATTTTCTCCGTTTTTTTTTTCTCTCTAGAAAATCAAATTTTTTCACGATACCAGCTTCTTTTCTTCCCAAAATAATTTTTCATCAATTTTTTTGCTTCTATCATCTCTGTCTCAAAATCTTAATAGTAAATTATAATAATAGAATTATTTTTGTTGCTTATTCTTCCTCTTCCTTTGCAAATTTAAATTCGTTTTCATTTTGAAATTAATTGTACGCAATTTTACATAAAGCTCCTTTAGTTCATTTCATCTTTTACGTAACTACTTTAAGTATGTATATATATATATGGACATATTCTTTTTTCTAGTTTAGATTGATTTAATATCAGGGACACTAACTTTTTTACTTTTTCGCAAGAAACGGACTTCATTTTTTAAGCTTCTCATTACTCGTAGGAGTCCCACTGCCCCTAGCACACTTTCTAGTACTCATTGAGTAAATCCCTTATTTCTTCCGCGCATTTAGGGATGTACACGAATCAAACTGTTCGCGAACTATTCGGGGCTTGGCTAGAAAAAATATTCGTTCGAAATCGTTCGTTGGCCTAAACGAACCGAACTCGAGCTTAATATCGACCTCGAATTTTTTTTCGAGCCGAGCTCGAGCCTATAGATGTTTGGTTCGCAAGCTCGCGAACTAGGCTCGCGAACTATTCATTAATATTTTTATATATAAAAAAAAAATTAAATAATGCATAAAATTGGATTCAATAGGAATCGAACCGACCTTTTATCGAATCGAGCTCAAACTATTTGCGAGCTTAGAATTACACGCTTAACGAACTCGAGCTCGAACTATGTTCGTTTATTATGTTATCGAGCTTTTGCCGAACTGAGCTCGAATTATTTGCGAACCTAGTAATTACAAAACGAACCGAACTCGAACAAAATTTTAGAAGCTCAAACGAACACGAGCCGAACTCGAACACAATAAAAATTTAAACGAGCCGAACTCGAGCCTTAGACTGTTGGGCTTTATTCGGCTCGTGTACATCCCTACGCGCATTGAGCTTAGGGATACGCTATTTGTTAACATGATGGCCAGGATAAACTTTTCATTATAAGATATGACATAACTAAGTAATTAAATCAAACCATCTAAAAAAGAAGAAAAATAACATAATTTAACAAATCAAAGTATTTATCATGTTTGCTTATATTTTTTATTAAACGCCAATGTTGAATAAACTTAATTATAAAATCACAACTCATTAGTCTATGATTTTTTCTTCTCCATATTGTAATATATTTACATTCATAGTTAATTAAAAACAACACATATATGAAGTATTGTTAATTCTTAACTTAAAAATGATGAAAATATTATCAAATAATTTTTTACATATGTGCTTATGAGAACCCTTTTAATTTTTTTTATCTAAAAGATATGGCAAAACTAAAATAATAATAAATAAAAAATTAAACTACGTACCTCTATTATATTAACTCACTATCATTCTCTTTAAAATTATATTATTCTTACTTGCATCACTTTGTCAAAATTGAAAAGGTCAAAATGTTTAAGTTTTCATAATCCTTGGCTTAAAATGATAAAAAGCACATCAAATAAATTAAGTATATGCTTAAATTGTTTACAAGCTCTTGAGATATAAATCAATATACAACTATTTTTATTAAATTTGGGGTGGGGGGGGGGGGTGGGGGGAGGGGGAAATCAAGTAAGAAAATAACTATTGAACTCTCATTTACCCTTCTTTACATATTTCAATTCTTATTCAGAACTTTAATGGTACACATTTTAATAATCCAATTTAATCTTACTAAATTTATATCAAATTACTTGATTCTTTGTATATGTTATAATATGATCTAAGGATGTTTTAGTTATTTTAGTTATGATATCAATTTGTAGGAAAAAAATTTATTTTTAATCCAGTATGTTAGGCCTTGTCCAGTAAAAGTCTTGTATGTTATATAATTTCAATTCTAGTCCTGTATGTCTCCAAAGTTGTCCAATTTAAGGACACTGACCATTAGAAATAACCAATTTGGCCACAATTAATCATGTGCGATGCACGTCACGAATAAATTTGAGAAAGATGAAGAAAGAAAGAAAAATAAAATAAAAAATTATAATGAAATGCACCTCATATGAAAATTAGGGATTACCTTTCTCTTTTCTTTTTTGGCCGAGCTACTAAAGTAATTAATTTAATAATTTGATATGTTATCTGGACTAATACTTGATACATAAGAATTAGCACTAAAAAGCCCTCAATTTATTAGTCTAATTCCGGCTAAATTGGTCGTTGGTGATGGTTAATGTCCTTAAATTGGACAAATTTTGGAACATACAGGACTAAAATTGAAATTTTCTAACATACAGGACTTTTATTAGACAAGGCCTAACATACTGGACTAAAAATGAAATTTTCCCTCAATTTGTAAGACGCAACTCGTATTTTTTAAGAATTAGGGAGACATGAATAATTTAAATGACATAAGTTGAAGTTTAAATATAACTACATCATCCATATCATAAAAAATATTATTTCTTTAGTAGTGAAATATCACATTCTCATCTAATTAATTAGTAGAAGGCTCCATGATTCAAAAATAATTTGAAATACATAAGTTATTGGTCATGAAAATTGAAGTATCTGATGTCAATGATTTGGAATATAAAGTCGTAAAAATTGAAAGTGCTACTCTATAAACTCAATCCAAAACACAACCAAATAAATTTAAATTAAATAAAATCATATCCACTTAAATTTTCATTTAGAAAAAATCAACTAAACAAGTAATAATTATATCATATAACGACAAAATAACAAAACTTAAATATAAATAGGTTATTTTTATTTTTTATGTCTTCTTTAATTTATTGGGAGTTAAAATATAAGTTATTTTTTCATCATTATTGTTTGGGTTAATTACAAAATGCAACCTGTACTATTGGCCCTTTTTCCATTTCTAGTCCAAACTAAATATTTTTTTCCGATTGCAACCTGTATAACACGTTTTTGTTGCAGTTTGCAACTCCGGCCATATTTCAGGTTATATAGGCCATGTGCCATACACATGACCTTCATGGGCCAATAATATGGCGACACGTGGTCACTAATAACAAAAAAAAAAAAAAAAAAACGAAAAAAAAGAAACAAATACTTATAAATTATTTCAAAATTTCAAAATAATTCATAAAAAATATAAAAATAATTTAAATTTATAAATATTTAATATAAAAAATAAAAAAATATTTTGAAAATTTTAAAATTCAAGAAACTAACAAAAAATTCTAAAATAATTTTAAAAATTCTGAAAATAAATATAAAGAAAAATCAAAAATACTTTTATTTTGACAAAAAACTGAAAAAATTGTAAATTATTTAAAAAATTAAAATAATTTATTAAAAATATAAAATTATATAAATTTCTAAATAATTTTATTTAAAAAATTAAAAAAAAAATTGAAAATTTTAAAATTCAAGAAATTAACAAAAAATCTAAAATTTATTTTAAAATTTCTAGAACTAAATATAAAATTTGAATAATTATTTTGAAAATTTCAAATTCATTTAAAATCCAAATAATTAAAAAAGATTACTTCTGAAAGTTATTTTAAATGAATTTGAGAATTAAGAATTAAATTTCCAATTCCTCTCCATTTTTTTTACGCGCGCATAGAACAATAATAATTATCATGGACAGTAGAAGTGTGGGTCTTCTCTGAAGACCTGGCTTCTCGGCCTAATGAAACTCGACAGCTATTCAAGCGGCAAGACGACGACGGAACTGCGAAAGGGAAGGCCAGCTTCTCTTTTCTTTTTTCTATTTCTATTTCTAGTTTGACGTCTGCACCGAACAGCTGAATCTCCTTCAATGTGTCCGCCAACGAGAGAATTTTAAAATTCAGGAAATTAAAAAAAAAATTATTCTTAAAATTCTAAATTTTTTAAAATTCAGGAAATTAACAAAAAAATAAATTAGATTTATGTTAATTTCCCGAATTTTAAAATTTTCAATTTTTTTTTCATTTTTTATATAAAATTATTGAAATTTTTATATAATTTTATATTTTTAATAAAAAAATTAAATTTTTTAAAATAATTTACTAATTTTTTTATTTTTTTTTCAAAATAAAACTATTTTTGATTTTTTTATATTTATTTTCAGAATTTTTAAAATTAATTTTAGAATTTTTTTTTTTGTTAATTTCCTGAATTTCAAAATTTTCGGAATATTTTATTTTTTTATATAAAATTATTTTGATATGTATATAATTTTTATATTTTTAATAAAAAAATTTACTTTTTTAAAATAATTTATAAGTATTTTCGATTTTTCTTTTTTTTTTTTATATTTATTCCTGAATTTTTAAATTATTTTTAGAATTTTTTGTTAATTTCCTAAATTTTCAATTTTTTTATATTAAATATTTATAAATTTTAATTATTTTTATATTTTTTTGTGAATTATTTTGAAAATTTTAAATAATTTATAAGTATTTTTTTTCTTTTTTCGATTTTTTTTAATTAGTGGCCACGTGTCGCCATATTATTGGCCCATGTAGGTCATGTGCATGGCACATGGCCTATATAGCCTGAAATATGGCCGGAGTTGCAAACTGCAACAAAAATGCGTTATACAGGTTGCAATCGGAAAAAATATTTACTTTGGACTAAAAATGGAAAAAAGGCCAATAGTACAGGTTGCATTCTGTAATTATATAAGTTATTTTTTCATCATTATTGTTTTGAAATTAATTAGTGTAACTTAATTATATGACAATTACGTGTTTGGCCTTAACTTATAGTTATAGATGTAGGAATATTTTTGTCCATACATTATTTTGTAAGAAACACCCGTACTTTTATAGGTAGCGGGATTTCTCCTTTTTTACTTATTCATTTCAATATATTAGGTTCTTGTACCTTTATGTGTAAAAGTTGAGATGCTTTTGCTTTCAGGAAAGCCCTAAATCCTTCACCTAATGACCAAAATATTCTACAGAAGGGCTCACTTAAAATAATAAGAAAACCAACTATAAGCCAAATGCAACTGTATAGCACTACAATAAAAGAGGTCTTTTGTATAACATTTTTTTATCGTCACAAATTTCTCTACAAATTATTGAGACCATTTAAAAATTACTTTTAGAGAGAACTAGTTGTTGCAAAAAATATTTGATGAGCATTTGAGACCACTTTTGTGATCACAAATATATTATTTGCGTCCGAGTTATTGAGACGATAATAAAGTTGTGACAAATACTCATAAGTTGTGAGAAATACTCATTATTTGAGATCACTTCACTTAAGTTGTGACAAATACTCATTATTTGGGGTCACTTCTTGTAGTCTCAAAAGACCCTTGTAGTGTAAACATAACAAATCTTTGAGAGAAAAAAAGACAAACAAATAAGGGAGGACGACTGTATTCTGATATATGAGTCATCTTTCAATGTCAATGTCTCATTTTTTTAGTTCAAGTAAAAGCTTAAAATTTTTATTTCACGAATTCCTTATATAATTACCTTGATAAAATTATGCAAAAAGAAAAAGTTGAACCTTCTTAAATAAGACTCTTTTTAAGGAACCGAGGGGATATGATTTTGGTTAAAAACCTTAATACTTTAGTATGAAATGTTTATTAAAATGTATGAGTTATAACTATGAATACTATATAACTATTACCAATGTTTTTTAGTTATATCATTACTAAATTAATTAATTTCACGACTTGGGGTTTTTAAATGTATGAAATGATAAGCTCTTTAGAAAGGATGCTTTATTTTATTTAATGCAATAATATATATGAATCTGGCTATATTGTTAAGTGACTGAATATATCATACAAGACTATAAAATGCAAACTATAAAATAAAATCATAATTATTATTTTATTTCAAATATATTATTAATTACTAAAATTCCAATAGAGAGTTTATTAAAATATCTTGAACATAATTTTAATGAATTTTAATAACACAACACATTTTAACAACATAATAAAACTGTTGTAAATTAAAAAAAAAAATGGCTTTACAACAGTTTCGCAAAAATGTTGACATTAGTGGCGTCTAATAGAATAAAGTATTGTCAAAAGACAACAGGTTTGGGGGTCCGTTGATAAAAGTGTTGTCTATCTGCATAAAAAAGCGCTAATAGATGGCAGACACTGAAAACTGTTGTATAACTGTTGTCTATTAGCATGTTTTGTCGCTAATAGACAACCAATTGTTGTAAAACTGTTCACGATTACACAACACTTTGTGGAAAAAACTGTTTTTTATTAACTGTTGTTTATTGATGAAATTATTGTAGTGTTATCTATATAAGTCAATTTTCAGTCATGATCAGTTATATGTTTTGAATTAACATGGGAAGCAGGGGCGGGCCCGGGGGAGTGCGACAAGTGCCGTCGCACAGGGCCCTCCGTCGGTGAGGGCCCCCAAATATTTTTTTCTATATATATATATATATATATTGATATATAGATATAGTTCTGATATATTTATTACACTGTGTGCTAAATGAACAAATGAGTTTATTGTCCAGTTGGCTCTTGGCCTCTTGTTAAGGCCTCCCAGTAGGTCTAGTGGTCGAATCCTGCTGTTGCCATTTCGATTTTTTTTTTTTTTTTGTTCCTGAAAGTTTTCCTTTTGCTCAATTTTTCATAGTTGATTTCGTTAGAATTTTTTTTTCTATGTCAATAAAGTTAGACTAGTTTTTTGGAAATTTTATTTAATCATTTTCTGTGATTTGAAATATTAATACCAAAACATTATGTTTTTTTTATTATTTTGCTTTTGTATATTGTGTCCAGTGAATATAATATTGTTTATATAATTTATTTGCTCAATTTTTCATAGTTGATTTCGTTAGAATTTTTTTTTCTATGTCAATAAAGTTAGACTAGTTTTTTGGAAATTTTATTTAATCATTTTCTGTGATTTGAAATATTAATACCAAAACATTATGTTTTTTTTATTATTTTGCTTTTGTATATTGTGTCCAGTGAATATAATATTGTTTATATAATTTATTTGCTCAATTTTTCATAGTTGATTTCGTTAGAATTTTTTTTTCTATGTCAATAAAGTTAGACTAGTTTTTTGGAAATTTTATTTAATCATTTTCTGTGATTTGAAATATTAATACCAAAACATTATGTTTTTTTTATTATTTTGCTTTTGTATATTGTGTCCAGTGAATATAATATTGTTTATATAATTTATTTGAATATTTATTGAAAATAACTAGTACCCAATATTATCGTCGCACAGGGCCTCCAAAAATGTTGGACCGGCCCTGATGGGAAGCACCAGAAATGTTGATCTTCCGGAAGAAATGAAACAAGAAATTTTATTGAGGTTGCCTGTGAAGAGCCTGAGTCGATTCAAGTGTGTTTCTAAGCATTGGTGCACTCTCATTGGAAGCCCGAGTTTTGTACACCAGCAATTTTGCCATGAAAACAATCAAGAGAGACTACTTATTCGGCTTGACAGACCTGACAAAAAGGAATATGCATTTTCCTTGCATATTGATGAAATTTGTTCTCGGTATGAAGGTACTGATCATCTACGGTTTCCTACACAAGTTACAAATGTAATAGGACCCTTGAACGGTGTATTCTGCGTGACTGGTTATAGGGGAGCTGCGGCTTTGTTGAACCCAGCCATGAGACAGTTTAAGCCATTCCCTTTGCTTACTACTTATAATCCACCATGTATATTTTTTTCTCGCTATTTGTGGGGACTTGGATTGGACCCCTCGAGTGGAGATTACAAGCTTGTTTGTGTTCGGTTCTGTTGGAGTGGAAGACTGGGTAACAGTACTTTAGCTTCAGTTTGCAACTCATCTAGTGATTCGTGGAGAAATCTTGAGGATGTGAGTTTGGCTGGAATTGTCCGTGGAGACAATCCAATGTTCAGTACATATTTGAACGGAAGATATTATTGGCTTGTCGAGACTTATCCCTGTTATGAATTTCCTATCCTTGCATTTGACATGAGCAGTGAGAAGTTTCAGACGATACAGTCTCCACAGAAATCTAAAGCAGGGAGCCTTATTTTATGGGGTGATTCATTAGCTTTTCTAACTCCTGATATCGTGAATGGTGGTGCGAACTGGATTGGAGTATGGATGATGAAAAATGAAAGATGTTGGATTAAATGTCAAATGCTTGGCCCCTTTCAAGGCATGCCGAGGGCGCTTGGTATTTTTAAGAAAGATGAGATGTTATTAGAGACAGATATATCATCTTTGGTTCTCTATAATCTCTGTACCCGAAAATCAAAGAGTATTGAATGTAAATGGATGTCCATTGGACTCAGAGAAAGGGCCATTTTGTATAAGGAGAGCCTTGTGTCGGTAAAAGGAGAGGGGGACAAGTGCATGCTCTGGGATACTCCTTCCGAGTTTGTTAAGAATTTGATGTGTTCACCTTGAAACTGGTAAGAGACAGTCCTCTCATTCTGTTTCATTCTTCTGGCTTATGCTAAGCTTTGGTATTCAGTTGGGTATTGCTACTATTGAATTTGCAGATTACTTGGCTCAACTACCTCTCTTTTTTTATGCCCTTTGAACTTGCTTAATCAATTCATAACTCTATTATGTTTCTACATAAATACTGCTTCTTAAGTAAGGCGGTTTTAGTCCTTGGTGCGACTGGTGCAGTTGATGTTGTCAATACGATGCCAGCCTAGGAGGAAGCATTCACTTGGCACATCAAGAGGAAATCTTAAATGGAACAATTGAAATCGTTGATGTGTAACTGGATTTCGATGGATAAGTATCTAGTGATCAAGAAACGTTTGGAAGATGAACGGAAGACATGTTTCTGAAATTTAGATGTTAATGATAGTAGTAATTGCTGCAGCAGCTTCAGTATTTAGCATATTTATGTTTCTCTTGGGATCAATCTAGCCAGAATGGGCTTATTTTAGCATTTTGTTACAAAAGTTGGTGGAATATGGTAACCGTTAAAAATTGTGCTCATTTATGTAAAATTCTAGAGAAATGTAGAAGAAGATTGATAAAATTTAGATAATTATATGATTAAATAATAGGGGAAAAATCTAAAAAGTAAATCTGGATTACAATTTAACACCGGCCTGGATATCTATAAATAGAGAAGTAAGCATGCATTTGATATGAAATAAGAAAAATAATAAAAAAAACTAAGCCTGTTTATTTCGCCACTTCAAATTCAATGTTTCGTGGAATAAGAAAATATAGTTATGTAATTAAGTAGGTTATTTATGTTACTATAAAAAAAATTGTAATATTTTACTGAAGTGACTTCTTTTAACAATTATATTTTTTCTAACAAAAGTGACTTTTTTTAAGGGAGTACTAAATAAAGATCAAGTTCTACCATATCACTCCTCAATGAGTATTTGAACTCTTTTTATAGAAAATTATCAAATCCCACCAATTCCTTCTTAATCAGAATTTATTTTATAATATATATATATATTATGAAAGATCAAATCTCGTCAAACTCTTTTCCAATCATGAAAAAGTTCTACTGATCAGTTCAAACTAAGAAGGAAAAAAAAAAAAAAAAAAATCAAATCCCAAGATTTACACTTAAAAATAAAAAAGGATTGAATCCTACCAAAATTATGCTTAATACTAAAAAAGAATCCATTTAGGATGAGTTTTTATAAAACAAAAAAAAAAAAGAAAACCAAATGTGAATGTCCAAAATAAGCTGTGCAACAGAGTTCATTTAGAGTGTTACTACGGATGCTTGACAATGTGGTGGATATTAGGGATGTGTATGGAACTTGTAATTGAATTGTAAACTAAATTGAAAGTACACCTAATGGAAAAAATAACCGTTGATCTTTTACTTCGAGTCAAATTGTACAGAAAAAAATTATGGTATGATTTTGAATATTCGGTAATATATGAATCGAGAACCGTACCAAATTGTACCGAAATGACTTAAATCGTCTTGTACCGAAAATCGAGAATACAAAAATATATAAAGATACTAATAATTTCAAACATAGAGTAGTTTGCAGGTTTTGTACATAATGTTCATACACAATTCTTTGGACGACCTTATTTGAAAGGTTTACTTATGAATTGATATTTATGCCATCATGAATTTTAATTTCAGTGACGACGTGATCTGAGTATCTTGATTTTTTTCAACTTTAACTTTGATATTAAAAATCCTGAAAATTTTCTGAATAATCGAGTTTGTCTTATAGAATCAAACTAGATCTAACTGTACATTTTAGTTCGATTCTAGTTCTTAGATTTGAGAGTATCGAGTTTTACGGGTATTGAATTTTTCAAATCTCTGAACCGTTTTGTCCTATGACACCCTTAGTAGATATGGGCGAGGTTTCCTAAACTCATAACCTATTACCTTGATGAAAAACTATACCCGTAGACCATCTACTTCGCTTCATCAATCCACAGGGTTTACTCACCCTACCCCTACTGCTTATTTATTACTTTCTTCATTTCATATTAATTGATGTTTTAGGATATTTTTTTCTTTTTCAATTAATTGACATTTTACATATCTTCCACCAATTCTACCAATTTTCTTGAATTCTAAAATATCTCTATTTTTCAAACAATCAGAGATATTTTGATTTGGTCAAATACTCCCTCCGTCCCGGCTTAACCTGCCTAGGTTGACCGGGCACGGAGCTTAAGAAAAAGCAGTTGACTGAGTGAAAATGCTGACTTTTTTATTTTTTGGACTTTTTTAAGTAGAGGGATTAGTGTGTTAACACTTCCCTCCACTTTTATTAATCCAAAAAAAATTTCCTGTTCAAAAAATGCAGAAAATCTGGAAATTAAAAATTTCCACCAAAATTGAACAGCAATGTACCTGAAATTTTTTGTGGGAATTTTTCCCACCATAATCAAAATATTTACATATTCCCACCAAAATTGAACATCAGAATCACACCAAAAATTTCAAACTTAAATTCATACAGATCCAAACTGTTTCAGCTATAAATACAGCCATTTAATGCTGCTAACAGCTTATGTTACAGACTTTAAAGTAATTTTACAGCAAAAATGGGGGGGAACAAAAAGGGCAAAAATACATCTCCGTCAGATCGACTTCAGATTGCACAGCGTCTTCTCGGCCACAACAATAATGGCAAGCTAAACGACGGCATCACTCTAGAAGTCGCTACATCATTCGGAGTTTTCGTCCGGACGGTACGTTCCATTTGGCAAAATGCGAGGCAACAAATTTCAGAGGGGCTGCCGATTTCATATCCACAAGTTAGGCCAAGACCACCTTCATCACAACTCTTAAAGCTGGATGAAGAAGCCATTATAACCACCCCTTTCTCAAATAGAGGCTCTGTAAGGAGATTAGCTAAGGAACTAGAAGTCAGTAAATCACAAGTTGGAAGATGGATAAAGGCTAGCAGCCTCAAAGCACACACAAATGCAATCAAACCAGCTTTGACTGATGCAAATAAGCTTCATAGGATCAAATACAGCCTCAGTTTTTTAGCTAAAGATATTATCAGCAATAACATCAGCTTTGGAAGCATGCATAATATCATCCATATCGACGAAAAATGGTTTTACATGCAACGATCAAGTGAAAGGGTTTACAAACTGCCAACAAAAGATGATCACTACCGTGCTTGTAAGATTAAGCGATTTATTCCAAAAGTAACGTTTATGGCAGCCGTTGCAAGACCGCATTATACAGCCGAAGGGGAGCTGCTGTTTGATGGAAAAATTGGCATTTTTCCATTCACACAGTAGGTTCCAGCCATCAGAAATTCAGCAAACAGACCAAGGGGCTCCATGGTTACAAAACCAATAGAGTCTATAAATAAAGAAGTCATCAAAAACTGCCTGTTATAGCAGGTAATTTCACTCAATATCAGAAAATTATTCATCATTTATTAAGTGTGTGAAGTAAGTCTCCTAAAACAGCCTTTTTGTTTATGTTTAACATGTGGGCTAATTTGGTGACATTACTAACACATTTGATGGTGAATTGTTTGCTATTTTATTTCATCACATGGTTAAACTAGATACTACCAGCTATAAAGGCAAAATGGCCAAGATACGCAAGCAAGCAAATCATCATTCAACAAGATAATGCGAGACCGCATTTACTAAACATAGATGCAGATTTCAGGAGAGCTGCAACTGAAGATAGGTTTGATATCAATCTTGTATGTTGTAACGCCTGGTATTTTTTATTATTATTATTATTAGTTGACTTGATTTATTAAATTGGCCAACCATTTTATTCATTTATCCAATAGCCAACACCAATTCAATTTGGCCCATTTAATATTTTCGAGCTCGAGTTATATTGGGAATTATTATTAGCTTGCAAATCCGTTTATTTGCAATCTACTCGTTTATTTATTAATTTATTTAAGCTCCGATGTCTCAATAGGAATTAATTTATAGCATTCATTCATTTATTCATACATGTCATAATAAGCCCATCTCTTTGAGCCCAAGACTCATGTCCAATTCACTAATGTGCAAGAGCCCATGTCTTGAGCCCAAAGAAATCCAGAATTCCAAACAACTGATTTACGCTAATTACTATTGATAAAGATTTTTCAAAATCTCATAATCCCTATCCAAACTCCTAAACCTAATGGGAATACATTATATATTCCGCAACTAAATTAATAATTCTCACACAAGAAAAACACAGTCAGAATCTTCTACCGTCACAACACTTTCGGCTAATCCTTGACAAGGTATCACCCCGTCTCTATTTTTTTTTTTTTTTCCGTTATGAATTGATTCGTCTCCTTCGTGGAACCGTTTCAACTCTTCAGTTACCGTCTTTTAATTCTGCTATTGATTAGAAACGTCGACGGAGTTTCGTCACTTTATAAACAATCATTGTCGCCCTGTAGTAAACAAGAAATGGGGAGAACTGGGATCGTACTGTAAAAATCTATTTTTTTGTATTGTGTGTGTTGTTGAGTGTAGTAATATGTATAAGTCTGTATGTGTATATATATATATGGCGTGCGGATGAATGAGGTTACGTCGTGTGTGTGCGCAGATGTGGGTGTGATTGACCGGGGCGTGCTTGTATGTACTACTGTATGTATGTATGAGGATGCCTTATTAATGGAGGGGTTGAAGAAGAAAGTCAGTGGGATAAAGAAAAAATAATATATATATATATATATATATATGAAAGAGGTGTGCGTCTACTGTTATTAATGAAGAGAGAGAGGGACTTGTTTTTAGTAGTTAATGGATAATGATGATGTTATACATTGATTCCAAAATAAAGGGAGTGTGATGTCTGTACGTTGAATGATCCAGGTGGGGGGAAGTGTATATATTTTCTTTAAATTTCTTCCCTTTTCCTTATCATTGTTATTATTAATAACCTTTCTACTTTAGTATAGTTTATTCATTAAAAGGGGTAAATGGGTCTGGTGTTATGGGTTGGGAATTAACAATCCTTTCAAGATTAATTCTCCAGTTTCTGCAAATTCTGTATTAGGTCAACCTGCAGCAGTAGCTGAGACTCAATTCGGATAAAATTCAATCAGCTTTTGTTGTCCCAACCTTAAATCGTATTGTTTAATCCCTATATATTAAGCTATAATTAATAAATAAATATTAAAATACACGTGCCTTATACGTGTAGGTTGTATGGAATTCGGACCCCGGGCTTAATATTGCATGTCATTCCATCAGTTCTACTCAAGACAATTCAGGTGGGGGTTTTACTGCTTTTATTACTTTAATTGTATAATTGATTGTCTACATGTGCTTTTATTTCATTATTGCTTGCTAATACAAGTAATTGACTATTTGCTACTTGCCAATACAAGTTTAGCCATTATCAGTATGCTGCTTGCCAATACAAGTTAGCTCTATGTGACTTGCCAATACAAGCACATCATTATAAATGTACTATGTATGCCTTTTTGTTATATAATTTTTGTGATAAATGGTAATCCTCCACGAGCTGAAAGAAGCTCACCCCATCCCATTATTGATCCTTACAGATTAGCTTGGTGTCGACGGAGGAGCGAGGCGGATCGGGGCATATGATTATTAATTAATGTTATTTGAACTCATTTTTAATTCAGTATTTCGCCCGTTAAGTTTTGGATTTTTGCCATGTTAGTTGATTTTATTTTATTTAGCTAAGAAATTTTTAGGGAAATGCTTCCGCACTAGTGCAATTTAATTATTGTTATTTACTTCTTATTAGGGAATAATCATTTGCTTTATTTTATTTATTTAACTTCGAAATTGGGTTATTTAGTTAGTAATTTTGGGAAACTAAGCAAAAATATATTTTTGTTTATTTTTTGTTTATGTATTGGCTTATACAGGTGGGTTTGTGAAGTTAGATTTTAAAAATTTAGGTTGTTAGTAACGACTTGTATAAAAATTTTAGAAATTTTATTAATTATTAAATGAATTGAGGAGAAATATTTTATTAACAAATATTTTGAAAATCGGGTCGTTACATATGTCAACCACCAAACTCCCCCGACACCAATGTGTTGGATTTAGGGTATTTTCGGGCAATTCAATCTTTGCAGATTGAAACCCGCAGCTACAATGTTTTGACTTGGTTGCAAACGTTCTTCAATCTTTTGAAGAACTTGAGCATCCAAAGTTAAACAACATTTTCCTTACACTTCAGACTTGCATGACAGAAATCCTCAAAGTGAAAGGAGGAAACAACTACAAAGTGCCTCACATTGGGAAAGATGCTTTAGCAAGAATGGGTTCACTACCCCCAAACAATTCAAGTTGATGAGCAACTAGTGAGGGATGCCATTGAGTTTCTAATTGCAAATCAAGATGTCATAGAAGATGAAGAAATTGGGATCATTCTTAGTGACTTGGGGTATATGTAAAGTTGTTTTTCTTGTCTAAAAGCCATTTTGTGAAATTGTTTACAGTGTAAACACACTTGATGTGGTCATTTTGTTTAAACTGTAAATAGTTGATAATATTGAAAGCATTTGTTTTACGGAAATCAGTTTTGGAATATTTTTTTTATTTTTTAAGTTTTCCCTCAGAAAAATATTCATCATAGGAAAACTGTCAAAGGGCCCAAAAAAAATTGAATGACAGCATAAACTGAAACATAACTGACCAATTCAAGCCACCACATCCAATTTTTTTCTCATAGCATCAATAACACTCAATGTAATCACATAATTGCTTCATAAAAAAACTGTTGGGCAGCCTCAATTAAACACAACAACCTCTGTTTTTTTTTTTTTTTTTTTTACTTGACTTATGGTCCCTCATAAATTTTTCCTCATTGGAACCATATTGAATGACAACCCTTACAAACATCAGTAAATATGCATGTAATGCTACTGCATTCAATAACTGAACCCAATCAACCCAAAAAAAATTCAATTTTTTAGCAGAATTGCAGCTTCAGAGAGTTTACCACAGATTTAAACTTGCATAAAAAAATCAGCACTGTTTTTGGGTTCCTCGGAAAGATTTCATCCGTGGGAACATTATAAGCAACCCAAAATTGAATGTCAACATTTACATATTCAAAACTGAATATGTGAAGCTACTACATCCAATTAACTTAAACAAGACTGACAAATTCAAGTCAAACATCAGTACAACCCAAAAACAGTCAGTATTGTGGCTTCTATATGCATGCAAATTGCATCCAAAAATGGCAAGAACATCTCCAAATGACCCAGAAACAGAAATCAAATAAGCCCAGATTACATATTCAAATCATTTTCGTTTCATGAATTGCTGCAAAATCAAATAATTGGAGAACTGGCGAGGGATCCCTCAATCCCAGAAGGGAGAGCATTCCCGGGCGCATCTAGCTCACTTTCTGGAACGAATGACTCCTCTGAATCCCACACGAATCCTCCCTCTGACTCGGAAGATTCTAGATCCACAAGATCCCCCTCCTCCATCGCATAAAAAATACCTTCACGACCCAGAAAAACTCCAGATCCAAAAAGTCACCGACAAAACAGAGAAACAAATCAACAACTTAGATCGAGCATCGATCTACAAAGATTCATACGGATTTAGTATAGATCATAGTGAATGGTTGGAGGCGGGGGATGATGCTAGAAAGAAATTTTAGGGTTTCTTAAGAGAGAGAGAGAGAGAGATGGGGGGGGGGGGCAGTGATTGTGGATTTTCAGGAATGATTTAGGGTTAGATGGTGGGGTGGGGTATATTGTGGGTTAATTATATTAGCTGTAAATGATAGGTTTAGTTTAATTAAAGTAATAACATTAGTTAATTAAAGCTGATAATTTAATGGCAATCCTGTAATAAAATGAAAAAGTAGGGATAAAAAACATTGACTTTTTTTGTCATTTATGGGCTGGCAGGTTAAGGTGGGACGGATCGAAATGGCAAGTAGGCAAGTTAAACTGGGACGGAGGGAGTATTTAGCTGAGGGTATATCTGTCAAAATATTTTATCCTTAATTCTACTCGTTCATTTTAAAACGTCAATTAATATGGAACGCAGAGAGTATTTATTTTCAATATTTTTAAAACTGTAACTACTCTTATATTCTTAAAGTCTGCTTATTTATCATTTATTTTAAGATATTATTACTATAATTACTAGAATTATAACTTATAAATAATAGAGTTGTGCATAGAGTTTGGACATTATTGAAACCAGACAAAAACCCGGAAAAAATAAGTTTCGAATCGAAAATATTTGTTGACCATTTGATTTTTTCTGAACAGAATTGAACCAATTATTTTTTTTGGTACCGATTTGAATATTACTCAATTTTCCGAATCGAAAACCGTACTAGACCGTACAAACCATATCGAACTGTATTGAACCGAATAATCAAATAAAATAACATATTTTAAATTTAAAAATATATTATTACTAAATGATTAATTTAAATAAGAAATTTAAATTTAAATTATTCATAATTTTTTATTTAGTTATAACCTTATATTTAATTATTACATAACTAAATATATATATATATATAATAAGCCAAGTCATCCGGAAATAGTAAGTTAAAAAATTTTCCGCCCATTTTTTAGTTACTTTAAATAGACGTGAATTTGAAATTTGAATTTTGAAAAATCCAATTTTATTAGTGTGATTAAAATTTCGAATTATTTTTTTACATCTAAAATTCAGTAACAATAAATCTGTAGATATATTTATAACATAATTTGTTACATATTTTTTAAAATTTTGAAATTTGAAATTAAAAAATAAAACTTATCCAATTAAATAAATTCTCCTATAAATTCACAAAGTCTTCAGTAAATGAGAATCACGTTTGCTGCTGAGTATTTTCTATTTCTTATTCATTTTGCAATAGCTTTATTTCGCAATTATTTCCACTGTTTCTATTCACATTTGTTGATTTGAATTTCTATTATTCATATTCCTTCACCCATCTTTCATTCAGTGTCAACTTTGATAGGTACTTCACAGTGGATGCTCCAAGCAAATCAGAATAAGAAAAAATCAGCAACACTGAATCTTAATTTTGGCGAAAAGAACTTTGATGATTGTAAAATTCAAATCTATCTACCTTCATCGTTTTCTACGGTAATATTTAATCATCAAAACAAATTTGATTTTTTTAATTTCTGTTATGTGGATTATCTATATTATTGTTCATATATTGTGCTAAATTTTTCATTTTGTTTATAACATGAATACAGCCGATCTGTTTACATATTGGGAAAAGATTAGAGATAATCAACTCATTCGAGGTTCAACCGAAATAGAAGAATAATTCTGATTTTATTGTCGTAGAATTCAATTTTTTTATTTTCTATACAAAACACTTTATGTATCAGCTTCAATTGAAATTATAATTTTGTGAAATAGAAGAATAATTCTAATTTTATTGTTGTAGAATTCAATTTTTTTGATATTCTATACAAAACACTTTATGTATCAGCTTCAATTGAAATTCTAATTTTGTTCCATTTTTTTTCCCGATATTACAATATATGTTTACAATAAAATGACGTTGACAAAACTCAGGCAACAATCAAATCACATATAAATTTGAACTAATATATATTTTGAATGATCAGCAAAACTAAAACTCCAAATACACGTGATTTTAAAATTATAGGAATATGAATTATAATTATGACGTGTATATTAATATAAGAATCAACATTTTACTAAAAACTGCATCTGTTTTATCAATCTTTTGATATATAATAATATATAATGTTCAATTGAATATATCTGTTACATAATTAACAAATCATTCCAAATTGATTTCTCAATTGAATATATTTGTTACATAATTGACAAATCATTCCAATTTCGGATTTCTTAATCTGCCTATAAAATCGTCACCCACGTAACAATTATTCAGAAAAATCAATCAGTTTTCAGTTTTCCCCATATACATAATATCATGATATAAGGTTAAATTGATTATTTCATCTATTGCAGAAAAAATTATATAATATATTGATCTATTGCACAAATGAAATCACATATAAATTTGAACTAATATATATTTTGAATGATCAGCAAAACTAAAACTCCAAATACACGTGATTTTAAAATGATAGGAATATGAATTATAATTATGATGTGTATATTAATATAAGAATCAACATTTTACCAAAAACTGGATCTGTTTTATCAATCTTTTGATATATAATAATATGTAATGTTCAATTGAATATATCTGTTACATAATTGACAAATCATTCCAAATCTTTTGGATATGATTTCTGATTTATTAATCTGCCTATAAAATCGCCACCCACGTAACAATTATTCAGAAAAATCAATTATTCAGAAAAATCAATCAGTTTTCTATTATATCTACCGATACAATTATGAAGATTATAGATTTTGTAATATGTACAGTAGATTTTGTAATATGTACAGTTATGAAGATTATAGGTTTTGTAATATGTACAGTAGTTTGCAGGATGCACAGGCTTTTTTTTTATATGGCCAGCTAACACAGCCCACCAAGAAAACACGCTACATATATTTTTTATTCCTTCCTCGCCTCTTATCCCACAAATTTTTTTTTTTTTTTTTTTTTTTCCACTATAAAATACCTTTTTCCCAAAATTATTTTATCCATAAGTTATTTTATCCGTTTTATTTCTACTCTCTAGAAAAATAAAAAAAATCACTATGGCAGATTTTTTTCCGAAAATACTTAATTTCATTCTTTTTTTTTTCTTTTCTCATCTCTCTCCCAAAATCTTAATATTAAATTAAAATAAATTTTGGAATAGATCATACTAATTAACAATAATAAACAAACAACAAAGATATACAATCCAGAATTGCAATGCAATTTAATAAACTTGAGAAAAGAATATATTTTCTTAATGATTATTCTTATATAAAGTATTTTATTAGTTTAGTTCATTAATTTTTCTTTATGTCTATTAAGTATCTAAATCAAAATCCTAACTTTATTTGTATTAATGAGCTCATCCTATGGATATAGGAGATTATTGGATAAAAAATTGAAAGATTTGAGGTCATCTATGTCTTTTAAAATTCTAAATCCAAATCCAACTCTATTTATATGAATGAGCTCAACATATGGATTATGAAGATTCAATTTATCCTAAAATAAAATTGTATTTTCTATGTCTTTCTTAAAATTTATTTGAGGATATTTTGTAGGTAAACTAATAAAATATTTTATATAAGAATAATCCTTTATTTTTTTAATTTTTTTTTTGTTTCTAATAGAAGATATTTTGTACATAAACTAATAAAATATTTTATATAAGAACAATCTTTAAGATTATTTGTTTCTCAATCCTATTAACTGATATTAGATTTGAAACTTTTTGTTTCTCAATATGTTCAATGATATCGGATTCTAGATTATGTATGTTCACTTTATTTATTATTATCATTCAATGTGATCTATTCAAAATTTATTATAGTTTAATATGAATGTTTTGATATAGACAAGAGAAGCTAAATAAACGGATAAAATAAAATAAAAAATCTGGAATAACATACGAGGAAGAAATTCGTGAAAAAACTAAAATATATTTTTATTAGTGGAAAAAACTGATTTTCTGGAGTAAGAGGCAAGGAATGAATAACACTGCAAAAGAACATAAAACTTTTTCTTTGTAGCAAATTTTAACCATTTCTTTTTTTTTTATATATTATCAAATAAAAATGCATTTTTAATAAAAAGTATTGTTCATATTAATATTGATTTATTCTTAAAAAAAATAGCCCGTGCATCGCACGGGAGCATTTACTAGTAATTTTTAAAACACAAGTTAGTTAGTTGAAAACAAAATTTGATAACTATTTGTATTAGTTAGACATCAATATAATTCGGTCAAAGTAAATTTATTATTCAGAAGATAAAAAACCTCCAGTTATCCAAATTGGACTGTTCCGTTACATACGAAATTCTGAACTTAAATTTCCTGAAAAGAATAATTGTACCATATAGTCGCGGTTTTGTGGATTGATTTTGGATATTCATTTTTTAAATAATCGAAATTTGGTATGAATTTGAATATTTTCAAATATCCGCTCTATACCGTATCGCGTATACCCCTAATAAATAGATTTATTGAATAATATTATGAAAGTAAAATTTAAAATTTTATAGATTATCTATAGTTTAATTTATACAGATGTGTTTAGTAAAATTCTTTCCCGATCAAAACTGGCTAAAAGTCCGAACAAACAATTTTAGTGAATTTAACCAAAACGATTTGTATAAGGGTTGGATTTAGACTGTACCAAGGACAAAATTTTTTATTTTTACAAAAATACTAATGTTTTAATTTTAAAGAAATTCCAGAGAAATTAATTTCGATTTCGATGAAAACATCGATACAGTTTTAAAAGTAGTTGAAAATGTATTAAAAATCTAAAAATTTAAGATTATATTTTATAAATTGTTATAACTAACTTTGTTTAGGGAAAAATTGGTACAAATATAAATGTTTACCACTAATATATAAATATTAAACAATACAAATGATGTCTGCCAATATGAGTGTATATTAAAAATGTCGGCAAGTTATTGTTTTTTGTTAGAATTTCATTTTTCATGTGTTCAATAATATCTTTAGCTTAAAGAAGAGTCAATTGCATAACATGTCAACCATTTTAAAAAGAAATCAAGAATATTGGAAATTTCGCCGACGGCAAAATTCTCATGAAATTACAACAAATTGTACTTAGAGATAATTCAAATCCAAATTTCTGAAAATTTCTCCGAAATTCGGTGAGAGTTTGAAATTTCTTTAATTACCAAAAAAATTCTGAGATAAATTTATTACATCCGAATTTCTTTTTTGAAAGACAAAAAAGAGTAATTTCGGAGATCCATGGGCGTGACCGTTTGGTTTCAAAGCAACTTTGAAACCTCAGTACATGAAAAGTTTTCTTTTTAAAAGGAATTGAAAGGAGCTCGCAGTTGGTGTTAGGGTTTTACGTCCTTCATCATCTTCAACAACCTTCTCTTTGAAACTCCAGCTGCTCACTGCCTAAAACCTGTCTATAGGTATTGTCTTTCTGTTTACTTCCCTTTTCCTCGTTCAATTACCTTCATTGATTTTTTTATTATTTTTTTTTTTTTGTGTGTGTGTTATTGCCTCGAAATTATACAGATATTTTTAGAGTTTTAGGTGCTGATTGATTCGTATAGCCATGGATGATAATGATTACGAAATGGAAGAACCAGAGAGCGGTGAAAACCGGGATCGCCTCAGTGAGTTACCCCTCTCGTTAATTTTTCATATCCTTTCGTTTTTGCCAATGCGAGATGTTGTTTCGACGACTCTTCTCTCCAAACACTGGAAAGGTCTCTGGACAACAGTCCCCTGCCTTAATTTCAGCCATGGGATGTATAATGGAGTCAAAGAAAATGATGAGAAAATCCGAAATTTTGTCAATCGGTCACTGATGCATTGGAAAGGGACTAAGATAATGAAATTCCAAATTGATATTAAAGATATTCTCGAAACTTCATGAACAGAGGATATTGATATGTGGGTTTCTTTTGCAAAGGAAAATGGCGTGGAAGAGTTGAATTTACATTTGGAGTACGACCCATATGTAACAGACTGGGATAAGGATGTGGTAGATGCAGTAGAACCACAACGCCTGAACTCATGTCCATCAGTAAAAACATTATCACTTGTGGGTTATAATCTTCAATTCCATGGATCTCCGCACTGGAATCAGCTTAATAGTTTAACAATTGATGGTTTTTACCTTAGTGAAGACTTGGTAAATCAAGTTCTATTTGGTGCTCCTCAGTTGGAAGTCTTTGTGCTACGTCTTTGGGAAAACCATGAGAACTTGAATATCCAGTCAAAAAGTTTAAAAAAGCTGAAGATTGAGAAGCATTTTAATTTTGAGTGTTATAGTGGCGATAATGGTAAGGATCCGTCAACATCTGCATTGCTGAGAATCAGGTGTCCGAATCTTGAAAGGCTAGAGATGTTTGGGCTTGTGTATAGTAAGTGTGTGTTGACAAGTGTCTCTTCTTTAATTGAGGCGAATCTTTCTTTTAACGGTTTACGTTACTATGATGATCCTCAAATTTGCGTAATAGAATTACTTGGAAAGGCGATGCGGCAAATTTTTTCTTCCATCCGATGTGTTGAAAAAGTCACATTGTCAGATTGGTGTGTTCAGGTTCGTTTTCTTTAAAACATCTACATTTTCCTTACAATGTGATTATAGGTAGAATCAATACCTAAAGTGATGTCACAACTTTAATAATCATGGGAAAATTCAGTTGATATAACTTGATCATTGATCTCACCATATTTGTATATTTTGTTTCCTCCTGTTTTGAATGTGTGCACGAGTTTGGGTGGCGGTGGGACAGGTCTGTATTTGTTTAGGACGTCGCCCCAACCCATTTGTAACTTCATTTCTAAGTAAACTTCATCTATGGCTGATCAAGTTAGTACTTTGTTTCAAATATATTTACAACATGCAGTTAAGCTGGTTTCATGGTTGTGAATTGCATGCTGATACAACATCTGTTTGCATATCGGATGCTGGTATTGTACATAAGTGCCTGTTTATATTGGTGAAACCTTGAATGACAGAGAAACTTATTAACATTCATCTTCGCATTTGAGGAAATTAACGATAATTGATCTATAGGTATTCTTATCTCCATTATGTCGACTACTTATATTGTGGATGCAATCTAACTCAATCTCTATACCAGGCCCTTGGAGAGTACCAGAAGACATATTTGCTTTCACCATTATCAAGTGTCGTGTTTTTGAAACTTGATGTTTGTGATATTCGAAGTGATGATATAGTGCATCTTCTTGGGATTTTCCGTAATGTAAAGATGTTAGCCATTAACCAGGTATCCTCTGACGACTGGTGCCATGGAAATATGTTTATGGATTCTGAAGCAGATCTCCCCAATTACAATCTGGTGCAGCTGAGGACAATTGAGGTTACTTCGCTTTGTCTTGCGACTGAAATGTTTCCATTGCTTGAGTTTCTGTTGAAACATGCTAGAATGCTAGAAAATATGGTGATCCGGTTAAACAAACTCAAGTTTATATCAAAAGAGTATTTGCTTCAAGCAGCAAAGAAGCTTCTGAGTATGCCTAGATCTTCCCCAATAGCTAAGGTGATCTTGCTCGAAAAATGAGAAGAATCGAGCAGTACGCTTGCTTTATCAACCTTAAATATCAGTTTCATGTCTGTGATGTTACTAGCTAGTAAAATGCAATATTTGAAGTAGTTGGTACATGATATTTGTATTATTGTTAGAGGTGGCCCACTATGATACAATACTATTTCGCATGTCTAATGATGTTTCAAAACGACCTCGTGTTTGATACCGGCTTACTATGATACAGTACTATTTCATGTCTACGCTTTGTATTAATCATTGTTTGTAATTGTGATTTTTTCCTTTGGCTTTCAGTTGTCTTATACTGAAAACAATTAGGCTATACAATATTTGAGGTGATAAGGGCCACCAAGTACATTTGAGCTCAATTTGCAAAAATTTATGGAGTTTGCCATCATATATATTACTCCCTCCGTCCCGACTGAGTTTGCACACTTGAGCCGGCACGTATATTAAGAAAAATTGTTTTTTGCTTTTTGGTTGACTTTTTTAAAGGTGGAGATTGTGAAAAAAATTTCCTTTTTAAGGGTGTGCAAACTTAGATGGAACGTCCCGAAAAGAAAAGCGTGTAAACTCAGCCGGGACGGAGGGAGTATGCTATTTTCAAAGCTAATGTGTTTCATCTCATCGATTCTAGTCTCATTTTGATATTATTATTAAATTTCGTAAACTTATTCTATTGATACAGAATTTTGAAGTGCTAAATATTCCGTTACATCATTTGATATTCTTTGAATTGTTTGATATATTTGGTCATCCCTACAAAAAGTTTGGTTTGAGACGTAGATGGGATCTTGACATCTGCAGACTACAGTACCCGTAATTTATTTGGCATCTATTTTACATCCCAATGCAAATATTTCTTTTGGACTAAAATTATTTTTGTTCCCGTAACTTTTCACTCGTACAGTTTAGGTCCCAGAAAAAGTTAAAATTCAATTTGATCCTGTAATTTTGGAATTGATTCGAATTTAGTCATTTTCTCGCAGCTAGAGACAAATTTGGCTGCACGTGTCGTTCACGTGACTCATTTTTCTAGCTAATTTTTAAATATGGACGAGTGATGAATTTTTTAAAAAAAAAACAAAATCCCTCTCTTTTAATTTTTTTTAATTTTTTATTTTACTTCAACGTCCCTCGCCAGTGCCACGTATCTAGAAATTGGCCAAGAAAATGAGTCATGTGATCAACACGTGCGGTTTTTTCAGCCAACTTGGTCACGAGAGGTGTAAAGGGACTAAAATCCAGACATATTTCAAAGTTACGAGACTAAATTGAATTTTAACTTTTTTTGGACCAAAATTGTACAAGTAGAAAATTACGAGACTGAAAATTACCAGCCCTCATTTTTTACAATTAAAATTATACAAATGGTTGTACATATTTTGGATATGCCTAACCGAATATTCTCTTGACACCTACAACAAACTCAAGTATTCCCTAAGGTTGTGTTTGTATTGAGGGATTTGAAATGAATTGATTTAGAATCAATAGACTTGAAATCAACTCAAGATAGATGGTATTTGAAATTCATTCAAATTCTTCATAGAATAGCTCAAAATAAAATTTTGAATTTTTCAAATAACAACAATGAATTTAAGATTATAAATTATAAATTCATCCTCAAATCCTTTAATACAAATGCAACCTAAGAACTTTTGTGAATGAGATAGACGTGATCCCTTTTTAAACGCATAATTATAACAATCAAAATTTAGTACTTATTGGCATTTTATTTCAATGACTTTTTAATTTTGGATTATTGACCTCAACTATTTTCAAGCTATATATTCCTCTTTTATGTTCAGCAATAAGGATACACAGTTATAGGGATCTTAAATTAGTGCGATTCGGATTATGAGAAAAAATGTCACTACAACAAAAGAGGTCTTTTGTATAAGACCTTTGACATCATAATTGTGGTCACTAATAATAAGTTATTTGTGACTACTTGTTGTCACAAATTTCTCCAAAAAATATTTGAGACAACTTTAAGACTACTTTTAGAGACAACTAGTTGTTGCAAAAAATATTTGAGATGCATTTGACACCACTTTTGAGGTCACAAATATATTATTTGCGACCGAGTTATTGAGACGACAATAAAGTTGTGACAAATACTCATAAGTTGTGACAAATACTCATTATTTGAGACCACTTTTTGTGGTCTCAAAAGACCTTTTTTTCTTGTAGTGTGTATTAATTTTTATGTCTACAGGTATTACATGTTTTGAGTAAAAATATCATGGTGAAAATGTATTAATACTTATATTTAAAGGTATCACTTGTTCTAGAAAAATGTATCATAATACATTTATCCAGATTAAGAGATACCTAAATTAGAAAAAGAAAATGATTAAGTGATATCTTTAATTATAAATAATGATACTCACTTCGAATTGCGTCATGTAATTGATGAACATAAGATTATACCAAATTTCAAATATGAATACAAAACATCAAATCAAAATTGAATATAAAAAAAAGGACTGGAACTATTGAAACCCAAATTCCCTAAATACATCCTATGATTTTCTTTTCCTTTTTTACTGATTTAATTGATATCAACCACACTTATAAAAGGTAAACATGATTAGGTGTTCACGCCAGGAAAAGGGACCGAACAATATTTATGGGATATATCCAGAGTAAATGGAAGTTCTAATATCCCCAACTTTAAAAAATAAATGGGAGTTTATATAGTCTCAACCTTAAAAAATAGGTACCACACAGCTACGACGTCATCGCCGTCACGGAAAATGAGCGGTCAACTCCCATTTCAGCTACGGGTATAGTCGTCGTGGTGGAAGTGCAACGATTTAGTTCAAAATTTCTTAGACATCTCAAATAATTGCAATCAAAATATGTGATGATCATACCTAGATTCATAACCCTTCCTCAATTCTCAAAATACGGCCATCATTAAAAATAAAGATAAATGATGTGTAAATATTTTATCTACTTAAGAACTATTTTCTTTTATGAATTTAATTTTTTGTAAAAAACATTATATATAATTGTTTGTATCTAATTCACGTCCCAAATGTATTTAAAATTATAAATGCATACAAAGCTTTTTTATACTACATAAATGCAAGAATTGCAAATTTAATAAAAAAGCATCTCCAAAATATTCCCATTAACCCGGTAAACAAAAAGTCACCATAGATTAAAGGATAACACTCAAACCTTCTTCTCACTCTCAAATCGCGACCCAAGCCGCAACTATCAACTCGACACCGACGAAGATCAGAAAATTTTCAGCCCTCAACTTATTCCAACACTCCACTATCGAGGAAGGATTCCGGCCTTGTCGCGGCGTCATATCCATTTCAAACGCACAGCTAGAAACTAATGACAACGATGTCCATTGATCAGTTCAGGCACGATTGGTACAGACTCCGCTAACCTTCGCTGCGGCCTTAATTACTCAGGCTCCTCTTATAGGTGATATTCTCCTAGATTCCATTTTTTATTGAACAACCTATATGATTGTCCTCTAACAGAAATATATAATCTAAAGTGTTTTATTTCTAAGAGCAGGAAATTAGTTAAATTGAAACTCCCGTCAATGCTAATAATATGCATCGGACAAAGCCGGCCATGAATTCGGTACCATCGATCGTGGCTGATGATATTTGAAATCGTCAATGATACCGTCGACTTTGAAAATGTTCGCCTAATTAGACGCACAAATAATCAGCCGTTGGAGGTAATCGTCTCCAATTTATGAAAATCCTTACCATTTTGATATGATTTATTCTGTTATTCTATGTGAAATAAATAATCTTATTAACCCTAAAGATAGATATAGATTCTAATAAATATATGTAAAACTTACTTAATTTATGTTATTACCATATTAATATGCAATTGGATAATTTATGTTGATTGATTGTCATATGCAACTTCTCCATATTTTTGAAGTAATTACCAAGTGGGAAGCTTTTGAATCCGTTATATTAATATGCAAGTGATTGAATAATTGATGTTGATTGATTGTCTTATGCAATTTTTTCCATATTATTTCAGTATCTTTTATTGCAGATTTTATCGAATGATTCAATATCATATGCAAGTAATTTGATAATTTATGTTGATTGAATAATATATGTTGAATGATTGCAGATTTAATTGTAATGATTCATTATCATATGTTAAGAAAAAAAGTCAAAATAGTTTCATAACTTTTTATTTTTTCGGATTTAATCCCATAAGTTATTGTTTTTTCGATTTAGTCTCACATCTCTAATAATTGTTTTTGTTCAATTTTGACCCAATGTTGACCAACTGACCGGAAAAGGTCACGTGATCTTCATGCGTCGGCGCAGTTTTGGGAATTCCAGCCAAAATGTTACCATAACTTTTTACTTTTTTCGTATTTAGTCCCATAAATTATTGCTTTTTCGATTTAGTCTCACGTCTCTAGTAATTGCTCAATTTTGGTCCAATTTTGACCCAATATTGACCAGCTAACTGAAAAAGGTCATGTGACCTTCACATGCCCGGGCGGTTTTGGGAAAGCTGACTTATATGTTTTATCAACTCATTGTTAATGGATTCCAACTTGACCTGCTTTTTTTTTTTTTTTTTTTTTTTAATGAGTAACTCATCCTCTATCTCGGTTACGGAAATAATTTCTTCGAGATTCATGCGGATATTAAGCAGGGCCTCATTTTCAGTGTTCTTCTCGTTAAGCTTTCGCAATCGCAAGAGCCCTCATATTATGTGTTGCTTCTATCATATAGAAGTGCATCTATCCACCTAAAAGGCTAAAACTCATACAATGACCTTCATTCTGCCAGCATTATACCTTGTATGTTTCAATTAATTCAATTCGACCTTGAATAAACCAATAAATTGAAGCAAGAACCAAAAATCATGTCGGATATCGCGAGCAACCGTAGAACCTATGCCCAACATTTTCTTCTTCCAAGAGGTTTTAATGGGGGAATACAAAACATAATTGCACAAAATGTTATTTCGCGAGCTATTGCTAGACTGGGACATGGTACTTTGTCTTCATGTGTTCTCCAATTTTGAGGGAGTTGAAGCCCGCGACTTTCTGATAGAAAAGATTAGAAGAGAAAAATTAGGATTTTTTTCTTGTAGAAGAACGCAAGAAGAAGAAGAAGAAGAAGAAGAAGAAGAAGAAGAAGAAGAAGATTCTGATTTATGGGTTAGATCGATGAGATATTATATTTTCTTATTTAGCATTTGTATTTTTGGAGTTTAATTATATTCAGGCAAAAGAAATAATATAAGCTGACATGGTAAATGATTTGCTGTTATGGTCCCCTAATAAAAAAATTAGAAAAATATTCTACCGCGGAAGTCCAGCAACACGTGTCATAAGTTGCCAGAATTCTCAAAACCGCATCCGTACGTGAAGGTCACGTGACCTTTTTCCGTTCAACTGGTCAACATTGGGCCAAAATTGAGCAATTACTAGAGATTCGAGACTAAATAAAAAAAAAAAAAAAAAAAAAAAAAAAAAAAAAAAAAAAATTTATGGGACTAAATCCGAAAAAGTAAAAAGTTATGGGACTATTCTGGCCAGAATTTCCAAACCGCATCGGCACGTGAAGGTCACGTGACCTTTTCCGATCAGTTAGTCAACATTGGTCAAAATTGGACCAAAATTGAGTAATTACTGGAAATTTGGGACTAAATCGAAAAATCAATAATTTATGGGACTAAATCCGAAAAAGTAAAAGTTATGGGACCATTTTAGTTTTTTCCCCCATATGTTAATTGATTGGACAAAAAATAATTATACATACCAAAAATTAGAGGGGGTTTGCTATTTACATGATTTGTTGAAGCAGATTCATAATTTGACGAGGTTTGCAATTTGGCAATAACAAAGTGATTTTTTACGTGTTTGACATGTGAATGTGCTCCAACAAATTATAGAATTAGCACAAACCCTCCCAATTTAGCATGTGGTTGTCACACTATTGATATTTGGCTAGAAAAATTCGACGGATGTTGCAACTTGTACAATTCGTGGACTTCAGGTTGCAGTCAGTCAAAAAATAAAGTTTATGTCCCGAAGTTTAAAAACTCGTAAAGTACAAATCGATTTAAGTATTTAACCCTAAATAGTATGGAACAACTACTTTTCATCTTACATTTTTCAGAGTTTACTTTGTAAGAAATATTTACCGAATTATTCTATTGACCCGCCATAAAATGGCAAAACCTAGATAATCTCCTAGATAATAGTGTCTCTCCATCCTAGGATAAATGAACAGAACTTAGTATACTATTAGGAAATTTTATTTCGGCCCTCCTTTTCTTTACAAACTTATGAATTAGAAGGGATCTTTAGGTAGCAACAATCTTATCCAAAATTCCATATATCATATAGCAAGAAGTGAATAAGAATAATTCATATCATTCAAAACTTCCAATCCAAATCCAACATAAGCATCATGGAGCTCTACATGTGGTTGAACATCCCTATGAAGTAAAGGGAGTGGCTTAAATTGCCTCGTTGCCGGGTTCAACAAAGCCACCTTACTCGATAGAGCAACCACGCAAAATGGTTCACAAAACTTGGGCTTTTAATGAGAGCGAAACGGGCAACTTCAACAAAAATCTCCCATATCATATCTGCCGGCAAATCACAATTGCCAGAGCTTTCCATATAGACCTGAGTTCAATTTTACCCAAAATCATCCCTCATTGAGATAAGAAGACAGGAATCAAACAACACGACAAAGTTGTTGCTTCTACCACGAAGTATATCAGGATCAAGGGAGCCAAAGAGTGCATATGAGCAATTGCCATTGACAGAAATATTTTTCTAAAATCCCTCTGTTTCAGGTTGAATTATCAAACAAGTACCAATACAGGTTTTTAGAATAACTCAGAAACGTACACAATTCTAGGCAGACACACGCATAAGAAAATATACACATCAAAACAAAATCGACTTTGAAATCTGGCGGATAACAACTGCTTCACAAAATAAGCTATAAAATTGAACTTCTATTTTCCAAACAATTAAACTAACAAAAGAAAACTGATTATAACAAACGGATCTGCTTATGGGAACACTATTTCATTAATGAGCAGGATAGATTGCACAATTATTTGCATCTGAGCAAAAATTAGAAAATTCATCGAAGATTATTATCTTATTCATCTTTACACATGTCGTTTGCAGTAAAAACAATTCAAACGTAAATAGTCTCCAATTTTTACCCCTGGAAGTACGCAAGAGAAACAAAATACAAAATCGGCGGATATGGATCCACCAAAAAAGGACGTCGTTCGGTTTCGTCCAAAATCAAAACGATGTCATTCTGCAGGCGCAGCATGCAGAGGATCCACTTCAGAAATCAACACCATGGGGTTAAAAAAAGATGATAAATCCTAAATAAACCCTAAGAGGAATCAAAAGTACACCTCAACACAACATTAAAACCGAATCAAATGTAAACAGTCTCCAGTTTTTCCCCCCGAAAGTATGCAAGAGAAACAAAATCCGAAATCGGCGGATATTGATCCACCAAAAAGGACGTTGTTAGGTTTCGTCCAAATTCAAACGATGTCGTTCTGCAGGCGCACCATGCAGAGGATCCACTTTCGAAATCAACACCATGAGGTTAAAAAAAGAAGATGATGAATCCTAAATAAACCCTAAGAGGACTCATAACTACAAATTAACACAACACTAGAAACGAATCAAAAGCAGCAAAGATAGAAAGTAATAACTGAAAAGGAAAGTACCTGTAAACTGTAAGTGCCGTTGGATGATCCACCGCAAATTTGAGGAGGGAAAATGTGAGATTTGCTCTTCATGAAATAGTGCTGTACACGGGCTTTTAGTTGGGCCGGGAAGTGATGGCCCAATAACAATATGGATCAAGCTTGGATAACGCGAAGATCTAATCCCCTTTAATTATTAAACTAATGACAAAATTGGTATAAATGCTCTATATATTAGTAATTATGAGAATGCCTTTTAAGTTCGAATTGTTGAAAATGTCAAGCAAGTTAAAGAAAATTGATAAAAATGTTCGTCACAGACTATCCGATGTAACTTAATCTGTGACACGTGACGTGTCCATTCGACGCTGAGTTGGATCCTTTTTCCGTGTTTTTTTCAAGGAAAATTAGTATAAATGCTCTAAATGCTTTCACTATTATGAAAATGTCCTCTAAATTTAGAATAGTTTTAAATGCCCAATAAATTACAAAAAAATTGATAATATATCCCGTCACTGACTATCACTTGACTTATTGAACATTTTCAACAACTAGATGTCCACCCGTGCGATGCACGGATTAGACTATTTTTAAATAATTTGAAAGTTAATAACATACAAATCAAGGCATTTATTAAAAGTTTATCAATTTAATAATAATTATTATCGACATACCTCGGTAGTGGGGGGTTTATCATTTAAATAGTCGTTAAAACTATGTTATATCAACTATCAATTATCAATTAATTAATTAATAACAGAATGAAACTTTTGTTATTCGTAAATTCGAGGGATTCGTTGTAAAGATATACTTTTTAAGAAATACATTGATTTCTAACAATTGATTTGAGTTTATGTATTTCACTATTTTATTTGTGATGTTGTTTTAGTGATAAAAATTAATTAAGTAAATTGTCAAATCTTGATTTTCTTATAATATTTTGACTCAATGTGAATTTATGGTATTTGTTTATCTATGACATAGGATATTCTGACACAACACTGGAAATTTAACATTAAACACTAAAATAAATCCTTGTAGAAGTTTATGATCAATGCATAAAATTTGATATTCAGGATATACTTGAAATGTTTTTTTTTTAAACGTGAACACACGATGTCGCAAAAATTTATTTTTGTTCGAGAAAGGTGGACATATTTATTGTATGGAAAATATGATTTCCCTGAAAGTAAAAATAACAGTATAGAAAACCCAAAATATTACAACTGTGATTGAATTGTATTTAACATTATATCCTAAGATTATCCTAGACTAAAAATGCCCTAAACCCTTGAAACAATAAACCTAGTAAAATAATTTATTCTTGATTATTTTCCAAACCAACATCCTTAATACAAAATGTAACACACAGACAATTCAACTTCCTGCTAAAATATTGACGATATTCCTCAATTCATTGTCCTCGTTCTTGGAGCTTGGCTCACATCCTGAAAATGAAATAAAATAATAATGAGGAATACAATAGATTACATATATGTCTCCTGTACAATTCTCATATTAAGCATGTAATATACTTCCATATGTTGTCATCTGTAGAACACAGTAAACAATTTCAGAATGAATCTTTTAGGAATCCTTCATTTCGACTTTAAACAGTTCAATCATGTTTGCAAGTGCATCATCAATCTCCTTTGACACATATTGATTTTCAACCTATCATAATATGAAATTCAGTATAAGCTAATAATTGAACTTGAAGGAAAAAATAGCATTACAATCTCAACCATATTAGAAATGCAATTAACTCATTGATAATTGGAAAAAACGAACAAATCAAATTCAAACCAATCAGATCATATTGTCAGGAAATCATTGAAATACAACAATTATTAATCGAAGCTTACAATGCTTACATAAGCAAATAAATAATAAATGACATTTTAACATATAGCGGTAAAATGGAAGGAAATTAGAATCAACATTTTTATTTTGGTTTTGAAGGGTTAAAAATATGTATTTCCGGATGCTCACTCTTGGATAGGGCAAAAGAAAACAGATTCACGCCAAATAAAACTAATTATAAAATAGAAGCTTCTTCTAATTGATGGGACTTCTATTACTCCTTTTATATACTGTTCTAACTCCACCCCTTAGGCCTTCCCCAATCATCCTACCCAAAAAGCAGGTATTTTGCTGCCACATCAGCGCCACCTCAAAAGCAAAAATACCCCTACCTCCAAAACAAAACTCCTCCCCAACAATAAACCCAAAAAATAGGTATTTCCGTGGGACCCACCGTAATTTCCTATTTATCCCATTCATATTTTTATTTATCATCTATATTATAATTAACTTATTTCGGATAAATAATTAATAATTAAATATTCTGATTATTTTAACTTTTTAATATTTATTAAGGATATTTTCGGAAAAAAAAAAATGCCAAAAAAATAATATTAATTTTTTTTATTACGTAAATAGTAAAAATACAAATTGAAAGCTCACACCGTACAATTATAAAAAAAAAAAAAAAAAAAACCCGACAACAACAACGCCTACGAAGTCCCGACATATTTTAAATCTAGCTAATTATTTCCGGATCGAGCCCAAACATGCTCAATTAAATCCTGCCGAAGCTGGAGATGTTTCTGCTTATCCCGAAGTTGGACACCTCTTCTAACGTAGTCAGCGAATGCTCCAGTTGATCCTTGACTTACGTGGGGCGGCGGTATGGCGTAATTGGGATCGTCGGACCAATCGATCGCTGCATTTCCTTCATTTTCGATAATCATGTTGTGCAATATAATGCAAGTTAACATTATATCCTTCAAGTTATTCTTATACCAAAAACGACTAGGACCGTGAATCATTGCAAAACGCGCTTGAAGCACTCCAAAGGCTCTTTCGACGTCCTTTCTAGCAGCCTCTTGCAGTACCTTGAAATGTTGTCTCTTCGGATCTTGGGGACATTGAAAGCTTTTCACAAAAGAAGCCCACTCTGGATAGATTCCATCGGTGAGATAGTATCCTTGATTATATTGCTTACCATTGATTGTGAAATTAATGGATGGACCAATTCCTTGCAACGTTTCCGTAAACAAAGGAGACTGATTGAGCACGTTTATGTCGTTGTTGGAGCCTGCTACTCCAAAGTAGGCATGCCATATCCATAGATCGGCAGAGGCAACCGCTTCGAGCATGATTGTTGGGACGCCATGATCACCTCGTGTGAATTGGCCCTTCCAAGCTACCGGACAGTTTCTCCATTCCCAATGCATGCAATCAAGGCTTCCTAGCATTCCGGGAAATCCGTGCCTTTCTTCGTGCATTTGTAACAGCCGCTGGCAATCATCGACGTTAGGCTTTCTCAAGTAGTATCCACCAAACACTTCGATCACACAGCGGCAAAATTTAAATAGACATTCCACAGCGGTTGTTTCGGCAACACGTAGGTACTCGTCCCATTGATCAGCAGGTCCGCCATACGCCAATTGGCGGATGGCAACCGTACACTTCTGGAGTGGAGAGAACCCCTTTTGTCCAGTTGCATCGACCCTCAACCGGAAATATTCATCGTGGCCTTCCAATGCATCAACTATGCGCAAGAATAACTCTCTCGACATACGAAAACGCCGGCGAAATGTATCGCTTCCGTATATCGGATCTTCAGAGAAGTAGTCGAGGTAGAGTCTTGCATGCCCCGCCTCACGATCTCGGCGAACATACGTTCTTCGTTTTCTAGCTCTGCCGTCAGAAGTACCGGCATTGACAAGTAACTCTTTTTTTTTTTTAAGTAACGACTGTATTTCTTGCTCAGTCGTATCATCAATTAAGAATTCAAGAAGACTATCACTTTCTTCAGAAGATGAAGACATTTTCGAATATAGAGGAGTGTAATGTTATAGTTTGAGATATGCAACCACCTGGACAGGACCTTTTATAGACTAGAGTTACAACGGCTAGTTTTGTAACGGCTATATTACCAACGGCTAGTTTTACAACGGCTAGTTTTATAACGGCTAGTTTTATAACGGAAAGAAATACAACAGCTATATTTGCAACGGCTATATTTGCAACGGCTAGTTTTATAACGGAAAGAAATACAACGGCTAGTCTTACAAACGGAAAGAAATACAACGGCTAGTCTTAAAACGGAAAGAAATACAACGGCTAGTTTTGCATACAACGACTACTTTTCCAAAGCTACATCCCCCATTTCTTCTTGATTTTATCCACCACAAGGAGGTGGAAACGCAATTGGTCCTCCGTCATATTCGAGGTATCTTTCATCACTATTTTATACTCTTTCGCAGTTGCAATAGAGTTCAATCCTTCGATCTTTTGTTTGTTTTGTTCTTCTAAGGCCTGGAGCCTTTGCTCAATAACGTCGAGGCTTTCCTCGGCATTAGACGTGCCTGCTTTTCCCTTGCCCTTGCTCAATCGCCTAGCCGCATTCCGCCCCATTGGACGAGCTTGTTCCGTCCTCACTTCCTCTCCAGCGCTGGAGTCGGTGTTTGAAGATATCACGTACTCTCCAGAAGCCGATACTTTTGTCTTTTTTGAGCCGCGGACATCGTCGCCTAGATTGGCAAACTTCAGACTATCTTTCAAAACATACCAAGAACTCATATGACTAAACTCCCCTCCATGTTTTGCAGTATATTGGACCTTCGCCTTCGCTATGATATCTGCATCGCTACAACCGCTTCCCCAAGCCTTTTGCTCAATATTGTAACAGCCACAGAACCATTTCACTTGTTTCTGCAGGGTATAGTAATGAGTCTTCAACTGGTTATGCGTCCTAAGTAGCGTGCCACCTGGACGGTTCCTGTTGTATGCCTCGGCGATCCGAACCCACATTTGATCAAGCTTTTGATCGTTTCCAACAACAGAGTCTGTGCTGATATCGAGCCAACAGCTACAGAGAAGGGCGTTTTCATCATGAGAGTAAGTTTTCTTTTGTGGAACTGGAACTGGAGCCTTGGGTGGATGATCAGCAGCATCAAAGTCGGAAGCGAGATTTATTCGATCAAGTCCGACTGGGGAGAACTGAGACGAGAAAGGAGACGAACGCTGAGAGTTCGGGGTCGGAGTGTCTCTGTCTGTATCAGAACTATCACTACCGGCCCTTCTCATTGAATTAATGCCCATCATGGGACGAAACCCAGACTGAGGAGGTTGCATGTACGGTATTTGATTCGGATGCATGTAAAATGCTGGACCAGATGGAGCGTTAGGCATGGGTTGGTTGTTGCTACCTTCCGGAAAATGAGTTGGAAAATTAGGATTTTGAGGATTGAAGTTGGTAACAGGTGGACGAAAGTTGATATTCGGAGGCGATGCTTCTTCTCCGGAATTCGAAGAATTGAACCATTGCGTCCACGGATTTTTATCCATTATTATTTTTTTTTTTTGGGTGTGAAGAGGAGAAGAGAAGAAATTTATCTTGAAATTTGAGAGAAGTAGGTAAATGTGGGGAAAATGATGAAGTGGGAAGATATATTTATAGGGCAAATTTAATTTTTTTTTTAAAAAATTATTTTCTAAAAGCTATATAATTTCAGTAAAAAGAAAATAAAAAAAGAAAAAAAAAAAAATTGGAGCCGTTGCAATAACGGCTATTTTTCACTACACATATCTCAATTTTTTAAACACACACATTCACATTCACATAAACCAGCATTAAAAAAAAAAACAAAAAAAAAAAAAAGGAAAAGGAAGATGTGTGGCCGACAGTGGCGCAGGCCGCGGGGCCCACGCTGTACGCGCTTTGCGCGCGCGTGGCGCACACGCGCCTGCGCTGCGCCTATCTTTGCGTGCGTCCCCCTCCCCCCGGCTTTTCCCCACTCGCGGGCCACCCTCACATTCCAGGGTAGCGAAATCGCTACCCGGGACCTCCTACCCCACCCCCCAAAAATCCCCCCCAATGGCAAATACCTATTTTTCAGGTATTACACACTTTCCACATAGGCAAACTTCCTCCCATTGGGGAGGGCCTTAGGCCCTCCCCAATGTGAGGAAGTTTGCTGAGGTGGAAAAAGTGTAAATACCATTGGGGGGACTTTTGGGGGGTGGGGGTAGCAACCTGGGTAGCAATTTCGCTACCCAGGTATTTGAGAGGGGGGCCGCGACTGGGGAAGCAGCGTGGGGGAAGGGACGCGTCCAATAAAGGGCGCAGCGCAGGCGCGTGGGCGCCACGCACGCGCAAGGCGCGTGCAGGCGTGGGCCCCGCGGCCTGCGCACTTGTCCCCTCATTTATTACTTTTTTTTTTTTTGCGTTTTTTTTGTTTTGCTGCAATTGTGTGATGATATATGTGTGTATTTAATTGAGATATGTGTATTTAAAAATAGCCGTTATTGCAACGGCTCCAATTTATTTTTTTTTTAATTTTCTTTTCACTGAAATTATCTAGCTTTTAGAAAAAAAAAAAATAATAAATTTGCCCTATAAATATATCTTCCCACTTCATCATTTTCCCCACATTACCTACTATTGCCCTATAAATTGGATGTTTCTTAATTTGCGTTGTTGCTTTCCAAGTTTTGTTTTTCTTGTACGGTGTGAGCTTTCAATTTGTATTTTTACTCTTTACGTAATAAAAAAAAATTAATAATATTTTTTTGATTTTTTTTTTCTTCCGAAAATATCCTAAAAAATTAAAACAATCGAAATATTTAATTATGTATTATTTATCCGAAATAAGTTAATTATAATATAGATGATAAATTAAAATATAAATGGGATAAATAGGATATTAAGGTGGGTCCCCCAAAAACACCTACTTTTTGGGTATATTGTTGGGGAGGAGTTTTGTTTTGGAGGTAGGGGTATTTTTGCTTTTGAGGTGGCGCTGATGTGGCAGCAAAATACCTGTTTTTTGGGTATTATCATTGGGGAAGACCTTAATACACAATGCCTTTTCTGTTTAACCCCTTTCTTATCATTGGCAATTCAGACACTCATAACATAAGTACAAAAAGAATTATGAGAGCAAATAATTTTCAAGATTATTTTCAGAAGTGAATGATCAATGTCTTCCCTACCTCTACAATTTCATAGAAAATGATAGACAATTTAAAAAAAGTTTAGATGAGAACATAACAATGGGGAAAAAAGCACAAATGATCCCATAACTTTTTACTTTTTCGGATTTAGTTCCATAAGTTATTGGTTTTCCGATTTAGTCCCACAACTTTAGTAATTGCTCAATTTTGGTCCAATTTTGACCCAATGTTGACCAACTGACCGGAAAAGGTCACGTGACTTTCACGTGCCAGCGCGGTTTTGGAAATTCCAGCTAAATTGGTCTCATGACTTTTTACTTTTTCGGATTTATTCCCATAAATTATTGCTTTTTCGATTTAGTCCCACATCTCTACTAATTGCTCAATTTTGGTCCAATTGTGACCTAATGTTGACCAACTGACTGGAAAAGGTCACGTGACATTCACGTGCCGGTGCGATTTTGGGAATTTCGACGACTTATGACATGTGTCGCCGGACTTCCGAGGTGGAATTTTAATCTTTTTTATTAGGAGACCACATCAACAAATCATTTACTATGTCAGCTTTTTTTTTCTTTTGCCTGAATTGAATTAAACTCCAAAAATACAAATACAAATGCAAAATAAGAAAATGTAATATCTTATCGATCTAACCCTTAAATCAGAATCAGCATCCCCCCTTCTTCTTCTTCTTCTTCTTCTTCTTCTTCTTCTTCTTCAGTTCGCGTCCTTCCACAAGAAAAAGCTCCAACTTTTATCTTCCACTCTTTTCTATTTGAAAGTCGCGGCTTCAACTCCCCCAAAATTGGATAACACACGAAGACAAAGAACCATGTCCCAATCTAGGAATAGCTCGCGAAATAGAATTGTGTGCGATTGAGGTTTGAATTCCCCCATTAAAACCTCTTGGAAAGAAGAAAATGTTGAGCGTAGGTTCTACGGCTACTCGCGACACCCGGTATGGTTTTTAGTTCTTGCTTCAATTTTATTGGTTTATTCAAGGTTGAATTGAATTAATTGAAACATACTGGGTATAATTTCGGCAGAATGAAGGTGATTGTACAAGTTTTAGGTGGATAAATGCACTTCTATGTGATAGAAGCAGTCACATAGTAAGAGGGCTCTTGCGAAGGCTTAACGAGAAGAACGCTGAAAATGAGGCCTTGCATAGTGCCCCCATGAATCTCGAAGAAACTATTTTCGTAACCGAGATAGATAATGAGAGAATGAGCTACTCATTAAGGAAAAAACAGGCGGAGTTAAAGAACAAGGAGTTGGAGTCCATCAACAATGAGTTGATAAAACATATAAGTCGGCGGAATTTCCAAAATCGCGTCGGCATGTGAAAGTCACATGACCTTTTCCGGTCAGCTGGTCAACATTAGGTCAAATTTGGACCAAAATTGAGCAATTACTAGAGATATGAGACTAAATCGAAAAAGCAATAACTTATGGGACTAAATTCGAAAAGGTAAAAAGTTATGGGACCATTTTGGCCGAAATTTCCAAAACCACGCCGGCACGTGAAGGTCACGTGGCCTTTTCCGGTCAGTTGGTCAACATTCGGTCAAAATTGGACCAAAATTGAGCAATTACCAGAGATGTGGGACTAAATCAAAAAAGTAATAACTTATGGGACTAAATCCCAAAAAAGAATAAGTTATGACACTATTTTGGCTTTTTTCCCCATAACAATGATGGGACACATACTACAGTAAAGTGAGAGAAGTTCTCATAAATAAAGCTAGCTAGTTCTTCTTATGATAATATATTCAAATATTCAAATGATTTAATAAAAAAATTGAAGAATAAAATAGCATAAATATGTACTAAGCTATGAAAATAGCTATTGATCACATCAGAAACTGTGAAATGAAACAGTAAAATATTCTCCAAGAAAATTACATTCTTTTACATAAACCATTGGTCTGCTTTTTTCGTTGTCTTTCTCAATCCATCCTCAGTGTTCCCATACAAACTGCAACGTGATGCAAGTAGAATCGTAGATAAACCTTCTCACTTTTGTAAAATAACAGATTTGATGCAAGCAACCATTCTTAAACGACTTATCAAAATTATCAACTTGTAGCATCAGCCATCGATTAAATTTAACATTACCGAAAAAAATAATAATACCCCAATTTCCTTGCCAGGGGTGTCACTAACTCTCCGGGTCGTTCCATAATCTCTTCTTCATTTGCATGGGCAAAGGATTTCTGAAAATTAAGTGAACAGAGAAGTTGAGAATCGAACCGACGTTAGAAGCCAAAAATAAAGGAAAAGTAAAACGGAAGATACTGTAGAATAAGTTTTTCTCCCTTTCTTTCTCCTCGTCTTCTTTTGCCTTTCAACTTTTTTCTGAAGCACCATAATCTTCCAATCTATCCCTTCTGAGCCCTATTAGCCAATAAAGCCAAAATAGAAATATATAAATGAATTAAATAATTAGATATAAGGAACAACGACAATGAAGATCGGACGATGATAGGTAGCACAAACATTGGCTTCTTCTTCTTCTTCTTCTTCTTCTTCTTCTTCTTCTTCTTCTTAGTCTTCTTCTTCTTCTTCTTTCAATTCTTACGGTTTATGTAGATAGAGATGAAGACGAAGAATTGCGGTGTCTTATAGAGAGACTCAACATGGTATAAAATCCGAATTGATTTCAAGTTTTCTTCAAGCAGGCGGGAACTACATCATCCAGAGTTGAATGGAGTGGTTTTGTTCATATTTTGCCTGATTTCAGAAAGAGTTGCGGAGAAATGCATTTGTGGTCTTTTGCCATTTTTATGGAGACCAGAGAAAAAAAAGAGGACGTGGAGTCTTCTCGGCAGTTTTCATCCGTCAAAAAAGAAAAATACTGTGTCAAATTTGTAAAGAGGACGTTATTTCCTTCCGTCCATTTTTAAAAATACTTTAAAAAATTGTAGAGAACGCGTGGTTTCCGTATTTTTCGGACAATTCATCTATAATCAATAAAACTAAAACAACTCGAACGTGACAGCAATACAGAGATAAAATTGGGTATTTGCTCCCTTGAAATTCGGAGCAGTTATAATTTGGAAGAGAATAATATTGTAACTAAAACAAAAAAAAAAAAAAAAAAAAAAGCGGAAAAAAGAAGAGAGAAACTAAAATGTTGAGAGAAATTCGGTGGAGATGACACCTCATCAAATTATCCTCCTTTTATATTAAAGGGGGATTCTAAACTTAAATGACATTTCCATAAATACTGAAAGTATTTATACCAATTTTCACTTAAACTATGATGGGTGAGTAATATTTGGTTAGAGTTAAAAACTTAAATTGAATTGAAACAAAATATTATCAAAATCGAACTTTAACCAAACCAATTTACTTGATTGTTTAGAATCGGTTGAATTGAAATAATTTATCTTCCAAGTATTAATCTTCATTTTGTCATGCACTCTCCCCCAGAAAATGATTACAGAAAAAATGGAAGAACTTTGAATTTTGTCCAGGGTCAATGTTATACTACCTCCATCCCAGTTTAAGTTGTCTATCTCGATCGGACACGAAGAATAAAAAAACAACAAATTTTATGAATCTTAGACTTTTTCAAAGAAGAAAATTGAGGATAGAGATTTTGAGGGTGAAGATTATAAGAAAAATTTATTATTTATGGACAGACAAATTAAATTGGAATAAACCAAAAATAAAAAGTAGGTAAATTAAAACGAGACGGAGGAAGTAATTTTTTCGAATATGTTGATCCGACCTATAAGAAATTCCTCTAAGATTTTGGTGGCCTACACGGCCATAGTGTTTTTGGGGCCTGACCATACCAAAAAATGAATATAACTAAGATAAATACTAAAGCCCAGGAAAAAAGCCATTGAAATATAGATTTTATATAATATATATATATATATATGTACACGTATATAATATACTAAAAAAAGATTATTTATTTGGTTCAGTTAGGTTATATAGATGATTTTTGTAAAAACCAAACCAATTAACCATCAGAGAAATAAAGTTGAAAATCAAACTACTTTTTAAAAACCAATCTAAATAATGAATATTGGTTTGGATCGATCAATTAATTTGACTCAAACCACATCTTATTCCCCAATTCTTCTAAATATACCTTATAAAAAGGTTATTTAGTTTTTAGTGTCCTATTAGTATTGAAAACATAAAACTGAAGTGTTCAAACTTATCAATCGAATACCTTAAAATATATTCAGTTTGAACACAATTACTTTGAATTACATTTGTCTTATACATGAAGGAGAGATTTTGACACCAGTGGAATTTTCTCCTAAAACCAAATAGTGATATGAGAAGCTGTTCGCTAGACTTTATAAGTGGTTTCCTGTCCTCCAATTTATTAATGTGGTAAAATTCACATGTAAACTGATATTCAATATTTCATCAAGACTATATTTATGTGGACAAGCATATCATCAAAATTGCATATGTTCTCCCAATGCGAGTTGGATCAGAAAGTATGAAGGAGTAACAAAATTCCAGCTGAGTATCACACAAAACAATTACCATTTTTGTCCATATTCTGCTGCCCTCAAGAAAGATAACTGTGTTTCTGGGGCAGCCCCAAATGGGGTTCCTGCGTTTGCCCTGGGAAAGATACAACTGTGTTTCTGGGGGCATCCCCAAAATCAGGATCCTGCATGTTGCTAGATGATCATTTGAAGAATTTTTTAACAAAATCCGAACGAGTATCCCACAGCTTGCAGCTGTCCCCTATACAAGCAAGGCTCTCCTTGTAATAGAAAATACAGCTGTCCAGACTACAGTTCATGCTTCCTCGAAGTTCAACAGTCCTTAATTTCTGGGTAAAGATATTGTATACTTTCAAGAGCCCATTATCTACTTCTGTTAAGAAATCATGGTTCTTCGAGAAACTCATCGGCCAATCTATGGTAGGAAACACAACATAGTGACATTTAGTCCAGCATCCTTCTTTCTTCATTATCCATATAATGATACCATCAACTCTATCTTCTGACAGCATAGCTAATGAACCGTCATATAGTCCAAGCTTCCCGTAAAATCTGTCACATGGAGCTGGGTTTTCTATTTCATGAAACTTTTCACTGCTCATATCGAATGCAAGGACATTTGGAGACCTAACCTTAGACTTCACGAGCCAATAATAAACTCCATTCAAGTATGTATAACATAGTGAAAATTCTACATACGTGATTGAATTCATCGAGTTTACCACCTTAAGATGTCTCCAAGAATCACTACCTGAGTTGTAAACAGCTGCAAGAGAATGGCAGTGTCGGACATAAGTTTCTTTATTCGCAAAGGTCGGTATGAAGACAACCTTGAACACTCCACTCAAAAGGTCCAATCCAAATCCGATAACACTGTCTCTGGGAAGCAAATGTGGATGGTCTTTCCAATGAAGTAAAGGGAGTGGCTTAAATTGTCTTGTCGCGGGGTTCAACAAAGCAATGTCATTCGATTGACCAACCACGCAGAATACACCTTTCACCGGTCCCAAAAGACAAACTGTATCGGGCATCTGTAGATGATCAGGCTCTTCATATCCAGATGACATGTCCTCGGAGAACAAGGCATACGCGAATAATTTCCCGTTAGCTCCATCATGCCGAATAAGTACTCTCTCTTGATTGCTATCATGGTTAAAATGTTGGTTCACGAAACTTGGGCTTGCAATGAGAGTGCACCAGTGTTTGCAAACACACTTTAATCGCAACAGGATCTTCACGGGTAACTTCAATAAAATCTCCCATATAATTTCTTCCGGTAAATCACAAATGCTAGGGCGTTCCATATATGCCTGAGTTAAATTTTACAACAAAAACAACTCTCCATGAGATAAGAAGGCAAGAAACAAACAACCGGACAAAGTTGTTACTCTTACAGTGGAAAGAAAAACCGCAATGAGCAGTCAGCTGACAGAAATATCTGTTTTCTAAAATCGCTCTATTGAAGTTGGATTACCATAAACACGAATGCAGGTTTTTAAAATAGTTCAAGACGTACACAATTCCAGGTACACAAATTACTTGCAGCGGATCACAAATTGCAAAATTCATCCGAAATATTATTATCTTGTTCATTTTTACACAAGAATTTAAAACTACAGCACTGCTTAAGGATGGAATTACAGCACACCCGCCAGTACAAACGACTCAGAACGATAATAGTATACTTTTTCTTTTCTGAAACTAACTCTGCTCTAACGAGAAACAAAATGCGAAATCAACACCATGGGATTGAGAGAGAGAGACGGAGAGGATTAGCCCTAACTAAACCCTGAAGGAATCAAGATGTACATCAATTCAACCCTAAATCGAATCACACCACAAGTTCGTGTACATTAACTCAACCCTAAATCGAATCACACCACAAGTTCGTGTACATTAACTCAACCCTAAACCGAATCAACAATACAATCTACAGAAAGTATGAGGAAATTTAGCATGGACGGAACTACAGATCAAAAACGAAAGTACCTGACAGTTACAGAGATTGGGTTAAGGGAAGAGGCGTCGAATCATCTAACCAACAAATTTGATATTCGGTGTTCAACTTTAGACGGCCTTCAAGTTGGGCTGGAAAGAGTTGGGGCGGAAAACAGTATGGATCATTTTATATATAACCCAAAGGTTCCATCTACATTTACCGTTAAAATAGAGTTTTTATCGGTTAAGGACCCGAAAGATAGGTCAATTATCAATTCAGGTCCTGAAAGATAATTTATATCAATGCAGGGCCTAAAAGATTTGAAACTATCAATGGAAGACCCATAAGTCTAAAATCATTAGAGGATCTGTTTGAAAAATTGCAAAACCCACAAAATAAAATTGTCTCGAAGTGATAAGCAGTTGAAATGTACGTCAAAAGTCTTTTACGACATTTTTCTAAATTTGTTATTTTTTGAATTTTCAATAATTTCATATTCGAAATTGTTAGTTTTTTAAATTTTTTTTAAACATCTTTAATTTCTTTTTTAAATTATACGCGGGAAAAAATATATATATATATATGATTTTAAAAGTCTGTAATTTCTTTTTGAGTTCATAATATTTGAATTCATGTAAACATATTTCACTAAAATATATTTTTTCTTATGTAAATACTTTTTTTGTTAATTTGTATATTTTAAAAAATATTGTAAATATTTAATTATTATAGATTTATCACGATAAATTAAACAAACAATGTAGTGAAAGCCTTTTAACGTATATTTCCTTACTTATCATTTCGAGATAAATTTATTTTTTGACTTTGCAATTTTCCAAACAGACCCTATAGTGATTTTAGATTTATGGGTCTTGCATTGATAGTTTCAAATCTTTTAGGCTTTAGATTGATAGAAATTATCTTTCAGGACTTAAATTGATAGTTGACCTATCTTTCGGATTCTTGACCAATAAAACTCCATTAAAATATGATTTTTGGAAGAAAGAGGTCACACACTGGTAATCGATCTTGGCTCTCATGAAATTGAAATAGCATATGATAAAATAAGAGGAAATTATTAGTATTGGTTCATTGAGATTTGAAAGATAGTCACGGATCGGAGAGGAGTAACATATTATGCACGAGTAAGTCTTGTGTGTGAATGGTCACACGTGTGATGGAATATATTTTTATTAGAAAACATTGATACTTTTACAGGAAAAAATGATATTTTTACTACATTGATACTTTTACAGATAAAGGTAATACTTTTGCTACAAAAAGTGATACTTTTTTTTTGTTAAAAAAAGTGATACTTTTACAGATAACCGTGATACTTTTACCACAAAAAATGATACTTTTTCCCGTCACACCATGTGACGACCGTGTGACGGTTACTTACGAGTTTTTGCCATCATGCACAATGTTTAATTTTTCATATACTCCTTCCGTCCCGACCTAATTGTCCAACTTCCCATATTTCTTTGTCCCAAGCTAATTGTCCAAGTTCATAAATAACAAATTCTCTCAGAATCTCCACCTCAAAATCTCTACTTTTAATCTCCACCTTTAAAAAAGTCACAGATTCCATAAAATCTGTTTTTTTTTTTTTCTCGGTGCTCGACCAAAGTTGGACAATTAAATCGGAATGAAGGGAGTATTATATTATAAAAAAATATAAAAATTTAGTGTATGAGAAAATATTGTACAAAAGAAATGATGTGTTACTAACCATTGAAATTCATCGGATGTCTATAGAAATGACATTCACCAATATATATATATATATATATATATGTATAACCTTGAGTAAGATATTATACATATCAATAAATATTCAGATGAAACAATCAATAATATAACCTTCAGAATCTAATAATTTTTCCATGTTTCTTTTAAAAATACTTAATAATTTCAATACGTGTAGCTAAAATACATAAAAATATTTTAATTATGTATTTATCCGATTTGACACATATATCAAAGCGAAGCTCAATATTATGCAAAATTATAGTTCATATTTTAGATCTAATGTTTTCTGTTTTCTTAAGAAATCAACTAATATTAAATATGAAATATGGATGTTAAACTAAAGATCCCAAAAAAAAGTTTAATTTGATGTATTATTTGTCAAAAGCAGATTAAAAACCAAAAAGTTAGGGACAATTTTAAATTATAAATGAAAAGATCAAGATTAAAAGATTAAAAAGAAAAAGAAAAAAGAAAGAATAGTAATAGGATTGTAGAGAACGAATAGAAAAGAGAAAATTAAAACGACATTTACTTATAAATATTCCACAATACTTATTAAATTGAGGTTCACACCCTATTACTACTCTCTCCTTCACAAAATAAATGTCATTTTAGAGAAGAATTTTTTTTTTCAAGTGTTGTTTTAACTAAAAAAAAAATTACTACCTCCGTCCCAGCTAACTTTGCACGGTTGACCTGACACGGATGTTAAGAAAAAGTAGATTTTGAGGAATCTTTGACTTTTTTAAAGGTGGAGATTGAGGGTGGAGATTGTGAAAGAGATTTCCTTTTTAAGGGTGTGCAAAGTTAAGTGGGACGGACCGAAAAGGAAAGTATGCAAAGTTAGCCGGGACGGAGGGAGTAATTTAGTGGGACGTATTTGTCATTTTATCAATTCTTTATTTTTTTTAAAAAGACTAAAACAACATTTATTTTAAAACGGAGGAAGTATTTTCTACGTTTTCCTCTATTTATTAACTAATAAATATCCAACCTTGCAGTTTTTTATTTTAAAGTCTTTCCTTGTGGGCCAGGAACTATTTCTCATAATTTTTGTGGAAAGCCTAATTGGCTCTCCCTCTCTTTTTTTCTATTTTTTCTTTTATATATTTTAAAGGTAATTATAGAAAACGATAATATATCAGGACAATAACCTTCTTACTTATAAGAAAGTTGAATTGTTATAAAGTTTAACGAATTTAATATGTAATAATTGGAAAATACAGTGCACTATTATAAGATGGTAAAACTGAAAATCTCTTTATATGTAATATTAACGGTGGAGTTGCCATGCATTTTTTCCCTGCCGCATATAAGGGTCTTGAGATCACATCAATTCTTGACTTTTGACAAAACAATATACTACCTCTGTCCCACTCTAACTTTCCTATTTTTCTTTTTAGTTTCCAACTTAACTTTTCAGTCCATAAATGATAAATTTTTCTCACAATCTCCACCCTCAAAATCTCCACTCTCAATCTTCACCTTTAAAAGAGTAAAAAATTCCTTAAAATCTGTTTTTTTTTTTAATCTCCGTGCCCGATCAAAGTAGGAAATTTAAGCCGGGACGGAGGGAATATAACCGACGATCACAATATATTAGACAATAGTTGCATGTTTACTTTTTGAGGTATCAGTGATGCAAAGCCAAATCATTTACCTAGTAAGTATAACTAAAGGAGATGTCGATGTATTCATGTTAAGTGGACAAAGTACACCATGAAAACTGCTTATGTTCACCCAATAGAAAATTCAGTAGAATGATTATATGTACCCCTAAAGTTTGGGTTGAATTACCAAATAAATTCTAAATTTTGTAGAAATTAAATCCACAAACCTCAGAATTTAGAGGATGTTTGGCTGAGCCTATAAGCTTTTAAAAACATCTTATAAAAATTTTAGAAGCTTATAAGCTCTTGCAAATTGTTTGGCAAAAAAAGATATTTAAGAGCTTATAAGACCAAAAAATAAGCTCTAAGAACTTATAAGCTCTAAAAAAAATAAGTTGCTATACCCCATCTTATTTCCATCTTATTTTTTAAGATCTTGATTATTACATTCAAATTCCACGCACACTACACATTTCACACCCTACACACATTCACACACTACACACATTTCACGCCCTACACACATTACACGCATTTCACTCAATACACACACTACACACATTTCACACACTACATACATTTCATACACTAATCAAAATGTGTGTTTAATATTAACTTTTAAATTAGACCCAAATTTATAGCTAAATCACTATATTTTTGTTACAAGTTTATAAGCTCTTTTATCCAAACACTTAGTTAACTTATAAGCTCCTTAAAAAAATTTATAAGCTCTTGAAATAATTTATAAAATGTTATAGCTTATAAAATGTTTAAAATAAGTCTAGCCAAACACTCTCTTAATCATATAACACAATGTAGTCTGAAATTAGTGAAAATTGCATTAACCTACTCCAAGGGTTATGTAATTTGGCAAGTACAAAATGAACTGTCCAATGCTAGAATAATTCCCATTGAGAGTTAGGTCAGAAAGCAATAAGAAGTAATAAAATTCCAGCTGAGCATTACACAAAACACTACCAAATCCAACTTCTATAGAAACACACCTCCAGACCTCCTTTGAAATAAAAAACCTACAATACCATCTTTTTTTCAAGATCCTGCTGCTTGCTTGATGATCATTTGAAGAAATCCTTAACAAAATCCGAACGAGTATCCCACGGCTTGTAGTTCGCCCCAATACAAGCAAGGCTCTCCTTGTAATAGCCAAACCAGCCCACTAGATGGTCCTCTAAAGACTGTCTCTTACTTCCCCGAAATTCAACAGTCCTTAGTTTCTTGGTAGAGATATTGTATAGTCTCAAGACCCCAACTTCCTCCTCAATTAAGAGATCATGCTTCTTAGACAAACCAACTGGCCAATTACAGCCTCTGATAAGAACAAAATCATAGTCACATTTAATCCAACATCCTTCTTTCTTCATTATCCATAGATCGAACGCATAATCAACACAACAATCACCTGACAGCAGAGCTAATGAATCATCATATAGAGCAAGCATACCCACAAATAATCCCTTTGGTGGATTATAATATGGAACTTGTATTTCATGAAATTTTTCAATGCTCATATCGAATGCAAGCACATAAGGGCAAAGCATTGTCAGACTTCACAAGCCAATAATAAACTCCATCCAAGCATGTGTGACATAACGACGCACAGACATAACTCGTTGAATTAAACGAATCCACCACTTTAAGATGTCTCCAAGAATCACTACCTGAGTCGTAAACAGCTGCAAGAGCAGGGTAGTATTGGGCATTTGTTTCTTTGTTCCAGAAGGTATTTATAAGGACAACCTTGAACACTCCACTCAAAAGGTCCAAATCCGAAAAAACTATCTTCGGTAATCAAATGTGGTTGAACATTCCAATGAAGATAAGGAAGTGGCTTAAATTGTCTTGTCGCCGGGTTCAACAAAGCCATCTCATATGATTCAGCAACAACGCAAAATACACCATTCACCGGTCCAATAAGCTCACGAACTTTATCAGGCATTTGTAGATGATCAGGCTCGTCGTATCCAGATAACATGTCTTCGAAAAACAAGGCATATGCCAATTCCTTCATGTTAGCTCCATCATGCTGAATAAGTAGTCTCTCTTGATTGCTCTCATGGTTAAAATGCTGGTTCACAAAACTTGGGCTTTCAATGATAGCGTACCAGTGTTTGCAGACACACTTGAATCACAACAAGGTCTTCACGGGCAACTTCAATAAAATCTGCCATATCATTTCTGCCGGTAGATCACATTTCCTACAGCTTTCCATATAGGCCTGAGTTCAATTTTACCCAAAATCAACTATCAATGAGATAAGAAGGCAAGGAAAGAAACAATCGGACAACGTTGTTGCTCCCATAGTGGAGCCAAAACTGCATATGAGCGGTCGGCAATGACAGAAATATTTTTTTCTAAAATCCCTGTATTGAAGTCGAATTACAATAAACACGAAAACAGGTATAAAAATAGCTCAGGACGTACACAATTCCAGGCACACACGCATAAGAAAATATACACATTAAAATAAATTGACTTTGAAATCTGGTGAAACAACAGGGTTCACGAAATAACATATCAAATTAAACTTACTAATTACACAAACGGATCTGCTTGTGGAATAACTACTAATTTGAACAACTATTTGCATCTGAGCACAAATTGCAAAAATTCATCCAGAATATTATTATCTTGTTCACTTTTACACATAGAAGTTAAATTACAGTACCGTTTAAGTATGGAGTTAGTAAAAACAACTCCGAACGAAAATAGTCTCCTTTCTCTTTCCTGAGCTCTAATGAGAAAAAAAATGCCAAATCAACACAAATGAGGTTTAGAGAGAGAGAGAGAGAAAGGACTAAACGAATCAAAATTGTACATTTAGGGTTGAGAGAGAGAGAAGACTAAACGAATCAAAATTGTACATTAATTCAACCCTAAATGGAATCAACAGTACAAACTCAAAACTGTACATTAATTCAACACTAAATCGAATCAACAGTACAAACTGTTGTTGTGTAATCCAGATTTTTATGCTAGTAGTTAGTTGATTGAGTCTTATTTTACCTATTTCTTAGATATTTAGTTATGTAGATTAGGATTAGATTAAGAGGGTGTTTGGCTAAACTTATTTAAAACATCTTATAAGCTTATACATCTTTTAAGTTGTTTTAAGAGCTTATAAGCTGTGACATTTTATTTTTAAAACTAGTAAATGCTCCAGTGCGATGCACGAGCTATTTTTTAAAACAGTAAATCAATATTAACATGAACAACACTTTTTATTGAAAACGCATTTTTATTTGATAATATATAACAAAAAAAGAAATTGTTAAAATTTTTTACAAAGAAAACTTTTGTGTTATTTTGCAATGTTACTTCGGAAAATCAGTAATTTCCTTGCCTCTTACTTCGGAAAATCAGTAATTTTCACTAATAAAAACACATTTTAATATTTTCACGAATTTCTTACTCGTATCTTATTCCAGATTTTTTTTTTATCTTGTCTCTATCAAAACATTCATATTAAATTATGATAAATTTTTTAATAGATTACACTGGTTGATAATAATAAATAAAACGAACATAATCCATCATATTAAATTATGATAATTTTTTTAATAGATTACACTGATTGATAATAATAAATAAAACGAACATACATAATCCAGAATCCGATATCAGTTAATAGAATTGAGAAACAAATAATCTAAAGGATTATTCTTATATAAAATATTTTATTAGTTTAAGTACAAAACATCTTCTATTAGAAACAAAAATAAATTTTTTTAAGGATTATTCTTATATAAAATATTTTATTAGTTTACCTACAAAATATCCTCTATTGGAAATAAATTTTAAGAAAGACATAGAAAATAAAATTTTATTTTACGATGAACTGAATCTTCATAGTCCACATCATGAGCTCATTCATATAAACAGAGTTGGATTTGGATTTAGAATTTTAAAAGACATAAATGACCTCAAATCTTTCAAAAAAATTTATCGAATAATCTCATATATCCATAAGATGAGCTCATTAATATAAATAAAGTTGGATTTTGATTGAGAAAATTAATGAACTAAACTAATAAAATACTTTATATAAGAATAATCATTAAGAAAAATATATTCTTTTCTCAATCTTATTAAATTGTATTGCAATTCTGGATTGTATATCTTCGTTTTTTGTTTATTATTATTAATTAGTATGATCTATTTCAAAATTTATTATAATTTAATATTAAGATTTTGGAAGAGAGATGAGAGAAGAAAAAAACAAATGAAATTATTTTCGAGAGAAGAAATAAAACGGATAAAATAATTTACAGATAAAATAATTTTGGAAAAAAAATATTGTATAGTGGAAAAATACTAAAAAAACTGATTATGTGGAATAAGAGGCGAGGAAGAAATAAAAAATATATTTAGCGTGTTTTTTTGGTGGGGTGTGTTAACTGGCCGAACACATTATGGGTGGGCTCTATAAGAAAATCCACCGGTGGTTCCATATCATTATTGATATACAATAATCTATATATAGTTTGATACATTAATTTTTACAATTTAGAAATTCTTGAGATCGAGCAAGGGACCATCCTTTTGCCGTTTTTATAGGGAGTATAGAAAATTAAAAATCATATCTGAAAGATTTGGAATAACTTTTGCCATCTGAAAGATTTGGAATAACTTTGCCCTTTTTATAGTGATAGGGATGGCCCAGTCACTTCGGGTCGGGTTAATACCTCGGCCCATTAACCGGCCCAGAAGATCCAGAAATACGCGGCCTAACTTATGGCTTGTTCCGCGATTCAAGGCCCACGATCCGTTCCCAACCACCACGCAGCGGAAAATAGGCGCGACAATAGGGAGTTAGTTAGGGTTTAGTAGGGGATAGTATAAATTTGAGAAAAGAACTCTGAATTAGGGTTCGCATTCTGTATTCTGAAATTATTACGTGTAAACTCAAAGAGCTAGTGAAAGAAACACCTCGGCAGGTGATATTTTGTGCCCGTGGACGTAGATCTCCGGATCGAACCACGTAAATCTTGTGTTTTTCCATATTTCTTACGTAAGTTTTCGTCAAGTTTCTTGGATATCAGATTGTGCATTATCAATTGGCGCCGTCTGTGGGAACCGCAAGTAGTTTTTGATATTAACAGTGCATTCAAATATCATGGTGATGACTCGTCTGAATCAATCTCGCCAGGGTGATCAAGCCAATCAAGATCCACCCGTGGATCAAGTTTTGCCGCCGAGGCAATCGCCGATAATAGGTACGTCTCATCATCAGGGCAACCAAGGCCCGGTTATGAATCCAGACAACCAGTTCTTACCTCCGCCCCCACAAGACGTGCAAAACCCTAATCTCGCTGCTGCCCGGCCACCGATCAATATTCAAATAACTCCAGAATTACTCCAGGCTTTCCTACAAGAGCATGCTCATGTTCTTCAAGACTGGGTGGCCAATCGCCTAAATCCCGAGGGACCTGCCAGACATGATGCCAATCCCGCGGTGCATCCACATCGTCAGCACTCGCATGATCGACAAGACCCGGTGCACCGCGGGCGTCAGGATCGGCGACGGGAACGACCTGGTTCTCCCGAGGACCATGGGAGTTCTAACGGGTCAAGACAGCGCAACGACGAACCTACAGATGTCGATCGCTGCCGTCCACTCAACGCGGCTAAAAGAGTTCGTTATGCCAATCCTCATACTCTAGATCTTCAAGAGTATGAGCGAGTCCAACGCAATGTCGAGCTAGACAGAATCCTGGGCCTTGATGCCAATGGAGATATCATCACACCGTTCTCTCAAGAAATCATGGCCACCTCCCTTCCCGAAGGGTTCAAAAGGCCTGCCATACCACCTTACGACGGCACCGGAGATCCAGCCAATTTTCTTGGAGCTTTCAGGCACAACATGCTTAGCCGCGATCATACTACATCCCTTCATTACTGTAAGATTTTCCCTGAGTACCTTCAGGATGAAGCTCGGGTTTGATTCTCTCCCTCGCAATAGTGTATCCTCTTTTAGAGAACTCGCCGAACACTTTTGGGCGCGTTTTGAAGCACGTGCGAAGCCCATGGCCACCCTGGCCGACCTCATGAATATGGAATAGCGGGACGGCGAAACCGTTACCCAATTTCTTGACCGCTTTACAGCGGAGAGTCTCAAGGTGGGAAGTTGCTCAGATGATGTTATCATCAACGCATTCATGAATGGACTCCGTCCCGGACCACTCTACACCTAGTTGGTTCGTAATCCACCGGTCACAACCCGAGCACTGTTTAATACGGTGTGCAGATATGCTAAGGCCGAGGAGCAGACTCGTCGGAAACGTGAGAAACATGCTAGCAAGGAGCAGTCCGACAGGGCACAAGTTGGGCCTAGCACACGACCTAGTGCCTTTTCTCGTCTGAACCCGGGGCGTTCAGAATCTCGAGGTGATATTCCACAATTCACTCCGCTGACAAAATCACGAGCTGAAATTCTTTCTGTTCACAAGAATGATTTACGGCCCTGTCCGCGGATGACTGCTCCGCCTGAAAAGAGGAACTGTGGAAAGTGGTGTGCGTACCACCGAGATCATGGGCATGAGACAGAGGAGTGCCGAGAGCTCAGTAAGGAAATTGAGGAGTGTTTAAGGAAAGGTCTCTTGCGACAATACATTGCGCAGACCGATGACAAACCCCGGACAAGTCAGCATGGGAGTTCGTCTCATAACCGCGGAGGTTATCATGACCGGGGTACACAACAAAATCGCCCGCCGTGACAGAATAATCGGTCGGGGTCTAGCAATTATGCACGGCAAGACTCTGGCAATCGCCAACAATCTCGTTTTCTGCCACCACCTCCTCCTCCGGGAGGACCCGGAGACAATGCACCCACTCACGTAATAAACGTGATATATGGGGCCCTCCCCACCGGGGCTTCGCGAAATGCCTTGAAGGCAGAGGCTCGCCGTCCTCCTCCCGAGGAGCCACGTCATAAGCGCCTCCATCAATCCAAAACTGTTAGTTTCACAGATAGAGACCCGGTTCTAGAGATAACACCTCATACTGATGCCATTGTCATCGACATGACTGTAGCCAATGTTACAATAAAGCGGGTCTTCGTGGATAATGGAGCCGCAGTGAGTGTTATATTCGCCGACTGTTTCCAAAAGCTGGGGATTCCTCGGGAACAACTTCGGCCAGCCCCCGGGCCATTGCAGACTTTCACTCAGGGTGAAGTCCAGCCAGAAGGTGTCATCACTCTCCCGGCGTCTCTGGGGACCTATCCGGCGATAAAAACCATTTTCGTGGATTTTTACGTGGTTAACTCCCCGTCACCGTACAACATGATCTTGGGTCGGGATTGGCTTACTCCCGCCAAAGCCATATGCTCCACATACCACCTCGCGCTAAAATTCCCCACCTCACATGGTGAAGTGGCTATCCGCGGTAGTCAGCGGGTTTCTAAGGAGTGCATGTACGTGGCACTCAAAAAGACTACCAAAGTTCCTCCCAAACAGCAGCTTCAGGTAGCATCATCGGCTCTTGAACCTCAGGTATGTACCTCATTGGGGGATACCACCGTCCAGGTGCCGCTTGATCCGTCCAAACCAGAACAAACTGTAACTGTCGTGCCGTGGATGTGCCATGGTTACACCAGGCCATCATTCAGACCTTGCGAGAGTATTCCGATGTCTTTGCATGGTCCCCTTTGGATATGCCCGGGGTCTCTCCCGATATAATAACCCACAAGTTGAACATCGATCCCAGCGTAAAGCCTATACAGCAAAAGCAAAGGAAGTTCGCTCCGGAGCGAAATGCAGCAATTCGAATCGAGGTGCAACAACTCTTGGATGCGGACATCTTGTTCGAAGTGTATTACCCTTCTTGGCTATCCAATCCAGTGATGGTGATAAAGTCCAGCGGGGCATGGCGGATGTGTGTCGATTTCTCCGATCTCAATAAACATTGTCCGAAGGACAGTTATCCTCTACCTTCCATCGACCAAAAGGCCGAAGCCATTACTGGGTACGTGGCACTTTGTTTCTTAGACCTGTATAAGGGATACCACCAGATCTTCATGGACCCTCAGGATGCCTTCAAGACGGCATTTATCACTGCTTTTGGGTGTTTTGCTTTTAAGAAAATGCCCTTCGGGCTCAAGAACACTGGAGCCACATATCAACGTCTCATGGACCGTGTTTTTCGCGATCACATTGGCCGCAACGTCGAGGTTTACGTCGATGATTTGGTTATAAAAAGTACCTCCCATTCTTCATGCGTGCAAGACATTGCCGAAACGTTGCGTACTCTGCGGCGTTACAATTTGCGACTTAATCCGGCAAAATGCACTTTCGGCGTTGGCTCCGGCAAGTTTCTTGGTTATATGGTTTCACAACACGGTCTTCAGGCCAATCCAGCCAAACTTCGGGATGTTTTGGATCTGCAACCACCGAAGACGTTCAGAGACGTTCAACGCCTCACGGGTGGTTTGGCGGCCTTAAATCGCTTTTTATCTAAAGCGGCAGAGCGCCAACTCCCATTCTTCAAAATTTTGAGACAGGCGAAGTCATTTGAGTGGACTCCGGAGTGCACTGAGGCTTTCAAGGCTTTGAAGCATCATATTCAGCAATTGCCCACTTTGTCAGTTCCTCTCCCCGGAGAGCCTCTCTACATGTATTTGGCTTCCGCCGAGGAAGCTATTAGCGCCGCACTCGTGCGAGAAGTCAATGGTGTTCAACATCCCGTGTATTTCGCAAGCCGAGTACTTCACGGGGCGGAGACATGGTACTCCATGCTGGAAAAAACCGTGCTGACCCTTGTCATGGCGGCTCGGCGTCTGCGGCCATACTTCCAAGGGCGCGAAATACGAGTTCTGACCAATCATCCTATCCGTCAGATTCTTGTCAAGCCCGAGGTGTCAGGGCGCCTCGCCAAGTGGGCTGTCGAATTAGGCGAATATGATATTCAATTTCTTCCCCGCCGAGCTATCAAGGGTCAAGCACTTGCAGACTTTTTGGCTGAAACCCCGGGGGATAATCATGAATCTTCTGCAGGCAATGGTACCCATCATCCTGCTATCCTCGTATCCCCACCTCGCAAGTGGCAATTGTATATGGATGGTGCATCCACGGCTCGCGGAAGTGGTGCCGGGGTGCTTCTCATTGACCCCGAGGGAGTTGAAGTTAAGTACGTCATCCGATTCAAATTTAAGGTGACCAATAATGAAGCAGAATACGAGGCAGTTCTCGCCGGGCTCCGGCTCGCTCAATCCTTAGCTATTCGCCATCTTGAGCTCTTCACGAACTCTGAGGTCGTGTCTAAGCAAATCCAGGGAACTTATGTCGCCAAGGATGAAACAATGATCAGGTATCGTGCTTTAACACTCAAATTTATGTCAACTCTTGATACGGTTGTTATCCAGAAAATACCACTTACTCAGAATTCAAGAGCAGATGCGCTCAGCAAATTAGCCTCCACGGTCCGAACTAATATATCTCCGGATATTATAGTCGAAGACTTATTTCATCCGGCAATTCATGAGGCAACGGTTTCGGTATTGACCGATAGTGATCCGAATTGGATGACCCCTATCGTTCAGTATCTCCGAGATGGAATTCTGCCTAATGATAAGCTGCGAGCTCGGCAAGTAGTCCTCAAAGCCCCCAAATACTCCTTTCATGATGGAGTATTGTATCGACGGTCGTACCTACAATCGAGTCTCCGGTGCCTCGCTCCTGCCGAGGCTAATCAAGTTCTACGGGAGGTTCACGAAGGGGCCTGTGCCAGTCATATCGGCTCCCGGACATTGGCCAAGAAAGTTCTCCGTTGGGGATATTATTGGCCAACTTTGTTCAACGATGCCTACGACTTAGTGACCAAATGCAGCAAGTGTCAGCTACATTCTCGTGTGAAACACCTGCCACAAACCGAGCTCACTGGAATTCAAAGTGCGTGGCCATTTATCCAGTGGGGAATTGATATTGTTGGCCCATTTCCGGTCGCTCCGGGGGGATTGAAGTTTCTGGTGGTCGCCGTGGATTACTTCACCAAATGGGTAGAAGCGGAACCTCTTACTGCCATCACTGGCCAAAACATCTTGAAGTTCGTCTGGCGAAATATCATATGTCGTTTTGGCATACCGAGCACTATTATCTCGGATAACGGCAAACAATTTGCCAACGATCCCTTCCGGTCCTGGTGCGAGGAGCTTCATATCAAACAAATTTTCACCTCGGTTGCTTACCCTCAAGCCAACGGTCAGGTTGAAGTCACCAATCGTACACTGCTCACGGGTATAAAGAAACGCCTGGATAATGCTAAAGGTCTTTGGGCCGAAAACCTTCCGCAAGTTCTATGGGCTTATCGCACGACACCACATACCTCTACCGGGGAGACCCCCTACAGCCTAACTTATGGCTCCGAAGCAGTTATTCCGGCGGAAATCAGCGTACCAAGCCCCCGCCTCATCACATTGATTCCCGAGGATAATGACGAAGCTCTCCGTACAAATTTGGATGAGCTTGAATATCGTCGTGATCAATCATTCATCCAGCAGGCCAGGTGTAAACAACGTGCAGCCCAGTATCATCACCTCCGGGTTCGAGGCACTCAATTCAATGTCGGGGACCTAGTACTTCGACTCAATTCAGCCAGCAAAGCTGCCCCGAGGGGAAATTACATGCTTCTTGGGAAGGTCCTTATCGCATCGTTGCCGCGCACGATTCCGGATCCTACCAGTTAGAGCATCTCGATGGAACCTCAATTCCCCGAAGCTGGCATGTTACCAACTTGAGACGCTTCTATCTGTGAATGCCAAATGACAAGTATCATCTTATCTTTATGCTCATTGTACGCTTCTTTTATGTTGTTATCTCTCTTTGTATCCTTCAATTTGCTCCGGCACTCATCATTGAATAAATACTCTTTGTTTATGCATCTTGCTGTGTTCTCTTTTACGTTACGGGGACGCCCTAACGCAGTCATATTATTATTATTCATCTCCGGACAACTAAATCTCTCTCTCTCGGTCCGTCCGAGGAGATTCACATTTCGTCCCCGGACTCGTATCACTCTCTCGCCTGTTTAACCGGGGAGGTGTTTGCTCCCGCCCGATCCGTCCGGGGAGATTTTACTCCCGCCCGATCCGTCCGGGGAGATTTTACTCCCGTCCGATCCATCCGGGGAGATTTAAATTGGAGTTATCCATATTATGTTCCCGAACACCCGTTAAAACAATTATAACTTTTGGTTAATAACTTGTTGTTTTCCTTAACACAACTATGCACCCCAAAACGATTTTATTATCCTCCTTCGAGGTGATGCCAAAAAGTTTTTTACATAAGACTTCAAAAAAAAAAAAAAAAACAAAACAAAACGAACAAACAATTATCTACGGCCCCCGAGCCAGTATTCAGCGCCCCGGCGTTGAGGCCTACTCCTAGACCTACGCTGTGTCCTCCGGGATCTTGTCGTTCTTCGGCCTCGGGCTCCGGCTCTTTCCCCCCCGCGGGCTTCCCGACGCCGTGGACTTGTTCTTGGCGCTTGTTTGGGAACTTCGTCTCTTGTACGAGCACGGCTACTTGGCTGCGGAGCAGACCTCGGGGTTTGGGCCCATTGCACAGGGTCCCACTCCTCGGGGGCCATCACCTCGATTTCTTTGGCCAGTTCTTCGACTACCTCTTCGAAGACAACGGCGGGCTCTTCTTCGATCGTAGTCACTGGAACTGGCTCTCGAATAACAATGCCTTTGCTCTTTCCCTCGGGCTTTTTTTTACCCTTCCGGGGAGCTTTTGAAGTACCTTGGCTCCGGCTTGTACTCGCAATGTATTCCTCGGCAGAAGGCCGCCACCTGCCTCGGCCCTTCAATCCTTCATACATGCTGAGGAGCAGCTCCAAAACCTCTCGCTTTCTTACAAGCTCCGAGGACTCGGCTGGGTCGTTTGCCATAAGTGCTGAGATTTCGCCCTGAATCTCTACGACCCGCTCCTCCACTTCTTCAAAAGTCAGAAGGCCGAACTCAGACAGTATCCGGTCATACTCCCTTTGATGAACGAGGACACGGCTCATTTCGGCAGCTTTAGCCCGGTATTTCAGTTCGTGGTCCCTGGCTCGTTCCTCGGCCTCCTCCGCCCTCTTTTCCGCAACGGCCACCCGCTTTTCTAGCCTTGGCACTACGTGCATTTGCAGGTTATTCTTTTCTCCGCGGAACCACTCTAGTGATCGCATGAGTTTCTTTATTGTTTCGTGCAATTCCGCGGTATTCTAAACAGACAAAAGAGTCAACGAGGACAATCAATCTCAAGCATATAATGGGTTGAAGTTCAGCTCAAAAGCAAGATTTATATTCAATCAAATCAAAGTACATTATCCATGAGTCAGTACAAAGTTTACATCTACTCCTACTATATACTACATTAAATTTGAGGGGAACGACTGACCTCCCGCTCGATCCCCTCAGTATCCTCGGGCAACACCTCTCGCCGGCCCTCCGACGCTTCAGCTTCTTCCTCCTCATTAACCGCGGCAGCTTCATCTGCAGCCATGGCATCAACCTCCATCCGGGGGGGGGGGGGGTTTCTTTGTTTCGAGGCTTAGAGACAAGCTCACCCCGGCGGAATGCCAGGAACTCCTGGTCCTGGTCCACCTCACAGTTAGCAATCTCCTCGGCCTTCAAAATTTGTTTCTTCTCCGCTAGAGCCTTCAACAGAGGCCACTCCGGCAGATTTGCTAATGCTGTGTAGTAGGCCTTCTCCACCCCGGCCACTGCATCAAAGTCGTACCCGAATTCTGGACGATATACATCCACATTCGGGTAGACTTCCTTGATCTGCTCCAGCAGCACAGATCGTGTGGCCTGGTCCCCTATTGCAACAAAATCAGTCTGAAAGTCAAGAAACGTGCTGGTCTGGAACAGTTTCTCGGCGAATGCTTTCAGCATCGCTTCTTGACCTTCGACTATTGCAGCTTCCCAAGCCTCCATCTCAGCCCGCAGCTGCAGTATTTCCCCTCGGAGGACACCGGCTTCGGCCTCCACTCCTCGCAGACGCGCAACCTCATTTTCAACCAAGGCTGCCCTCTTACGCGCCTCGGCCAGGTCTTGTGTTAACCTGTCGTTGCGTGCCCAAAGCTCTCTAGCCACTTCGGCTAGCTCCTCCTTGCCTTCCTTCTCGCTTTTACGACCGAGTTCCATGATCCCTCGCGCCAAGCGCAGAAGTTCTTCGGCATCGCCCCCCTCCAACCCCAATAAACTTGAAGGCCCCTGCTCCTTCAACTGCCACCAATAGCAGCACACAGAAATCAGCACAGATAAATATACACTGCATTGGCGTAAACAGTAACTAACAGCACATCTTGAATTTACCTCCATACTCTCCCCTGTGCGGAGTCTTTTTGCTGTTGCTGGAGGTGTCCCAGATGGCTCCGGCCTCTTCTTAGATCCAGGGGTAGGCCTCGCCGCTCCTACCTGCTTCTCAGACCCAGCGCTAGGCCTCGCACTAGGTGACATCTTCCCCCGAGGAGACACCTCAGCAGTCTTTCCTTTCTTTTTGGCTGCTGCAGCCACCGCGAGGCTTCCGGCCGGCTCTTTTTCGAAGCGTCCCACTGCATGCACAATTTGAAGTTAGTCCTGTACAAAACAACAGTTTGTAAAAAGCAAAACATGAGAACTCCTACCCTCATCGGCAACCGCATCGCCCGAATAATACGGGCTCAGTCCGGCCCCCTCCAGTTCCTCCTCAGTACAGAGGGTCTTGAAAGTCCCCACTGACCGGAATGTATGTACGACTTCGGCCTCCGGGTTCTCCACTGGGGCAGTGTCAAGCACCTCATCCCTCCTCCACCTCGGGAGAGCTACTCCGTTTTTCACAAAAATAAACCTCTCCTTCCATCCCTCCACCTTACTCGAGTTTTGCACCTTGAACCCACCTCGGGCTCGGGGACTGAAGGAGTACCACCCCTTGGATTTACCGAAGGCTTTTAGTTGGTAAAAAAACCTAAATAGCTCTACGGTTGGTTCAACCCCGACATTCTTGCACACTACGGTGAATCCGACTACTTGCCTAACCGCATTTGGCGCTAGTTGGCTTAAGGCAATATTATAGTATCTCAGCAACCGGACCACAATGTCCCACAGGGGCAGTCTTAAACCTATTCTCAGGAAGTCTATATACACACTAATGAAACCCTGCAGCGGGCAACAGGCCCTATCACCGGGGTCCGGTACTATATATTCTAAGTTAAATGGAAGGTAAAATGAGGGGATTTCTCTCTCAATCTGCACCCGTGCCATCCACGGCGCTATTGTGGATACCTCGAAATCATTTTCCGTACACTCGTAAAAACCGACCATCTTGACATTGGTTTCCATGCCATCGGCTCGATCCACAGTCCTAACCTCATTCCTCTCTGGAATTATGAATCGCAGAGGTGGCACGTCTAACGGAGTGCTCTTAGTCCCTACTTCCTGAACAGAAGAAGAAGATGAAAAAGAAGGCATACTTACTTGGTTTGAGTTTGAGAAGTTTTTGATTCGAGATGAGTCACACGCGAACAGGTTACTCCTTTTTTCCCGCTTTCTAAAACTGGCTAATCGCAATGAGGAAGATGAAGTTACTGTGCCATTATTCCAAATATATACACAAAAAACCAACGGCTTTGATACGGCCTATTCAAATTCAGTGTTTGAGATTTGGACGTGATATTCACGCGCTTTACGGTTCCCAAGGCGCGTGGGGAACAGATTCATTGGAAATCGCAGAGCGTGTCACTTCACATCTCTCTCTCTCATGATGGCGCCGCCAATCACATCAACCCCACTCTTGGCCAGGAAGATTTGGACTACACTCCGGTGCTCCCTTCATTTTGGCCAGACTACTACACTCCGGTGATCCCTTCACCTCGGCCAGATTATTATCTACTTCCGATACCGTTTCTTGCTTTTGGGGGACTCGCTATCATCCCGGTGTACTTCGGCCTAGCTCGGCTCCGCTTCCACGGACTACGCCGCGGAGGACCTTAGACGCGGAACTGTCTTGGTCATCCACAAACACTTCGGCTCGCCAGCGACCACGGCTCATCTTGCCTATAGTTCCACCCCGGTTACAACCGAAGCTCCTTCCTCGCTCCGGCTGGGGGGGGCATCTGATAGGGATGGCCCAGTCACTTCGGGTCGGGTTAATACCTCGGCCCATTAACCGGCCCAGAAGATCCAGAAATACGCGGCCCAACTTATGGCTTGTTCCGCGATTCAAGGCCCACGATCCGTTCCCAACCGCCACGCAGCGGAAAATAGGCGCGACAATAGGGAGTTAGTTAGGGTTTAGTAGGGGATAGTATAAATTTGAGAAAAGAACTCTGAATTAGGGTTCGCATTCTGTATTCTGAAATTACTACGTGTAAACTCAAAGAGCTAGTGAAAGAAACACCTCGGCAGGTGATATTTTGTGCCCGTGGACGTAGATCTTCGGATCGAACCACGTAAATCTTGTGTTTTTCCATATTTCTTACGTAAGTTTTCGTCAAGTTTCTTGGATATCAGATTGGGCATTATCATATAAGGAGTATAGAAAATCAGAAATCATATCTGAAAGATTTGGAATGATCTGGATATTCTGTTATCAGATATCTTCAATTAAAGATTACATATTATTATATATTAAAAATTTGATAAAATCACATCTATTTTTTGGTAAAGGTATGATCATTCATATATTAATATACACATCATAATTATAATTCATATTAAAATAAAAATCGGCCTATAATGAGTATTGATTTCGCTAATCATTCCAATTAATCATTCCAATTATGTGATAGTTCTAAATTTATATGTGATATAGTTGTTATCCACCAATCTGTATATTAAATTTACTTTGTTTATAAGATAATGTTTTGCAATTTTTTCTGCAATAGTTCATGATAGTGTATATTAAATTTATTTTGTTTATAAGATAATATTTTGCAAATTTTTTTGCAATAGTTCATGATAATTGTTAAATGAGATATTTCTTCTTAAAAGTACTGCGTATAATCGATTGAGTTTTATCAAAGTTTAATTGTAAACATATTGTAATGACAAAAAAACTCAAAGTTTAATTGTAAACATAGACAAAATGAAATACTGCGATAAAATTAGAATTTCAATTGAAGTTGATACATGAATTTATTTTTGCAAGAAATTAAAAAATTGAATTCTGCTACAATAAAATCTAAGATTAGTCTTCAATCTCAGCTGCTTTGAAGAGTTGATTGTCTCTAATCTTTTGCCAATATTTTGAACGGATTGAGACTGTACATGTTATAAACAAAATGTAAAATTTAGCACAATATATAGACAATAATATAAATAATTCACATAACAGAAATTTAAAATATAGGTTGAAATTTTATATGATTACATATTATCGTAGAAAACGATGCTGGTAGATAGATTTGAATTCTGCAATCATCAAACTTGTTTTCGCCAGAATCAAGATTCAGTGTTGCTGATTTTTTCTTATCTTGATTTGCATGTAGTACTTCGAGCATCCATTGTGAGGTACCTATCAAAGTTGACCCATAATAATTAAGGAATGAAGGAATTATAGAAATTTACAGTAAAAAATGTAAATTGTGAAATGAACTATCAAAGTTGACACATAATAATCCAGGAAGAAGAAATTATAGCAATTTTCAGTAAAAAAATTAAATTGTGAAATGAAAAAGAAATAGGAATATCCTGTAAACGTAAGTCTCCACTAATGTGAATGAAATAAACTAAAATTATAGCGAAATAAAGAAATTGCGAAATGAATAAGAAATAGAAATACCAGCTGCAAACGTGATTCTCATTTACTGAAGACCTTATGTATTTATAGGAACAATAATGTTATTGGATAAAGATTTTTTTTAAATTCAAATTTCAAAATTTTAAAAATTTGCAACAAATTCTATTATTGCTGAATTTTAGACGGAAAAAATATTTGAAAATTTGAATCCCACTAATATCATCGGATTTTCCAAATTTCAAAATTCAAATTCACATCTATTTATGGTAACTATTAAAATGGGCGGGAAAAGTTTCAACTTACTAATTCCGGATGTCTTGGCTTATTATATATATATAGATAAGCTGTCAAGTGTTTGGATAACCGAACTTATAAGTTCTTTTAAAATCTTATTAGATATAGATTTGTTTGGTATTTTAAGCTCTTTTTATGATTTAATGACCAAAAAATACATTTTACTATTAAAGTCACTTAATTAAGGATTTATTCGATTTTTTTTGCTAGAAACTATTCTTAAACATGATCTCAAAAAACTATGCTTGAAATTTACAAACTACATTTCATTATTTCAGTAATAATTTTAAGAAATCACTCCTAATAATTACAGTTCATCATTGATAATCGATAATCTTAAAAAGTAGACAAATTTATTATTAAAATTATTTTGATGACTCCAAATTAAACTATGTGCCTACATAAACTGTAAGATTGATTTGATCCATTCATATTGCACATAAACCACATATGTAATTGAAAAAAAAATGATAAACCTGTATTAAGGGAAAACAATTTGATCAAGTAAGATAGAAATTTGATGAACATTCAGGAGAACTTAGAAACAAAAATCTTCGAATAATATCAATAAATATATCATCTTTGTACGCTTATATCCATAGCAATTGAGTCGCGCACCGCCATCCAATAAGCACTAGTAGTATTGATTCATCTTCAACACTAGAAACTCCGGTAGGTCTTTCACTGGAACCATTGCCATGCGGCTCATAACTTTCATCCTCTGCTATTTGAAATGCCTCATCTGGAATATTTTTTTTTCTTATATAATTGTGAACTGCCATAGTAGTAGCCAGCACAATTTCTCTTTGTGTGTCAATATGAAAATAAGGCATATCGATCCGCCAAAATATTCCATCTTGCTTTCCATACTCCAAAAGTTCGTTCAATAACATTTCTACATGAAGAGTGGTAGTAATTGAACTTTTCTTTTGAATTTCTTGGTGCATGTAGTTGACAATTCTTGCTCGACGAAAGTCATCAAGATGATATCTAATATTCTCACCTTTATAAGGACCCATATACCCTAACATGTGTGAGTATCCTGTATCAACCAAGTAATATTTTTTTCCTTTTGGAGTTGGAAAATTTATATTGGGATTACGAATAGCTTCTCCAAAAATCCTATTATCATGAGCAGCACATTCCCATCCAGCCCAAGCAAATGTAAAACACATATTGAAATCCACAACTGCAAGAATATTTTGAGTGGCATACCCTTTTCGTCCAATATATGGTATTGCTTTTCCTTGTGGTAATCAAGCTTTTACATGTGTTCCATCAATTGCTCATCAATTGCTCCAATACAATCCTAAAAATAATAAAATGGCATAGAAATTAGCAAGTTATAGTCATTTTACATGTATTTATTATGCAATTGAAAATTTCCTTACATTGAAAAACGGCTTGTAGCATTGATGTTGAAGTTGATGATATCCTTTACTGTCATTATACTCGGGATGGGGTCTAATTATATCATTAGCTAGCATACCAATAGCCTTTAAAACTCTATGAAAATGCCTAGAGATAGTTTCACCTGAATGATTGAATATTTCTTGCACCAATCTATTATCCGCACCATGAGAACAAATCAATAAAAAGATCCCCACTTCCTCTTGAACCGACATTCCTCGTGTTGGAAGAAGACCATATTTTTTGGTTAGTTCATAACATAACTCTAGAAATACAGGTTTTGTTAGAAGAAAGGCTTGATAACATCTTATACCATGTCCTTTTAGTATCTCCTCCATAAATTTATGACCCGTTCGACTTGATGTTCTACATGGAATCTTATGGATATAGTTCTCATAATATGTCAAGATACTACGGGCAGTCACCTGGCAAATAACCAACCAATCTGAATTTTGTTGAAATTGTTTTTCCTTTTCAGCCATTTCCTCACCAAGAAAAAAACCAGGATGTAATAAAGAACAATTTGAGATATCCCAATACTACATTGAAGCATAATCTGCAATGCTCTCCTCCATTAAGCTAGAAAATAATCAGACAATAATAAATTAATATATTAGCATGACCATTCTTTGTAATGGAAGTATCATGATAAACATCATAATCATTATTTAAAAATATCAAATTGTACAGGAATATTAATGTAAATAATCAAAAATCAATATGGAATCATGGATAAATAGTCTCTTATTAAATTTAGGAAAAAGCAAGATATCATACAAGATAGCTATTCATTTCGCCAACTTTTTGAATATAGGAAATGAAATTGAAAAGCAATAAAAAAACACCCAATCACACTTTTCATCCAAAATAAGAATGTTTGTGGTATTGAAATACTAAAGAAAGAAGCATGATAAATTATTAAGGTGAAATTTACTACTTCCTAATCACTAGAAAATCATTTATTTTTCTTAAACAACTCATAATTAAACTCTAGCCAGGAGAAACGAGACTCTGGAGAAGGTTGGCTGACAAACACTTCTCTCATATCCTTTTTGCTTAACAGGTTACAAGCATAGTTCCAAAGTTCACTTGAAGGAACTATTCCAGGCACATTGCTTAAAATCTCTAACGCTGCCCCAATAGTGATATCTGTAGAAGGTGAAGAGGTGGAAACATTCTTATCTTCCATAAACTTTAAAAGAGATTGAATGTCTTCCTTCAATGAAGCGGCCCCCGAAATCCTTTTTCCCTTACTATTTCCACCACAATATTTTCTCTTAATCGAGCCTAAAGAGGGAAAGGTAATGTCGTTAGCAAAATTACTAGTTTCCTTGATTCCAGAACTTGAATTGTACCCATCTATTCGTACGTCATCAACGCAGTCATCTTCACTAATCCCCGTTGGTTCTTCAACTCCAACCGATTCATCATTAGTCTCTAAAATCTCATTTTCTATCTCAATCTCATTTTCACATCTTTGGCTTCGTGCTCGTGCTCTTTCACCAGTGGTAGCAACATCAGAAAATAAGGAATCATATTGATCGATACCAAATTAAAGATAAGTCTTTGTTCTTAAATTTACTGTAATCTCCATTTTCCTGCAATAATAGATATACCAAATTAAATCTAAGATCATAAATAACGAAATAAATAATTTGTTGTAAGATTAGTGTTAGAGATTATACACTTAGTTTTCTATCCCACCACTCCTCAAAAGCATCAACTGAATTCTTCGAGGGATTCCAACCAATTCCAGTCTCCTTGTACATCAATTTCTTAAATAGTATCTATTCCTTCTTCATTGCATCCCAATGGTTTCGAAGTTGTTTGTACACGTAATTTTTTCCAGTGACTTCCCTGAACCTCCTAACAAGATTTTTCCATCCACTAACATTGAAGTGGCTATTTGGCCTATTACCCTTTCCGATCTCCTCCTCACATATCTCAATAAACTTACGATCCAAGGCTATGTTCCACCTTGCGGGAACCCTTTCTTCAAACATTTGATTACTTGAACTTTTGGTCTTACTCCCACCACTAGTTGCATTTTGCGTAAACCCTTTACTTCTATTGTGTTGACTCTCCATCTAAAAATTGATTGTCGTAACAAATTAAAGTAAATGAAAGTATTCATATTAAAAATATTTTTGATAACACATAATTGACAAACTCCTCCATTAGTCTCACGCTTACTCAGACAAAATACCAAATAATAACATGGACAAAGGCATACGAATATAAACAAACAATCAAAAAGGAAACTCCAAATAAACTCTCTTGAACGCTGGTCATAATAACAAAGTAATGATTGCATTTATATATTTATTTATCTGAATAACTTGTCAAATTAGCTAAAACTTATTATTTCCTCAAAATGAAGCTACATGTTTCTACATAATTGACAAGTTAGAAACGAACACTGATGAAGTAGACTCCATTTGGTCAAATGCATGTTGCTTCCCATAAATTCATGTATTTAAATCTTGGAACATAATCAATGTTCACTAGAAAACATGACATACGTATTTTAATTTAATTAGTATATGGCATATCATTTAAAACATACTTTATTTAAGAATATTATTCACAATATGTACTCACAATTCTTAAAGGGGAACCCCTACAAAAAAAAAGTTTCAAATCAACCACAATCACAGACAACAACTTTAGTTAAACATACTGCTATGACAATCAACTTGTAAGAAGTTCCAAAAATCAAACTAAAAACAAAGAAAAAAGATATATGTAAACTAACAATTAAAGAATGTAAAGAATTAATCAGTAAACATTTTTCTTAAACATAATATTCCCAGTTCAGCAACGATCCAGTTCAGCAACGATGATTGACTTTTTATGTTGAATCAACAAACAAAAATTCCCAAATTAAAAATACAAATAGAATTCATCGTAAATAGATGGGAGAAACAGCAAAATGACTACTTTAATTAGATAAGCTAACCTTCAAAGCCACGACTGTAGACGATATAAATTTTTGAGTAATCACAGCACGGTTGCAGAGAGATATATATAATAGCCTAGAAAAAAAGTGAAAAAAGTGGTGATGGCGGGATTAGTTTTTGGTTTTAGCGGGTTTTTCCCTTGGTGAAATGTGTTAAATTAGGGTATATATTGAAAAAAGATATGGATAATATTGTCATTAGATAGATATCTAAAAAGATCTTATGAAAAAAAAGGTGGGGGATACGTACTTTTTTCAAAAGAGCTTATAAGCTCCCAAAGAGCTTATTTCAACAGCTTAAAAGCTTTTCTTAAAAAAATTAGCCAAACAAATTTAGAGAGCTTAAAAGCTATTAAACATCTTATAAGATGTTTTAAGTAGCTTTTAAATGGTGCCAAACACCCTCTAAGTCTTTGAATTTCTGTTAGAAGTGCCATGAATTTAGGAGAGTTTGCTTATTATAAATAAGTAGGTGGTTTGTACCTTATTTTCAACAAGAAAGAAAACATATTTTGTTCTCTCCCATTAGAAAGCTTTTGTATACATATTCTGTTCCATCTTGTTCCTATTTCTTCTTCATTTCAGTTTCAGTTTCAACAGTGGTATCAGAGCCACATAAATCCATGAACGGGACAGCTCAGATTTCTGTTCCCATCTTGACTGGGAAAAATTACCTTCGATGGAGCGTTCAAATGAGAGTGCTATTTGACTACCATGAATTGCTAAGTGTGGTAGAGGACAGAGTTCCTGAGATTGCTGAAACAGCAACTGAAGCACAGAAGAATGCTCATCAAGACCTGAAGAAGAAGGACAAGAAGGCACCGTATTTCATTCATCAAGGGGTGAATGATGAGGTTTTTGAGAAGATAGCAGCTGCAACGACATCAAAGAATGCTTGGGATACTCTCATGACGTCATTTAAAGGCGTGGAGAAAGTTATGACTCCAAACATTAAGACGTCAATATGAGCTTTTGCAAATGGAATGTTCTGAAAGTATTTCAGATTATATAAGTCGAGTTCTTGCTTTAACCAATCAAATGAAAACCAATGGGGAAGAACACTCCGAAAAGTCAAAAGTTGAAAAGGTTTTGCGGTCGCTAACACCCCGATTCGAGCATATCGTGGTGGCAATAGCAGAGTCGCATGATTTGGAGGAGATGAAAATTGATGAGCTGTCGGGTTCGTTACAAGCACATGAGCAGCGTATGAATGAAAAGCAGATTGAAAAGCCAATTGAGCAGGCCTTTCAAAGTCAAGTCTCCACCAAAGCTGGACGTGGAAGTGGCACCAACTTAAGATAAGATAGTTCTCGAGGACGAGGACGAGGACGAGGACGAGAACGTGGGGTTCACACAAACTTCAGCGGACGAGGACGTGGATTCCAGAACAACTCTCGAGATAAAGGAGAGAAATCTGTTAATCACCAGGAGCACAACTCAAACTCTAGAAGCCGAGGTCGAGGACGTGGTAAAGTAAGGTATGACAAGACTAACATTGAATGTTATAATTGTCATAAGATTGGACATTATGCAAATGAGTGCAGTGAGAATGATCAGAGGGCTCAGTATGCACAAGGAAGTGATGATGATGATGGAAGTCATGCTCTTTTAATGGTTATGGCAGCTGATGAAACAACAAGCTATCACACTTGGTTTCTCGACACCGGATGTACAAATCACATGTGTGACAAGAAGGAGTTATTTTCTGATCTTGATGAGTCAGTAAGAACCACAGTAAAATTTGCTAACGATAGCTCAATTCCAGTTATGGGGAAAGGGAAGATTTTCATCAAATTGAAGAATGGAGACCATAACTACATCTCCGATGTCTTTTATGTTCCAGGCATGAAAAGCAATTTGCTAAGCATTGGTCAGCTTCTTGAAAAGGGGTATGCAATGAAAATTCAGAATAAAGAATTCTCCATTTTCAGCCAAAAAGGTACACTCATTCTGAAGGCTCCCCTTACCATGAATAGAATGTTTCGTGTTGATATTTCTAGTGGTAGTTGTGCATGCCTGAATGCTATGGTGAAGGATGAATCTTGGTTGTGGCATCTTCGTTTCGGTTATTTAAATTTCCGTAGTTTAAAGTTGTTTGCCTAGAAAAACATGGTAACAGGTTTACCGAGCATTCAACACCACGACCAGCTATGTGAGGTGTGTGCTCTTGGGAAGCATAGCAGGCTGCCTTTTGCTAAACAAAATCAGCGAGCGGCACAACCACTTGATCTTATTCACTCCGACGTATGCAGCCCAATGAACACATTGTCAATTGGGAAAAGTAGGTACTTTTTTACCTTCATTGATGATTACAGCAGAAAAATATGGGTCTATTTTCTTCAAAGGAAATCTGATGTGTTTGAGTATTTTAAGAAATTCAAAGCCCATGTGGAAAGGGAAAGTGGTCGGTTTATAAAGGTGTTGCGAAGTGATGGTGGGGGAGAATATATGTCTACTGAATTTGACAAATTCTGCGAGGAGCATGGAATCTAGCATGATATTACATTTCCTTACACTCCACAGCACAACGGAGTTGCCGAACGAAAAAATAGAACGATAATGGATATCACACGAAGCATGTTAAAAGCCAAAGGTATGCCTAATTATTTTTGGGCAGAAGCCGTCTCTTGTTCGGTTTATGTGTTAAACAGGTCCCCAACAAGAAGTGTTCTAGATATCACTCCGACGGAAGCATGGGATGGTTACAAACCAAGCGTGAAACACTTAAAGGTGTCTGGATCAGTTGCCTATGCACACATTCCAGCTCAAAAATGGACCTTGGCGATCGAGGGTCGAAAACCATATTCGTAGGGTACAAGCGTGGTGGCTACAAGCTATATAATCCAGTCACGAAGGAGGTAATTGTAAGCAGAGACGTGACGTTTTCCGAAGACGAGGCTTGGAAATGGGATGGCGAGATAAATGATGACTCACGTAGACATCCAGTAGTTGATTTTGAAGAAGATTCTGAAGTAGCAATTCCAACCACAAATCAAGAGTCCTCACCACTCCGTGAACCTACAGAAATGGAACGACCAAGAAGACAGCACCAACGATCAATCATATTGCGTGATTTTTAGGTAACTTTTGATAATGATATTGATGATGATGGGAATTTTGTGCATTTTGCCATGTTCGCAGATATAACCGATGTCTTTTGAACAAGCAAATAAAGATTCCAAATGGGTGAATGCTATGGCTGAAGAAATAAATGCTATTGAAAGAAATGGTACGTGGGAGCTGACTGATATTCCACAAGGACATAAAACCATTGATGTGAAGTGGGTCTTCAAAACGAAATTGAAGTCTGATGGACCGATTGAAAAGCACAAGGCGCGATTGGTGGCAAAAGGATATGAGCAGCGACCGGGTTATGACTATCAAGAGGTATTCTCTCCTGTTGCGCGAGTTGAAACAGTTAGATTGATTATTGCTTTAGCTGCACAGAATCATTGGAAAATTCACCAAATGGACGTGAAGTCGGAATTCTTACATGGTCCTTTGGAACAAGAGGTCTTCGTCAAGCAACCACCGGGATTTGTGAAAACCGGAGAGGAAGATAAAGTTTACAGGCTTAAGAAAGCTCTCTACGGCCTTAAACAAGCACCGAAAGCATGGAACAAGTGCATTGACTCATTCTTTAGCAAAAGCAGGTTTTGAAAAATGTCCCTCTGAGCATTGTCTTTATGTCAAAGTTAATCCTTCTGGTGATATTTTGATGGTGTGTCTTTATGTTGATGATTTGGTTTTTACAAGTAATAATCCCAAAATGGTCTCAGAATTTAAGAAATCTATAATGGATGAGTTTGAAATGTCCGACCTTGGTTTAATGTCATATTACTTGGGAATAGAAGTAATTCAGAGAGAAGATGGTATTTTTATTTCCCAAAAGAAATATGTTATTGATCTCTTGAAAAGGTTTCAGATGTTTGAGTGCAATCCTGTGAAACTCCAGCTGAAGTTGGGACAAAATTGTCAAAGAATGATGTTGGGGCTGTTGTCGACTCGACTTATTTTAAGCAAATTGTGGGCAACTTAAGATATCTCACTTGTACAAGACTTGATATCTCTTACGGAGTTGGTTTAATTAGTAGGTTTATGGAATCTCCTCGGCAATCTCATATGCAAGTCGCCAAGAGAATCATGTGATACCTAAAGGGTACTTGTGATCATGGACTGTTTTATGGTTCAACTAATCATTGTGCTATTGTAGGGTACTCAGACAGCGATTGGGGAGGAGATCTAGATGATTGTAGGAGCACCTCCGGTTACTGTTTCAATTTCAGAAATACAGCTTGTTCGTGGTCGTCGAAGAAGCAATCAATTGTCGCACTTTCAACTCGTGAAGCAGAGTATGTAGCAGCTGCATCAAGTGCATGTCAAGCAATCTGGTTGCATTATTTAATGAACCGGGTTGGTTTTCCACAAATGAAGCCCATGAAGATTTTTGTGGACAACGTTTCAGCGATTAGCCTCGCCAAGAATCAAGTGATACATGGAAGAAGTAAGCATATCGATACTCCATTCTATTTTTTGAGAGATCAAGTCACCAAAAGAGAGATAGAATTGGAGTACTGCAAGTCTGAAGATCAAGTAGCAGACATTCTCACGAAACCGTTGAAATATGATGCCTTCATCAAGTTGAAGCAGAAGATGGGAATGACAACTTTGTAGAATCTGGATTAAGGGGGGATGTTGTTGTGTAATCCAGATTTTTATGCTAGTAGTTAGTTGATTGAGTCTTATTTTACCTATTTCTTAGATATTTAGTTCAGTAGATTAGGATTAGACTAAGTCTTTGAATTTCTGTTAGAAGTGCCATGAATTTAGGAGAGTTTTCTTATTATAAATAAGCAAGTGGTTTGTACCTTATTTTCAACAAGAAAGAAAACGTACTTTGGTCTCTCCCATTAGAAAGCTTTTGTTTTACATATTCTGTTCCATCTTGTTCCTATTTCTTCTTCATTTCAGTTTCAGTTTCAACACAAACTAAAGAAAGTATGAGGAAATTTAGCACCGATGGAACTACAACTCAAAAACAAAGTACCTGCGAAGTCGATGGATTAAGGGAAGAGGCTTCGAATACCCAAATTTGAGAATAGAAAATATGGAGTTTGGTCTACATAAATGGTTAGAATGGAAGAATTTGGGAATAGTCAAGTATGGCCGGTTTACCCGGCCAATTATGAAAAATGGCCTCCTTTAAGTTTGACTTCGTTAAGAGAGAAATTTTTTATTCAATTTAAATTGTGGAATGAAGAAGAAGAGGGGAAAAAAAGTGGGAAACAAAAAAAGAAAAATTCTTTTATTCAATTTAAATTGTGGAATAAAGGAGGAAGAGGGGAAGAAAACGTGGAATAAGATAGGAGATGAAAGAAGGCACTATAATAACAATTCGGATTCTCTGTTACAGTAGGTGTTTCATCCTCTGTTACACTCAATTCACTAGGTGACACATGTTAATTTGTGACAACATACCATACACGTATCAGGTTAGTGAATGGATGAAATACAAAATGTAACACCAAAGTGTAACAGGTGATCTCATGTGCTAAATGTAACACCAAAGTGTAACAGGTGATCTCATGTGCTATAATAAGCGGGAATATTTAGGGGATAAAGATTTGACCAAATAAAAATATCTCTGATAGATTTAAAAGTAGAGATTTTTAAGGATTGAGTTCAGAGAAAAAACTGTAGAATTGGTGAAAAATATGTTAAACGTCAATTAATAGGAAAAGAAAAGAATCTGCTCAAACGTCAATTAATATGAAACGGAGGGAATAAAATAAAATGAAAAAAGGACCCCTTGTATTAAACAAAACAAAAAGTAGAAAGTAAATTACAAAATCCTCGCAATTCCCAGACCCACTTGTCTTCTTCCCTCTATCTTCTCTTTCAAAATTCTGAAGTTAGTCCTTCAAATCTTCAATCTACCATTGAAGGCACATGTATATGTCATTTCAGTCCCGAAATCTTGTCGAGCTCCGAGGCCCGATGTCTACCCCTGATTTACCGCCTGTGTAATGGAATTTCGTAAAACAAGCACCGTCCAAGCATCCTTCTTCCATTAGCTCTCGTCTCCTCTCTTCTGCCTACTCTCTTCAAGACAGTTAGACAGGTAATTAGTTTGATTTCGTTTCTTTTTTTGCTTTAATTAGTTCAATTTCGTTTTTTTTTTTTTTTTGAGGGGGGGGGGGGTTCTTTGTTTGAGTTTGTTGCTTCGACTTTTGTATGGGAAAAGAATGAATATTTAACAAGAATTCTGAATTCTATGAAAAGTATGATTTTCAGTTCTATGATTTTTGTATGTGAAAAACATGATTTTTCAATTTTATGAATTATATGGGAGAAGAATGAATATTTAGCACAATAACTATTTCCTTTTTTTTTTGGGTTTTCGCACTGTGGGAAGTATGATTTAAGTTCTATGATGTTAGTGATGAAAATGGCGATAGCAGTTTATGAACACTATATTTTTGCAGTTTATGACCGCTGTCAAATTTATGAGTTTTAGTTGATATATCTTTCAATACTAAACTGTTGTTAGTCTTTAGAGTCTTAATTGAATTTTTCAAGGCCTGAACTGATAAAATTTCATATAGAAAATAATATAGAGTAACAAAGTATAGAATAGAGTGAAGTGAACAAAAATAAATCTATATATATATATATAAGTAAAATGAGGGTTACTATTATAAATTGTCTTTTCCAGCCTAAAGTATATCTTTAATGCATTCTTAATTTCTTCTAAAACATTAATTATATTTTTCCTTCAAATTAATACAATATTAAGTATTACCTTCCTTAATAAATGAATATATACTTTATTCAATTAAAAGTAAAAGTTAATGTATAATTTAATGATTGACTAATTAAATTATTATATTTATAAATATTAATTTATTATAATTAATCATGGGACTAAGACTTTCACATATATTTATATATGATAATTAATCTTGAAATTGTTTTTTATTACATATTCATATTTTTTTATTTATTAATATTATTTCGTTATAAATAATAATTACACTTTGCAGTCTAAACTATGAGATTTTAAATATGCCACAATCTATATTTCTATTTAAAATAATAAAATTAACATGCTTGAGCTAACTAGGTTTTTTAGAGTTCTCAATATAAACAATACCTTGTCGCATTTTTTCATGTTTTGCAACCTAAGCAAAATATACAGACATATATATATATTAATTGTATCTTTAAATAAATTTCAACAAATACATATATTATTAAGACATATTGAAGAATTCATATGCTTTATTTTGTTAGTCCATCTATAGAATAATTATTGAATTTTATTTTATTAATATCAAGATTTATTTAAAATCTAAAAAGTATTTGAGTATATCAAACCACCATGTAAAATATTAAAACTTGAAATTAATTTTTCTTAAAATAAAGTAAATAGTTATAGTTAAAATTTGAAAAAGTATTTGGATAAATCAAAATATTTAAAACAACTGAAAAAAATAAAAGAAAACACTAATATTCTTATAATACAATCCAATTTATTTTATTTGATATATTTTAGTGTGTCGTGTGATATTTATGTATTTGTGTTTGTTTCAATATTCATTTTCAATTAAGCTATTGCGTGTTCGCATAGGTTAAGGTGGATACACACACACAAACACACTAAATATATATGTCGATTTCAATATTAGGAGATATTCATTCTTAAAAGTAGATATAATTTATTTTTTACATTGAATATTTTATCTTAAAAGTATCTTTTTAATTAATTTTTTGAAAAAATAAATCCTTTTATAAATATTTAAAGTTATTTGAAGTATCAAAATTATTCGATCTTTTTTTATGAAAATTGATTTTTTATTAAAATAATTTCTACATTTTTTCAGTAAAGTTTATGATATTTTAAATAATTTTTTAGAATTTGAAAATAAATATTATATTTTCTAAACATTTTAATTATTTTTAAATATTTTTTTCTCTCCGAAAATTGCTACTAAAGGTTGCAAAGATAGGAGTGCAAAGTTCAGGTTGATCGTAAAAAAAGAAAAAATGATTATTCAAATATTCGTTTAGTTAGAATATAATAATTCTATTTTTTTATATTATATAATATTATATTTAATTTAATAAGATAATTACTTTTTAAATAAATTTTCGTGCATCGCAAGGGAGCGATACTAGTTGAAATAGAAGAAAGATGTGAGATGTAAAACTGCACAAATCTCAATTTTAAAGATACAAAATAAAATGAATTGATAAGAGAGCAAAATCAATATACATTCTTCTGAAATACATTCCATATTATTATTATTATCATTTTTGAAAGAACTCGGCGTTTTTTTTCTGAGGACCAAAACAATTCAGCATTACTATTACTCTATAATGAAATTTCGATTTTCATATCAAATTGAATATATTCAAAATTTCTCGAATCAAATTCAGATCAAAGAATCCAACTGCAAAATTTCAAAAACAAATTTGTAAAGAATTATAGGAGTACTTTCATATTTCAAATCATAATTTTTCAACAAACTCAAGTCAATAATATTTAAAATTAAATCAATAATCGACTCAAATTTGAATATCCACCAATCCACTTGGATCTGAATAATTTTTTAGCTTCCATTTCAAGTTTCAAACACATTGGCTTGCGTAATCTTTTCCATCCAATAACACTATCAACTCAATGATGAATATAGTGGAGATTTAGTCTTCTATGCATAAAATCCAAGCAAATTTTGTCATCCATATGTTTTGGTATGGACGAAGCCGAATTTTTCCTAGCTTGAGCTACTATATTTTCGTTTACAATATGTATTTAGTTACCAGATTGTACATTAGTTATTTTGGGGATGTTTCAAATTAAACTAGGTTGTTTAAGTTGTTTTAAGTGAACAACTGGGTTGTTTAAGTTGTTTTAAGTAAACAACCAAGTTGTTTAAGTTGTTTTAAGTAAACAACTCAGTTGTTTTGTTTGGTTTCAGATAAACGACATAGTTGTCTAAGTTGTTTAAGTTGTTTAGATATGCACAAGAAATTGGATTAATGTTTAACTTTGTATTGATATAGTTGATTTCTCTACAGTATGGCGTCTTTGGAGTATGTTATCCCCGAAGTAGAGTGGTTTGACTCAAAAGTGCTTTCCCGTAGTACACCGTCAATAGTTCAGAAAGTATATGCCAAGTCGGATGATGAACACCAAAGAAAGTTAGAAGGATCGTGCTTTGAGAATTTTTTAGACATGAGATAAATTACTTTATCAGGGTGATTGTAGAGTTTATGTCATCAAATATGTTGAGTTCTTGAGCATCGAACAGGGGGTGCAGGGTGTAGATAACTCTCGTATTGTGAAGTGGAGAGAGAAACTAGATGTCGATATATATACTAAAGACTTTGACCAATAGATATGATGTAACATTTTGAAAGGTCTAGACTGATGTAATATTTCTAGCTGTTTTGAGCTACTGAGCGTAACTCCTATATTCTCGTTTCATTTCATTAAACATATATTGTGTTTGGTCGCTCTATAGGACCTGAGATATAGTTTCAACTAATAAAGAACTGGTAAACAACTTGTTAGTTTGAAACAACAGGTAAACAACTATGCAGTTTAAGACTAACTAGTAAACAATCGATAAACAACAGGTGAACAACTGAAAAACAACATGTGAACAATAGAGATTGTTCAAGACTAATATTAAACAACTACTAAACAAAGTGAAAACAACTTCTACACAACCCGTGAACAATTGAAAAACAACCGGTGAACAATAGGGATTGTTCAAGACTAATATTAAACAACTACTAAACAAAGTGAAAACAACTTCTACACAACCAGTGAACAACTGATAAACAACACTAAACACTGGGGTTGTTTAAGACATATAGAGAACAACTAATAAACAATACTCAAACAACTGCTACACAACTGATAAATAACACTAAACACTAGGGTTGTTTTGGACACATAGTAAACAACTGCTAAATAATTCAACCTAATTCTTAAGTGAAAACACTTTGATATGGACTTGTAAGACTCTAACATGTTATATCGAGAGTTATAAGTATTTCTTTCGATCTGGATTACGAGTTTCGGTCAAATAGAACATAGTTGGTTACTTCTTAAGTGAAAACACTTTGATATGGACTTGTAAGACTCTTAACATGATATATCGAGAGTTATAAGTGTTTTTTTCGATCTGGATCACAAGTTTCAGTCATATAGAGCATATTTGGTTACTTCTGAAGTGAAGACACTTTGGTACGAACTTGTAAGACATTTTAATACCTTAAAAACTAATTAAGTTGCTTAAAACAACTGTTAAACAACTTTATTGTTTAAATACTAAGTAGGTTGTTTAAAACAACTCCGTTGTTTAAAACAGCAGAGATGTTTATTAAATAGCCATTGGGTTGTTTCTGATGTTTAATCTTTGGTTCTTAAAATAATATAAGGTTTTTACATACAATAAATGAGTAACTTAACACATAAATAAAGTTTCACAACCAAGTTGTTCGACACTTGCTGCATGATTTTTTCAGCATTACACTTACTAAACAACATAAGGTTTTTCACAACTAAGTTACACTAACTTTGTGATTATCTCTCAGACATTGGTACTGGATCTCGGCAAGTCAATCGATTATGCCCACTTTGGAAAATTCCCCAGTTGACTTAACCCTTTTTGTTTTCGGCCGGCCAGGTTGTTTTCGTACTTCTGGTGGAAAAGCCTCTATCTCCTTAATCTCATCGGTAACTATCCGCTCAGATTCATTTGGTGCCGGAAGAATAACATCATTATACACCGCTCTCCAAAACGCAGTCGTATAGTAATCCGAGCACAACAAATTTTGGCCTTGTTTGTCGAGGCCTAACAACCAATGCAGCTGTCTTTTAGAAGTGATTTTGATTGGAACTTGAAATTGTCTGTTGTCAAGGAGAAGAAATCGTATCTCCACATCATGCAATGAAGAATCAACATTGCAAAGACTTTGCACTTCAGAGTGGAGCTCTTCATATGACATATTTGAAGATATAGGAAGTCTTGTTACATTAGCACCATCGTCATCCTCGCACTTTTTCCATTCCCATCGACCCTTAAAATATAGTGATCCATATAGAAGATAATTCCATACCTACAATTTACTGAAAGAATTATAAATTATTAGGAGATAAAAAAGACTATGGCTTAAGCGGCACAAAGTTACAAAAAAAATAAGATAATGTTCATTAACATGAAATTTACTTAAACAACAAGCTAAACAACTCCACCATTGAAACGGTATAAAGAATTGCTAAAACAACATAACAATAACTAAAACAACATAAATGACTCTGTTGTTATATTATCATTGACTTTGTACAACTTGTTGTGTAATGAGGTACACTTAAACAACTAAACAACATAACTTTGTACAACTAAACACCATTGTGTATTTTTGAAAGGTGTTTAAACAACTAAACGACCTAAACAACCTAAACAACAAATACAACACAAAACAACTTAAACAACGTAAGCAACACCTAAACAACGACGTCGAGTACAGCAGAAAAAACAGTATCAGCATCACCCTCTAATTTCTGCACATTTTCTTTATCCAAGATAAAACTAACAACTAGCAACAAAACTCAAACTTAAAAAACATATATACTAAAGAAAAAAATCATACCTTCAAGGCTTCAACTCAACTTTTAATTTGTAGGATCATGATGAAGAATGTGTTGAGTAGAGAGAGTAAGTGAAAATGATTCTTCAAAGGTGACATATACAAAATATATGATGAAAGAGAGATAAAGATATTTATGTAATTTTATAAATATAATTTTCTTTTTAATTAAAGAAAGAAGGCCTTTTTTTATTGTTTGGAATAAGTAAGTCTTTTTTTATAAGTCATACTTTGACTAGGCCATTCTTGAAAATACTCGTTGTTGAATTGCAGACGGCCTTCAAGTTGGGCCGGATAATAGTATGGATCATTTATATAGCTCAATTCCAATATACATTATTTTATTATTAAAGATTGTATGACAATGGAAGGGATATAATACAGGTTTGATTTGTGAGTCCAACTTGGTACCATTGTGGTACCAATACCAATAAAAAAAGAATAAATATGTATTAAAATATGAGGGACCCATTAAATTATATATCATGTTATTTTTATCTTACAGTGGTACCGTATTACTGTGGTACAATAGAATCACCCCTAATTTGTATGTTCGGTAAAATTCTATGCTACTTATGAGGTAGTGTCTTCATCTCGGTTTTCTCAAAAGATCCGCTTACTCCGCTTTGTTTTGTTAACTTAGGAGGTCTACCCGTTCTTTGTTTCTTTCCTAATATGTTCAATGTCCAATATTCTTAGTATTTCTTTGCATAATTAGTTGTCCATCGTGTAATCTGTGAGCTTAGCTGTAGGATTGCAGAAACTAATTTCTTATTCTGGTAAAGTCAACAATACAAATAGAGAAAGAAGGCTATATATAGCCGTTTATACATGCGACAAAATGACGTGAATAGCTACTCCCCAACCTATCAATTTATGCCATGTGGACAACTTATGCTGACTGGATATATATATGCCAACACCACCCCCCCCTCCCCCTCAAGTAGGAATGTGAGATATATCACACATTCCTAACTTGAGCAAAAACCGCAAAAACACCGAACCACCAAGACTTTTTGTAAACAAATCTGCAAGTTGGGATGTAGTAGGAACATGCTGAGGCTTGATGATGCCTTCCTTGAATTTGTTGCAGACGATGTGACAGTCAATATCAAGATGCTTCGTCCGCTCATGAAAGACGGGGTTTGCTGAAATATGCAGGGCTGCCTTATTATCACTCCAGAGAGAGCTGGGAAGAGAAAGAGATAAGCCCAAATCAGATGCAATGTAGATGACCCAATCAAGTTCACAAACCGTTGAGCTCATAGATCGGTACTCGGCTTCAGCAGAGCTCTTGGAAAAGGTACGCTGCTTTTTTGTCTTCCAAGAAATGAGAGATTTGTTGAAGAAGATGGCAAACCCGGTGAGAGATTTTCTGGTAGTTTGGCAAGAGGCCCAATCGGCGTCACAAAAGGCATCAACGGAGGGAGAGAAGTCTGCGGGATAAAACAGGCCCTTGCCGTCAGCTGCTGAACTGCATAGGAGATATCCGGGCGTGTAAGATTAAGGTAGAGCAGACGGCCAAAGAGTCTTCGAAACCGATCCGGAGTAGGAAGGGAGTCACCAGTCATAGAAGAAATGTTGAAACCAGAGGGGAAAGGAGTGACATCTGGTTTACAAGCTGACATGTTGGAATCTTTGAGGAGATCTAGAATATATTTGTGCTGACAAAGATGAATACCTTTATTTGTGCGAGCTAACTCTACGCCAAGAAAATACTTGGCTTCACCCAGGTCTTTGATGGTGAATTTGTCATTAAGATACTGTTTAAGAGCCATAATGTCAGCGGGATCATCTCCAGTTAATAAAACATCATCCACGTAGACGAGAAGTGCCAAAAACTTCCCCTGGGCCTGTCTAGTGAAGAGACATTGGTCGTGAGCAGATTGACAAAGACCAAAACCCAACAATTTATCACAGAATTCCTCATTCCACTGACGGGATGCTTGTTTTAACCCGTAAAGGCTTTTCTTAAGATGACAGACGAGGCCAGGAGGACCACGGTTATAGCCCTCTGGAACTTGCATAAAGACCTCTTCATTTAAATGCCCGTGTAAGAAAGCATTGTTTATATCAATGTGGTGCAGTTCCCACTGTTTGGCAGCAGCCAAGGCAACAAAAAACCGAACAATAGTCATTTTGGCAACGGGTGAGAAGCTATCTTTATAATCAATGCCAAAGATTTGATGATATCCCTTCGCTACCAATCGAGCCTTATACCGTTCCACAGTCCCATCAGGATTTCGTTTTATTTTAAAAACCCACTTACACCCGATTGCTTTCTTTCCCGAGGGTAATGGTACCAACTGCCACGTACCATTTTCTTCAAGGGCAGTGAGTTCTCTATTCATAGCGTCAACCCACTCCTTGGATTGACTGGCTTGATGATAAGAGTGTGGTTCTTGAGTTGTTTCGACATTAGCCATGAATGCCACAAATGCACTCGGAAAGGAAGGTGGATATATAGTAGAAGAAAGAATTGTATTAAGATGATGAGATGTAGTGTTGCCGACAACATAATCCGTGTGCCAGCTAGGTTGCTTACGAGCCCGCTGTGGGCGAAGAGTGAGGTGTGTATTGGAGGAAGAAGGAAGGTCTGTGGAAGGGTGAGATGGAGGGGGAGTAGGAACATCATAATGAACTAGAGGTAATGGTGTCGGGGCTGAAGAAACAGGTTGAGTATGGAAAGGGAAAGTTGACTCATGAAAAATAACATCTCGTGAGACAAAAATGTTATTTGTCTCTAGATCACATAACCGGTAACCTTTTGTGCCAGCCACATATCCCAGGAAAAAACATCGATGAGAACGAGGGACGAACTTGTCTCTATTATGGGAAATGGTAGATGCATAAGCTAGACAACCAAAAGATTTGAGGAGGGAATAATCAGGAGCCTTGTTATTAAGTATGAGGTAAGGAGACTTCCAATAAAGTGTGGCAGTAGGAAGTATGTTAATGATATGAACAGCTGTGAGTAGAGAATAAGGCCAAAAATGTTTAGGCACTTGAGACTGAAACATGAGGGCTTTAGCGATTTCAAGAATATGTCGATGTTTTCTTTCGACCACCCCATTTTGTTGGGGTGTGTGAACACAAGATTTTTGATGTAAAACCCCAGACTTGGCCAAGATAGACTGAGTTTCATGACTGAGGAACTCGGACCCATTGTCCGTTCGAATCGTTTTAACAGAAGTGTGATAGTGATTGTGAGCTAGAGCAAGAAATTTTGTAAGATATTTGGGAACCTCAGATTTGTGATGTAGAAGATAAATCCATGTGCCTCGACTGTGATCATCAACAAGAGTGAGCATGTATGGCGTATTTGTGATGGAAGCCGAATTATATGGTCCCCAGACATCGACGTGAACAAGTTCAAATATGGTGGATGACTTACTGTGGCTTAAAGGAAAAGGAAGGCGATGTTGTTTAGACATGTAACAGATAGAACAATTGTGTAATGATTCTTTATTACATAATGGTTTCAAAAAACTTAAGTGTTCCAAAGTATGGGTGGAAGCATGGCCTAGACGGGTATGCCATATATCCAGCGAATCAGTACAAGCTAAGATAGGAGTAGTACTTAGAGTAGGTAAGATAGGTGTATTACCATTTTAAAGCAGAAATAGGCCTCTTGTAGCTGTCCCAATCCCCAAGACAGAGTTATTAGAGAGGTCCTGAAGGAAGCAATGAGTTTTCGTAAATGCACATTGGGCATGAGAGTCTTGCAGCAATTGAGCTACAGACAGGAGGTTATATTTGAACTGGGGAACATAAAACACATTTTTCAAGGTGAGTTTGGAATTTATTTGGACAGTACCGATGTGTGTGACAGATTTAGGAGTGCCATCAGGCAGGAATACTGAAAGGGGTGTAGAAAGAGGTGTGACAGAGGCATATAAACTAAGGTGAGCACAAATGTGTTTCGTGGCTCCTGTATCCACAATCCAATCACCACAACTCTCATTTTTCAAGACAGTCAATGCATATATCTGTTGAGTTTGAGTTGTGTTACCTGCAAAGTCCCCAAAATCAGCAAAATGTGCATAGTTGGTGGAGTCATCTTCCATCTGAGCATTGCCAGGCGTAGCTTTAGGGTGCAACAATTTAGCTACCTCTTGAGCAAGTAATGTGATATCAGCAGGTTGAGGTTTGGTGAAGGCTGTAGTATTATTATCACCAGCTCCATCCACGTATCCTTCCACCATGTTTGCACTTTGAACAGCTCATTGTGCCTTGAGATTTTTGTACCATTCAGGTATGCCATGTAGTTCGAAACACTCGCTCATCTCATGTCCAGGTCGAGTGCAGTGATCACAAATAAGTTTCGCTCTTTCCTCTTTTATCTTTCTAACAATGCCTCTGCCTCTACCAGATGGAGTTTGATAATTTGGTCCAACGGTGCCTCGGCCGTAGGGATTATTCGATCGTCCAGTAGGTGTGCGATTCCAAGTACCTCTACCCGAATTATTGAACCTCACAGCCATCACACTACTCTCCAATGGATCTTGAGGATGAGAAACATCAGATCTCTGATTTTCAACTTGGATAACCATCGAATAGGCACGATTAATATCTGGTAGGGGATCCATGATAAGAATCTAATCCCGGATGTTGTCATAGGACTCATGAAGCCCCATCAGAAATTGAATAAGATTGTCATCTGCGTCAGCAACAGAGTGATGATTTACTGTTCCACATTTATCGCAGGTAACACCGGACTTAAGGCTCCCTAGCTCATCCCATAGCTTCTTCAGTTTGGTGTAGTATAAAGCAACGGATAATCCTCCCTGTTTCAAATTGGTAATTGCTTTCTTAATACGAAAAATAAGAGGACCATGGCAAACACCAAACCTACTCTTAAGCTCATCCCAAAGCTTTTTAGAACTTTCAGCGTAGAGGAATGCATCGGACAAATCCTTTGAAATGGCGTTGATAATCCATGAGGAAACCATACAGTCGATCTGCAAATACTGATCATATTCAGGGGAGGAAGCATCTGGAACAGGAATGGTGCCAGTTACAAAACCTAGTTTATTCTTTGCAATCAAAGCCATGCGCATAGCACGACTCCATGGTAGATAGTTGTTGCCGGTCAATCTAGCAGAAACGAGGAGGAGGCCGGGATGATCCGAACCGTGTAGAGTTAACGGATCACGAATGACTGAAGAAGACGCAGCTCTCGTCTCTAGAGCAGCTGCAGAAGTCGCGTCTGTAACATTATTTACGTTCCAAGCATTGCGAGGCGCCATAATCTTCGATCTAGCTTGCTCTGGATACCATGTGAGCTTAGTTGTAGGATTGCAGAAACTAATTTCTTATTCTGGTAAAGTCAACAATACAAATAGAGAAAGAAGGCTATATATAGCCGTTTATACATGCGACAAAATGACGTGAATAGCTACTCCCCAACCTATCAATTTATGCCATGTGGACAACTTATGCTGACTGGATACATATATATGCCAACATAATCTACGACATAGAATATATAACATGATATATTTACATATTTATATAAAGGCGAAACAATATTAAATATTAATAAATATTTATCGGTAGTTATATATATTAAAATGTAGTAATATTGGCATCAAATCCATAATCATATTAGTTCAAGAAGCATAAAGGTGTTAAACTATATTATTCTAACGTATTTAAATAAAAATAATCAGTTTATCATATTGTAGTTAACATAATTGTTCTTTTCACAAAAAATAAAATAAAAATTAATTCAATCAACAAATCACTTTAACTAATATATCTAAATTTTCTATCGTAAATAGTATACCTAATAAATTTCTAATCCACCTTAAACATAAAACTAAAATCGTTGAATTGTCAACTAGATGAAGTGTCATTTTGTGGACTTTTTGAGTTTTTCTTTTTAAGTTAAAATTACATACACACATTCTTTTTAACTAGAGATGAGGAGAGTTGGTTAAGAGCCATTTTTTTTTTTTTTTTTCCCTTCAATATTTAAAAGACTTAATAATTTTTTTGTCTCGACTCCATTTTTAAGTAAAATACATTGAATTAATATTATTTTCATGATCTTCAATTTAACATCCATCATGCATATATGTGATTAAAATATAAAGAGTGTGTTTGTTTATAGTTTCGCTCAGTAGATTTAGGGGACCAAATCTTAATAAAACACATTCATTAACTTTCTCAGCCAGGTTTGGCAGCATTCTCCAGCCTTAAACAAACACAACCAAAGTGTAGGTTATTTTTTTTAGGACTACTATGATATCTCTCGATTTGTATGTAAAATAAAATTGTCAGATAATTTCAAAATAATATTACCTCCGTCCCGCTATAACTTTCCTACTTTTCTTTTCGATTTGTCCCAATTTAACATTCAAACCCATAAGTGACAAATTTCTCTCACAATCTCCACCCTCAAAATCTCCATCCCCAGTCTCCACATTTAAAAAAGTCAAAAATTCCACAAAATCTGGTTTTCTTAACCTCCGTGCCCAATCCAAGTAGGAAAGTTAAGCCGGAACGGAGGAAGTATTTTTTAAAGATAAAATCATCTACTATGTTTTAGAAGATTAAATTTTAGTTTTACCTTTTTGTAATAATTTTGAATTGTTTGAATAATTTAGTTTCAAGAAATTTGAAAAATGAATAATTTACAAAATATTTAAGTTTTTTAGTTTCATTCTTGGATTGTGTAGTCAAAGGTTGATTATCACTAGACCTGGTGTACATGTCCTGGAAGGAATTAATGTGTTAAATTCTATATTTTCATTGACTCCATCAGATATCAGAGTACCTTTCAAATTTCATCAACGTCAATTTTCTCTTACAATTTGATATGCTATGACAGTCACCAACAATCACCGTCTAATATTAGCTTCTCTTTGGTATACTAGGGTTGGCAGTAGGGCGGAGAATCCCCATTCCCCGTGGGGATCCGCCCCGAACAAGGCAGGGATTCGCCATTTTTTTTTTCCCCGGTAGGGCGGGAACGAGGAAATTTTTTACCCCGGTGGCGGGGATGGGGCGGGGACAGGGATTGGGTTCCCCGCCCCGTGGGGTCTCCACCCCGTTTTCCGTGGGGCCCCGCTATATAAAATTATTGTTTTATCCTTATATATGTAGTGGGAATGCACTCCCCGTCCCGTTCCCCGCGTGGATCCGATAATGTTATGCAATTCTATATATTTATTTAATAAAAATAATTTTATTTTTATTATATTTCTATTATTGTTATATTAAAATGACTTAAATATACTATATGCTAATTTTTGTTGTCGACCTTGTTAAATTTAAAACTATTACTCCCTCCCTCCCGGCTTAACTTTCCTACTTTAACCGGGCACGGAGGTTAAGAAAAAGTTGATTTTGTGAAATCTTTGACTTTTTTAAAGGTGGAAATTGAGGGTGGAGATTTTGAGGGTGGAGATTGTAAGAGAAATTTGTCATTTATGGGCTGAAAAGTTAAGTTGGGGCAAATCGAAAAGGAAAGTAAAAAGATAGAGCGGGACGGAGGTAGTAATTATTTCTAAATTTATTTTATTTTAAATTTTATTAGTAGATATGTAAAATAAAATTAAAAATAATAAATTAATAACGGGGACGGGGATGGGCACAAAAAAATTCTCGCCAGTTTCGCGGGGACAGGGATGGGGACTTGCCCCCCACCCCTGCCTGCCCCGTTGCCAACCCCCTATGGCATACCAGTATTCAGTCATGACCAATGTATGTTATTTTGTCAAGAGTTATAAATTGACGTGACTTAAAAATTCTCATAGACGATGGAGAGAAACAACAAGACCAATGTTTGCTTGGGGCTGGGGTGGCTGGGCTTGGGGAAGTGGATGGAGTTAGTGGCTGGGGGTATTAAAGAGTGATGTTTGGTTGGGTGGCTGGGGTTGTAGTTGGAGTGTTGGATATAATTATTAATTGTAAAAGATGATGTGATATGTGTAAGAGTTAGTTATTAATGATTGGGAGAATGATTAAATTATTTATATTTGCTAATTTTAATTTGTTAAATAATTATTATATTAATAAATATGTAATTTGATTAATAAATAATTTTTGGTTAATCAATTTAAATATGTAATATGATATGTATATTTTTTTATTAATTTGTAATTTATTTTTTGAATACTGAATTAAAATATTTTTTAAGTAATTATTATTCACCTTTTTACATTTTCCTTAGAAATTATTAAAAAGAAATTGTCTAATTATTTTTTCTTTTTTCTCTTTTGCATTATCATTGAAATAGCAATTAAATATTTGGATTTGCTCCTGTTCCCTTCACGATCCCTCATTTTTATCACTCTTCTTCTCTGCAAAAATCGGAATAGTGTGTGTTTGTGTGTGTTTTACAGCAGTGTGTGTTTGTGTGTGAGAGAGGGGTGAGAGAGAGAAAGGGAAAGGACACACACTGTAGTAGAGTCAGAATTGGCAGCAGAGAAAGAAAGGAGGGTTTGGGGTGGTTTGGGCCAACTATGTAAACAAACATACAAGAGGCTTGGGATAATAATGTATAGTATTTAAGATCTAATGGAACTAATGAGATGTTTGGTTTAATACGATACTCGATTATTTAGAGATTTTTCAAGATTTTTAATGTTCCCTCCGTCTCAGTTAACTTGTCACAATTGATCGAGCACGAATGTTAAGAAAAAGAAGATTTTGTTTTTCTTTGACTTTTTTAAAGGTGAAGATTGAGTGTGGAAATTTTGCAGGGTGGAGATTGTAAAAGAAATTTTCTTTTTAAGGGTGTGAAAAGTTAATTGGAATGAACCGAAATGAAATGTGACAAGTAGCTGGGACGGAGGGAGTATTAAATTTAAAACCGGAAAATAAAAATAAACATACTCTCATCAGAAATTGCAACTAAAATTAAAGTTTATGTTGACAAAATATCAAGTTATAAGTAGGGATGAAAATCAAACCAAACTACTCGATATTCGATTCAAGATCGTTTAGTAAAAGTTCGTTCGAACTATGTTCGATTAAAGATATCAAACAAGCTTGAACATGCTTTTACGTTTGACAAAATTTAAAGATCGACTCAAGCTCGATTAAAGCTCGTCCAAACTAGATTCGATTAATAACCAAACAAACTCAAACATTATATTAAAAGCTCGAAAATATTTCAAACAAGTTTGAACAACAGTACGTTCGGTTCGACTCGACTCATATACAATCCTAATTATAAGTAAACATTTCAAGTAAGGTCGCCCAAAAGTAGTAGTGTATAAAAACTATGTACGAAACTAGCAAACTACTCTATGTCGGAAATAATTAATATATTTATATATTTTTGTTATCTTAGTTTTCGGTATGAGACGTACATCGATACAATTTGATACGGTTCTCGTTACAGATATTACTCAATATCCACAATCATACTATAACTTTTTTTCCGATACAGTTCGATTAGTAGAAAGTCAAAAGTCAATGATTTTTTTTCGATTCAATATGTTTTCAATCCAGTTCTCAATACAGTTCGGTAAATCCCGAATTCCATGCACGTCTTAACCTAAGGATGACAGTGTGATGGGTATAGTGCGGGTTTCACTTTTTCTAGGATTTGTCCCGTATGACAAGATTAGATATGGTGTGCTAGATAATTAAATATTTTTATGGATAATTATAGGGGTAGTATTGAAAAAGATGATTAAAAAAAAATGGAAAAAACATATATTTGTATGCAAATCACAAAATCTAAGAAGACATCTAAAAAAATTAAAGGTTAAGGAGCATAATAGGCCAAATAAAAATTATTTGAAAATTAATACACTTTTATATTAGTGTAAAGATATTTTTGTAACCAGATTCACTACAGCACATGACCAGCAATTTCGTAAAAATCAAAGGCACATTTTTTTTTTATCCACGAACGTATTTGACCCTATTCATGAACATTGTACTCATAAACAACTAATTATGTTATTCACAAACATCAAATAAACACACATTTACCTAAATCTTCAAACAAATAAATTAATCGAACAAAATTCTCATTATAACAAGAGGTAATAATAAGATTATTATATCATACTCCCTCCATCCCACCCTAATTTGCACACTTTCCTTTTTCGGTCGTCCCACCTATTTTGCACACCCCTAAAATGGAAAAGAATCTTACAATCTCCACCCATAAAATCTTCATCATCAATCTCCACCTTTAAAAAAGTCAAAAATTCCATAAAATCTATTTTTTCTTAATATCCGTGCCGGAGCAGATGTGCAAATTAAGCCGGGACGGAGGGAGTATGTAGTATAAACCTGTTATTTTTCTTATTATTACTGTTATTATCAATTGAGTTTCGAACAAACTTATTTGCGAATTTTTAATGAATGAGTCATTCATGTTCAAGCCTTGTTCACTTATAAAATGAGCTTAAAAATTTGTTCAATTATTCAAATAAACGAGTCGTTCAACGAAAGCTCTATTTGTTTACAGCCCTACTTTTATACGCTGTCCATACAAAATTCACATATATTTGCAAGGCATATTATCATGAAAATAAACTATTTTTTCCCAAGGTTTCAGCTAAGGGTAAGATTCATTTTCAGTAACTTAAAATACAAACAAGTATATCAGATACAATTTTTTTTCCTTTTATTTTGGAGGGAGATGCTTTCTGACAGAGTTCCATTGTTGGGGAATGTGAGTTGGACTTAATTCTTGTATATTTTGATTTAAAGTTTTTTAATTTACTAAACGGATGTTGTATCAGAACATTCCTTCTAAGTAATTTACTTATACAATATAAAATAAACAATTTTGTTAAATTTTGTTATTTTTTATTTATCAAAATTATAATTTTACCTTATAGAATATGAAAATATATTATAATTGACACCATATAACTCAGAGTTGTTAGGTATCAAATAATGTTATGATATTGAGATTACTATTTCGATTATCCTATCGATAAATGAATATGATTTCAAGATACTGTTTTTAAGTAATATACCTATAAAATATATAATATACAAATGCATTATTATTATTATTTTTTTGGTTATACTTTTGTTAATTTTATAACTTTACTTTGTAGAATATCGAAATAGGTTGCTAATTTTAAAATAATAATAATTTTGTTACTTTATTTTGTTAATTTTGTTAGTAGGTTGTCAACCTATATTTTAATAATAATTTTAAAATAATAATATTACTTAGTAGGTTGTCAACTTTGTTACTTTATTTTGAATTGACAACCTACTTAGAGGTCTTAGGAATCAGATTAGCTTATAATATTAAAATTATTATTTCGATCACCTTATTACTAAACGGATATCATATAAAAGTACCATTTTCTAAGTAATATACCTATAAAATATTAAAAAAAAATTGTTAATTTTAATTTTTGTTATGTTTTATACTGAAAAATATTACTTTATCCTATAGGATATCAGAATAGATGGACCCTATAATTATTAGAGGTCTTAAGGTGTCAAATACCCTTATATTACTTAAATTATTATTTTGGATTACCTTATCACTAGACGAATATCGTACAAGGGCACCCTTTCAAAGTAATTGACCTACTAATTTTTATTTTCATTATGTTTTTTTATTTATCAAAAGTCTAACTTTAACTTATTGGATGTAGAAAAATATAGAAATTGTCACCCTATAACTATTAGAGTTATTAAAGTGTTAGGGGATATTTGTTTGAGATGTCTCCATCCGGATGAGGTATGACTCATCTGCAACATATTTCATTTTAGAGTCGGATAACTCATCACTCCACATCCACACTTTATCACCTACATCATATTTTACAATTTTCAACACACAAAACACATTTCACCCTACAAATTCTTTAAACAAAAATATATTTACACTATTTAAGCGGATGTAGCATCCGAGGATGTGTTATATCGGACGTAGCACATGCCACTACATCTCAACACAAGCATGGAACTCTGGATTTAACGAACTGAATAAAAAACCGAACAGAAAGCACATCGGACCCAAAAAGGAACAATTGACTTTTAATTTCCCCGAAAAATTATGGTATGATTCTGTACATTTAGTAATATCCGTATTTAGAATCGTACCAAACTGTGTACCGAATTAGAACCGCAACAAATTGTACCGAACTGACTTGAACCGTTCAATACAACCGAAAACCAGGATTACAAAAAAATTTAAATATATTGATAAATCCATGCATAGAGTAGTTTATAAGTTTTATGCATAATTTTCTTACACTATTACTTTTGGAGAACCTTACTTGAGAGGTTTACTTATGACTTGATGGTACTTTTGGATAACCTTATTTAAGAGGTTTACTTATGACTTAATGATCTGATGAGAGTATCTTCATTACTGTTTTCCAACTGTAACTTTGATATTAAAAATCTCTAAATAAATTAGCATGCCGTACCAAATCAAACTGTCTGTTTCACTAGATTAATTAGAACTACAATTAGGAACATTATAGTTCCAGAGTACCAAACTTTGGGACCGTAATGTCCCGTGCACACCCTAATAAGTGCATCTTCCAGGGAATCTCTTTCCATTTACAAACTACTAGGAATCAAGACATTGACCCTGATGACTAACTCCACTGTACCAAAATAATAGTATTATTCAAAAACATTCCTTCTCCCAAAATAAACCAGTTTTGAAAGTCCTTTTCTCATTTATCGAGGTAAATATAAAATAACTAATTTAACACGCAAGTTATACAATTGAGCCTAACTAGTTGCAATTTGCATCATCTGAATGGTAGTTTTGTTGCTTTGTCCATGCAAATCGGTAATCCTTGAGGGCAGTCCAATTAGGAAAGAAAAACCCCAATAACATTGACCAACATAGACCAAAAGATGATAAATTAGACTGACAAGGCTTGAGAGTTATAACTGGAAGAAACAAATCAAAATTTCAAGCCAACTGAATACATGATAATGCTAAAGAATCTGTAACCTGTCTGTTGCATCTTTTGGATACACACAACAATTGCATTGCAGGCCCTGTCATGCTTTTCTTCGAATATAAATCGAAAAGATGACAATCATTTCTCAGGATGCCTTCCTTGATAGATTCTTCAGTCCACATCCAACACATTTAAGAATGACCGTTTCTGTTGACGGATCGGGCTTTATAACAAACTTAACGCCAAGAAAATCTCTAATGTGCCTAAGGACCTCTATGGCATAAGGTGAAAGCTTCCCAACACGAACCTTTGAAACATCTTGAGGACACAACGCACAGAGAAGAAACAACAAACCCTATAAAATAAATAAAATTGCGTGTAAGACAACAGAAATGTGCAATCTCAACTTGAGACTCATAGATATCATTCTGATGGGCAATGCTGATGTATAATATATCATTTTAATAGATGTTTAGTTCCAGAATGACCGTCCCTTCATTTTAAAAACCTAAATAGTTGGTATGTTCAAAAGGTTGACATAACTCATGGTACACAGAAAACATCTTGTCAAAATACCAAGCTTTTTTCGGATAATTCAAAATAGAAATCAGAAGCAATTGTGGTAACACATACCTGATGAGTTGAATCCACCACTCCCCCTTGCTCAATCTCACCCAGCAGGATTGATGCAATTTTCTCACCAACATCCCCTGGAGGGCTTAATTCTTTCTTCTCATCTTCAAGTTCACCTTCATCCTCCCCTCGACCATGGGAAACTGCTGTATCAGCAGAAATGCAGCAGCCTGATGTGGTCTCAGCCACGAGAGAAATACCATAACCAGGTGAACTGTGTAAGAAAAGTTCAGTAAGGAAAAGATTGTAATTATACTTGTGGTAGAACAGTTCAATAGAATCCTATCTATTAAATATTAACATATTCAACAGAATTGACGATGAACATACTTTCCAGCTTGCTCTCCAGCTTTATGGTCAGTAAAAATGTGAACATCTGGAAGGAAATGATTAAAAATGCCACGAGCCGCATGAATCATTGTATTCTCAAACTGAACAGATACTTTCGTAGAAAAGCTGACCCCTCTGATCCTCTTCACCATTCCCTCGTCAATCCAGGTAATTGCCTGTGCCAGATAAGACCGAATGATGCATGCAGTCCCAATTTGTTCTTTTGTGTGTGTGTTGCATTGGGGGTAGGGGGACTATAGAATAAAAGCATGATACCTTCAAAGTATCTTGTACTATTGGGATTGACAGAGTAATTTCACCACCACCTTGAGGAGGAACACCACGGCTCCCAATCTTCAGATCCAGCCCTTCTGATGGTATGCCAAACTGCTTCAATATGGGTAAGGTAGTTGACCGAAACGTATCAACAGATGGGTCCTTGGAATCATTTGTAATACCTATGAGAGAACAGAACGATTAACATTCAAAATTCAAAATAGAATAAAAAACCACACGAGGTTCATTCAGGAGTATATCAGAGGGAAAAAAATGAACATCCCCAACTATAAGCAAAGAAAAGGGCCAGATTAAATATATTTTAACTAAAGCAAATTAAAAACTATAGTGGGTCAGTTAGCTCAATTTCTCAACTGCAACAGTTTCTCAATTTGCCAATGTCTCACAGTCACAGCAATATAGGTTCTTAAGAGGCTAAGCCAATCCTCTGAAGGGAGGAAAAAAGATGCTTGAGACCAGGAGATCTTCAGATCCTCGTGATTCAAGATATTACAGTTTTCAACAGTTAAAAATCTAAAAGCTGATTGAGCCGGGTATCAACACATCAATGAATAATCTATTAAGACATAACCATAGCTGCAGATGATTTTATTACAGTAATAAGCTCCCATACTTCCTGTGCTACCAACCACCACTTTTTGTGCATACAGATGAAGGTGTGGTTGCACAAAGGCACAAATTTGTTGTCGTCAATGAATGGTAAAAGAATGCCCTGAGTGACCCTTTCACAATTTTTACCTAGTTAATATTGAACTGTAGAAAAGTAAGCTAAATCTGGATTCAGAATTAAATCAAGATTTTCACTATGTAAATTACTGAGTTAAATACATTACACTCATCCACATTAAATACTTCCGGAATGAGAGCCAAAAAGATAAAAGAGAAAACAGCAAGTAAATTAAAGCAAAGGAAATGATACAAAGTCTAGATTGATTAAGCATTTTCAGTTAAGAAATGCTATTCTAAATCACATTATCATATCAAAATCAGATCTTTGCATGAAGATGCTTCTTCTCAATTTGACAAAACACCACTTTAGGCACACCCCAATAGCATGTCATACGCCCTTGGCCCCTTATCCCATAGATCAACATAACAAACACAGCAAGATTCTCCTGGGCTAGTTGTCCAGTACTAATCATAGAGGTAGCACGTCCTAAAACAGCAATCATATTAATGGAGCCAGATTTCACTAACTGCATTTCCTTAAAATATGGCCACCCTTAAAATATGGCCAACATACTGTACAAATTACCCAAACAGCTCAGGCTACCATCATCTACTAACAAAGTTAAGAAAGCACCATGACAACAAAAAGAAAAAGTAGATTGTAATGAACACACGAATATACTACAAAACCAAATACCTCTGAGCCTAATAGTCAGCGGCTTCTTCCCAAACAAAGCTAACACGATCAATGGCTCCATAAAGTAACCAATGGACCGACTTGTGCCACAGTCATGAACTAAATGCCTCCCACCCATCACAATCCCCGGCTTATACTTAAGCTTCGTACCTGTCCACAATTAAAAGAAATTGACAACATCATAATAAATCTTAAATAAAACAATTTAATCATCGAAATCACTACGACTTACCGGTTTCGTTGATTTCTACGACGCAGTCATCGCAAACTTTTTCCAGGAGGCGGAGGAACGACACCTCGTGGGGGCGGAGGCCTGGCCACGTGGTGTCCGCACGAATGTCCTCGATGATTATAGGTGTAGATGATAACGTCGATAGAAGGAGCCGCAGCCTCATGTTCTTGCTACCTTTTAACCTCATATACGGAATTTTCCCCATATTTTTATGGACACGCTAATTGAACTCTGTAATGCTTCTGCAAAATCTAGGTCTTTTCAATTAGATATTCCGATCTTCAACGAACAGTGGTTCAGCGGGCGGAGCTTGGCGCGCCGCCTTAGGGGAGCTGGAAAGGGCTTGGAAGGGTTTTTGATTTAAACCCTTGCTCAAATTATGTACCAATTTATCCCAAAAGAAAAAATTATATACCACTTTAGCATTCTATATTTTAAATAGTGTAAATTAAATCCAACTATATTATTACTATCTCCGTTTTTTAGTTGTCGTTCTAACTTTTTTTTGTTGTTTGTAATAATTATCGTTCTATTTATTTCACAACTTTTCTGGCAATATTAACCCTATTACCGATAGTTATGAAAGAATTAACAATAAAAAGGGATTTAAGAAAATTAGTTGAGGGTTGATTTATCAACTCCTTAAATTCCTTAATTTTCATAAAAAAATTAGAATGATAACTAAAAAAATGGAGGTAGTATAATTTAGCGTATGGGTGTACATGGAACTCGAAATTTACCGAACTATACGAAAAATCGAACTGAAAATATACCGAATCGAAAAAAGAACTGTTGACTTTTGACTTTCTTCGAACTGAACTGTACCGAAAAAAATTATGGGACGATTCTGGATATTCGGTAATATAGAACCGTACTAAACTGTACCGAACTAATCTGAATCGTCCTATATCGAAAACCAAGATTATAAAAATATATTAATAATTTCAGACATAGAATAGTAGTTACTAGTTTTGTGCATAATTTTCATAAATTACTACTTTTAGAGAACCTTACTTGAAAAAATTACTTATGACTTGGTATTTATGTCAATATAAATGTATAAATATATTAATAATTTCAAAAATAAAGTATTTACTGATTTTGTGCATAATTTTCATACGTTATTACTTGACCTTGCAAATTTTACTTGATGTTTATGCCAACATAAATTTTAATTTTAGTTGGGGAAGGTCTCTTGTACACCTAAGATTCGTGCAATACGGGTCATGGGCCAAAATGTATTATTATTTATGTCTAATGTATTACATGTGATGGATAAATGTATTACAGTTGAAAGATTTCACCATTTATGTTTAAAGGTATTACACGTTCTGGCTAAATGTATTGTAATACCTTAAAGCATAAATGGTAATACCCAACCTAGATTGTACCGTGCAACTGGTGCACATGAGACTTTGTCTTTTAGTTGCTACAAATATGAGAGTATCTTGATTTTGTTTTCCAACTTTAACTTTGATATTAAAAATCTAAAAAAATGTATAGATAATCGAGTACGTCGTACTGAACCAAAGCGTCTCACTAGATCCGCTAGATATGAAATATTGTACCCAACTGTTCGGAATATTGAGAGGGTTCGGTACGGATCTTTATAAGGTCTGGTTCGGTTCCGGTCCTTAGATATTGGAAGTACCAAACTTTGAGACAGTACTGAATTTTTCAAATTTCCGAACCGTATTGTCCCGTGCACACTCCTAATTTAGCGATACTATTGTGTTTAAAAAAAGGTTACTCTATTCGTCCCGGCTTAACTTTCCTACTTTGACCTGGCACAGAGGTTAAGAAAAAACAAATTTTGTAGAATCTTTGACTTTTTTAAAAGTGAAGATTGAAGGTGGAGATTGTGAGGGAAATTTACCATTTATAGGCTGGAAAGTTGAGTTGGGATAAATCGAAAAGGAAAGTAAGAAAGTTAAAGCGGGACGGAGGTAGTACTAAATTTGATATTTGTGTTGAAATAAAATGTTGCAAATCATCATAAAAAGTGAACAAAATATATTAAGAAATTAAATAATACTACCTCCGTCCCGGTTAAATTTGCACACTTGCCTTATCAGTTCCTTCCACTTAATTTTGCACACCCCTAAAATAGAAACTAATTCCCACAATCTTCACCCTCAAAATCTCAACCCTCAATCTTCACATTAAAAAAGTAAAAAGAAAAAAAGAAAATTTGTTTTTCCTTAAATCTGTCCGGTCAATCCTAAAAATTTAACCGAGAGGGAGGGAGTAATTAATAAAATTATCTAATTAGATCGTCCCATCTCCATTCAGACGAGTGAATTCATAAACAAACCTAGACTTTGTGACTAACTTAATAACATGGTACAAACTTTAGAGCTCTTTAGGTTTGCTCAATTACAAAGGTGTTTGATATAATTTCTTTTTTTATAAGGAGATTTTACAAAGGAATTCGATACGGTTTAGCATTCTACATAGAGTTTCACATAAAAATTTCACGACGGAAATCAAATAATGCATGAATTAAACTTGTTTCTATTGGTCCTATAATAGTTTGTTATATGTTGTTCTTCAATTCATCCTTAAAATATTACAGATTATATTTATATCCCCTTTGAGCTCTATAATAATACATAATAGATTATATTTAGAGTCGTTACACGAGAATACAGGCCCAGAATCTCATGTCATAAAACAAATTTATCCAAGATTAAAAACTATATTGGGATAATTTTCAGAAAAAAAAACTGTATTGGGATAAATTTGAAATTAGTTAGAAGCATGATCCAAATATCCATCCAAGATCAATAATTTTTATGGAAGCATGGCATAAAACCTACATCCAAGATCAACAAAACCACTAAGATAATTTAGCTTTAGTTGAAGGATATAATATACTCCCTCCCTCCGTTCCATATTAATTGATATTTTTGAATGTTTTTCTCTTTTTAAATTAATTGACGTTTTAGATATATTTCACCAATTCTATCAATTTGCTCCCTGAACTCAATCTAAAGATATCTTTACTTTTCAATCTATCAGATATATTTGATTTGATCAAATCTTTAGCTAAGGGTATATCTGTCAAAATATCTATCCTTAATTCTTTTCTGTCATCTTAAAACGTCAATTAATATGAAACGAAGGGAGTAATATGCTAATTTCAAAACGAGGTCAGTCGAGTATTAACCACCAAAGATCTTTGAGATAGTAGAATACTCATGGCACCTTCAAAAGTAACATTTTTTTAAATTTTAAGAGCCTTGAAAGCAAAATGACATTAACAATCTTTCAAAATCTACATTTATATAATAACAAAATCCACCCAAAATAGTAACTTAAGAATTTTTCCGCCTAAATTTTTCTTATTATTTTTGGAAAATATTATTTTTGGTATAAAATATTTTATTCGGAGATAAATCTACATATATTCTAAAATATATTTAGGCGCAATTATCTCAAATCAATAGTAAGAGGTGTTTGCAATTACTTTTTTGAAGTGTTTTTTAGCTTATAGATTGAAAAAGTTATTTTGGAGTGTTTTGGAAAACTACTTCAAATTTAATAAAAGTGATTCTAGGACAAAAGTTAAAATAGAAAATTATTTTTTTCTAACTTTTTAGTATTCGGTAACTAAATATAAGTTTTTTCTCTCACTAATAAGCTAAAAGTTGCTTAAGCATCAAACACTCCACTTTTTTTATTTGAGCAAAATCATTTTTCTTCTCAAACACTATCTACTTTTGATTTTAAGTAATTTTACAATAATCTCTACTTTTAATCACTTCTTCAAAAGTTAAGAAAAGCAAAACACACTCCAAGCCCCCCACAATCAGCTTAATTTGTCCAAGTTTATAAAAGGAGACACTCGCGCAACCTTCCAAACAAGATCCAAACTTTTATCTCACGGAATTTGCTCCGCACAATCAATTCATTTTTTCATTGAAATCGACATTAATCAAGCCGTTATTCAACCAATTTTTGTGTCTACTTCTAAAATTTGTTCTTCTTTAAATAATTTTATTTGATGTGAATATTAAGATTTAAGAAATCCAAAGTAACTTAGGGAGAAGGAATATGACATCATCACTCACCAGAGTAACAGGGAGAGACCGACATTGTGAGAGAGAGTCTGACGGAAATTGTGTGAGAGAAATCAAAATTATCTAGAATCTGAAATGGGGGAGAGACGAAAATATGGGGGAAGTGAGTGGGATGAGAGTAACTTTGTCGGCAAAATCAAAATTACTATTTTTTTTTTTCTAAAATCCTATGTAGTATGTTTGTTGCACCCCCTTCTTCTTCTATTTAATTTTATGTTCATTTTAATGTGTCCTTTAATTTGTGTTGTGATCAAGTATTGTCATACCTAGAAAGGGAAAATAAATAAATAAAGAAAAAATTCTAAAAAAAGAAAAAAAAAAAAAAGATTTAGTATGATTTTATCAAACTAATCCCTAATAATCTTTTTTATATTCAATGTTAATTTGAATTTTTTTTAATTTTTATTTATTATTTTTTCTTATTAATTTTTTAATCAGATAAAAATATAAAAATTGAATTATTTGGTAAACATTTTATAATTTCAGTTTATATTCAATATTTTATTTTTTTCAAAAAAAATTTTATAAATTTTTTGAAATAAAAAATATCTTTTGTCATTTTCAATATGATTTTACTGTATAATAAATTGAATATTGTATATATAAATTAAATTAAAGACAAATAATTTTTTGTTGGTTGATTATGCGAGTTAATTATTAGTGTGTTGTGCTAATAATAATAATAATAATAATAATAATAATAATAATAATAAAATTAGAACGTAATGTTATTGGTACTCATTAAAAGCTTTTGAAAATTTCCTAAACATTACATTTGAAAAAAATAAAAAATATAGATATTTTGGATAAATATAAACGTTGATCATGAAATTATACATATACATATAAACGTTCATCTTTATACATTAAGAAATATTCTATTACTTACTTAAATTTATATATTTTTAATTTTTAATATTTTTCATTGACTATTCTTTCATTAACATATACTTTTCATCTCTTATTATATATTGATTGTGACATATTATTATATTAAAAATATATAAATATATAAATTTTTTATTATTTATTCATTTACATTTACAAATCGTGTATCGCACGAAAATACTAATAGTAGAGTATAAAAGGGAATACGTAACATACCAAAAGATGCATTTACCTATACAAAACTATGAGTAACCACATCAATAAGAAATGGCTTCATATTTTTTGTTGTTTAATAAGGAAACTATTTAAGCTATACCATCATAACAGTTGCACCAGGAGTTCTGCTTCCCAAATCTTCAAACAATTATCAGTATCACGTAAACATCGGTACAAACATCAGTATCACAAATCTTCAAACAATTATCAGTATCATGTAAACATCGGTACAAACATCAGTATCATGTAAACAAGACGGGATTGTTGTTCGGAGCTCCCATTTTATTTGGACTACTTAGATATTTTGAATTAACCATTTAACTAGCCGGTGCAGAAATACCGTAGGCCTTGATTGAAGAGAATGAGGGTCTAGCCTCCACCAAATTATACATGTTCAACACTGGGTGAAAACGATAGAAAGAGAAACTACAAAAAGAAGTTCAAGCAACAGCCTAGATTATTTCCAAAGTACCAAAATAAGCCGCCAAAAGACCCAGTTTCAACAAAGTCAAATCATAATCCATCCATTGAAAACCAGAACTCTTAACTCTCAAGGCTTGAGTGCCAAAGCCAGCCCAAACTTGGCAGTCTTGTCAATCGACTTGGTATCCACTTCAGTTGACAGAGAAATGAGTGACTTGGGACGCCACTCGTGCTGGATAATACCGTTCAACTTGCCATGGTTGTTTAGTCTGGCCTTCACAGTAGTCAATGGGTCCAATGCATGCTGTGCACCAACAATGATTGTGTTCTCGTTGGTCGAGAAGCTGTGGGTCACCTCTGCTCCAACAGCGGTGTTGCTCAACGGGCTGACAGTGTGGTAGTATGACCCACTCAGACTGTCAAGCTTGTCATTCCTAAAGCAAGAGAAAGTTGTTTGTTACTCTCAATGCTCCAAAAATCAATTAAGCACTGTCCACATTCTCGCTCACACCACAATAATCTAGATGGAGGAGAAAATTAAGAAAACTACCGCTGACCTGTGCCTAATTATAGAGAGGGCAAAAAAAAGGCCCATCATATCTGAAAATCACAAATACCCCAACAGGGGCAGTTTGTGAAAAACAAATGTTCAGGGTAGCATCCTTGGGCTGGACATAAGGCTAAACCTCGAGGATAAGTTTAATGATAATCGGTACCACATTTTATGTTTAATTTAAGGGGATAAACTACTTACAGCGTCAAGGAAGCAATGAGATCAGAGTTTGTGAAACTTGCTCCAAGGTTGTACTTGGTAAAAGCACCTTCCTTAGTGTCAAAGGACATGTCACCACCTACGGCAAAATTAGTGTTGCCCAAAGCACCAGAGAAGTTCACAATGGGATTAGCTGTCAATCCGACACTTGAGCATATCCCAGCATAGTCATGCAAGTATTGAAGCTCCAACTACAGTGTCAATGCAGAATAATTAGGTGGGACCCCGACATGAGTTGCATTAGTAAAGCAGTTACAGGCTTACCTTTCCAGACCTTTGATCAGGAACTTTGAAGCTTAAGATTGTCTTTACTCCAGGACAAGGCTCATTAACTGTGATGGTGGAAAAGAGCTGCCATTGAATTTGTTTGTGTATTAGTTATGTTTCAAGGAAAAAAAAAGTTCATCTTTTACCCAATTTTCTTTCTATGCCATAACAGAATGATATTTGATTAGACCATAGATATCATAAATCATAATCCAAGAAGTTAAATGGCAGAATGCATACATTGGAATTTGTATCCACTTTAATATCAGTGGTGACATTTTTGTGCTTCAACTGAGTATTGACATCAGCCGAGAACAGTTCGCCTTTCTTCGTTCCAGATGATGTGAGAGTCTGCAACATAAAAAGGAAACAAAAGCGTTTAACACTACCAAATTGAAGTAAAAGATACATCAAGTACAGTGAGCATAGATGACCAACATAAAAAATGCCAATGATGCTTGTTAGAAAATGGACTGTTTAGAAACTGTGCATCAATTAACACAATAAGAAGGTAAATTCTGAGAGTGCCCCAACTCATGAAACTCCAACTGATTTTTAGGTTCAAATAGTGATGTAAAAAGGAGAAAGGGCAACACAAATATCAGATTCTTGTTTATCAATCCTATTAGGAATAAATGCATAAATTAGAAACATCTTCAATACCATCAAGGCATGAAAATCTCTTATATAACTATTGTACAAAAATGTTCTCATTCATAAACAAAACCAAGCAAAAGAAGTATGTATTTCATTGATCAATATCCAAGATCCAACAAATATCTAACATCATAGCAGGCAAAAATATCAACCATAACCTATACCCATTCCTTCACGTAACAAAATTTGTTCTGGAATTGATTTAGAGAGAACAAATTGATTTAGAGATTATTAGAGATTACTAATTTACCATATTACAATACAAACAACCTTGCATATTTTCATCTACATGATCCATTTTACGCCCAAGCTATTTGATGGATGTGAATCACTAAGAAACAGAATAAGGATAAACATGACTGTAAGCAACTCAATAGATGGTAAAGTGAAACATAACACAACGACTCGCTGAGAAAATTCTCAACTACACACAAAAATAGTTCAACTTAGCACTTATATCCAGTAACAGAACTATCATTCATTTCATTGTAAGTCGAGATGCCACCTATACCAAACTGTAAAAGGCTCTTCTGGAAATTAACTTGACCAAGCACCATATTTACATCAGGGAGACAAACAAATTCAAAATTGCTACATATACCACATCCTAATTAGCCAATGTTTATACAACTGAGATGCTTACTCAACAAGATTTTTGAACAGTAATCACAAACCAAGAAACACAATAAAATATATGAGAAATAAGTAAACACCGGAATAATGCGGTCACACAACAAATGCACAATACACAACTCTTCAAATAAAAAAAAATATTAAACTAGTCTCACAACACTTCAATTAGATAAGTGTCCATATCAAACAAATCAACTATAAACTGAAGTTCCTATCACACAATAACAAGCTAGATACACATCATTTCCAGGTGAATAAAGAAAAAAAAAAAAAAACTCATTTCAATTAGAATCTGTAAAGAATAACTCTAGACACAAGGAAAACGAAATAAGAAATAACTCAGATCCGCACGAAATATCACAAAAATGACTTACAACTCCAGTTGGTGAGTAGGTTGTGAGTGTGAATTTCTGGTCGGTTTGGTAATCCTTGTACAATAGATCTACACAACAAAAAGAAAATGATGTTCAACAACAGAAAACGCATAAAATAGCACCAAAACGATATCTGAAAATCGGATTGAACTGAATGAAATCAAAAACCTCGAGCCTTTTTGCCAATATCGGTGTAGAGACCAGGACCCTTGGCCATTTTCGCAACCTAAAATTGAAGAATAAGAACTCGAGAAAACCTTTGGAGAGAGCACTAATGTAGAGAGAGAATATATTCGAGCTTTTAGAGAGGGGAAGGAGATATATATATGAATAAAGCCAGAGCCCTAATTCATTTGCCTCGATTTTGGAAGGCGTGTATTTCAGAGGATCTGAGCCGTTAATGGGGCAAAGGGTTGATCTGCGGTTCACTTGACACCGTTGATTTAATTGTTGAAATGCGGAAAAGATGAACTTGGGGTGGAGTGGGGGGTGGGGGTGGGGTGTGTGATTTTTCTTTGGCAACAGGATGGCTTTAAGGTGTATTGTTCCTCAAGAAAGAGTGATTTTATGGTAATTCATGCAAAATGTAATGAATATTAGGTAAATTATTCTGCTGGCCTTTATTACAGGTTTTAAATTAGTTAAAAAGTCGTTTCGTAGAGTTTATTTTCACTTTGAGAGGGCTCGATGTGCACAATAATGCTATAGTGCACCATTTATACAATATTTTTTGGTGCAATTAAAGTATAGTTGATTTACTCATACAATATGGTTGATTTACTCATACAATATACCACTATCAGTATAATTGATTTACTCATACAACATGATTGGTTTAGTGTGTACAACACTCATACAATATTTTTTCGTACATTTAATATACGGCTGATTTACTCATACAGTATGATTGATTTACTCATACAGTATATATAATTATCAGTATGATTGATTACTTGATTTACTCATACAGTATATTTGATTTACTATAATATGATTGATTTGTTCATACAGTATTGTGGTGCACAATAATTTTTTTGTTGACCTTATGCACATAAGTTTTTGTCTTTTAACTATTAAGTGTACTATAAATTGTAAATTCTTTTATGTTGTCAATACTTCAAGAATTATTAGGCTATTTTTGAGAGATTATAATTAAACTATTAATCTCTCAAAAATAATTTAGTTATAAATGTTACCAGAAAGGGGAAACGAAAAGGAGACCCGCAAATATTTTATGGTAAGAGTTCAGATTTTAGAAGGCAATAATCTCTATTTCAATTGGTTCTTTTACAATCGCATAAACTTACAAGTAATTGTGAATTGTTATCTCGAGTAAATTACAATCATTGATTATTATATGCGTGTCAAATTACCGACAGTTGAGTTTTCTTAACTTGCACCAATTGTAAATTTATATGATAAATTGTAACAAAAATAAAGTTGGTACATCAAAAAGTGGAAAAACATGAAATGTTGATTGACAATCTGTTATAGGAAGAATTATAAACAATTATCCCAACTTTACGTATTTTTGCAGTTTATTACAAATTATCATATTGAACAAATTTCAACCGTTGATTGTTCAACTATTGACGGCTGAGATTTTCCTCAAATGGTAATTTTCAACAAATTTATAAGTTCAAAGATAAATTGCAAAAAAAAAAAAAACTTTATATGACAAATTATAAAAACTCGCAAAGTCAGGATGACAATTTGTAATTTTCCTGTTATAGGATTGTGTGTATTGACGCCATTGAACTTATATGCTCTCGTTTAAATGTCACCAATAAAAGACATACTTATTTCTTTTAAAATATATTTTTATAGAATAAAATATATTTCAAATCGTGCATCATACATTGGGGAATCCTAATATATACAAACATTAAGGGGATAATTGGATTGGGATGTAGTGGTATGTACCACGTCCGATGGGGTACATCCATTGATGGAACATCCAAAAAGATATTTTAGTTTAAGGGTATAGTAGCTTAGGATGTGCATTGAAAATTATAAAAGGTGTATTGGAATTTGTAAAAGGTGTGTTTGAAATTGTAAAAGGTGATGTATGTAATAGGGTGTGAATGTGGAAGGATGGGTCATCCGGTGTAAAATGAAATACGTTAAGGATTGTCCATGCCACATCCGAATGGGAAGATCCCAGTCCAATTATCTCCTAAAACTTTAACTTTATTTCCTTTTATACACCTATATCTCTCTTTTGTTTTTCAAAAATATTTGGTTGATGATGTGAATAAAAAGAACATTTTATTAGAGGCATTTGGAAATGAAAATTGATGATATGCTTGATTTGGTATGTTGTCTATCTTTTATATGAAATTTAATAAACTAGTTATATTTGCAATTTAAATTTAATAAAATAGTCCAAAGAATATTAAAGACTTGAACAAGCCCAATAACTAACCGACCTAAAAATAATATTTATGGAATTTAAAATTTTGGATCCATCAGGAGCTCAAAACAAAAATTTAAGAAAAAAAACTAGATAGAAATTGTGCGCGAAAAATAGTTCTTACATTTTTCGGTTTTTATCGATCAAGAATCTAAAAGTAGGTCAACTATCAATTAAGGTTTTAAAATATAATTTCTATCAATCCAGGGTCCAAAAAATTTGAAGCTATCAGTGAAAGACCCATAAATCCAAAATCATTACAGGGCCTGTTTGGAAAAATTACAAAACCCATAACAATAAATTTATCTCGAAGTGATAAGTAAGGAAATATACGTCAAAAGTCTTTCACTATATTTTTTAAAATTATCGTGATGTATCTAAAATAATTTTAATAATTTGCAATGTTTTTTAAAATATATAAATTAACAAAAAAAGTATTTACATAAGAAAAACGTTTTTTTTAGTAAAATATGTCTATATTAATTTAAATACTATGAACTTAATTATAGACTTTTTTTTTTTTTTTTTTCCGTGTATGACTTCAAAAAAAAAATTACAAATGTTTAAAAACCAAATTAAAAAAACTAACAATTTTAAATATGAAACTACAAAAAATTTAAAAAAATAACAAATTTTTAAAAATGTCGTGAAAGATCTTTGACGTATATTTCCACTGTTTATCACTTCGAGGCAATTTTATTTTGTTAAATATATTTTGTGGGTTTTGCACTTTTCTAAACAGGCCCTCTATGATTTTAGACTTATGAGTCTTCAATTGATAGTTTCAAATCTTTTAGGTTTTAGATTGATATAAATTTTCTTTCTGGATCTGAATGAATAGTTGATCTATCTTTTAGGTCCTTGACCGACAAAAACCCTACATTTTTAGGAGGTTGAGATAGATAACGGTAGCTTCATTATATTTTCAAAGGTTAACATCATTTTGCTACCTAAAAGCATAGTCAAAATTCGAGTACGAGTATTACTCGATACTGTCAGTTATTGGTGAATAAAACTGATAAAATCGGAAGATAACATCTCGTCGACTAAATTTGGCGAATTATTCAAAAATAAATCGGACTTGATAAGTTAATTTATAATTGTCATAACCTTAATTATCTTTCTTATTTTTAGTAATTATCTTTTGTTTAACTGTTAATTTTATTAATTCTTCTGGATCTATCAGAGACTGCAAATATTACATGATTGCTATGATTTTATACTAATTATTTCAAGTTCATTCAATAAATAAATCTCAAACATAGTATTAGTTAGTACATCAATGCTAATTATTTATTAATTCTTTTAGGTTTGTCAATCATTGGGTTCTTATTATATTATCATTTCATATTGCTTATTAGTTATTTATAAACTACATATGTTTCCTTTATTTTAGAAAAATATAGTTTTAGTCCAGAAGCTGCGTAATTTTCTTTTGATATACATGTTTTACTATTAAATATTATAAAGATAGGCTTCAAATCATATTGAATTTTGTTCTATTTAATAAATATATAATTTTAAGTTGTTATCCTTATTTTTTTAATTATTAAGATAAATTACTTATTTTTTAATTATTAAGATAAATTGCTTCTAAATTAGAAATCATAAAAAACATTAGATAAAAAAAAAGTGAAAGTATTAAAGAAAATCACATATTTTGCAGGAATTACACGGGTACTACTCGCAATATATTCGTATATATTCTTATAATTTGGAAATCTCGAGTATTAATTGCATATTTAACTTTTATTTATTACAATTGGGTAAATGCGGAAGAAATTGAAAAAAGAAATGGAGAATTTTGTCACTATGCCTGAAAGTATGCGCATTTTTCAATTTATCACTTAAAGTCTGCGATTTATCAATTTGCCATTTCCGTTGACTTTTTCAGCGAGTATTTAGAAACCATTTAAAAATCATAAAATTATTTAAAAAATTTGAAAAAATATTTTAAAAATCTAAAAATTTAATTAAAATATCTAAAAATTAACTGAAATATTTTTTTTAACAAAAAATATTTTTCTTACAAAAGTTTAAAATAATTTATAAAAATATGAAAATTATCTAAAAGTCACAAAATAATTTTTAAAAAATAGAAAAAAAAATGAAAATACTTAAAGTATCTTTCAAAAGTTGAAATTATACCAAGTATCTTTCAAAAGTTGAAATTATACCACAAACTCATATTTCTTTCTTTTTCTTTTTAATTTCTTTGTTAACTTTGTAAGTTTATATAATCGTCATAAAAGAATAGAAATAATATTTTATTAAAAAAAGAGTGATGAAATAATTTCAACTTCAAAAAGAATAGTTTAAGGATTTTTCAAAATTATTATTTTTAAAGAAATCATGACTTTTAGATAATTTTTATATTTTTTCAAATAATTTGTGACTTTCTTAAAAAGTTTAAAATAATTTGAAAGTTAGAAATAATTTGTGAAAAATAATAATTTTGAAATTTCTTAAAATAATTTTAAATTTGTATTGAAATAATTATTTTTTACTATTTGAAATAGTTTATATTTTTATAAACTATTTTAAAGAAAAATATTTTTTTTTAGAAAGAATTCCAACATTTTCCCATTAATTTTCGGATATTTAATTGAATATTTTGTGTTTTATGAATATTTTCAAAATTTTAAATTAATTTTACGATGTGTATTATCTTTTATAAATGATTTTTACTTGTATTTTTCAACAGCAAAATGATATCAAACTAGTTTAAATTTTAATAGGGGTTGAAAAAGAAACGGTACAATCGAAGCAAGATGAATATGAATTATTAACTCAAAAAAGATGAATATGCATTAGGATGTTGGAACCCTTGCTTGATTAGACGGTACCTTCCAAATTTCTAATCGCACTGCGATTTTGGCTGAAAAGATGGAATCATGGAACACAAAACGGCTTTAGGGACGCGAACAATTTTATACGGCTGACTATGGAGGTTAATAAGCTGCAGTTTTCTGGAGTCTCTTGCCCTCTTGTTTCTTCCGGGTGAGGACTGAAGATTTTTGTAAAATCAAAATTGATTCATATATGGTAGAAAATTAACGCTTTATTACTCTTTACTCTGCACAGTTTTCCGCCTCATCTTAGTAAACAGATGCAAATGAACAAGTATGGTGATGCAATCGTTTGATTTATACCGCATTTTACTGTCCTTGGTCATAATCCTTGGTCCTGATGCGCACTTGTAACCCACCTAATGGTAATTCTTACTTCGTTTATATTTGGCGCTGTTTGCAGCAAATTTGACTTGAACTACAAGAGATTTTTTTGAAAGTTAATTCATACCGACCGTTGTTTACAGCCATATTAGTATTTCTAGGTTTGAAACAAAGTTTATCCAATGTAAGTCGTGCGTTATATGGATGCAACTGTAGAATTCGAAATGTGAGTGTTTAGTGAAAATATCTAGATTTTAATTTGATTTATAGTAAGTTATGCTTGTGAAATGTATGTTAGTTGTGTTTTGGAAATCTTGATTCACTACTCATCTACTTTTTATGCTTTTGCTTTTCATTAATGTTGAACTAAGTGAATTTCGTGCACGAATCACGTGCTTCATTTAGATAAATGGAAAGAGGCTTAAAAAAGTTCTCTTGTATTTTCAATTTCAGCTTCAAGTGCTTGAAGCTATTCTCACAAACACAATGACATATCAGATTCAGGGATGCACAAAATTATGTTTGTGAAGATTTATAAGCTTTAAATATGGAAGTGCGGTTATTAAAAGATTTCACTGAAAATGACAACAGCACAGGAAGACCAATATGCACACACATATCAAATCTCTATTTGTTTTAACATCTGTCCTTTACTATGCACTGCTTTCTGCATTATTTTTTTTTTTTTTTGTGCTAATGAATTTGAAATCTATATCATTACAATTTACAATCGAAGAAAAATAAGGCTTTATCAATGGCGATAAAGAGGTGCTTCTTGTTTTCTTTTTCCTTTTTCTTTCATATCCATTTCGAGTACTCCTCCCAAGTTTCCAGCTGTAACTTTATTTATAAATCCAGGAGGAAGTAGTATGCTAATCCAATCGGAACCGCAATGAGCATGCCAAATATAACCCTACATAGAGGGAACGAGTTTTTGAAATATGTATAGCTTTCTAAGATATTATGACTGAAAGTATTACCCTGTGCTCAGTATGTGTGTATGTATATTATACTCCTTTGCAAATACAAATGGAACTATTCCTTGGGGGAGAGCTGCCTGCAGCACATTTAACAATGGCCTTGCATAAGTGAAATGTCAAAGTAGGAATAGTTCTTAAACACTGATCCCAGAAAAGGCAATGCTTCTTATGCACCTGCAGGATTGCCAATTTGAGCAATGTTCCTCTTAGTCCAAGTGCGATTGAGGGCACAGCCATGAGGGCTGGTCCTACTAGAAACTTCATGATCATGGCTAAAGCTGCTTTTCGGGTACCACAGGCTATGAGTCTGGCTTGTGATGCCATGAAAAGACCTACCAAGCAATAAATTGAAGTGGTTCCTTATATGTATATATATGAAATGCACCTGAAGAATTTAAACTATACCTAGGCTGAACATTGCCATCCCAAGTCCTCCATCAGACAATAGCGATAATGATGTTTCTATTACTTTAGGCAGTATTACTGCCCACCTGCACCATTCCAGTTACGATGTGAGACATGGAATTAGTTATGGTGTTGGGTGGATTATATCTTTTCACTCACTGCAATATATCCAGCTTATTTACAGTATATTTTCATTAGTTCTAAAATTACAATTTAGAACCTTACCATTACTCAGCCTATTTTCTCAAACTGAGCTATTTTAACCCTTTTCAATACTTCACAGCTTCCAGTAACATATAGATGGTCTTGGATTCTATATGTTGAATTAAAGAAATGTAAAACCACCTACTGTATGACCATGCTTGGTATGTTGCTGTCATCGATTGGCCTTTTTGTCTACACGAAGCTAAGCTACGACATGAAGTCTTAACTCTCTCTTAAGCATTGTTGCATCCAAATCTTTACTACAAATCATTTTGTAACCATTACCTGAATTTTATGCTTGCCCATATAATGCCCACCAAGGTGGCATGAGTATTAGGATTTCTGATAAGCTTCTTTCCTACTGTCGAAAGAATGATTCTTATGCTTCTTATCCTCTGATTTTTGGTTCCACTATCTGCCTCCTCTCCATTGGCTGGTTCTGGTCTGTCTGGGGTCTCGACTTCTCCTTCAAAGTGATGGTGCGTACTTTAATAAATACAAGAAACGATTTAAAACAGCCAAGTAAATTATTCACTTTAATGATAATTTGGTAGCTTTGAACTTCTTATGTCCAATCCTGAAATTGAAAAAAAAGATGATTTGGCCAATCTTATGTAAAAACTTTGAATTTTATGTAACCTATCAATCTGTGGATACGTCATGTGAATTTTAGCAATAATACTCCATGCCAACCTATCCTTGTGCATGCAGTGTCACAACGTATCTTATGTCATGGACTCATGGGCTTTACTCTTAGAGTCTTTTTTCTCCTTCTTTTGCTCTATATATAGATAAATATATCTCTCACCATTTAGAGTTGCATTGCTAGACTTTCTCTTGTTCCTTTTTGGCATTAGATGGTGATCCTTCCTGCCTCTATTCCTGTTCCTCTCCCGTAAAAGATTATCAATAGAGAAATGAAGGAAAAGGTAGAGCCTTGTCCTATTCCATTATTTAGGCTTGAGTTTAGTTTCTAATATGTTGTATGTGATGTCTTTGCACAACCTTTAGATTGAAACAGTTCTTTTGGTGACGAGAGGAATTCATGTATGTGGAGGTAGAAGGCGAGCAATAAAATAGCTGACAGTTTGAAGGAAGGGTTAGGACATGGATGATGCCCTATCATTGAACTCTAAAGGTAATCACTGTTCTGAAAAGTGGTCATCTGTCACCACGTTTAATTGGTCTGCTTGAAAAAAGATTGTGGCTGACACGCCATTTTCTGTTTTACTGCAGTTTTCTACCCATTTCTTTTTTTTTTTTTAATAGTTTATCCTTCGTATTGACTTTTCTATTTCTGATTAATTACTCTATCGAGGATACTGCCTATATGAGATTTTCCATCTGAAGCGTAATTTATATAAAACATGGAGATACATGGTGATTCTATAGGTCTTTGAATATAATCATAAAACAGTGCAGAAGCAAAGCTCATTCAGTAGGGCCAGGAATAGAAATCTTTTAGGGTGAAGAGACTCACACCCACACCACACGTATATATATATATATATATATATATGTATATTATTTCAATGTTCTTCAACTTGTGAGCCTTTAAAGGGGGAACATGAAAGAGTAGCTATATGAGATAACAGTCAGATCTTCATCCTAAAACATAATCAATTTGTGCGTACCTGCTACTTCTGAAAATGATGTTACGTCGATGGATTCCTCTGTAGCATCAATCTCAAAAAGAATTAACAGAAGGTTGTACCAAATCAAGCTTTGTAGTACAACTATCTGGCTCAGGAGGTCTGCTGCATTTTTCCCATACATTGCCTTTATTAGTGGGATTCCTAGAATTAGTGTGTTAGGCAAAGTTGACAAGGAAAGACCTGTTATCACCCAACTCAGGCTTCCTTTGGATCTTATTTTGGCAATTACCGCCAGTATGATGAGAGCCAGAAGCTTTTGTAGTAAATCAGCTGATACAAGTTTTAGATTCATTGTGTAGGGATTGTTTGAGGAGATTACATCAAAAGATAGAAGGGGGATTGAAAAGTTTGCAACAAACTTGTTGATTCCAGCGCATTGATCTGGTGTGAAAAGTTTCCACCATTTTATAGACAGATAGGCTGCAATCATGATAACATAAAGGGGGATAATTGCAGCAACAACATGATAGACCTCAGTTGGGGTTATCATGGCTGTTATCTGTTGGATGTAATATTGTTGGCCTTTTCATGTTTTGGAGACCTCTGAAATGAGGCATTATATGCTTATGTTGATTGGATGCCTCATATTGTAGGAAAAGATTGCAGATTACCTCTTCTTAGAGAATCTTCCCCCCCGTATTTTTTCGCATATATCATCTGGACATATTACTTTGTCAGTCTGATCATTAATCATTTTAATTGAGCTTATCCGGTATTTATTTGTTGTTCAAAAAGTTTATTCCAGTTTTCTTCTTGTGGTTATATCCATTCTGTCTTTTTGTTTAAAGCCTAGAACCTATGTTATAGGCTTGGAGGGGAGAATACTATAAAGGGTAACAAATTCCTTGTTTGGTGAATGTTCTCCCTGGTTTCACATTTTTGTACACTTTATTAGCTAAAAAAATTTCGAACATTATTTTGTATTACCATTTTCTGTATTTTGTTTTGGAGTGGTTTTCCTTCCTGTTCTTTTTTATCCACCTTTTTTTTGGCCAAAATGAGTTAGATATTGCTTTGCTTAATCCTTCAGTATACTGAATTGAACCATACGTGATCATGTATCCCTAAATACTCTTGAAAATTTGTGTCAGATTTTCTGAGGAGAAGCAATGGAGGAATAAAGAAGTGCATTGCAAGAGAAGTAAGTGAAACCTTGTCTAAGAACTACAGTGAGCTAAAAATCTTGCTATATATGTTTAAAGTGTGAGAATAAGTGTTGTGGAGAATTGCTTTCTAAAGTGTGATTTTTTGCCTGAAAAGTCTTTGCATTTCTTCTTCAAGCTCCTTTTGTGTGTGTGTGTGTGTGAGCGCGTGCATGTTCATTTCTTTTCTTGTTTTCTTTTTCTGCAAAAATGATATAGGTCCAATTATCAAACCCCACACCCCCTACTTGTGTGCAAACTCCACCAGACATAGTTGGGTTTGAACCCGGGTTGGGAATTTCGCGAAGGAAGTGAATCTCTCCTATGAGTCTATGACTCAGCCTAGGTTGCTGTCAGAGTGTTGAATCGGATGACAATACTCACATGGACCGGTCGGCTTATTCTATCCTACCCACTTGGGTAGCTACCCAAGTGGGTGATCTACCATACACTTGTAAAGTGTGTGGAAATCTAATGGTTAATTTCATTTTGATCTTCATACACTTTTTGGGTGTGTGGTGGATCACTCAAGTAGGGCACTACCCACTTGGGTAGGGTAGAATTTACCAGGACCGGTCTCGTATATGTTAAACATAGTGATATGCACCAGTTGCAGTATTTTTGTCGAATTTGCTCATATTTCCATATCTGTGGGTGATTCTGAGCAAGTATATCTGTAGTATATGAAGTCTTTGGTATATTTCACAAGGGTAGCATCAATAAAACCGATTCTGCACATTTGTTCCAATTGTGCAATATGCTAATAGATACAAACAGGGTATTGGTCAACGACAGGTGGGCCATTCTTTTTCTTTGGTCTTATTTCTTTACTTAAGAACAAAGAATGCAGGAAAATAAATGGCAACCTTTTTCTTTTCTTTGTGAAAAGTTATGGTTTGTATTTTATGAAGTTGGTGTTATTTATCATACTTTAATGCATCATCATGTTATCATGTTTCTGTCTTTTTTGACGAATGGGACAAAAAATGGATCCTTTTGGCAAAGTGTCCGATATTTTATCTCATATTTTATTGTGTTGGTGTAAATTATTTCTAGAAAGGTGACACCATAACTATGCATAGGAAATATTATATTCAGTTTATATTTTAAATAATATTTCAGAGTTCAACTTCAGTATCATTGTGGTACCGATACCGTGGTGAGAGAAGAATACATATGTATTGAAATATGAGGGACCCACTAAATTATATAATATGTATTTTTCTCTCACAGTGGTACCGGTACCACTGTGGTACCATAGAATCACCCAATATGTGTCCCATGTGTACTTTTTTAATATTGTGTAAATCTACTTGGCTAGAATCTATCTAGCTAGAAACATTAAAAATAATTCGAACTTCTCTTCTTTTATTAGTTTATCTCTGCAACTTGAAACTCAGAATTAGAAACTCATACTCTTATTATTATTTTATTGTTGAAAGCATATAAAAATGGATGATGCAAACCCATAAATTCTAGTAGAAATATTTTTGATAGCTTCATCTTCCGTCCGAAACTATCGAAAGAGGCTATTTTCGAATCCTTAACATTTATTATGTCTCATCTCCATAATCTTCCAAAGTTTTTTTCTTATTTTTTTTCAAGAAGGTTGATGGAACTTGACTTCAAAATTTTCTTTTATGAAGAACCTTCATGGAAATGAGTTTATTTTAAATTTACCATTTTCTATCCGGATATATTTTAGTTAAATAGCAGCTTCCTTTATGGAACACCATTAAAATAGATTAATGCCAACACAAGATTTTGGTGTTCATGATCTCTTTTCTCTTTACCATGCATGATCAGTGCATACCTAGACTGTCGAGAAATACTTGGTGTGCGATGAAACACATTTATTAATGGCGTTGCTAATGTAAAGTGAAATATCTATATCAAGAATTCAACTGGGTCTCTTAAGAACGTCATGCCCTTCCTTGAGGTTGTGACTTGTGACTTCTGGTTTTTTAGGGCACATGTGAAATGGTGGAACAACTAACATAACGGCATGCTACAAAATGGCAGTTGGATTCGAATCTTGGTGGAAACATGTGGCCAAAGACATGGAACCATCACTTAGGGATGGTTCTTTGTGCGCAATAGTGACGGTGTTAGGACCCTTGGAGGGATCTATGAGAGCACATCTCACAGTTTATATGGTGTAGTTTCTAAGGAATCGAAGTTGACTTGTGAGAACTAGTCAGACACAAGTCTGGAATCACGGGTTAAAATAATAATAATAATAAAAAATGTACATCTTTAAAAGATGTAAATTTCGACTTTCATTCTAACGATTTACACAATCATCCTTACTTGCCTGACGACATTAAATGTACACAACTTGCAAACATGAAATGCAAAGAATTGCTTCAAAATAAAAAATAACACATCGTGTCATAATATACTCAACATCTAATATCACTACTAGAATAACTTAACAATGGTGATCAACACACAAATTTATACATTGAAATTAATTATTACTGCCTTGAACAAATTTTGTAAGTAGGCAAGCGACTCGATAATCTAGCTAATTCCACCTTTGTTTGTTGGAGTGGAGATGAGTAGAGTAGGGCTCTGGCTCTTGACCTTTACCATAAACTGGTGAGTTAATATTGTCTTTTGTGAAAAATAAAAAGATATATTAATTTTAAGTTCTCACATTCTTAAAAATACCTTGTGATTTTAAGAAAAGATAATTTGGAATGAACTACCCCTTTCTTTTTAGTATATTTTTCAATACTTTTCCCGTCCCAAAACATAAGTGATATATCCAAAAAAATATTTTGTCTTAAAAATATGAGTCGTGCTTGAAGTATATTCTTATCAGTCACATGTGTGCTACAAATACACATGTAACATGTTTCACGACTCAAAGATTCGTTTAATTAACAAAAAGAGTTTCGCGGAGACTAATATTTCATTTTCTTGGAAAATTTAAAAATATTAAGGCCCCGCTTGTATGCAAATCATTACTGTCAATACTAATGAGTATGAATGATGGGTCAATTATACTATGTAATAATATGGGAGGAGTTATTAATAGACTATGGTATTAATAAATTTATTAATTATGTACCAAACACCATAAATGAGAATGAGTCCTCATTCATTCTCATTCAGTATTCCTAAACTGCCAACCAAGCGGCCCACAATATTTTCATTCGACAACTTTGGACCCGCTTGATTGCAAATCATCAATGACAATGGTAATGGATATGAATGAGGAGTCAATCATACTATGGAATGAAATTGGGGGAATTGTTAATAAAAGGGGGGTAATGATTAACTTATTTATTATTTATCAAGCCCCATAAATGAGAATAAGTCCTCGTTCATTTTCATTCCTTATCCCTAAACCCTCAAACCAAGCGGACCCTTTATAACTCAAGTGTTCTTAAAATAATTTGTGCTCTTGATACAAACTTTCATTGTCAAATTTTACATTTCCATTTATAACTCTCAAATTGTATTCAATTATTATTTAATTGGAATATACAAGTTTTAATAACTTATTTTTACATTTTAGATCGTGCATGGAGTATGAAGGAGTTATAGTACCAGGGTATGTTTGGTTGGGGCTGGGGTTGACTGCAGTACTGTTGGCTGGGGATAGTGACTGGAGTTAGCGGCTGTGAGAGTAAAAAAATGATGTTGTTTGGGTGGTTAGGTAGTGGTTTTAGTGTCGGATATAATTTTTAATTATAAAATGGGAAGTGATATGTGTAAAAATTTGTTAATTATGATTGATTTAATGATTAAAGTGGTATTAAAATTTGTGGTTGTTGGGCCAATCTGTATAAACAAATATAGGGAGAGATTGGGCCTAGTCATTAAGAATTAGGCCAATTCCAACTAAACATAGCCCCAGTGTCACCGAGTAGGTCTTGTTTCTCAAATCTCAATGTGCATGATTGTACTGTGAATAATTAAATGAACAATAAGAAGTAATATTTGTAATTGCTTTTAATAATTAAATGAACAATAAAAACTAATACTCCCCCGTCCCGACTTATCTTGTACAGGAGGGATCTGTACGGGTAGTAAGAAAAGTTATTTTTTTATTGTTTGTTGACTTTTCAAAGGTGGAGATTGAGGGGGAGATTTTGAGGGTGGAGATTATGTTATAACTTTCCTTTTTTAGGCTGTGCAAGATAATGTGGGACGACCATTTAAGAGAAGTGTGAAAGATAAGGTGGAACGGAGGGAGTATTTGTATTTTGTTGGAGTAAGGTATGTTGTATTTGTAGATGTCAAGTCATTAGATGTTAGAGTAATATTATATTACTATATTGTGAGGAGTGAAGTACTCCTTCCGTCCCGGCTTAAGTTTCCTACTTTGACCGGATGGAGGTTAAGAAAAAATAGATTTTATGAAATCTTTGACTTTATTAAAGGTGGCAATTAAGGGTGGAGATTTTGAGGGTGGAGATTGTGAGATTAATTTGTTATTTATGGACTGGAAAGTTAAGTTGGGACAAACCGAAAAGGAAAGTAGGAAAGTTAGAGCGGGACGGAGGTAGTATATAATGATTGATTGATTAATTAAATTAAGTACTACTTTTGTTTTTCTAGATATTGTTTTATGTTTGGATAATAAAATTAAGGGGTGTGAGAAATGCAAAATAAGTCTCCAACTACATTATATAAATATGGTATTTTAAATAATTAGAGATATTCTAGGTGTAACTATAAGGATAATATTAAAAATAATATGAAAAAATGTTAAGAAGACAATTATATATAAATAAAGGACAAAACCTAAAATAATATTTAAAAAAACGGAGACAGTAATATATATACTCCCTCCGTTTCATATATAAAAGCTGACTTTTTAAAAAAAGTTCCAATATATTAAATTTATCTTGAGACATTTCAATTGAATTTTTCGAGTTTTAGAAATAATTTCAGATTTATTAAAAAAAATTATAATTTCAAATATTTTTTTAATAATTTAAACTTTTTACTTTGAGTGTTTTATTAAAAAAAATTCTGATTACTTTCCATTGTAATACTAACTTTATTTGAAGACTAATCACAAAAAGAATTATGATTTTAGCAAAAGAAAAAAAATATGGCGAAATAGCAAGCCCCACAAAGAAATATGTGATCACCTATTGTGAAATAAAGTACTGTTATATGTCGTCTTTCTTTTGTAGTGGCAGGTCCACATGTATAGTGATTTTCAGTTCGAATTAAGGATTTTTACTGGGTCATAAACAATTGAAAATATAGATTATATTAAGAATTAATTTGTTTAGGGATGACAATCTCATACACAGACATAAAAACTGAGATCTATTGTATTTGGGCAATGCACGAGCCAATTTAGTAAGGCATGAAAAATATCATATCAAATTGGACTAATTCAACATACAATATTAGCCCATATGTAAAAATATATCCTCATATTAATAATTACTCCCCCGTCCCATTTAAAGTTGAACATTTATCTTTTTCGTTCATCCCACTAAACTTTGCACATTCTTAAAAAGAATTTTTTTTTACAATTTCCACCCTCAATTTACACATTTGATAAAGTCAACTTAAAAGCAAAAACAGTTTTTTTTAACATCCGTATCCGATCAGCCCCGCAAAATTAAGTGGGATGGAGGGAGCATTATCTATTTTTAGCAAATGTTTGATTAACTAATAATACACTTCTTTGTCCCCCCAAAAGAGTATTTCAAAAATCAATTTCTAGTTTTATAGTTAAAATAAAATTTAAGAAAATTAATTTCACTATTAAGTTATATAGTTGAATAAATCGAATCAACAAACTAAAGAATTCGTATAAAAGAGAATTTATAAATTTTAGAAAGTTATAGCTTTATCAAATTGGAAAAGTTAAAAATTGTAGTACCATATAAAATAGGGCTTTTATTATGAAATGACTGGAGTAATTATAAATTATATTTTTTGTAGTTCTGACTCCCCGTAATTTATCACTCCATCAGCCCGCAAGGCGTCACTCATCATTGTCTAGAAGGATTTGAATTTACTAATGTACTATACAGTGCATTTTATAATGAATAAATGTGTAAATGGAAAAAAAAAAAAAAAAAAAAGTTTACTAGGGCTTAACGGGTGATGGATTCATGAATAGGTCGCAATTAGGCCTGATAAGCTTTCTTCGACTGGGGAAATATTTACCTATCCTTAGTGATACTGCCTGCACTTCATTGAATATATGATATATGGACCATCTCTTAATGGGTATTGGTGTTAATGGGATGGCCCAATAGTGACACGACCAACATGATTTGATACTGAGTTAGTTATAGATGCAATATCATATTTTAGGAAATTCAATAATACAACCATTTTATTAATTCATTTGATTTGTTCTTGCTAGAGTAGGCTATTTATAGGTGACTTATTATGTTAATTTTGATTCAATCTGACGCCTTGGAGCAAATATTTTTTTCTACAAATATATCCAATTTCTTTAACTTAAATTTTAACCCAATTATTTTTTATTACAACTCAAAATATTTAGCGAATGTGGAGTCACAATTGACGAGTGATTTATTTGAAAAGAAAAAACCGTTGTAAAGGAAGAGAATTCAAAGAAGAGGGTAAATGGAGATGGTTATATATTCTTTCATCAATTTTAAACAAACGGTTGAAAACACTAGAAGATGGTTATATATTGCTTAAGCTAACTTATAAAGATTATAAAGAACCGAAAACTAATAATGAATTAATGAGCATGTACAATGAGGAAAAAGCGAACTATGTGTTGAAGAAGGAGAATGTCCAAGTAATCGCTCTATATCCTACTAGCTAAATCGCAAGTGCACGACGTAAGTGGCTTAGTGGAAAGCAAGGTTGTTTCCCATAGAGGTTAGTGAAGATGACCTAATCAGATTACTGTAATGTTCATAATGCTCGAATATCTAAGTGGAACGAATAAAAGTTGATTGGTGATTGCTCTAATCACTATAATTAAGACCCTAAAACTATAACAATAAGACAATGAATAACTAGTAATAATTAAACACAAATAATTAGTAAGATGAAATTCAATAATGAGAAAGCTATCTTAGGATGTTCGAATTCAGAATCTATTAATGTGTAATCATAGACAATTGCACATGCAGAATCGGATACATATCTTTAATTTATATGTTTATGTTGTTATGAGGTTTTGCGATTTGGTATCTCAAACCCTCTCCTAGAGTGCTTGAGGTGCATATCATATACAATAGACCAACCTCCCCATCAAGCCCGTGCATATGACTCCTAACAGTGCTGAAGAGTTACCCACATAATATATCCTCACTCTTCCGATTTATCGGACATATTATGTTATGTGTTGTTTGGCTGTTAATATCTTCACCTTCATATATTTTGAATATTGATTCTTAGGTGCTAGACTAGGCGATCATCTTAGCCTAACATCAATCAACATAACACATCAAATAGCAATCGATACTCATCAGAAACACATTTTATAACTATAGTAAAATTAAAGGAGTTAATACTATGTCGGTGTCAAATTTGTCGAACAACTTCTCCAAAAATATTACAGCTTCACCATTTAGCTCATAGCTCTACAAGAAGACAAGCATGTGGATTTTGAAGTTATGAGAGAAGGGCAACCAAGTGATCCAACATAAGTATTAATGTATTATAAGGGGTAATATTTTGATAAATTGTACATTGAGACATATAATATGCTTATTAAGTAATATAATAAGTGGCTAATTTTTACTGATAAATTATTTGTGAAAAGCTACATCCATTAGCATGTAGACTTCCTAGATAAGAGTCTAATAACAACAAATACATCAGGATATTCATTACGCAAAATCCCTTAATTCATTTTCAGGTCAATCAAACTCCTTGTGAAACAAATAGATTTTTCTCCCAATTATTGGGGGCTACCAAAAGTAAGATTCAGTTTTGGCATGGATAAGTACGTATTTATACATTATCAAATCAAGATAACATATAAACGACTTTGCAGTAACCTAGGTGCCTATTTGATGGGAAAGTAGATTATCCCTTAGTCTTAAGTCATTTATATAACCAATTTTTCATAGGACAATCCACATGTGCATAACTTTGTTCGCCTCCCTAAAGAAAGAAGGGAGTAAAAGAAACTCCGCAATGACCAACACAATCACAATCATCGTCAAACTTAGGAAAAACTCTTGGTGAAGCTTCTCTTAATTAGCCACAAAACTCCTCGCGAATTGGCATCGTATGGGAACAACCATAAATAAGTGACATTTTAAACATACTATAATAAGGACAAACATAACTACCTCAAATTCTACCAACTCTTGATTTTTGAGAGAACCGTCAAGATTTTTGAGAGAACCGTCAAAATCTTTGCTCAATTGACATAATATCCATTTGAAAGCACTTATCAACTAGGGTTTTAGTTCTTGAGTCTCCCAGTCAATCAAGGGAGACATGGGACGGTTAATAGCATTGACTGCAGCATAAAGTATATCATGCACGAGATATCCAACCTTCATAAAAACTTTGTTGCGGAACACTTAATCAACCCTTCGACATTACCATATACAACATATAGCTTAGTCCTTAAAAGATTGAAGACATGTTCCTGCAAATCCTATTTACAACCTATGACAATAACTGTAGCACTCACCTAAGCAGGTATATCAAGCTTTTTAGATAAAAGAGCTACAAAAGATTAGAAAAAATATATGGAATTAATATCAATAAAATTCACACACCAGTCTCACAGAATTCAGGGATACAGGACGCAATATTCGACCATAAGACACTACAACAAAAAGGTCGCCTAGTGACACTATTTATTTTGCTTAGGGACGCTAATAAGTGTCATAAAATAAGTACCGACGCTTCTAAAAGTGTCATAAATTGTGTCACTAAATTTACCGTCACGAAAATATTTATGACACAAAATGATGCGTCGGTAAATTTTATCTAGCGACGCTTTTATGGTAAGTGTCGTGAATATTATTATGGTGACACAAATTAGTGTCATAATTACTAAAATCCACATTTATTAATAGGCATCTTTAATGACGTTTTTTTAATCTATTGTGTCACAAATAAGCGTCTAGATATTAATGACATATTAATTAATTAGCGTCACCAAATTAATGACATTTTTTTTTTGTCTATTGTGTCATGACTAAGCGTCCTAAAATTAATGACACTTTTTTTTTTATCCATTGTGCCACAAATAAGTGTCATGAAATTAATAACAAATTTATCAGTATTTAGATTTTGGGTGCTAAAACTTTTGTTCAGAAAATACAAAATTAATGTAAAAACTAATATAGAAAGCTTAAATTAATCAACAATAAACGTATTATAATAGAAATCTGGTTACAAATTAAAGAGTTAATCTAAAAATAATTAGGTAAGTTCATACTAGACTATCATATACAAAGCACTAACTAAAATAAAAAAAGAAAGTCTTCAACACAAGGATGCACGGTAGATGGGATACATCATATGCTTCCGTTATCATTTTGTAAGTCGATCAACGAGTTTCCTGTTTCAATTCAACAAGAAGTAATTAGCATTTATAATAATTAAGTAAAAGTGAAAGTTAGACACGACAACCAACAAACATGCACATTATGTAATTCCGTGAGATTTCAGAATGATTTCATTAAAACTGAACTTTTTTGAATATTAAGAAAAAAACAAGAGCATGTCAATTTTGTATGTTATGTTAAAAAATTAGTTAATTAATGAAGAAATTATATCCTCTACTTTAGCATACATATGTAGCTTACAATGTGGAGTTTATCTTGACTATACTCCATAACAACAAAAGGAAGCCTTATGATAGTCATCAAATGCAACAGGTGAGACTAACACACATGCTTAACTTAAAAATGAAATTTAACACATGCAAGCTACTGGGAATTATAAAGTTCTACTGCTACACTCTAATGTGGAAGACATTTTAAGCCATAAGTCACAAACTCAACTACTCAACTACGTACAAAGTGGAAAGAATTAATCAAACCCGAATCCACACTAAACAAACCCGAATTAGTCAGCTTCCATATATTTTCTTTATCTTGACGAGACATTTTTCTCCAATCTGTCCATTCAATCGAACAATACTCCTTTTTTCTAGCAACAATACCAAACCAATTACCCAAAATTCCACCACCTTTTTTTATTGGTTGTCCCATATTATTGCATTGGACCGCAACCTTTGAGTCTTTTGGTAGAGTCCACACATCTTTCGCACGGGTAGATCCTCGTTTTTTATGCACATTGCCTTGAACATCTAATTATAGAATTCAATAATTACAGTCTACTTTATTGTCTATAAAGACAATATTTTATCATTGGAAAATAGAAAGAGTCTACTTTATTGATTATAAATCATATATTCTCATTGGAAAATAGAAAGGAGACCTCAAACTACCCTTTACTTAGATTTTGATGAATTGTGGCATGCATAATTACAAATCATGAACGGTAGGTGGAATAGACTTTTGGAATGTCAAATCTCAACTAATCAACGGGTTAAAAAACAAGTGTATCACAAAGGTGAAGAAGATTATGATTGCTAGTAAATAGAAATTATTCATAGAATAAATGTAACCATTGAGGAAAGAAATTCACCAGATTAGACAAATAAAATAGGCCATATCACACAATAAATCAGTCCTAGACGTGCAAAACTGTGATCATCCCAGTAGTACCTCTTATTTCAATATCTTCGTAGACTTGTTCAACATTGTTGGCATCATTGTTATCTTGAGCTCCAGTGTCAGAGTCTATGCTGTCAGGTGGTTGAGTTTCATCATCCGAAACTTCTTGGTTAGTATCACATGTTAGGGCGTAATCGGTAAAATGAGGGTCCCTTGCCCGTTTTGTTCTTGCCATTAATCTAAATCCGAAGATCAAAACTAGTAAATCTCTGAAAATTTACATAAAAAAAATTTGAGTGCAAGTTCTGAATCATAAATAAAGACAATATACCCATCATCGATGTGTTAAAGATTGATTTAAAAACAACATAATACAAACTTTAATTGGTACAAGAGTATAATTAGGATGAAAGTAGCTAATACCTATATTGATAATATGCCTAAAATTCACCCATCAAGATAGCACCGATTTTCTATTTCTGAATATTTGCAGATATTACGCATTTCATAGTATGCGTTATTGATTTTGTAAAGATTGTATGATACATAATAAAGCTGGAGTTGCTTGTACATCCTTAATACCTAATTGCTAATTATTGGAGTTGCTTGTACATCCTTGATACCTAATCGCCTTACTCAACGATTTAACATTTAAGCATACCCATTAACAAGAAAACATATTCATCGATCAGCACGATTTAACATTTAAGCATACCCATTAACAAGAAAACATATTCATCGATCAGCAAACAATTTTTATGTGTCTAGGCGAGAAATAGTCAATTTACATTGTAGATTGTTAGAGTATAGATGAATATACTTTAACTGAAAGTAGCGTAATAGTATTATCCAATGTTAAAAGAAGAGTTCTTACAATCAATAAAAGAAAATCACTCAATTACCAGCACAATTGAATCAAGTGAGACAATGTACCAATCATCAAATAAAGATTAACACAAGAGTTCTTACAATCAATAAAAGAAAATCACTCAATTACCAGCACAATTAAATCAAATGAGACAATGTACCAATCATCAAATAAAAAATTTCACGGACACATTAAACTAGAAGTGTACAAATTTACCGGAAAACAATAACACAATAATTAGAAGAAAAGAGACGAAAGTATTCACAAAAAAAAAAAAAAAACTTACTTTCCTTGAAGAAAGTTTTTGTGATGTCAACGGTGAGAGCACAGATGTACCTTCTATGCATCAGTATGAATGGAGAGAATAAAGAGGAGGGAGGGAGTAGAGGAATACACGAGTCGTGCGCAATTGAACGTGCAGAAGCGCTAAATCATAATTTGTGAAAAAGAAAATTGGCGCAATCCAAAAATTCATGGGCCTTTAGAGATTAGGGCTGTGTTTGGATGTGGAGGGACTCGAGTATGACTGGATATTGGAAGAAGCAAAAGTATCCAACAACAAATCATCACCAGAGCAATATGGTAAACATATGTGAAGGGAGATGGATGGGGAAATAACTCTTGAAAGCATTCCATCAATTGGGGTTTCATGTATTAGTGGAGAATCGAAATTTGGGGTGGGGGGTTTAGGTATTATAGATTTGGGGGCTTGAGGCCTTTAAGAATGGACTGAATTTTTTATACTATAATTTTATTTAGGGTGGCAATGAATTGGGTTCAAACCCGAATTCACACTAAACCCGCTTCGTATGGGACGGGTTTAAACCCAGTCAAAAGGGTATTGTCGAGTTTGAATTGGGTTGTGGGTTTTGTTAAACCCGCCCTAACTTGCCTCCGATATATTATCTATATTAATATTTTTTATATTTTTTATTATAATAATATATTCCACTTACTACTAATTCTACTACCAATATATTCACATTTTTATTGTTTTATTGTGTTTGATTTAGTTTGAGAATTATTTAGTTATATTCGTTAATAGATTTTTTAATCGATAATGTATACTTATATTATATTTCAATTTTGGATTCAATCGGCATACATTAAATGTAATTTCTCCTAAAATTATAATGATGTGCAATTTAAGTTTAGTTATAGGCTAAAATTTTGTCAAGTACATAATTAAGTATAATTCAAAACTTGTATTCATTTTTTTCTTTTACAAAAAAATAAGCGTGAAATATAATACTCCCTCCGTCTCGGCTACCTTTTCCGCCAAGTCAAATTGTTAAGTGTATATAAAAGAATAAATCGTTCATTGTATCATATATGTGCAACAAAGAGGGTATTTGGCTAAACTTTTTTCAACATCTTGTAAACTCCAACATCTTGCAGAGTTTATAAGATGTTATTTCTCAAGAGCTTATAAGTTAATAAAGTATTAAGATAAAATAACTTATAAGCTTGCAATTAAATGTAGTAGTTTGTTGTAAATTTTGGAACTAGTTTGAAAGTCACTGTAAAACACAAATCTTGATGAGTGTATAAAGTGTGTGTGGCGTGTGTGAAGTTCATGTAGAAGAAGTGTGCTATGTGTGTAGTGTAATATGTGAATTTCAATGTAACTTATAAAATTTTAAAAAATAAGATGGACTAGAGAGTTTAATTATTTTTGGAGTTTATGAGCTTTAAGAACTCTATTTATATCAATGAGCTTATCATATGGACTATGCATATTCAATTCATCCTAAATAAAAATGGTATTTTCCATATCTTTCTTAAAATTTATTTTTAATAGAGGGTATTTTGTAGGTAAATTAATAAAATATTTTGTATAAGAATAATCCTCAAGAAATTTTTTGTTTCTCAATCCTATTAAATGATATTGGATTATAGATTATGTATCTTCTCTTTATTTATTATTATGAATCAATTTTATCTATTCAAAATTTATGATAATTTAATATAAAAATTTTGGTATAATTTAATATGAAGATTTTGGTAGAGATGAGAGAAGCGAAAGAAACAGGTAAAATAATTTTGGAAAAAAATTCGACATATTAGAAAAAATTAATTTTCTAGAATAAGATACGAGGAAAAAATTCGTGGAAAAAATAAAACATGTATGCAACATGTTTTTATTAGTGGAAAAAAAAATTGATTTTCTGGAGTAAGAGCCAGGAATGAATAAGAAATATATGTAGCGTTTTGTTATTAGTGGGTGAGTGTGAGCTGGTGGAAACCCAATAATTGGATATAAATAATAATAATAATAATAATAATAATAATAATAATAATAATAATAATAATAATAATAATAATAATAATAATAATAATAATAATAATAATAATAATAACAGTAATTTTTAATCTTAATGACACAATTAAAAATAGTGTCAGTAATATCTGCAAATGTTACGACGCTTATAAAAAGAGTCAATAATTTTTATAAAATTGATGACGCTTTCATGAGAGTGTCATGAATTTATTGAATATGCTAACGCTTTATTGTATGTGTCACTAAATTAGATACACTTTTTAAAAAGCGTCATTAAGTACTAATTTCTCCTGACGCTCTTAAAATTTGTCACTATATAAGTGTCACTAATGAACCTTTTTGTTGTAGTGAGAAGAATGATGAGTGCATAAGAAGAATGATGAGTGCAGTCATATGGAAGGACACCGACGTCTGCTCATTTCAAATCAAGCACGAATAATTATCACAAAGCAAAGAAGAAAAGATAAAAATAAACAAGATCCAAATGATCTCGAATATGCACGATGTTTCAATTTTACTTCTCCATAAAGATAGAGAACATGAGGGAGAGCTCCCGGAGCCCTGGGAACTTTTGTCTTTTGAATCGTAGCAGCAATCAAACTAGATTTTCCATGTACATAAACCACAATTTTGAAGCCAAACATTTTGGGAACAAAAGTACTAGAGTGCTACGATTTTAACGAAGTGAAGTAAAGCGCTGCTTAGTAGAATAATCAATTAGCGGTTACATTTTTTTTTTTATATATAAATATTGTATGGAGCTCCATATCATCCTTAAATTTTTAATAATTTAAATTTCATAGAATTGAGATATACATAATCTTGAAACGATGTAATTTCAACTTAAATTTGCTATATTAAGATGAAGTTGTAATGCATGTGATTAATTGGGCTCCATACGAACCATTATATATATGTGTGTGTATGTGTTTGTGTTGTAATTTAACTAAACTCACTTGCTTTATTCTAACTTGTTTACTATCTTGTGTTGACAATTGAGATAATATGAGCAAGAAAAAGAGACATTAGTTCAGCCTACAGATGGCAAATGAGATGATCCGGTATGTCTTTATTTTCTTTTCTTCTTTTTGAGGAGAATTTTTGAAAAAATGGCTCATATAATTATTTTAAATATCCAATAATTTTACAAATTTTAAAATACCTTATATGCATGAAAATCTTGGTAAAAGGGACATGTGACATATTATCACAAGTATTTGAACCCATTATAGGCAACCTTGAAGTGTTCAAGCGGGTTATTTTTACCAAAATTCTTAAATTACAACACATGTTCTAAAAGGTGATAAAATTATTGTGCATATTTATATTTATATTTTTTTCCAAGCTTTCATTTTTTTTTTCTCATAAGAAAATATATGCATAAGTTGATATTTAAATATACAAACTTAATATTATTTGTTGTGTATAGAATGTGGTCCGTGCGAACGTGCAAAACTGGAATTGCGTTAATGTCTCAAAAATTAAATAGGTTGAACCTTAGAAATTTAATCAAGAACTCGATTTTGCATGCCACTTAAAGGAAAGGGGTGGTATGTGGTAATCTATGCGTTAGAAAATTGCAGTGCCACTAAAATTATCTTTTGATTTGTGTAGGAATTTATTCAAGAAACTCAATCTAAGTGGTCCGCTAATGCTAAAGAAGTGGATCTATAATCATTTTTTCAGAATCGTGAAGATCGCAAAAGCGTACCTCAAATACTAGTTCTTGTGAAGATGGTTGCAACGACGTGGATAAATCGTATGGTAAAATATTTTCCTAAGTTCAGTAATTGAACTTAGAATGGAAATGTAGGGTATCTAGCCTATTCTTATTTTTTGTCATTGTAGGAAGGATTAAACAAGTTTGTAAAATAAATTTTAGCATCTTAAACCAACAATGCCGACTTGAAAATGCATTTGAATCAATAAAGAAAGAATACATGGAGGTTTTAACTATGAAAATAAATGCGAAGGTATGTTCAAAATTCATAACTTAGAACTTAAATCCGCTCATCTTATCCAACTTTGACTGACTTCTTTACTTAGTTGTATTTCTTTTGATTTGGTTGCACTTTGTTCCAGAAAACTGTCTACATCGACAAATGCTTTTTCTGGTTAGTCACATTCGTACTACCATAATCTTTAACGCTGATATCAACCATCCATATACATAAATATAAGACGATTCAAACCCTTTTATAGTGGCGTATATATGCCATTGTCTTCAACTACAATTTTTAGTTCTTTATAGTACTAGTATAAAGAAGTAAAGTTTTATTGCATTCAGATGTGGTAGCTTCAGTAGATTCACAAAAAATATTGAAAATTAGGGTAATATTTTGTTCCAGCACCAAGAAAACAAATAATTCAAAATTTATACAGAGAGGATTGTCACGGTGATGAAGATGTTTATGTTATTCTTAGAGTATATTATAATTAATATATTTTACATGGTCAGACCATTAATTTAGAGAGATTTAACTGTAGATTGAATATCTCATTCATATTGAAAACTATAAATTTATATTTGCAAGACAATTCATTTAGATTTAGTTAGTCTATTCAATATAACATAATACATTTATAAAATTGAAAATTATCATTTCCATCTAACAATGGAGTTAAACTATATTTTAATTTGATATTATTGATCATGTATTCTATTAATAACATATTTTTTTAAATTTTACTTAAAGTATTAGACCCTAAAATATTATATAAATCATCACGATATTTTCCTTGAATGTATTATTTTGTTGTGTATTAGTTGTGAATATTAAAAAATATTTAGTTGGATCATGAATTAATTATTATTATTATATATGTAAGAGCCAAATATGGATGAAGGTGACTTACGTATATAAAATAAAAAAAAAAAATAGGTGTTTGATTGCAAATAGTTTCTTACCATATAGAGACTATAGAATTTATTGAATATATTAGTAGATATGTTTAATATAAACAACTTTCTACTTTTTTATGCACTAGTATTTTCTTCCGTGCATGGCCTCTTTTGCACAGCGGGATGAACCTCATTCCCAGACTTCCAACCAGACGAGTTTTGGAAAAGAATTGCACGGGGAGGTCCTTTTGATGGAAACACGGCCTTAGCCATCTAGATCTACAACCCAACACTCTGGAACTAACGCTTTTGTTTTGCACACATGATTTACAAAGATCAAGGGGCAAAATAGGGTCGCCACTAATAACCTTCTGGCTCTATGGGACTGCATCTTGGAGGGCAACTTAACATGGGAATCCAGTTCGTTAAGCATTTGTTTTATTTCACCATCCATTCAAACCAAACGATCGTGATAGGGCTAGTAGTGCAAATAGAATAGCCTACTCGAAGTCATGTCACTTGTAGTTGCACTTCAGCTCCAATACACATACAACACGATGGTGATGGTTTCATGATAATAAATGAGATGTTAATGGTGGTAGAAAAGGAAAATGAGATATAGGAAAAGAGTTATAAGGAGTTTAGGTCGCTGGGTAAAGTCAACGCACACACTTTTTGTTATATTCTAGTTCATCACGTTGTAACACTATAACTTGAGTCGAATTATAAAGAAAAATGCATTGTGTGAAATGTAGATTAACTCAACCATCCTCGAGTTTATAATTAGACGAAGACCTTGCGCGTAGCTCTAAAAAGAGTAGTAAGGTCTCTTAAGCAAATAAAACTAGGATCGAAACATTTTGGGACATAACCCAGTGGAAAAGGAGTAATTGAAAGACAAAAATGAAAAAAAGTTAGCTCGAGGGAGAAAAGAGCCGCATCACCTGCATCGGGTAAGCCTGTGGCGTCTTCCTAAGAAACAACCGAGTCGGGACCATCTTTAGTCAAAGATTTTGAAAAATAATGGGTCGTTAAGAATCACATACATGAGCATGTTTTGGGAATGAAGTGTGGATTTTAGTGTATACGACCTAGGGTATAGGTGAAAAGAAAAAAAAGCCCTTGTTTTTCTAAATATTATGCCTTTCTCGTTTCCGTACTCATATATCAAATTGCTTGAAGCAATTAGTTAAGATATGTAGTGGTGAATCGAGAAGCTTATAAAAATGCTTAACCAAAAAGAGAATTCAATATCTTGAGGACTTCTAATGAATCTCAATCTCATTTTTTTGTGCTTTACTTGATGAATTTGCTCGAGAACGAGCAAAGCTTAAGTTTGTGAGGATGATGAAAGCTAAAATGACCATATTCTACATGCATTTCACATTCATATTTTGTTTAGTATTGCATTCATTTGACGTGTCTAAGTCCAATAACGTGCAAAAGTGTATTCTCAGGTTTATTTTCCTTATTTGTATGACTTAATTCGATATGTTGGGTGTTTTGAGTCATATTTTGTAGGTTGAAGGAATCCGAAAAACCAAAGAAGTCGTCTCCACATACCCATCCATTCTAGCACGTATTTTGAGGTACAAATAGGCCCTAATTGTGTCCGCACATAGGTCAAATCAAATTTGGTCGAGTCACAAACAAAAGTCTTGAAGGGACCGGGAGGAAAAGATAAACGGAAGAGGTGTAAAAAGAAGACGGAAGGCGACAACATGCAAAGGAGCACGGGTACCGGTAGGGATACCCCCACCATTACTGGTAAAGTGTCCCCTGCAGTATATATGGAGAGAGAGTTGGCTTGGTTAGGGAAAATCCATACTGGTCCGGTATGGGTTTATTATGACCCACCCCCAACTCGCCAAGTTACCGCATCACACTTTTTTTTATCATATCTTCCTCGCCGGAAGCCAACAAAGGGTACTACAACTTTTTAGAAAAAGTCAAAAGCCGATTTCGAGTCATTTGTTCCCAGTTTTGCTGAGAAAGGGGACTCACCGCATCCGACACCAACTTGGTCACCTTTGCAGCAATGGAAACTTCTTCATCAAAAGCTTCTGTGTTTTCTTTGAGGATTATGAGGATTGGGCTAATAAAATGTAGGCACATATTTCAACCATGCATGATGATATATGGATAGCCATCACTGGGTATGTTACATCTCTATGAAATCCCTTGTAGGAAATGTCTGCTGCTGCAGGAAACACTAAAGCAGACTGAAACAATTGTATGAAAGGAAGTTGTATCTCAGACTGTAAGGGACAATGATGTAAGACATGCATGGTGATACGTTGCACACTTGCTGTAAGTTGAGATATTGTATGAACAAAAGTTGCGAACAAAATGCGGGGATTCATTGAGAATTTATAGTAGAGAGAAGAGAACAATGTATGATTATATTACAATATCATTACTTAAGCATTTATATTTCCTCGTAACATTTAGTGTGTTGGAACCTTAAAACTTGTTGGTTTTAAGTGGGATAACATTCCTTTATTAGCCAATAAAGGTTTCCCCGCATTTAATGCGCACGTCACTTATTGCGGCTGGAGATAGAATGAGACTATAAATACCCTTCCCTCTTCTCCCATTTCCTCTTTTCTCTAAGTTAAGTTTTAGCATTTTAGCTTAAATCTTTAAGCTTCTGTAATCTTGCAATTAGGGTTTGCTCTTTCCTAAAAGGGGTCGACCACTTTGGATTGAAGAACGAGCGGATTGCTCGACTCTTGTAACATAGATCTTCATCGACAAAGTTTCTTCGAATATTCTTCAATACTAATCATCTCTTTCTCTTAATCTTCCATTTTGATTATGTTGATGTTTTGTTTCGTATTGTTGATTGTTTTTTGTTTATTCGATGATTCGTGAGTAGTTCCCTTCTTTCCCAAGGTTAGGGAGTAGCCCTAACCTTGGGATTGATGTATTGATGGTTTGGATGTACAATTTGTTGTGAGATTGATAGATTTAGGGTTGTAGGATCCATTTAGTGTGTTCTTCTTGGTATGATATGAATTTGGGCTTACTAGATTTAAATTGTGATACTTTGTGTTCGAGTACCCTAATACCCAAAATTACACTATTAAACTCTATACAAGCGTATGGAGAGCTACGGTTTGGAGAGGGATAAGGTTTGATCAAGATATTACGAGAGATGCATTTGCCTTGTTTTTAATCGTCGTATGAATTCAAACGCCGGTCAATAACGTTACAATTTTTGGTTTATTTGCCTCTAAATGATACGTTAATCAAACCTGATAATTCGTGCTTAAGTGATTTATCCTCACTTAGGGATTTAGCCATATCCTCCTCCCCTAGTTCAGAATTAAGGCCTTTGAGGTTCACTTGAACCACGAATGAGTGACAATAGCTTCGTGGGATTCTATTCACGAGGACTTGACATCCCTTATCTGTTAGTTCCATAATGAGTCATACACTCTCTTTAATACATTAGCCCCTTCTTGTTTTGTGTGAAACCGACCCTTGTGAAACTCTTTTCCATTAGTTATATTTTATTGTTTAATTGCTTGTTCCTTGTACACTCGTACACACAGTGTCAACTATCGATTTGCTAATCTTATGCCGAATAAAGATTTAGCTGATTCACATAGAGAATCCTCGTCGTGGATACGATAATCTTATACACTATCTCTGTCAAAGGTTGTACGCTTGCAACGTCAAATGCGCCCTCTATCAGTGCGTAACGTTTTAAGTTTCCTATCTCTTTGGTTCTCAACCTCCGCTAAGAATCGCTTAAAACAATCAAGCGCTTCCGAGCGGTGAGACAGGAGATACACTGAACCATAACGCGAATAATCATCAATAAATGTGAGGAAATAGGATGCACCGTGTCGTGCCTTCACATTTACGGGTCCGCATATGTCTGAGTGAACTAACTCTAGAGGTTGAGTAGCTCTTTTTGCCTTTCCAAAAGGCTTCCGGCAGGCTTTTCCTGCCAGACATGGTTCGCACACAGGAAGGTTGACTTTAGCGAGATTGCCTAAAAGGCCTTCTCGAGCTAACCTAGTCATCCTTTCACGCCGTATGTGTCCTAACCTTGCATGCCATTTATTTGATTCATTCAAAATATCAACAGATGAAGAAATAAAAGTAGTGCATTCAATAGATAAATCTAACATGAAAAATCCATTGTTCATATGTCCTACGCCATAAAGGTTGTTGCCAAGAAAAATAGATAACATGGTCTTTTCAAACAGGAAAGAAAAATTTTGACTCAAAAGTGCTGAAACTGAAAGTAAATTACATCGAATACTAGGCGCATAAAGCACATCACTAAGGAGCAGCTCGCGCCCAGTGCTAAGTGTTAGCTGGTATGCACCAACTCCCACCACCTCTTCTTGCGCGCCATTTCCCATAGCAATGTAATGGCTGCCCGTTGGTACTCGATGATAATCTACAAATCCTACTCTATCTCTTGTCACGTGTTTGGTTGCTCCTGAGTCTACAATCCAACCATGGAGAGAATTAGCAACTAACACATGTGAACAGACAAATGAATCAGTAGAGCTAGGAGCGGGTCTTACCTTCTTTGGCTCAGTACAACTACGAGCAAAGTGACCCGTCTTTCCACAGTTATAGCAGGTGTCTTTTTTCTTTCCGCCCCTTTTTCCACGGTGACGCTTTTTAGCCTTTTCACCTTGCGGGCCCAAGTTTTGGTTTTTGGCGTTTCTTTGTCCTGCATTCTTTTGCTTTTTTCAACGGTTGCCTGTGTTAGGCTTGCGTTGCCTAACATGTGCGACGAAAGCAGCTGCTTGTGCTCTTTCCGCCTCTCGACGGTCAGCCTCGAGTCTAAGATGACTGGCGACGCTGTCAAAGGTCTGGATTTGCTCGTTGTGTGTGAGCACAAGTTTAACTTGTCCCCAAGTCTGCTCAGGTAGCGACCTTAGGACTGCCAAAACTTGTTGTTCGTTGGTGAGTTCATTTCCAGCATTTTGAAGCTCTCGAATCATGTCTTTCATGATATCAAGATGCTGGCCCATGGTGTGCTTAGGGTCAAGTACATACTGATTGAATTTAAGGGTTAAAGCCCTTAGTCTCGTTGCCGAGGTAGTGCCGTACGTGATCTTTAAGCTGTCCCACAGCTCTTTAGCTGTGGCAAACGTCTCGAACTCACGAATCAGATGATCCTGCATGCAGCTAAGCATAGTATAGCGCGCAGACCGATCTTGATTCGCCCACTTATTGTACGCGTCTAATTCGCGACGATATTGGGCATTTTGACCGTTCTCTGGCTCAACCGGTGCGGCCATAGTCTCGGTGAGATGGTCAAGGACCTTCATATTATGTAGCAGAAATTTGATCTTACGGTGCCACATGGCATAGTTCTGGCCATCTAGTTTGCCAGAACCGTAAAGATCAGAAAAAGCTATTTGGGCATTCATTTCTGTTAATATTTGCGCAAACTATGTTAGAAGGTTGTCTATTTAATATTTTTTATTCGGGTCCAAATAAAATTTTATTATTTCACACAAGTGAATGAGATCGAAAAATTCGCCGCATTGGCTCATAATCATCTTTCACTCAATTGAAGACGATAATAAAAAAATTAAATGACCGCGAATAAAAATTGTCCATCGCAAGAACATTCATAAAAAAAAAAAATAATAAAGTGAGATGTTAACGACCTATGGTGGTAAATACAAAACAACAAAAAATACATGGCCTTAAAAAAAATTGGCCCCTCTAATACATGTGTCCTAGTGAGAAATGAAAAAATAAATAAATAAATAATTACAATTTTCGTTCCTACTACATGATTCCAAAAAAAATTACATCGTAATATCGTATAACCACCATTGTCATCAACCATCCCACACATACATCAATCACATCACGTAATAAAAATACGCAAATAATGAAATTAAATCACATAATTGATTTAATTAATTTAAAGTGGCCTAATCACAAAAACAATTTAATTAATTAAGGCCCACCAAATAAATTGGCCAAATAATTCTGAATTATTAAGCCCAATTTTAATTATAGCCCAAAATTCTTTTATTAAGGCCCAACCATATTATAAAAACAGCCCATTCAAAAAACAGATTTTAATAGGCCCATTTTAATTCTGGCCCAGCTGGATTAGTTAGCAGCCCATTTTCTAAAAAAAATAATGACCAGGCCCAAAAAAACTTAAAAGAACAGGGCCCAATCCTGTAAACCCTAGTTCCCGCCGCCGCCGCCGCCGGAGCAGCGGCGCGAACAAGAGGCGGAGTTACGCAGAGGCAGCAGTGGCCGCATCTCGGCCGGGCAGCCGCGTGCAGGGCAGCGGCAGCACCGCGCGCCGGGCAGCGGCCCTGGCAACCCCACAACCGCGCGCAGGGTGGCGACGGCGCCGGGCGGCGGCGATACGGAACAGTAACAGCAGCGGCCGCGCCGCCGTCGCGCGGTCGCGCCGACGCGATTTCTCAATTCCAATTTGAAACAGATTTCGTTAATATCAATTCTTGATTTAACAGATTCCAAAAAAGAATATGGAACCTTGCTTTGCTTTGCTTGTTTTTTTTTTTTTTTAAAAAAAAACCCCAGCTTGAAAAAAAACGAAACTGCTTCTATTAATTAAAAAATTGACGGAATTTTAATTCAGGCGATGACAAATCAATTGACCGTTCTGATACCACTGTTAGAAATTAAGGCACGTAAATCATTTACACACGTATAAGGGAATCGGTATACCTCAGTTGATTTGCAGCGGAATGTATTCGGTTGATTCCCAAAACTGAAGGATCGTGCACTGATTCGTCTACAAGCCCGTCTGGACGAATACTACTAGAGCATTCGCCGTCTACTTCACACCCTAGACTCTTGGAGGACTCCGGTGATTCTCCAAGACCGAGAATTAGAGAGAAAGGGGAGAAATATGTATTCTGTGGAGTTATTTTTCCGTAGTCTACGAATACCAGTATATTCGTATATTTATTAGTATGAGAGAGATCTATCTCCTATTATGGATAAGATCTCCATCCCTATTGGGAATATATCTAATAAGATATTAAATATCTCGTCAGATATATATCCCAACCATATTGGGATCCATCAGATATGGATGCAACTAACAATAACAAAATTAGTTCAAACATAAAATGTTGGTCTTTTTCCCATATGTGGTTACCATGAAATTGGCAAGATTTGTGTATGTATCTACCATATGATAAAACGGGGAGATTATACTACATGGTTCATCAAGTGGACTAACATTGTTGTTGTTTCGAAGAGAAAGAACTGCACATTCTCGAGTTAAGTTTATAATGTGTTATCCAACGTTTTAAAAACTACTTTGCTAAAAAATACAGTACATGGACAATTAAAACATAAAATGTTCAATATTTATCATATCGTGTGTTTACTTAAGATTTGTCTCAGTAAATTTAGGGGATTAAATCATAATAAAGCACATCCATTAACTCTCTCAATCAGATTTGCCTCAGCGTTTCCCAGCCTTAAAAAAACACATATATTCTTTTATATTATACAAGTATATTTATTTAAGATTCAATATTCCGAGATAAATATACTTAAACAAATATAATTATTTAAGATTCAATAATCCAAGATAAATATACTTTCTTTTATTACATGAGTCAAATGCTAGTTACAGGTATAATTGGAAAAAATATTTATCCCCTACATTATACGAGTATGATATGATATAGAATGCGGGAACCTTGATTAGATCGTACGTTTCAAATTTCTATCCCCACTGCGATTTTAGCTGAAAAAATGTAGCGAGGAGAACACCTGCCCTCTTTGCTGTTTCTTCTGGGTAAGGACTGAGGAAATTTGTACAGCAAGAAAATTGATTCATATAGAAAATCACGTTTTGTACACTGCACATTTTCCCGCCTACTGAAGTAACATATGCAAATGAACAAGTATGGTAATGTAGTCGTCTAATTTTATTCTGCATTTTACCATCCTTGGTTATTATGCGCACTTCTAACCCACCTAATGGTAATTGTTCAATTTTTGCTTCGTTTTCTTATTTTCGGTATGTGTTTGGCGTCATTTGCAGCAAATTTGACTTGAACTACAAGAGATTTCATTGAAATTTCTTTTATGCTGATCGTTGTTTAAAGCGATATCAGTAGCTCTAGGTTTGGAACAATTTTTTTATCCCATGTAAGTCTGTAATTTTCATCAGTATCATGCATTATTTGGATCAAACTATAGAATTAGAAATGTGAGGCTGTTCTCCTGAAATATCCAGATTTTAATTTGATTTGTACTTAGTTATGCTTGTTGCTTAAACTAAAACCAGAACTATTATCAGTGTTCTATAGTTGTGAAATGTATGTTAGTTGTATATTTGGATTCTTAATTCTCTGATCATCTACTGTTTCTGCTTTATATCAACATTGGAATAAGTGATTGCAACATTTACTAAATAGGATTTCTCGAATGAATCGCGTGCTTAATTTAGATATAGGGAAAGGGGCTTAAATAAGGTCTCTTGTATTAGTCAGAGTCAAGTGCCTGAAGCTATTCTCACAAACTCAATAACGTATGAGATTCAGGGGTGAACAAAATTATGTTTGTTAAAATTTACCTGCTTTTTTAAATGGAAGTCAATTATTAAAAGATTTCACTTAAATTGACAACAGGAAAGGAAGAGCAACACGGCCCCCCATTAACAATTATCAGGTTATACATGCACACACATATCAAATTTCTGTTTGCTTTAACATCCGTCTTTTACTATATACTGCTTTCTGCAATTTTTATTTTCTTTTGCTAATCAATTTGAAATCTATATAATTACAATCAAAGAAAATAAGGCTAATTCTATCAATGGCGATAATGAGGTGCTTCTTGTTCTCTTTTCCTTTTTTTTACTTCATATGCATTTTGAGTGCCCCCAGTTGCCAGCTGTTCCCTTCTTTATAAATCCAGGAGGAAATAGTATGCTAATCCAATTGGAACCGCAATGAGCATACCAAATATAACCCTGCATACAAGAAACGAGTTTTTGAAATATGTATAGCTTTTTAAGATATCATGAACGGAAGTATTACCCTGTGCTTAGTATGTCTGGATGTATATTATACTCCTTTGCAAATACAAATGGAACTATTCCTTGGGGGAAAGCTGCCTGCACACATTTAGCAATGGCCTTGCATCAGCGTAATGTCAAGTGAAGATAGTTTTTAAATACTGATCCTTGAAAAGGCAATGCTTCATCACCTGCAGGATCGCCACTTTGAGCGATGTTCCTCTTAGTCCAAGTGCCGTTGAGGGCACAGCCATGAGGGCTGGTCCTACAAGAAACTTCATGCTCATGGCTAATGCTGCTTTCCGGGTACCACAGGCTATCAGTCTGGCTTGTGATGCCATGAAGAGACCTACCAAGCAATAAATCGGAGTGGTTCCTTTTATATGTATAGATATGAAATGCTTCTGAAGAAGTGAAGTGTTAAACTATACCTAGGCTGAACATTGCCATCCCAAGTCCCCCATCGGACAATAGCGATAATGATGTTTCTATAACTTTAGGCAGTGGTACTGCCCACCTGCACCCATTCCACAGTTACGATGTGAGACATGGAATTGATTATGGAGTAGCGTGGAGTATATCTTTTCACTCTGCAACATATCCAACTTATTATTGTATATTTTCATTAGTTTTACCATTTAGAATCCTAACATGACTTAGCCTATTTTCTCACACTGGGCTATTTTGTTAACCCTTTTTATGTTCGCAGCTTCCAGTATAAACTGACAGACTTGGATTCTAATGTAAAACCTTTTATTATATGACCATCGTCGGCCCGGTGCTGTCATCAATGGGCCTTCTTGTCCACGCGAAGCCAAGTTACTACCACTCTCTCGGTTCTCTTAAACATTGTTGCATCCAAATCTTTACTACAAATCATTTTATAACCATTACCTGAATTTTATGCTTGCCCATATAATGCCCACCAAGGTGGCATGAGTATTAGGATTTCTGATAAGCTTCTTTCCTACTGTCAAAAGAATAATTCTTATGCTTCTTATCCTCTGATTTTTGGTTCCACTATCTTCCTCCTCTGCATTAGCTGATTCTGGTCTTTCTGGGGTGTTGACTTCTCCTTCAAAGAGATGGTTCGCACTTTTATAAATACAACAAATGGTTTAAAACAGCCAAGTAAATTATTCACTTTAATGACAATTAGCCAATTAGGTAGCATTGAAACTTTTATGTTCAATCCCTGAAATTGAAAAAGGAGAAGATGATTCGACCAATCTCATGTAAAAACTTTTAAGTTTACGTAACCTATAAAATTCATGTGATTTTAGAGATAATGCTCCATGCCAACCTATCTTTGTGCATGCAGTGTAACAGCATATCATATGTCACTGTCACAGGCTCTCACTTCAAGTCCTGTTTTTTTTCTTTTTTCTTCTTTTTGTTCCATATAGATAAATATCTATCTCACCATGGGGAGTTGCATCGCTAGACTTTCTCTTGTTCCTGGCATTAGCAGGTTGATACTTCCTGCCTCTATTTACTGTTCCTCTCCCGTAAACAAAAAATCAATGGAGAAATTGGGGAAAAGGTAGAGCCTTGTCCTATTCCATTATTCGGGCATGAGTTTAGTTTCTAAACGTATCGTAAGTGATAGTTGAGACCGCTTTCTAATTTCTACAATCTTTACGAGGAGGGCCACTGTCTGAGTTTACTTTAAATTAAAACAGTTCTTTTGGTGACTAGAGTAATTCATGTATGGGGAGGAAGAATGAAACCAACAAAATAGCTGACAATTTCAAGGAAGGAGTAGGACATGGATGATGCCCTATTATGCAGTTATAAAGCTAATCAGTGATGCGAAAGAGGTCATCTGTTACCAGGTTTATGTTAATTGGGCTGCTTGGTGAATATTTGTAGCTTACACTTCCTTCCTGCTTTACTGCAGTTACCCATTTCTTTTCTGCACTAGTTTATCATCCATATTTGCTTTTCTATTTTTGATTAATACCTCTTTCAACGATACTGAGCCTATATGAGATTTTATAATCTGAAGTGTAGTTTATAAGAAACATGGTGATGCTATAGGCGTGTGAATAAAATGATAATAACAGTGGAGAAGCAAAGCTCATTAAGTAGGGCCAGGAATAGAAATCTTTTAGAGTGAAGAGATTCACACGTGTGTATACGATATTATTTTAGTGCTCTTCAAATTTTGAGCCTTTAAAGAGGGAAAGAGTAGCTATATGAGAATAACTGCCAGACCTTCATCCTAAAACAGTGCGTACCTGCAACTTCTGAAGATGATTTTACATCAGTGGATTCCTGTGTAGCATCAATCTCAAAAAGAATTAGCAGAAGGTTGTACCAGATCAAGCTTTGTAGTACAACGATCTGGCCCAGGAAGTGTGCTGCATCTTTCCCATACATTGCTCTTATTAGCGGGATTCCTAGAATTAGTGTGTTAGGCAATGTTGACAAGGAAAGACCTGTTATCACCCAACTCAGGCTTCGTTTGGATCTTAGTTTGGCAATTACTACCAATATGATGAGAGCAAGAAGCTTTTGGAGGAAATCAGCTGATACAAGTTTCAGGTTCATTTTGTAGGGATTATTTGAGGAGATTACTTTGAAAGATAAAAGGGGGATTGAAAAGTTTGCAACAAACTTGTTGATTCCAGCGCATTGATCTGGTGTGAAAAGTTTCCACCATTTTGTTGACAGATAGGCTGCAAGCATGACAGCATAAAGGGGGATAATTGTAGCAACAACATGATATACATCAGTTGGGGTTATCATGGCTGTTATCTGTTGGATGTAATAATTGTTGGTCTATTCATGTTTTGGGGAACTCCGAAATGGGGCGTTATATGCTTATGTTGACTGGTTGCCTCATTGTAGGAAAAGATTGCAGATTACCTCTTCTTAGAGAATCCCCCCCCGTATTTTTTCGCATACATCATCTGGACATGTTACTTTGTCAGTCTGATCGTTAACCATTTTAATCTAGCTTATCTGATATCTGATATGTTGTTCAAAAAGTTTATTCCAGTTCTCTTCTTGTGGTTATGTCTGTTCTGCCTTATTTGTCTAAAGTCTAGAACCTATGCCTATGCTGTAGGCTTGGAAGTGAGAATACTATAAAGGAAAATGAATTCCTTGTTTGGTGAATGATCTCCCTTTTTTCCACTTTATTAGCTAATAAAATTTCAAACATCAATTTATATTACTATGTTCAGTATGTCTTACAGTGGTTTTCCTTCCTGTTCCTTTTTATCCATCTCTTTTTGCTTTTGGACCAAAATGAGTTAGATATTTATTGTTTTGCTTTATCCTTCAGTATGTTACCCATATGTTAATCATGTATCCCTAAATAGTCTTGAAACTTTGTGTCAGATTTTCTGTGGAGAAGCAATGGCGGAATAAAGAAGTGCATTGCAAGAGAAGTAAGTGAAACCTTGAGTAAGAACTACAGTGAGCAAAGAATTTTGCTATATATGTTTAAAGTGTGAGAATAAGTGTTGTGGAGAATTGCTTTCAAATGTTTGATTTTTTGCCAGAAAAGTCTTTGAATTTCTTCTTCAAGCTCCTTTGTGTGCGTGCCCGTGCGGGCATGTGTGTTTTCTTTTCTTCTTCTTTTGCTGCAAAAATGATATAGGTCTAATTATCAACCGCCCCCCTCCTTGCGTGCAAATCCCACCACACATACTTGGGTTTGAACCAGGGTTGGGAATTTTGCGAAGGAAGTGAATCTCTCCTATGACTTGGCCTAGGTTGCTGTCGAGTGTTGAGTCTGATGACAGGTCTCTGCCTGTGGGCCATTTGTAAGAACCAAACTCAATACTCACATGGACTGGTCTTGTAGATGCTAAACATACTGATATAAACTAGTTGTATTTTCGCGAACTTTGCATATATAGTTAAATATCTTGGGTGACTGTGAGTGGGTATATCTAGTACATGACGTCTTTGGTATATTTCACAGGTGTAGCATCAATAAAACTGATTCTGCAAATTTGTTCCAGTTGTGCAAGATGCTATCAGAGACAAACAGGGTACTACTAGTCAACAGACAGGTGGGCCATTCTTTTTTCTTTGGTGTTGTTTTCTTTACTTTTGGAACAGAAAATGCAGGAAAATACATGGCAACTTTTTTGTTTCTTCTTACCCTTCCCTTCTTCCTCTATACATTTCTAATTGTTGAAAACGTAGTGAAAAGTTAAGGTTTGTATTTTATGAAGATGCTATTATTTATCATACTTTAATGCTGCATCATCATGTTATCATATTTCTCTGCTTTTTTTGACGAATGGGACAAAAATTGAGTCCTTTCGGCAAAGTGTGCTATATTTTATCTGGTATTTGATAGTGTTAGTGTACATTAGGTTACATATGACTGTGTAGCACTCATGCAAAGTGGACCTAACAGATGATTCTTGATGTTCAGTATCACTTTCGCCTTTTCCTTAGCAATATCAGTGCATTCCTAGACTGTCGAGGAATACTTGGTGTGCATGGTGTTGAGAATCCAACCCGCACTACACGGTTACGGTTTTCTACATACATTATTTTAAATTGGTTTTCCACATATATTACATGCATAATAGTTATGGACTTATGGTTTCTATGAGGGGCAGGAGAGAGAGAGAGAGAGTTGGCACTGAAATAAGCATTTCTTGTATGTCTTTTTGGTTCTTTTCTCTTTTCAGGAGTATATGCGCGGGCTACGGAAAATTAATCAGGTCTTTGGGGTGTTACACTTGGAGACATACACTATGTACCTCATCCGCTGTAGCTTTCCATAAATATATGTGGATGTGGGTGTGGGTGTGTATTTGATAGTGTGATGTAGCCTGTAATTTTATGCAATTTAACTAATTAAGCTACACTTTTTTTTTTCGTCCTCATAACTAAGATACACTTGATTTCAAGAATTTCTAATTGTTAAAACTTTTCTGGAATTTGTCATTGTCAAAACTTAAAGCAAAATGTGAGGCTAAATGTAAACATTCACGCCCATTCTAAGCATATAAAAAAAGAGTAACGAATTACACACTCATCGATACCAGCGTGACGCTATTACAGACAAATGAATTTCAAATGTACACTACTTGCAAACATGAAATGCAAACAATTGCTTCTACACCAGAAATAACTCATCATGACATAATAATACACCCAACATTGGCAAATTCTATGATACGTAACATCACTACTAGAATAACTTTACATTGGTGATTAAGACACTAACACATACATTAAAATTGATTATTATTGCCTTAAACAAATTTTGTAGGCCGAGTCGATAATCTAGCTAGAGCTAACTTTTGTGAAAAGATGAAAAGATATACTCCCTCCATCTCATAATGAGAGGCTAGTTAGTAGCTCAGTTAGTAGAGCATCTTGTAACCAGGTCAGAGATCAGGGTTTTATTCCCACCACCCTCCACCCAATCAGAAATTGGGTTATTAGTATCACTGCATAAGTGAAGAACTAATTTTTTTTTTTTTTTTTTATAAAATAAATTGTGTAAGTATGAATTGATAATTTTCAAAGAGTTGTACCTTCATCACATTGACAAACAAGCAAAAAAATTATTATTACAGATAAAAATCTCATTATAAAACAGAGGGAGTATTAATTTTAAATTCTGATCAAATTCTTAACTAGCTTATTTTTTAATCAATCAGAATAAATTTAAAGAAATAGAAGTTCCAAGGTATAATTTGGATTGAACTATTCCTTTCATCTCAGCATATTTACCAATACTTTCTCCGGTACAAAAATGAGTTATATGTTAAATACAACTTTTGTCCAAAAATTTTCGTTCATTTGAAAAAAAAAAAAAAAAACTCAATACTACCAATAAGTTGGGGAGTAACATTCTTTTTCCCGGGAATAATAATAATTTTTTAGGAAAAAAAGGTAATAACTTTTTCAAAAAACTTAATAATTCAAGTCTTTTTTAAAAAATTATGTGAGAATATAATCTTTCAATGTCAAACTTTACACATGCCTGCATCCATAACTTTTAAATTGTATTAAATTATTATTTAGTCGAATTACTTTAAAATAATTTTTTAAGAGAAATATATTTTTCACAATAAATATTACTTTTATGAGAAAAAGTGTTATAGAAACTTAATAAATCCGTGCATTCTTTTTAAACCATGAATCCTTATTAACTTTGATAAGTTTTCACTATATAAATTAAAAAAATTATAAATGTTTAAAAGGAATAAAATAGATCAAATAAAAATTCACCGAAACTTAAAGATAATTTCATATTAGTGTGAAGATATGTGTATGGACCCTTATAGCGGCCCATAAGATGACGCATTGATGCCCTCATAGGTCCAAGAAAATGAGAACGAAATTAGGCCTTTTGAGGGTCCAAAAAGAAAAGGAAAACAAAGAAAGAAAAAGAAAATAGATTAATAACATAAAAAAATCGAGCCAAAGAGGAGCAATTTGGATTCTCTGTTACAGTTTGTGTTTCATCCTCTATTATACCCTATTTACTACGTGACACATATGAATTCGGATTCTCTGTGAAGGGTAGGTAAAAGAGTAATTTTCGCATTCTTGGAATCTATTTAGACTTTTTTTTTCAGCTTTTGTTGTTTGTTTTTTAGTTGCACATCATATTCTTAAATTTATAAAAGACTTTGAAATCGTCGAGAATTTTTATAAATTATAATTTTGAATTCACAATTCAAGGTTTACAAAATAACCAAAGAACTTAACATTGTTTTGCAATTCGAATCTTGGTAATTTTTTTGATGAAAAGATTGCAACCTTGTTCCATCAATTTCAATACTTTGAATCTAGTGTTGTTTTAAAATTAAAGAACATAAATAACTACAAAAGTGACATCTTTTAAGTGATTAACGTTTCAAATGCTTGTGAAATATAATTTTGATATTTCTTCGAAATATTACATGTTGATAATTAAGAAAAAATAAAACAATGCCTTTTTGATTGTTTGAATTCGTAGAAATAATTTGTATTTATCAACTTCGGAAGAACTTAGGATATGATGTGTAGAAATTGCTCACATTGGGCAATCTTTTGCTCGAAATATTGGCAATAATTTAAATTACAAAATAATGATATGTTCGTGATTTATTTTTCTAATTCTTAAATGACGTGTTAAAATTATAATTTTGTGAAGTTTAACGATTTATTTTGTAATTAAGCCTTTGTAAAATGAGGGGAAACTGTAGAAATATTGCTCCAATCATAAAATTGTAGGTAGAATTACAAAATAATGACAGTACAAGATCATTCCTACCAAAGAATAACACCTGCTACCCTGTTATTCCATCAAGCAGGCAAAATTAAAAAATTACACCAAAACTCTGAAAATTGCTCTTGTTGACTAATAATATCTCATAGTGAATTTCTTTTATTTGTTTACCCAAGAAAATCCTCTAAACAGATGCAGCCAGTTATTTTATGGTAATCTTGGATCAAACAAGAGGCATAAAAAAAAAAAAAAAAAAAAAAAATTGAAAGGGTACATCTTATTCTAGCAAGGCTCTCCTACATTGCAGAGCAGCGATCCTGCAAATTTGGTCATCTCTGCAACATTGTTAACCGATGCTGGCGGTATCAGATCATACAACTCCGGGTGCTTGCTCGTGTAATCCGCATCGCCTGATTCGACGAAGAATGCTCCTCTAAGGAACATATCACCCTGTGATCTCCATGTCCAACTCTTCCACTCTGATTCCGGCGAGTATTCCCTCTTTGTCACCTGCAGTAGGAATAGTTCCATTGTCACGTATTAAAATTTTGCAGTGTTGGAATACAATTTGGAATAGAGGATTCTGATCATACCTCCTTAGCGTAACCGTTATCGGGAGGAGCAATGAATCTATTGCCCTGGCTGATAATGGTAGGGTGCATGCTTCCACCAATAGCGTACATGTTCCAGTGAGTGTAGTCATTGTTAACCACATGGATGTATCCGAACCTGCACCTTGGCATCCTTTGCACCAGTCTTTTGCCAAAATGGTTGAATGCAACAGTGATTTGCATTTTCTCGTCTTGTGTGTGTGAATCACTCGCCCCAAAAAGCATAGCCTGCTAGTCAAGACGATGCTTGAATTGAGTACTTGAATTTCATATCAAACAAAAAGGAATTAGGGTTTTGAATTCATGCCTCGTTGTGGTCAGTGAAATGGCCGTTGGAGATGGTGATACCGGTGGAGCCCATAATAGCGTCAATAAGCCCGTCGCTGCATTTGGTCATGGAGACATGATCGATCCAAATATCTTGAGATCCGAAGATGGAAATACCATCACCATCACTCTGGGTTCTGAACCCAAAGTGGGCCTCAGAGTCGATGATGAGGCCGCCAGTTCCTCGTTGAATGTTGTGGATTCTCAATCCATGGATGATCACATTCTTCCTGAACTGGATCGTGATCCCAGCTCCATGAGCAATGTAGACGCTGGCGCCACGAGCATCGATGGTCTTATCGCTTTCCATGATCAACTCTTGGTTAAGCCTGATAACCATGCTGCGGTCAAAGATGATCCACAACGGCTCCTTCCTAGTCACAGCGTGGCGGAGGGTTCCCGGTTTAGGGTTCACCATGTCATTGTCGGAAGAATCAGTGACGACGTAGATCTTGCCGTCCTTTCCTCCCTTGGCTTTGTACCCGAACCCCAAGGCGCAATCGGCCAGCTTGAACCGGTTGTTGGCCCAGTTGGGGTCACACCTCCAGCACGCGTCGATTGGGTTGGTGGCTTTGCATGGACCATTGTAGGCATGTGCGAGCTGCCTCCTCGTGCCATTTGACGCCAAATTCTGTTTCTTCAACTCCTTTAGGACCCTGTGTAAATTTCATTAACGATGTCATTTTTTAAACGTGACATGTATTGATAAAATTGAAATAGAAGATGGAATACCTGTCTGCGTGGAGGTTGAGATGGCTGACGATTTTCGCAGGATGTGGCTCGTAAGATTCGAGTGTCCTATTCCATGACTCAACAGCTTGCTTGGTCCAGTATTCGTCATATTCAAGGATATTAGCATTATTGCATGGGAGAATGGAGATAACAACAAACCAGATAGCCAAGAACGAGAAAAATTCAACTCCCGATCTTGACATCTTCGTTTTATTTGATCCTCTCTCCTTTTTCTGTTGTTCTTTATTTCTTTTTGGAACGGTTTGGAACCCTGTATCTTTACCAGGGCTTTGGAACCCTGTATCTTTACCAGGGCTCCAGACCGTTTATTTGCTAATACCAACTAGAATACGAACACTGAAATGTTTTGATGATTGTTCAACACAGAGAGGATGTGTTTATATACTAAAATTCTTGGCCAGAAAATTATGGGCTACCACTAGCTTCATTTGTGGTAGCTATTAATATGGCTTATCTTTCTTGGTCTAATTTACCTTGAACAATTTTGGGATTAATAACGGGTTCCCTTATTTAGAGGGTGGACGAGATCGTTTCGACTTCGCATTTTTTTTTTTTTTTAAATGATTTGAAAATGTTCTTTATTTCCCTTAAAGAGGTTTTATTCATGTAGTAAGGAGTTTTCTTTCACTATATGTGGGGTTATTATTTTTTCTTTTTATCTTTTCGAGAAATCGATACATACAGCCGCATTCCATTAGCATCTGGTCGTGATGTGTAGTTTTACAAATAACACATCAAATCAGTCATCTTTTCACGTTTCTTAAAACATCCAGGTCGCATATAAAATAATAGTTTAAAAATAAATAATTGTTTGTTGTTGATTATTTATGCTAGATATGAGTAATTATTATGGGTTAATCTATTGATATTCTTTTTTTGTTGCAAATTAAATAAGAGTCAACTGAATATTTCTATTCTTATTTTTGGATTTATTGCATGTGGGACTATTGATATTGAATTTAGGCTAAAAAAATAAATTAATCCAATATTCCTTTTATAAATATAAGATACATTCCTATATTCACATTTTTCTTATTATAATCCCAAGAAAAGATGGATTGATCCTGGGAATCAATCATAAATCACTGGCATAGACTTCTTGATACTCAAGGAACTAATAAGGAACTAAGATTCACTTTATCCCTTATATACGTAAATTAAAAATCAAGATGTGAAAGAAACTGCAAGATGCACTTGGATTTTCCGACTCACAAGATCATAAACCATTGTTTTTTTCCTTGGAGCAACATAAAGGGATGAAAAACTTGATAATTTTTATAATGATAAACAATTCATAATGTATAAAGAGATTATATTACCTTTGTGCAATGATGAAAAAATATCAATATCTTAAATCAATAATTCATAACTTACTTATATTTCTATAATTTAAATTATCAAACATATAATTTTCCATCACTTATTATATGTTATTCATAATATTTCATTATATTATTACCATATAATCTATTAACTTTTGTTATATATTCATATTAAATTTACAAATCGTGCATCACACGGGGATATTACTAGTCTATAATAAAGCTGGTTAATAATTAATAGACTGGTTGTAATGGATGGGAGCCTTAAGAAAAAAATTAAAGAAGGGAGGGGCTGGATGTTTTTTACAATTTTACTTTTTTTCATTTCATTTTTTATAAATTGTTTATAGTTTTTTTAGCAAATATAAAATAAAGAAAATAGAAATTAACGGAAGGTTGAGGAAATTAATGTCGTTAGGCCTAATAAAAATGTGTGGGTCCAAATAAGCCCCTAAATGGGTCAAAAGCGGATAAAACTCTTTCCGCCAATAACAACAGCCATAATTTCCCAACACGCATTATACATTATTAGAAGGATTCTAGAGTGCACCTGGGGCACTGATGCACTTGTAGAATTTAACTATATCTCAGGTTACAAGTTGACAGTGGACCCACCTCTTAAACTAATTCATGTACTTTATTGTAAAAAAAATTGTGAGTCATATTTTTTAGATTCCAATGTGTTAATTGATTTATTTATTTTTCACTTCACTAGTGGATTTTTGCTCCCTTCTCTAGTTATAAATGAATGTTTCGGCCAAAATAATAATGCATAAACATGAGGAAGAAGAAATGTCATGCTTTACACTATGCGAATTTCAATATTGAAAATTGTAAGTTGAATAATTTTAATTAAAATTTAACTACTTAATTTTGGGATCCAAGAAACTAAAACAAAAAGTAAATTAAAATATATGCATTTTGCTAATCAATGTGCGAGTGGAGTTAGTCCGCTGTGTAAGCTCATTATTTTCGAATCCAAAATAAAGTTTGAATTCTGGAAGTAAAAATTGATAGCTTAAAAAAATCTATACTCAACATATATAAACGTATTAATTAACTTTAATATTTGTTTTGAATTACATTAATATTGTAAAAAATCACATTACAATTGAATTATATTTTGAAAGAATTTCCTATTATGTAAATTTCCATTGTACTTTTCTTATTATTTCTATAATTGTTGGGGTTATATAGTCACACTAAAGGTCTTCAGATAAGTTATTATCTTATTATTCTATTCAAAATACTAATTTATCTTACAAATTTTAAGTTGATATTAGAGAAAATTATTATATTAAAAAAGTTATTAGTCTTACTATATAATAAAAGACATCCTTTTATAAGAGGACACGTAAGACATTTTTCTGCTCATTTTATCTGCGAAAAAAGAAGTGTAATATTACTAATATAATAAGGGGTGTGTGTGTGTGTATATATATATATATATATATTTATTATAATCATGCAGAAAATTAGTACTAAATTTTAAATTTCTTTTGACAATTTACTATATATAATAATTATAGGAGGCAACTAATTATGATTTATATATTATATATAAAGAAGACTTTATTTACAAAAATTAAAACACAAATCATGTTCCTTTACATTTATATTTTAGTATAATATATTTCATTATTTTTTTCATAATTTAAATTTAATATCTATATCCCATATTTTAAAATAAGTTAATTTGAAAAAAATATAATTATTTGTCGATTATATAGATTAGACCCATGCAGTACCCGTGAAATACACGGAATTACATAAAAGAGTTATAAAATAAAATAGAAATCTTACGACATGATAATTATATATATTGCCTATTTGTGTGTATATTTGGATATAGTTTGAATATGGTTCCCATCGTATTTTCATGTTAAACATAATATAATTGAAGTAATAAAGTAGTTTTTTTACCTAAAAAAGTATGCATTTAATCACTAGTAGTGGCAGATACAGGACTTTAATTTTGAGATGGCGGTCCAACAACTACAATGCGTAATGATATTTTTTTTTTAAATCACGTACACCTATACTATTATCATACGTTAAATTTTGATATATTCTAACTTTTTCTATATTGATACCCACACATTTACATATATACATGAAGAATACATATAAAATAATTTGTTATTAATTTAGGGTGGGGGGTGGGGGGGGGGGGGGGGGGGAGGGGGGCAATTTTCTATACTAGTACCCTTCTATTCATATCAAATGTATACAAAAAAATTATAAAAGATTTTGGCGGGGCGGTGACTCTCACTTGCCCCCTTTTGTATCCGCCTCTAATCACAAGATTTTACCTGAACAAATAAATAAATTTTAAAAATTAAATATTAAAAAAATATACAGTAGTAAGTTTGATTGAGATGTATCTTAAAATACATTATCTTATTCACATATAATGCAATGCCTTTTCACCTTCAATTTCTCGACCTCATCACCCGCCTTTGTGATTATTGGAGGTGAATGTCAAATCAAAGGCTGTGTTTACTGAAGGTTAGAGGTGGCTAGAGCACTATAGGCTGGGGGCAATGAAGTGGAAAGAGAAGGTTAGGTTAAATAAATGGGTGTTTAATTTTGTTGGTTGGAGAGTGGGTTAGTGTTTGTTTTTAGTGTAAAAAGTGAGAAAAATATGATGTGATGTGTGTAAATATACTGCCAGCAATCCCAGAAAAAACACAGTTCGATTGATTCAATCCTCAATAGATTGGGCTAAGTGCTAAGTAAACACACCCCAAAGTTTTATTAGGGAAATTCAAGATATATCAATTTTTGTATATTTTTATCGAGTTTTCTCGGCGGGTATAGTAAGATTAAGGATGAGATTAGGTTTATGTTTAGGGTTAGGTTTAGGTTTAGGTCCAACACTCTAGTGATACGGATATTTTTTTTATTGTTATTTTTTTTTTTTTTTACTTACCTCAAATAAAAATCAATCATCTTTTCTCAACAACAAATTTGATGCTCACATAGTCACATTAAATATTTTGATATAAAATATTAAATTTAAAATGAACAATATTTGTTTGTTCGTTATTGAGCCTAGAATTGAACTTCTGTTGTGAGTTGAATATATTGAATTTGGATAGTAAATTAACATGAATTAGATTTTTTTTATTAAAATAAATATATTTCAAATCATGCATCGCGCGGTGAGAAAATTCGAATTATTTAATATTAATTTAAAACATTTCTACAATATATGAATTTGTATTCACTAATTTCACGTAAAAATGAACTTGTCATATTATTTTAACTTTATATATGAGTTTATCTAGATATAACTTTTCTATTACTATACAAACATATAACATAATGTGAGGATTAAGTTCTAATGTTATACGATATGATAAATATCGTAATACTCTCCTCCCACTATTCTCGACTAATTACGGTAAAAAAAAAAAAAAAAAAGTAAACAATGGTTAATGGATATTGAAAATATTTCAGAGACAATGCAGTAAATCTTTCGTATTTTAAAAATTAAAAAAAATAATTATTAGTAAACAAAGTCAGTTAGATAGTGAAACAATCAAGATAGTTCTAATTCAAGGCATTAACTTGGTGAACACGTTGCTTGTGAAATATTTTAAGTTACTTTTTTTATCTAACGGTCTATATAAAAGAGATATAATCTAATGATTTGAATTGTTCAGGTGCACTGGTACTCTAGATGTACTCTAACAAGCCTCAATTTATTAATATTTTATCATTTAGTTAAGTTCAAAAAACTATGTTCCTCACGTAATTTCAAGAAATAATGAAATTTCAAATTTTGATGTTTGGAAGACTGAAGTGGCAAAAAAAGGTTAAATTTACAAGGACTAAAATATGTTTTTCATGTTCAAAGAACTAAAATATAGACGAACATTTTTTTTTTAAAAGACACCTATTTATAAATGCATGAATTATTGTGTATGTGTATATATATATATACTTCACGGATCTGTTTAATTTTTGTTTTGCTTTTCAAAATACATTTAATTTATGAATATATGTATGATTCTAAATTTCGTAAATCATGTAGGCAATATTTTTAGTTTTGTACTTTGATAATTAAGAATCATTGATTTTTTAAAAAAAAAAAAAAACAATCATCAAGGGAATCAAATATCTGGTAGATATAAAAAATTTATATATAAAATCTTTCATATTGCGTCTAACATAATTGGTTTTCGAATACATCTGTATATTTTACATAATAATATAAAATAAGTTGTAATTAAAGGAAAAGAAATGTAGTGATAACTATAAAATATTTGCATATCCTAGTCCTTTTCAAGAATCCTTAAATATTTGCTATTTGTATACTTTAAATATATAAAATATATATATACCTAAATTATGGATATCGTAAATAAATTAATCTCTGAATATAAGTTTTATAATTTATATATGTCACATATGCAAATTATGCAATGATATTATAACCATTCACTTTTGATATATTTATTTATCTTATACAAATGTTAGATATTAGAAATAAAAGTTGAATTAGTAAATCATTCAAAAAATTATAACTAAGAATCATATCAAATCTAACGTAAACTATGCAAATCATGATAAAATCTGAATTAAAAAATTTGAATATTTAAATAATAAAAAATAGAAACATTGAATATTTAGATATTAAAAATAGTTTTTGTTCCCAAAATTCTAAGAAAATGACACTTGTCCCAAAATTCTAAGAGAATGACACTTGTCCAAGTGGTTTCTCTTTTAGTATATAAGGAATAAGGAATATGTGTGTGTCATCACGTGATCCTTCTTATATCCCGAGACACCTATTTATAGTCTTGTGTATGATGATCATATGATTAATTGTTTGCAAAAGGTGAAAAAAGAAATTAATGTTATTTGGATAATTTGAAGTTCTAAACATTTTCGATTCTATTTTTTTGAAATATTCAATAATATATAAGTTATATACATTTCAAAAATGACTCTTAAATTAGGATAATAATTTTTTTGAAACATAATAAGACAGAGAGAGTATTAATTCGTGACATCATTTAATACACGTATCATGAATAAATGAAATATAACTAGGGTGAAGTATAAGATAAAACAAATAAATGAAACAGGTGATCTAATTGGAAGTATAGTGTATTGTATGATGAAGACCCACCATGACTTTAACTTCAATAATGATGGCCAATATATGATCATATATTGATATGATTAATGCAAAGGTTAACGTTGACTTACCTATTTTTAAGTTGGAACAAAAAGTTTTAGTAAACATGGAGAAAAGCATGAACAACGCAGAAAAACTAGAAATGATGATGAACCGCATGAAACAAATGGCTGCCCCTAGTTTTCGCATTTTGTTGCATATATATAAACAGTTTCTCACAACCTCAACAAATCACAAAAGCACTTAACTGTTAGTAAATTGAGCAAAGCGGTCTGGAACCCCCTAGGCCCTTGCGTCAAATAACAGGGTTCCATGTCAGACCGTTGATGAAAATAAAAGATAGTCGAGAATAACAGAAAATTGTGTCTCATATCAACATGGCACCACCTCAACTTTACTCATCCATGCTTCTCTTGCTCGCCATTTTGGTTTCGGCCCAGGCTCATATCCTCGAATACGATGAATACTGGACTGTCCAAAAAGAGGTCGCATGGAACCGCACACTCGAGTCCTACGAACCCCATCCTGCAAAGATCGTCAGCCATCTCAACACCCATACCCTAAGGTACTCTATTTTGTAAATCAGATATATCATTGTATGATCGATTATGTAACTTGACTGCATTAATTTTGCAGTGTTCTAGACGAACTACAGGAGACGAATTTGGCCTCAAATGGAACAAGGAGGCAGCTCGCACATGGCTACGAGGGGCCATGCGCGGCAACCAACCCGATCGACGCCTGCTGGAGGTGTGACCCTAACTGGGCCGAGAACCGGTTCAGGCTGGCCGATTGCGGCTTGGGATTTGGGTACAAAGCCAAGGGAGGAAAGAACGGCAAGATCTACGTCGTCAATGATTCTTCTGATAGTGACATGGTGAACCCTAAACCGGGAACCCTCCGTCACGCCGTGACTCGCAAGGAGCCACTGTGGATCATCTTCGACCGCAGCATGGTTATCAGGCTTAACCAAGAGTTGATCATGGAGGGCGATAAGACCATCGATGCTCGTGGCGCCACTGTCTACATTGCCCACGGGGCCGGGATTACCATCCAGTTTAGGAAGAATGTGATCATCCATGGATTGAGAATCCACAACATTCAACGAGGAACTGGTGGCCTCATCAGAGACTCTGAGGACCACTATGGGTTCAGAACACAGAGCGATGGTGATGGCATCTCCATCTTCGGATCTCAAGATGTCTGGATTGATCATGTCTCCATGACCAAATGCAGTGACGGACTTATTGACGCCATTATGGGCTCCACCGGTATCACCATCTCCAACAGCCATTTCACTGATCACAACGAGGTACCAATTTAACAACCCTAGTTTTTCATAACCCTAATTTATTTTTTCTTGAACGTCAGCATGTTCTATATACAGGCTATGCTTTTCGGGGCGAGTGATTCACACACACAAGACGAGAAAATGCAAATCACTGTTGCATTCAACCATTTTGGCAAAAGAATGGTGCAAAGGATGCCAAGGTGTAGGTTCGGATACATCCACGTGGTTAACAATGACTACACCCACTGGAACATGTACGCTATTGGTGGAAGCAAACACCCTACTATTATCAGCCAGGGCAATAGATTCATTGCTCCTCCTGATAACGGTTACGCTAAGGAGGTATGATCAGAATCCTCCATTCCAAATTATATTCCAGTACTAATAAAATGTAATACGTGACAATGGAACTATTACTACTGCAGGTGACAAAGAGGGAATACTCTCCCGAATCTGAGTGGAAGAGTTGGACATGGAGATCACAGGGTGATATGTTCCTAAGAGGAGCATTCTTTGTCGAATCGGGCGATCCGGATTACACCAGCAAGCACCCGGAGTTGTATGATCTGATAGCCCCAGCCTCAGCTGAAAAAGTTGCTGACATTACCAAATTTGCAGGAGCTCTCAACTGCAAAATAGGAGAGCGTTGTTAGAATTAAGCCTTTTCCCTTTCTTTGTTTTTGTTTTTCTTCTTCTTTTCTTTTATATTTTTGTTTCTTGTTTTGTCTTTGGTTTATAAATGCCTTGTTTTATTGAATAACGCTATTCTTTGGTGAAGGATTAAAAAAAAGTATGATGAGATCTTAGGAAAACAAGGCAATTCAATGATTTTTTATGGCTGATTAATTTTATAGTAGCAGGTATTGTTCAGGTATAGGATTTCTTGTACCTATTTTTAGTTGTAACCAGCAATAAAATTTTCCTGCTTCAGAATTATTATTTATTAATTCCCCAATTCTTTGTATTATTCTGATTTTAATCTTACGGAATATGTCAATTGCTCTAATTGACAAGGTTTTGATATAAATAAAGAAGACGGAAGTTTAAAAGAATTTTGATGAGACAAAACAATACTTGATTCATTTAAGTATTGCTTGTATTAAAAAATCAAAAGTAGAACCGGGACATTCTATACCTCATGTTTCAAAGAAAATAAGAAAATTAATATGCTGTGCATATATATGTGACAACCATTTTGTGAAAATATATTGTATAGTTTCATTCATTTAAGTGTTATGTATGCTCAAAACTTTATATATATATATATATATATATATATATATATATATATATATATATCTTATAAGCACCCTGTTGTGAATTATAAAAGTTATGCAATTAAAATAAAACTTATCCCATTATATACTAATTGAACTATGATCATTTTTAAACATGTCAACTAATTAAATGAAAATTGCAACATAACTTACAAACATATGTCTTTAATACAATATGTTTTTTTATCATCATAATTTTTGGATTGTTTGATTTTGTTGTAATTAAAAGAAAATTTTGTATAGCAACTTTACTTTCTACGAGGAAGAAGAACTATACACTTTCAATCTAAGACTAACTAACTTATTCCACATCAATCAAAGTTGTGTGTATAGTATCAAGCTAGGGAGAGACCATTATGAATCAATCTTCAGGTGCAAACTGATTATATGAAGATCTGACGATACACACACACAAAAAAAAAAAAAAAAAAATAAAGAAAGAAAAAAAAGAAAAAAAAGATTCTGGACAATGCTTTGGAAAATGTTATGAAGCACATTGACTTAGGAAATGCTAACAAAATATTTTCGTGGAAGCACCTTTACATTCGGAGGAGATTTAAATATTTCTGCAATGCTAAAAGGAGAAGACTATGTATTGTTAATGCAACAACTGAATCTTGTTTCAGTTGTTGTGCATATATGGAAGTGTTTCAAAATCTATAGTTTCTAATATATAATAATGTCTTTTATAATTTATATTTCATGCATACTTTGTTTGCACCATAATCGCTTTATTATTTTATTACAAGTTTTGATTTAGTGTTGACTTTATTACCATTTTAACAGCTGATAAGAAAAAGGGTGGTGGTGTTCTTAAACTTAAATCTATAGATGAATAGGTAGTATGATCTGTGGTCTGGAAGATGTTGTCTTTGTTGGGCTTCCATTTACATGGGATGCAAACCATGTATTTGAGAGGTTGGAAACTTGGTATCATCCAAATTGCTTGATTTATTTGATATGCTTGAAGTTAGGCATTTTGGTTTAAGGGCCCTCAGGTCATAGTCCTTTACTGATGAGCATTGTTGTGGGTAGAAATAATTCCATACCTTCTTTTAGGTTTCTTAATCTCAGGTTAAACATTATTCTCTTTCGAAAATTGTTGAAGATTCTTGGAATTTTTACGGGTCATAATTAAGGGGATGATCAATGTACAACAAAAATTGTTTAGACTGAAAACCTGCTTAAAGAACTGGAATAAGAGTGTCTTTGGAAGTATTTTGATAAAAGTTAAATAAGTTTAACTAGAGCTTATTAATTAGGAGTCTATTTACTGGAATGAACCTAATGACTCCCAATTGATTCTGCTTAAGCAAAAATAAGTTGAGCTAAGCTTTGCTCTTTCTTTGGGAGAATCTTTTTGGAAACAAAAATCGGCCTGTAAATGGCTGAAGCAAGGGGAAAACATACAACTTCTTTTAATTAAGAAAAAATGTTTGAAAAATCACATAACTAAAAATCTAGTCAATGATGTTCCTGTGGATGAACCTTCTATGCTCAATTCATCTGCGTGTGATTTTTCTGTCATGTTTACTTCTGAAGGTAATACTGTTGATAGTCTTATCTTCAGTACTAGTAGACCTCCTACAGAGGATGAAGATGCAATCAAATTATGTGCTACTCCTTCTCTTCAAGAGGTTCATGTGGTGGCTATTAGTATTGACAAAGATAGCATGGTAGGACCAGATGGTTTCTATGTTTGTTTCGTTCAACATTGTCGGAATTTGATCAAAGAGGGCTTGCTTAAGGCTGCCAAGGAGTTCTTCCTTAGTATACCTATGACTAGGAGCTTCACTTATAGCTCTATTGCTCTTATTCCTGAAAAGAATCACCCTCTTGTGTGTGCTGATTTCAAACCTATCAGTTTATGCAATGTGTAATAAAATTCTAAGCTGATATATATAATAGGTTCGCTCTTCTTCTTCCTACATTAATATTCCTTGTGCAAAGTGGTTTTGTCGCTACTCGTGATATTTTTGATAATATAACCTTAGACCAAGAGTTAGATTATGATTTGCATGGCAAGAGTGAAAATGGTAGAATGATTTTGAAACTTGATTTGCAAAAGGTTATGATAAAGTAGAATTGAATACTTTATATAAAGTGCTTCATCTTCTTACATTTCCTGCTTTATTCATCAAATACATTGTTAATAATATTAAGGATTCTTGGTTTTCCTTGTTAATTAATAGTGATCTTACTGGTTTTTTATATCCTCTAGAAGTATTACACAAGGTGATCCTCTTTCCCCTAACTTATTTGCCTTTTTTACTAATATTTTGAGTAATGGATCAGCTAAGTTGTTTGATTCATATCATGTGCTTAGATATAATAAGAAAGGGGTTTTTGTCCCTTCTTTGTCTTTTTTGATGATACTGTAGTGATTGCTTCTACTGATTTAAATGGCTTCAAAAGGCTGCTTAATTTTTTTCTCTATTTGGGCTTGTGACCAAGCAAGAATTAATTATGGGAAAAGTTCTATGATTTTAGTAAAAATGCATCTTCTTACAGAAAGAAAAGAGTTCTTGAGCTCTCCCATATGGTTGAAGAAAAAATATCTTAGTGTGCCTCTTTTTAAAAGAAAGGTGAAGAATGTTTTAATTCAAGAGCTTTCCGAGAAAATAAAGGGGCGATTGTCTGGTTGGGACAAACGCTTACTTAGTATGGATGGAAGATTAGAACTTATTAAGAGTGTTTTATTTTCCATGCCAATTTATACTTTGAAGGTAATTGGACCCACTAAAGTTGTACATGAACGAGAGATTTCATAGGTTGTTTGGGTTTTCTTTGGGGATCCAAATATGGCCATAGGAAGATTCATTCCTTAGGCTTCATGAGATAAGTTATGTTTTCCTAAAAATAAAGGGGGTCTTGGGGTTAGAAATTTGTTTGATGTGAATAAGGCGTTTGCAGTTAATTCTTAGTAGAAATTGAAGATTTCTAAAGCCTTATGGTGTCAATATTTGAAAGAGAAATACCTAAAAAAGATACACCATTTTAATGCTAATGCTAGTCATAACCAATTCCATTTTTGGAAACAGCTCTATGCAAGAGTTTATTGACTCTAATACTTTTTGAAGATTTGGAAGGGAAGGAATCACCTTCTGGTTTGACAACTGGTGTGTCAATAGCCTTTTATGTCATTTTGTTTCAGATTTTTAATTGTGATGATAAAGTTGAGGACTATTGGAAAAATAATGTTTGGGATGTTGATTTGTTGAGAAATGTTTTACCTATGCAAGTGATTGATTCTTTCAGCATACTCTTTGCTAACTGTGATGAACCTGATATTCCGGTTTGAAAATTGACACTAGATGGCCTCTTCACTTGAATGCCCTGAGATTGTCTAGGCCAACGACTTAACAATCAATGATGTGGCCCAAACTCGTTGAGTTCTCATGCCATTTTTCTTTGTTTCTTATCCCTTAATAACAACCTCATTCATAAACGATTTGTGGTCATTTCTAGATGTGCTTTAATGCTTGTGAAGAGGTTAAACATACATTTATCTATTGCCCCTTTGCTCTCAAATCTGGAATTCTTTTGCATCATTCTTCCGGATTTCCATCCCTTCTAATTGTTTTGTTGCCCAATTGATTGGTCTTTGGGTTGAAAAAAAAAAATTGAGCACATCAGAAGTACACTTCCATTTTTTATTATCTGGCACATTTGATATGCTCGAAATCTGTCCGAATTCCAGAATCAAATACTTCCCATTTCTCAAATTCAACAAATTGTATTAGATAAGCTTAGAGTCACCCTAATGCGATGTTACCTATTGCAATTTGGAGAGGCGGTTGGCATTTTCCTGCTATTTGGAAAATACCTCTTCTTTTGAAAAGAAAAACTAACTCGTTTTTGGTTCGTTGGATTCCCCCAAATGATAGATTTTACAAACCAAATACTGATGGGCGACAAAAGGAAACCCCGACTTGACTTGGCTAGGGTAGGAGGTTTCATGGCTCTAATGACAGAAATATAGTTGGATTCTGGAAGTTTTTATCACAGACAATATGACTGATGGTTAACTGCCATAATTGAAGAACTGAAAAGTTGCATCATAATGGGCTTGATTAGAATCTGGATTGAAGTGGATGCACTATGTACTTTAATGATGCTTCAGAACAATGCTAAAGGGTTCACGGAGACATCAGATTCTGTTCGCAGATTTTAGTTGAGAATCTCTCACATTTGTGGGGAAGGGAATCGTATTACTTATCACTTAGCAATTATTTACAGTTTGAGAGAAGTCTTCTGTTGAATTTTCCTCACTTGAGATTTGTAAGAGCATTAAAGGCTTTGTAACTATGGATATTTTGGGGTTTTCCAATTTTAGATTTCCCCTTAGATTATTTTTGTCCTTTACATGTTTTGACATTTCATGTACTTGTGAATCTCTCATGGGCTTTAAGTGGTAATGTACGTCTGTACCTGTGTAGAAAGTAAAAAAAAAAAAAATCTTTTCTAACAATTTAACTTTTTAAATGCAAAATTATCCACAAGGACTAACTAAACCCTACTTTAGTGGAAAGAAATATAAAGTCCAAGGGGATGTGAGTCACTACCTAAGCACCCTCGTGTAAATAATTATGTACACGATATCGTGTATCAAAAAATTTGTGTAAACGATCTCCACACGATATCATGTCAAAGACACACACGATATCGTGTATCTAAAAAATTGTGTACACATTGTGTACGAAGACATACACGATATCGTTGATCTAAAAAATATTTACACGATTTGTACGCAATATCGTATAATCTAAAAAATTGTGTACACGATGCGTACACGATATCGTGTCGTTTACCTAAAATGTTGTGTACATTGTGTACAAAATGGGTAACTGCGAGGGTAAGAGTACATTAAATGAAGGATACGATAGACATCACAATCCAAATATGAATATTTAGGCGATTAAAATGTCAAATATAAAAAAAGTTTCTCTTTCTGGCCGTGTACATTGAATATTTCTCACTTTAAGAGGAAAAAATAAGTATTTAAAAAAGTCAAAAATTCCACAAAATCTGATGTGAAGATATTCCATAATGTCATAGGAAGGTTTTATACATTTTAATTTAAAACCACAAAATGGCTCATTTAGGCGAAACTGACATTTATGATTAGGATCTGTTTGAAATAAAACCAAGAATATATTATCGAGATCCGAAATCATCAGCAGTTTAAAATTTCCTAATAATTCAGTAGACAGGACTGCTCCCTAGTCTCAACTTCAGAGATTATTTGGGTTTTCTCTTGGGAAAGCAGAACTTCATATTTTCATAGTTTACACTTTCGGCTCACACTTACATTTTTCTTATTTTTAGCCCCTTGAACTTTTATATCTTTTTCATTTTTACTCTGCTGCATTTTCATTTGTATTGATCATTGAAACAAGTGAACCAGGAGGCTAAAAAATGTACAGGGGGAAAACAAAAAAAGTGGATACAAAAAAAAGGTATAAAACATAAAGTACATGGAACAATATTTCCTTGAAGAAAGAAGTGTTGAAGGGCAAAAGCAAAAGGATTGCAAGTATCAGGGCAATAAATGGATTTTTCAATTTAATAACATAGTTATAATTATAACTTCTCATCAATATATACCCAGGTCTATCATAATTTGTCATAGTTGTAGTATCACAGCAACAAATGGTTTCCCACAGAATGAACAAGATGATGACCAAACCTTGTAACTTTCAACTAGTGGAGTTGCAAAATACCTTTAAACTGAACCAGTTGAACACATAAGCAATTTTGTTATCATGGATCATCACAAGATCGAAACACCATTTATACTCACACTAAATGTTTTTCCATGATGAATACAAACATTCGACAACATTTATAAGCTATCAATAGAAATAACAAGAAGTGGTTTTGCCTAAGCACTGTCGGATTCACCTGCAGAGTCAACAAGCATTGGCTGTGGATTCTTATTGTACCCACTAATCTCATCACTGTACCGTTTCTTGTCTGCCCGTGCTTTTGCTTCGTATGGAGCTTTCTCCTCAGCTGTAGATTTAACACCACCACTGTTAATAGATTGTGTTTGGATTGAGGGAACTGAATGGACGGATAGTAAGAGATGGATCTCATAAAGGTTCTATATATCCTTCTCTACCCAAACAAGATCAACTGATTTGCTATTATAGATCCTCATCCTACAATTCATCGAAAATATTAAAAATTAATAACTGAATACCTGTTAACTTGTTCCATCTTTCACCAAGCACTTTCCCAACCTCTGTAAATGAAATTCCTGGATTACTCTTCTTCACATTCTGCATTCAGGAAAATATAAACGACCATCAAACTCGTGTCTAGACGATTCAGAGAACTGATAGGTTTCTCAATGAGATCAAGAAAAGGCAATGCAAACCTCTCTTTCAGTTTGGGAGAAGAACATAAAGGCACTAATTGCCCTCTTCGGGGCATTTGGGTCCTTTTTCTTCTTCTGTTTCTTCTTCTTTGACCCATCTTCATCAGCATCTTTGGACTTTTTTCTACTAGACGATGGCTTCTGAGCAGAAGGCTCCTTCTTGGTCTTCTTTGTTGGTACCTAGCAACCATATGTTGATGTTAGCTCCATGTACCACATCAAAATTGAAAAATTAAACACACAAGCATTCGAATCAGAAATCTCACCTCTTTCTCCCCTCCACTGTCGCTGGCATCAGAATCTTCTCCACCAGAATCATCAGTGGGGGAGCCTCCATCATCCTTGTCAGCAACAAAATCTTCATCCTGTATCAGGTGACACAGCTCACAAATTGAGTATGTGCATTAAATGACAAGATGCAACCTTTTCATGTTCAATCATTTTTTTTCTTTTGCACCTCCTCATCACTATCAGGTGACAGACGTGTATGTATATTCTGGAAAGAAAGAACAGAACAAGAAACAGAAAAGGCACCTCCTCATCACTATCATCTCCAACAGCTTGATTCTTTATTCTCTCAAGATGTGGATCAACAGCATCATCAATATCAGTATGTAGAACGGCTGCTGCAACTCCTCCTTCTGTTGTCGTAACGCCATCAGGATTAAGGTTCATGATCTTCAGACCTTTGTCTCTGCAACAACCAACCAATCCTTTCAGAACTACGCATCGGACACAAAGTTAAGCTCACTTAGCTATTATAAGAAGTATAAAACAAGGAACAGAGATGTACTGACTTGATAAAACTAAGGAGATTAGTGTATTCATTTCGTTGGATATTCCGGAAAAGGTGCTCTTGCTCAGTCTTTAATCTGACTAGAAGATCAAAGTAATGCATATTTGAACCTCCAGCTGTATGTCTCTCAAACTCCACATAGTCGATCTAGTTATGTAGTAGAAATATAGAATTTCAAGTGTCATCACAAGCACCAGCAGAAGATAAACTAAACTTGCAGACTTCTCAAGCGTAATAGACACTTTACCTCTTCGTGAAGAATTAGAGTGGGTGGTTTAGGTAAAAAGAAGAAGCTCTTCTCAAGCGGATAAAGAACTCCATCTTCAGCTTTAAGCGATGACTTCACAGCGTAACCACTTTGATTACTACGGAATTTTCCTGGTTTGGTGACTTTGGCGCCAGATAAACCGCGCAAAATAGTAATAAAGATCTCATGGATGAGCCCCTGACACGGGAAAAGAAAAGATTATGTCATACTCTTTTCGTCGTTTCAAGAGGTAACAATTGGAGGCTCACTGTTAGAAAGTTAAAATAAACATAAGACTGGCACAAATAACAAGATATATTAAGTCTGGATACACAAATCAAGCTGATATAGAACCAGCGACCTTGTGCTCTGTCTGAAGCTTGTCTTTATACTTGGAATTGTACAGATCTTCACTCATCGATAAGCTGGTATCTATGACCGCATCAGTCTCAAACTGCAGTCAAACCATCAAAGATATCCAAAACATTACAATTAATCACATTTTAATTGTTGATATAGAAAAGTTAACCGATCATTACCTGCATCACAATATGTGGATATAATGTTTGGCCCTTCCTAATGGGTGGATCAAGAGTTACGACAACAAAGGTATGCGGTTGGTGAGACTGCAGAATCAAAGACAAGTGAAGCACTATAGGTGCCCTCATATAATTTCAGATGCAATGATAACAATAGATATAGTAGGCTTTCCAAAATAGATATGTACATGTACAATCAAACAGAACTAAAGAAAGGTGAAGAGCAAATCACAGAACCTTAGGCAGCCAAAAAACACGAACAACACTGCTGTACTGAATTTTGAAGTCATTAGCTTGTCCTTGGAGACGAAGAAAGGAGAGGTGAAGTTCGACGTTGTATCGTCCCCTGAAAGAAACAATAAAAAAATTCTGACTTCCCATATCGGATAGAGATAGCTGACACTAAAACTATAACTTCCAATAACTAGCTCTGTATAACCTACCTAGGAGTGAGTATGGCAATTCCATCAAAAGTAACAACAGCATCTTCACCTCCTGCTCCAACATCTGCCATTGAGACAATTCTGTCTCGAAACACCTGTACAGTAACTTCATTATTAACACTATACAATAATCAAATCACCAGCAGTTGGAGATATGGAAAGGAATTACCTGGGCAGAAGGTCGATTTTCATCCCCGACAAATTGAGTGTTTGAATTGGGGATGTGAAAGCTTATTTCCATTAATGAATCTTTCTGTAGAACAAGTACAAATATATAAACATTTTTCAGGGAAAATTTAAATCTTTCTACCTAATAAACCTACACAAGTATTACAAAGGGTGCAGCACGTCTAACACCATAAACCATATATGACAAGGAAGCATGTTAAGGATATACCTCATTGGCACCAGTTGTGTCATCTACATGGAATTCCAACATTACATCAGTTTTTCCTTGAAGTTGGGTCTGTGCTACATCTGCTAGAGATATCTCAAATGCTTGCTTAGCACCCACAAGAAAAGTAAGTGTATTTCCTGAGAGCATCAGCACAGGGTAAGCATCTTAAAACAAAATCCAAATCATTATAGTAAATCAAGGACAAACTTTTCAACCATCATACAGAAAAAGTATTTGCACAAGTAGCAAAAGGTTATCAGATACATAAGAAATAGATATACCATTTAAATCAACTTCTCCCCAATTTTTTCCACTAACGGAGAGCTGCTTCTCTTGTGCTGTTGCGCCAAAATTGGACTGGAAAAATGTATTAAGACTGGCAACATCCTGGTCAACAAGGATCCAAAATCAATGGTTTTTTTAGACAGAAATAGAGCCCACTGAAAGCATGACATAGATGTGATGTGAATAGACAATTAGTAGAACTGGATAGATTGGTGAAAGTATAAAATGCCTTTCCTATCTCTTCAATAAACGAAGTTCAATCAAATAGTGACTTTTATAACATACAAACTTAGATTAAAAACCGAGAAACCACATTTAAGTATGATGAAATGAAAATGCATGGTCCAAATGAATTGAACAAAAAATATATGTTCACCTGATCCCGGAAACCAGTGAATTTGTAATAAAGGCCATCTTTGGTCCGAACTCCAAGTTGATTAGAACGAGGAACCTTCATCCATGTAAGACCCAGCAAATCAGACTTATCAACTTCGACAGCCTTGCCACCTCCTTGTTTCTTCCATATTATTCCACCCGAATAAACTTTGAGTTGCCCTGGATTCTGCAAATGATAGCAAATTTCAAACTGTCTTTCCTTGAAGAAAACAAAACTTTCAAGGCTTTTGCATAACCAGATTCTCGCAATCTATGATTCCAGGATGCACGTGCACCAAGACCAACTCTCATTAATTAACCAAGTAAAGAAGCAACAGAAATCAACCCAAATATCCTAAATTTGTTTTTATCTTCATTTCTTCTTTCTTCTTCCTCCTTGAAATGAAGACACCAACATGTTCCGGCACAACGACTCCGTGAAACTTTGACAATTATTTTTAGAATATCTAGTACAGTACCAGATGCATTTCTTCATTCACTTAAAAAAACACCCTAATTTTTCACTACACTACGTCGAGCTCAAAAGCCAGCCAAAGAAGGCGTAAACCCAGCCAGAAGGAAGGAGCATATAAAGTCGATCGCGCCCCTAACCAGAACCACGAAACTAGTATAGAACCAAGAAACTCTGATCATTCCCCAAATTCAAAATCCGTAAAAATCCACACAAAACCCTAACCTTAGGGTAAGCGTTAATAGGACAGAAATAACAGCTTGTACAATACAGATATCAATGGAAAAAAAGTAACAACTAGGGTTAGGGTTTGAAACCACATAATCCAAAGGAATAGGAGAAGCAGCCAGGAAATTGAGGTAAAAATGAAGAAATGTACTTACAGTTCCTCCACGACCGCCGAGAGATATGCTATTAAACAAGTGACCTTCCGCCATTGCGACAATGAATAGAGGAAAGTGAAACAGCGGTGTCGCGGCCGATTTATATGAAGCAAGCCGGTGCGCACTGCGCTATTCTCGCAGCGTCTGCGTGGCGCGAAATGGAATTTCTCTGCAAGTCGGTTCTCCGGTAACTTGATTATGGGCTGGTTTATCTTTGGGCCAGGCTACAACACGTTGAGGCCCAGGGTGACATCGCTTCGTCCCTTTTTTCCCCTATGTAAAATCTTAAAAGATTATGTTCCCGTTGAAAAAAAAGTGGTTCGTTTACTTGAAATTGGAGAATGTTAGATTAAATTTAACAAAGAAAGTATTTTATTGAAATTCGATCCTCTAAATTTACTGAGTTCAATCTTAAACAAACAGACCCTACATGTGTTAATACATTTACATTTTTAAAATGTAAAAAGTAGCTTAAATTCAGATATTATTTTATTGTTTGTAAAATATTAATGATTTATAGTAACACTTTATCTATAAATTACAATACTAACGTAGGTAAGTTCTTAAGTACTATAAGATGCGACAATTATAATGAGTAATCTATCTATTAATAATTATAATCAATAGTGATAATTATACTAATGTAATATCTTGTAAATTCCAAAATTAAAGATTTATAGCTTCCTCAACCTGGAGCCCTGGTCCAGGAATCGAACAAGCCCAATGGCGTGAGAAGCCCAACACAAGGAGGTGGCCCGCAATATTCATAATTCATAACTTAAAAAATAATCCCCTCCAAATTCCACATAACTTGAGAAATATAATAGTTAAGTGAATGATTTCTCTAAAATTGCATTAAGATTGATGAATTTGAAAATCAAATGATTTGATTTCTAATTCTTTGTATTTGGAAATTTAGTCATTTTAAACTCGTTGTTTGAATATTTTAATTTCAATGAGTGAATTTGAATTGTTTGAACTTTCTTTTTTTAATTTTCCTAACATTTTTCAGATGATGATAACAATTAAAATGTATAGTGCATATGCAGTGTGATATGTGTAAAGTGTGTGTAGTGTGTGAAATGAGTATAATAATGTGGTTATACATATATGAGTGAGATGTAATAGATTTATAAATAACTAGGTTGTGGGATGGATTTCAATCCAAAATGAATTATAAATGGGGAAAAAAATTAATATGCTCAATCAGAAAGTTAAAAAAACATTCTGATAACTTTGACTTTGAACATGCAAATATGCCTAAATACCCCTACCCCTTCCCCCACCCCCCCCCACCCCCCACTCCCTCCCCCCCCCCCCCCCCACCCCCCACTCCCTCCCCCCCCCCCCCCCCCTCCATTTAATTACTCTCACCCACTTCACCTTAAAACCCTTCATCACCGTCAATTTTCCTTTATTACAACACAATACACATTATCAATTTTAGTGACCAATTTTCTGCCGGCGATTCAGCATCTTCCAAAGTTGGGGGGGGGGGGAGGAGAAGCCAAAATGGTCCCATAACTTTTTTACTTTTTTTAATTTAGTCCCGCAACTTATTACTTTTTCAATTTAGTCTCATATCTCTAGTAATTGCTCAATTTTTGTCCAATTTTGACCCGGCGATCGAAAAATTGCACGTGTCACTCACGTGCCGGCACGCATTTGGGGTTTCCGGAGAACGTTGACACGCGTCGCCGGAAACATGATGTGGATTTATTTTTATTTTATTTTCATTTTTCTTATTGTATGACACCTCAGCATATTAATTAACACATTAGAAAAATAATTTGTATAAAATCTGATTTATACTCCTAAATAAAAAAAGGGAAAACATAGACAACAATTCTAATATCTCTAATTTCTATTTCTGGAAAAACAAAAAACAACAAAACTTACGAATCCTATTCTAACATCTCATACGCACAAAGAATACTATTCGCAGAAAAGAGAAACAACATTCAAATCCTAGTTTTACAAAATCCCAAATCTCAAAATTCCCTCTCGATAAAGCCCTTCATCTCCAAATCTAGGAAGTCGTTGGTTCCGGTTTCTGCTGATTAAACGCGAGTTTCGTCAGAATCTTCGATGGTATTCGTCCGACGGAAAGGAGCCACGGAGTGGTAGCCTGCCAGATATGGTAAGATTTCAATTTGTTGTAAGGTCAATTTTTTGTATTTAGTGTGCGAGACGATTCTGCCTGTAGAGGGTTTTATAGGGTTGTATCTGTTGTTGTAAGAAAATTTGGTCAAAATTGGTAGTGTATGCGCAGTGGGGGACAGTTTAGGATATTCGTCATGTCCCCTTCTTCACGGATCATAAAGGAAATAATATTTCAAAGGAAAAATATTATATTTGTTGTTCTTGTCTGTTTAGGTTAAGTTTGCAATTTTGGGATAGTTTATGACGAAGTTTATTTATGCAATTATTTGTGCAATTTGATATTTTGGAGATTTGTTTAGAATTATTCCATGTTTGTGTTTACAATTGCAACCGATTTGGCTTTTTAAATATTCGTGGAACCACAACAATTGCATATTAATTTATTGGTTGCGGTAGTTGGTGGTAGGGGCTTTATCTTTATTGTTTTGTCAGGATATGAATAATACTTATAAATGAATTCTCCTCCTAAAATGGTCCCCACACCAATGACAAAATTGTGTTTTTTGTTAGTATTATATACTTTATTATTTTGTTCTGTACATATTTATTTATTTTTGGACCAGTTTTTTCATTCCTTCTGTTTTGCTATTTTACATATCCCAAGAGTATATACTTGAGTATTGTGTTGCATTATGATGGGGTGTTTGCAGATATGCCTAACACTAAGTATGTGGGTGGGGACACGATTGTGGTAGATTGGATAAAGAGTAATGAACTCAAACATGCTGATTTATTGGAGTTTAGTTCGAAGGTCGGGGTTAAAGGAGAAGTAAAACTTCATGCTAAGATGCGGGATGGTGTTATACTTTAGAAGCAAATGTCTGAGTATTTGATTGTTAAACTTTTGGTGAGTAAATTGGCTGTTAAATTTGGGGCAGAATTAACAAGTGGTTGTTAATTTTGGGCCAGGGGCATGAGATATGTTTCTTGAAATTGTTAATTTGTGGCAAATGGATAAGGTCTATATGGTATTATACAGTAAATAGGGGCATATTTATAAGTCTGGTTGCTATACTGTAAATTGGGGCATATTTATAAGTTTGGTTGTTATACTGTAAATTGGGCAGATTTCTGAGATATTTTAGTGTGATACTTTTAGGGAATTTTGATCTCCATATAATTTACATGACTGCAATCTTTTTAGCAGATTGCACCGCCAAGGATTCCCACTGAAACGGACCCTAATTCACATGCTGAGGAAATTCTTATTTCCCAAGAGTTACAAGCGACTCAAGAAAGCTAGGCAACAAACGCATCATGGCTTAAACCGCCACAATCAGCACCAATTTCAGGACCAACCATGTAGTAATAGCTACATATGGGCCAACCACAACTTCAGCTAAGAGTGCAGTTTAGGCTCCACCTCCACTCGCACCGGGGTCATTCAGTTACACAAGTGTTGGTCTAGTGACAAGGGGAAAGGGTGGTCAAGTTGTTGTAGATGGAGGCCATAAGTTCTTGGATCTATCGACTAACTCGAGCGAGCTCAATTTAAAGGAAAGAAGAAAGCTTAGGTTGCATGACTATTTAAGTAGTCTTTTGTCAATCTCACTTAGTGAACTAATTATCTTTTTGCGGATGTGGCGTTTAGCTAGCAATGTGGTAATTGAACTTTTATTGTCTTTTTGTAGTGCTTGTATGCACTTTTATCACTACTGGTTGAAGTGCGTGAGTGCACTTCTTTATAAGTTTTTCTGAATTAAAGATGAGACATTTATGCTCTTCTTCATTAAATTATTTTTTTTAATTGATATGCTGAGGTGTCATACAATAAGAAAAATGAAAAAGAAAAATTTAAATCCACATCATGTTTCCGGAGACGCGTGTCAACGTTCGCCGGAAGCCCCAAATTCGCGCCGGCACGTGCTATTTTTCGGTCGCGGGGTCAAAATTGGGTCAAAGTTGAACTAAAATTGAGCAATTACTATTGATATGGGACTATATTGAAAAAGTAATAAGTTGTGGGACTAAATCTGAAAAAGTAAAAAGTTATGGGACCATTTTGGCTTTAATTCCCAAAGTTGGGCAATTCCGGCGACGTTGTGCCATCTCAATTCCGTCTATCCTCTCACTGCATTCCGACGTGAGTAATTCATAACCTTTTTATATTTTCCAATCTGAGTTTCTTCTATCCTTATATGCGTACATCTGAAATTTGCCTGAATTGGAGAATACACGACATTACAGAATAATGATCTGGATTTTTTGCGTATAATTTAGACTGATGAATGTAATATATTCGTATCTGATAATGTGCATGTCGTGTATGATTAATTTATGTGATCGTGTATCATAATTAATGTAGATCGTGTATGATATATGCATATCGTGTATGATTCATGTATTTCGTGTATTATAGAAGATGTGATTTAGATCGTGTATGTCGTGTATGATAAAATTATTTGGTCGTGTATCATAATTGATGTAGATTATGTATGATATATGTATATCGTGTATGATTCATGTATTTCGTGTATCATAGAAGATGCGATTTAGATCGTGTCTCGTGTATGATTAAATTATTTGATCGTGTATCATAATTGATGTATTTCTGCATGTCGTGCATCATAATTGATTGATCGTGTATGCGTGTATGAATAAATTATTTGGTCGTGTTTCTCGCCAGCTCAATTTTTTATTTTTTTTTTTATATCTGATATGCGTTGTATACTTTTCTATTCGTAAGAATCCCCCTTTTAATTGAATTTTTAATTCAATTCTATGTTAATGTAAATGAACCATAACTATGTATGTCCTATTCCTTGAGTCCAAAATAGCATATCCAAATTATACGAAATTCAATAGACGCCACAATGCTGAATTTGAATACTTGAATTTTATATTTGTTCGGGTATGTAAAATTGATGTAGATCGTGTATGATTCATGTATTTCGTGTATTATAGCAGATGTGATTTAGATCGTGCATGAATTTATTCTTTATTATATCTTGGATTTGTTACAAGTCGTGTATGAGTTATATCATACACGGCCATAGCTAAACATGACACACGACATGATAACACACGACTTGATGATACATGACTTTCTATCACACACAAATTTATCACAGACGACTTTATCACACACGCCGTAACATATACAACTTTATCAAAGACGATGTTTAACACACGACGGATGACACAACGACAATGTTTTTCCTTTAGTGGTAAATTAATAACAATAAATTTAATTATAATAAATTTAACAATAATAAACATAACAAATTATACAAATATAAAAAAATAAACAAGTAGAGATTGATATCACCAATTATTGTAAGTGTTAAATTTATTATCGAGAAGTAATAGTAGACGGGCACCCAAAAAAAAAGTGTACGGTAGCTGAATATTTAGAAGTTACAGATGGGCTGAAAAAAGGATTTTCGTCCATTTCGGAGGACACTGGGTTAACCTTGAGTACGTTGGCGGGGAGGAAGGGATGTTGTCAGTCCCGCCGGAGGGGATGATATACACATTTTTAATGGAAAATGTGCAGTCAACTGTTCAAGTTGATGCGCACACAAGTCTGTGCGTTTTGTACTCGCTTGATGCGAGTGGTAGTAGAGTAATGAAATGGAAGATCAAGAATAATATCGACATAAAATATTTGTTGGAGTCCAATGATGAGTCGGTATTATTTGTCACACTTAGACCGAATCGGGGAAGAGATAGTGCTTTGAACAATGTTGGAGGTGGCCACAATGTGCTTGAATCAGTTGGTCATTCACGATACAGCGGTGGACCATTTTTTAGTCAATTGGTACGACCTCAAGGTCTTGATGATGCCGAACCGAGCAGACCACACATAGATGAATCTTACGAGCTCACTAGAGTTGTATATGACAGTCAGTATTTTAGTGTTAATTTAAGCGACCCATATTGCTTCCGTGTGCCCATTGTGACCAAGGAGGAGTATGCTGAGTTGAATGATGGGGATAGTAACCTGGGTTTTGGGATTGACACCCGAAGAAAGGAACAATCATTTTCAGATTACTGCGATTTTTGGCGTTGCACAGCCCAAGCGGAGACCGAGGATTTGTTGACCCTAACAACTCACTGGATCCAATCTAAGAGATGGAGCCGGAGATGAATCCCAATTCGAACGGTGATGAATGTTCTGACGATGCTTTCTAACGTGTTAAATATTAGCCATTTACTCTGACGTGTCAAGGATCCCCCGAGTCAGGAAGATTCGACATCTATTGGTTCTTGCAAGGACAGAGTGGAAGGGTCTATCTATCAAAAGGTGAGCTATCCTCAGCCGTTAGGATCTACAACCTTAAAAATTCTACCGAGCTCAGGGTAGATCGTTCATGCAAGACACGTTGCACTGCAATCTGCAAAATACATAACTGTCCATTCACCTTACACGCTGAAGGGGCAGGTGGAGTTTGGCGGGCTTGGAAATTGATCAAGCACGATTATGTATTGGACCTTAACCATAGCGCGGCCCCGTCGGTTTCTGTGAAGGCTCTTGGTGCTTACTTTCAAAAGGACCTAATACATGAGAGTCAGCACTAATTCCACGACAAATGATTGCTGAGTTGCATAGGGACCATTCTGTACAAGTTAGCTACGACTTAGCCCTGAGGGCCAGGAATTGTGCTTATGCAGCGGACATCGATCCATGGAGATAGTAAGGAGTTCTTTCGTATGATCCCTTGGATATGTACACATGATTGCGAAAATAAATCCTGGCACGAAAGCCTTTTCTGAGTCAGATGCATGAGGGAAGTTTAAGTACGTGTTCTACGCACTCTGCGCGTCAATATCCGGATTTGCATATTGTTGTCCCGTTATTGTAGTCGATGGTACTCATCTTAAAGGATCATACAATGGCATAGTGTTTGTTGGGGTTTCAAAGGACCCAAATAATCAAATTTTCCCCTTAGCCGTCGACATTGGAGCGACCGAATCAGAAAAGTCATGGTTTTGGTTTATGAGCAAGTTACGGGTTGCATACGGATACCACCCTCAGCTCCTAATTGTGCATGTTGAACATCCAGGCATTGTGTTGCAATCAAGAAAGCTTTCCCTACAACAACGCACAATTTGTGTTGTTATCACCTCCAGAAGAATTTAGCATCATACGGGCGATAGGTTGCTTGGTTTTTTGAAAAAGCAGCCTACGCTTACACAGAAGAAGAGTTCGACAATGCATTTTCTGCTCTTAGTGTTGTTAGCCCTAGTGCACATGCTACTCTGAAGGATAAAGGACCCGAGCAATGGGCAAGGTCAGACTGTCCCGTTAGGAGGTACGGCATAATGAATTCAAAAATTGTTGAGAGCTTCAACAGTCATATATTGCATGCGAGACATTTGCGCATTTGCTCCGTGTTGGAGATGATCCGAGGGAATATTGCCCAATGGTTTGTTGGCCGAAGAAATGTTGCTGATGGAATGCCCGGTCTATTAACAAACCATGCAGCCAGTAAACTGAAGAACGTTCAGCTGGGGGGTAGGTTTGTGGTAGAGCAAATAGATGCTTGGATGTACAAGGTTGTTGTTGAGAAGCGAATATTTGTCGTTAATCTGGCAAATAACACGTGCACCTGCAGGGTGTTTCAACATCATATGTTCCCCTGTTCTCATGCAACAACTGCGATACGGTGAGTGCTTGGCTAATACTAATCTAATGAAAAAAAAAAATTACGACACATACGCTAAAACTCGCTTATTTGCTGACAGGAATGTGAATCATGACTTGCACGCTTATGTTCATGATTGCTATAAGGTGGATAATCTTCGTAAGATGTGGTATGGTGTGGTCTCCTCGGTACCAGATCCAAGCGAGTAGGTCTTACCCGATGATCTGAAAAAGACTTTATGCAAGCTCCCTGATAACCTAAGACCAGTTGGGCGGCCGAAAGAGAAGAGGCGTCCATCTGGGGTCGAGTCTTCGACTAGACGAAAGGCACAAGTATGTTGTCGATGCAAGTTGGCAGGTCACAACGTCACCCGATAAGAATGCCCAAGTCCATCTTTGCATGTTAGCGAAGCTGCTCAATTAGGCCATTTGTCTAAGAAGGAAAGAAAGTGCAATGTTTGCAAAAAACTGGATCACACTAGACCCAGGTGCCCAACTTATCTGGCATCGCCTCTTTGCAACAAGCGCTTGAATCTGAACGAACCTATTATTGAATAGTGAAATGTAAGTGACCCACGATCTCCACTTTTTTGTCTAGTTGAAATAACGTTTTGGTCTTTTTTTCTTAATCAATGTTAACTAAACCCTAACATAATGGAAGGAGTTGGGGACTTGATTTTAAACGCGACTGCCGCAAGGACCATGGAAGAATATTCTTGTTGATGTGTATAAAGTGGAACACAAATTATGTCATACTAAGACGTTGGTGTTACGATTTATTTGGTTAAACATAATCCTTGATGTTTTAAGTAGGCTTTGATTATATATTCCGTTATTTCCCAAGTATTATTTTTCCATTTGAATTGGTCTAGGTCGATAAGATTATATGTTTGTGGCGCTTTATCTTGTAGAAAGATTAAATTTGGTACGATATGTTAAGTGAATACTCATGTTATGTTTTTTAAAGAAAGATGAGTGATGATAAGTCCCAGTACATTGATGGATCTATGCCATTCTTCGACATATCGCTCGGGAGATCCGAGCTCTCTCCGCATTACTTCATGGTAAGGGATAGAGTTGTATACTTGAAAGATCAGTTATTAATCTTATATTCATTATTAGTACGAATGATACGTATGTTCTATAAATTTTGTTTGAGGATTCCCAAGGAGGTCACATGTCGTCGAAAGAAAATATCGATTGCACATTGATGTTTAAGAAGCCGCCCTAGAAGGTTAAGTATTGCAGCAATCATGTTACCCCAAAATTTGATAAAGTCGGGTGGAGATAATTTATGGAGGGTAATAGACTTTGTGTGGATGATGTCATGGTGTTCTCTACTGAGGACATGGTTCCCCAAACCAGGAGTTGCAGACTGCTATCACTGAGCATCGTAGGTAGAGGGGTGGTTTGAGTAGCAGTTCTCCTTCGGTGCCTCTTACCATCGATTAGATTGGACGGGCCACTATTAAAACAAGTTTATGAACCTTCCAATTTTACACCCATTTTTTTAAATAATAATTGTGTTGTAGTTTAGTTGCTACGAACATGTCATGTTTCACTTATTGAGAGAACGGAATAATTGTGTTATATTTGTTAGTGCACGATATTATGTAGATTGTACTATTCGATTTTTATGGCAAAATCTTATGTGAAATATTATGATTTAAATTTTTTTTTTATGTGTGTAATTTAAGTGCAATAATGAAGCTTTCTACCTTAATCAAAATGTCCAGTGATTTAACTCTGTAGGAAAATGAGCTTCGATCGTAATTCGCCTTGCTACAACCCGATGCCATTATTTGTGGTGAAACTTGGGAAGAGTCATCTATCCCCAACCTATTTGATGGTAATATCATACGTGTCGTATAATGCATCTCGAATTACTTTTTTTCATCTTTTTTCTTCTTAACTTGTTATCTATGATGCTAATAATTTTTTTCGCAGAAAATACCACATGGAGCTGTTGCTCGTTTGCCTAGGGCAAATATTGAGGATACATTGGAGTTTTTTTATTTTTTTGGTTTTTTTTTTGTTTTTTTTTAATGCCAAGGACAGTAAAATTGCATTAATTTTCTAGTTTGTTTTCTCATAGCAAGGATGCAGATATCCTCTGGCTGATAATCTAAAATTTACAGACTCAAAATGCAGATATTCTCTGGCTACTAAAAAGGGCAATATCAGAAATACAAAATACTATACTACTACGTCAGGGTCCCTTCGCAGAAGGCCACCATCTTGGCGTCGGAAATATCAAACCTCTTATCTTAGCCGTCTCTAAAACGTTGACTTCCTCATCCCCACCATCCAAAACGCCAAAGATAATCTTCAGTTTATCCGTATGGTAAGGGTCCAAGAATGTCTCTGCACTTTTCACCGGTTTCTTACCATTTTCTAGATTTCTCTTACCAGCAGTTTCCATACAGTTAGTTTCCAGGCTAGTTTCCTGGATTCTCTTATCATTAGTTTCCAAGCCAATTTTCTTACCATCAATCTGTCCTAATCCCTCAATCTTCCCATTGGGCCACCATCTTGGTGTCGAAAATTTCCAACCCCTGCGCTTAGCCATCTCTAAAAAGTCGACCTCCTTACGCCCACCATACGAAACGCGTAAGATAATCTTCAGTGCACCCTCAATGTCCAACAATCCATGCTTTGGTGTTCGGGGGTTGCACTTGGGAGGTCAACTACGAGGGTGATCACCTTACTCCTAAACTAGGTAATTCGGGGTGGAAAAAATTTGTGGACGATAACTCACTGGTTGTTGGGACCAAACTGATCGTCAACATTGTCCACATGGACGATCGATCCATCACTTTCAAGGTGGATGATGCTAGGGACATTGACCCAGATTACTTCACGTCCCATATTGAATAGTCCCTTCATGGTTGGAAACACTTACCTAACGACTACACAAAAGATTTATTAAATCGATGACTTATAGGTTCTTCTCCATAAATAGATAAAATCTCGTGCTTGTGTTGTCCCGTCATGGCTTAAAAGTACAGTTGTTAAATGTGTCACGAGGATTATGGTCCATAATAGACCATTTCTCACATACTTATCTGTACATGTTTCCTCTAGCATAAAAAGCCACACACCTTTGCATACCTACACACGTAACATCCCGTATTCGCTTACATCCAATGGCAGCCCCAAGCAACACAAGATCTTACCCGCTAACCATTCAAAATATCTATTTCTACGATGATACTATCTGGAACCCAGGAATGGATGACTGCATCCTACACAATCTGAGTCGTGAGAGAAATAGGGGTTACTGGGATGCCAACCCGAACGAACCAAACCACATGAGCATGGTATCAATTATGTGCCTTCTTAGGGAAGAATTTGGTTCTTTACAAGATTTCACGGAGCAAGATGTCAAGCACAAAGTGTAAAGTCTGCGTCGTCGGTACTTGATTTTTCTTAATATGATGACCACAAATGATATTGTATGGAATGAGACATCAAACAAAGTGATATCATCACACGAACAATGCCAGACGTGGTTCCAGGAAGAGGGTGATTTTATATACGCGTACTCGAAGGTTGGGGAGTACAAATTCCGTGCGATGGAGAGGGTTTTCGATGAGACCATTGTGCCGAGAAACTCCAACAGAAGAGCACCATAATTGGCCATGGAATGCCCATGGATCCAAATAGAATGTTGTGTAACGTGTTATTGAGAGTTCAGGTGTATTAGTATGCTTATGTTTAGGTATCTTATGAATAAATATCTTTAATTATTAAATGTATTTTTAGCAGCGTTAACCGCACATTGGTTTCAAACCGTGTACTTCCAAGTATGTTGACACGTCGGTTTCTAACCTAGTGTTCCGCAAGTGTACGGATGTAGGTGTAGTACTATTGTCAAGGTCGATCCCACAAGGAATAGTTTAGGTAGTTTGATACCTCAATACTCTAGGAATGTCCTAACTAGATACTAAATTGCAAAGGTTGATTTAAACAAAAACTGAGGAATTTAACAAATAATTGGCAAACCAAAAAGAACTAACAATCGATGAGAAAAGGTATCCTAGGGCTTCGATTTCAGGATATTAATTCAATGTTAGATAAAATTAACCTATTAATTTACCAATTCTAATGTTTATTAGGCGGCACGACAATAATCTAATCCTTCTCTCGAAGCGATTAAACCGTTGATTAATTAAGCTAATTACCCTCTCGAGTCAATTAAACCTAATAACTCCCAAATGATCCTAAGCCACGGCCTACACAGTCATAGACAACTGCGCTCTATGTTCTAAGTCTGATAACGATTCCCTCCTCTCGAAGCGGAATTGTTAAACTAAATTACTAAATCTAGGTGATCAAGCTAAATTCAGTTTTAAGCACAAACATAGAGATAAAACACATAAAGAACGGAATTAAATAGATTAAATCATAATCAAACCATTGTCATAAAAATCCCTACTTTCTAACCCTAGGACACGAATAGCTTAGCTACTCATGCCTAGTAATAATCCAATACAAAATTCTAATAAAAACATTGTAAATAATTAAAACTAAGAAACGAATAAATAAACCCGGATGACTCCGTCTCGATGATCTTCGTCTTCTTTGTCCTCCAAGATGTCTTCTAGGTAAAATAATGTAATTGGTGTTCTTCCGTGATTGATTCCCCTCTTTTCCTAGAGCTTGGGGTCCTTTTTATAGAGTTGGGGACGAATTTTTGGGGAAGATAGGATCAAAATCCTATAAAAAATATGAAATCTTCGCATAAAAACCCTGCTGACACGGCCGTGTTGCTTAAGTGACACGGCCGTGTTGCTTCGCAAATCTTCCTTTTCCAGCAACAATTTGACACGGCCGTGTTGTTTTGTGACACGGCCGTGTTCTATTCCAGAACTAACAGCGCGTTGCAAGCCACTTTTGACACGGCCGTGTTACAAGTCTGACGCGGCCGTGTCGGTTCTTGTCCCGTTTTGCTCCTGAACCGGTTCAGGCCGGTTCGGACCGGTTTGGACCGGTTCTTGGACGGTTTTCCCTCCTTTGGGCCGGTTTTCACTCTATTTGACTTGTTTCTCCTTCGAACTTCATCCAAATGGAATAAAAATGCCTAATTAACTTCAAAACAAGTCGAAACACGTCAAATGACCCAAATATTATAAATATCAATAAATGCTGGTCAAGTATACACGTATATGCTATAAAATATGATCCTAAATCGACCTAAATACATGCATAAGTAACGTGTTATCATATGTGTTGTCAAATAATAAACTGTATCAGCATGACTTTATCTTTTGGTAAAAGATACGGTGTTTATGTATTATTGACTGTGATATCGCGTATCGCTACAGTTGAGTGAAGTTTAACCATTGTGTCATTTGCGACTATAAAAATAGTGGTGAATTATTATGTCCGGCATAGTATGTAGGGCCAAGGACCCGATAGTTAATCGACTGATTCCATTACAATTATTTGAAAAGGATTACATAAGATGGTCAACTTAAACAAATCATTTTACCAATTCCTTACGTGTTGTTAAATTAATAACAATGATATCTTTAATCGTGACCCAAAAATAAATCCCCGGAGCAGATGAAACTAATTAATTTCAAAAGGATGGGTTTACGTAAATGACTTAACCTAGCTGCATACTGAATATCTTGGAGATTCCACCCCATTCATAGAAATTAAAGATGGATGGGACTATTCATATCTGAATACTTGACAACTCATGACAGTATGATTTTTCACATCATTCACATGTTAACATTAAGATTGATAGGACTATTCATATCTGAATATTGGACTGCTCATGACAGTATGATTGTTCACATCATTCACATAGTAATGTGAATTGTGGTGGGACTATTCACATCTGAATACTGGACATCTTAAAAGATTGTGAGTTTTGCACCCCTAATCAAAGAAATTAAAGTTTGACGCCATCTGACATTATTATTTTTTACATCAACCATTTATTTCTAGGGCAAATAAATTAATAGACATCATTTATTAGAACTCACTTTAGGAAACTATAAATATGAGTTAAATTGGAGGTTATCACGTGCCAAAACATTGAGTATGAGCAAAGCTACAGAATGAGTGATGATGAAGTCTATAAGGTGAATGGCCAACATGGGCCGTGGTTCGACGCATACATGTGGGACCTACAACTTGCATCGGAATACCTGTTGGTAAGAGCATTATCATTCAATGTTACAAATCTGTTTTTCATATTGGTTGTTTCAGTTCAGTAACAGCTTAAATTCTGATATAGAAAATACCTCCACATGTTGTTGAGAAACTCCCACGTAAGAAAGTTGAAGCAACATTCCGTTATTGCAAGATGCACTGGGTCGTCGAATATGGGAGATCACGCAACCCCTATGTTTGAGAAAACTGGATGACAGAAGTTTGTTGAGGACAACAACGTTACTCGAGGTAAGAATTTGAATTTCAATGCTATACAGATCACCGAGGACTCTATCTTTTTTAGGGTTTTTCACATCCCTGAACCTAACAACGACATTAAACGATGGGCAGCAAAGAGAGGATGGCCGGAACCTTCCTCGGGCGGTTGCTCCTCTGGATATCCCATCCGTGCGTGTCACTCCAACTATAAGTAATGTACGCTTGTTTATTTTCAATTGGTCTCCCTGTGAATGGGACCTAGGGAGTTCACTTTCTAGTATTTTGGTTAATTAAAGTAGGCAGTAGCCAACCGGCGGTTCGGTATTCGGTAATTTCCTAGAACTGTCATTTTAGGTGTAATCTTGTATCTTATTTTGAACTTGTTGTTCACTTCTATCATTTGTGTACTTGGTAAATAAGAAAACATCGTTTACTTAAGGATTCAAGCAACGGTTGATGGCCGCGTTTAATTACGTAATTTTAATTTAGAAACCTACTGAGATGTTAATCTATCGGAGAACCTAACAAAGGAAATTAAATCGGACCCCAATATTGGAACAAGTGAGTACTAATTAATCTAAAACATAGTGTTACTAATGTCCATTCAATGCTTCAATTTCTAACTGAAAAACGTGGTGTACCACATTGAACAACAACATTGAGATCCATCTCTAAAAAAGTATATGTTGTCATTGATGTCCCAGCATAATCAATGACTGGCATAATCTGTCGGAATCGATGACATGGATCACGTGGCCGATTTAATTCAACTATAAAAAGGACAATACATAAAAAATGAAAGTTATTCCGAATCATGAGCGACGGTGATAGCCCTAGGGTTGAACGCGAAATGCCATTTTTGGTGTCTTCATTGAGCAAAATGAGGTCTCGCCGGCCTTCGAAATGGTAATTCCCGTGTACTTATTTACTGTTCAAATTCAATAACGTTTTCTTATTTCTAATATGTATCTGTTATTAGAAAATTTCAAATTTCATCGTTAAGTTGTTACCAAGAACAACTATGGAGACAACATTACGATTCAGAAATCAATCTTGGAAAGTATTGTATCTCGGAGACGATAGTGCTCCAACGTTCGATAAAACCGGGTGGAAGAAATTTATTAAAGATAATCATTTAACAATCGGCATATCCGTACTCTTTCTGGCAGAATATTCAGAATTAGAATCAATTATCTTCGAGGTAATCGAGATCTCACCCCGAAACCCCGACTTTGCAGCGGCCATGCACACTTTGGGTCACAACATTGGACGAGATAGCAGGCCTTCTTCCGCAGACCCTGAGTACATTGAGTAATAGAAGGAGATAATAAAGGCGTATGCTTTTATAAGAAGAGTCTGTAATGCTCATGCATAACATTGATTTAATCTTCGTTACTCATTACTAAATTCAAATATTGTAATTCTTTTAAGTTTAAAATATGTTGCGTGTTACGACACTGACTTTCGACTAAAATATTTTATGTGATGTTAGTTTGTATCACCAGATGTGTTATCATGTCTGAGTTGATTTGACAATACACAGCCACGTTAATCAACAATGCAGAAGGACATCAAACGGACTCAGCACGTGTAGGGTCATAGAGTGTCCCCTAACTTTAACAATAGTAATCATTAAATCGACTTTCGATTATTGACGTTCATAATTGATTAGTCAAGGACTTGTTCTATATATATAAGCGACCTACGTAGGTAACAAGAACCACAAACACAACATCATTCAATTTAGAAGGATGGTCGGCACAACTTGCAGGGAACCAAAGGCGAACGTTGATCTTGAGGACGGGCTTTTCTATGACAACTATTGGACAAGGAAGTCGATGAAGCTTTCATAGCATACTTGACAGCCGAAATGTGTCGTGGAACTTTCATTCTATGCAGAGATCATACGGCTGTTTTCAAAGATGCAAAATCATACTTCTACGACACACATAACAGGGTAATCTCTCACGATTACTTCAAGAATCTCCTGCAGGAGTTGCAAAAACGATACAACTTTCAAAAGATTAACCTCAATACTCGGGGTGCTTCACCACAAAGATAACAACACAATGCACGTCCCGCAGGATGTGTACCAACTTCATTTTCAGGTAAATACTGATCCAAAGCACTATTACAATAATTTTTTTTACATCTAATCTCACATGATGTAAAAAAATATATTTGTAGGCTTATGATTTTATTAAAGGTTTGTTATTCTGTAATCTTATTAGATGATGTTTATTCCCCTTTTTCTACACCAAAATACGCTGTACTTTCAAGCATGACAGCTACGTACAAGCATATCATCACAAGGGAGAGAGGGCGTGGGAGTATATGGAAAGAATTTTGGCATCCCTGGAGACGAGTAGACTCAGTATATCGAAGCTTTGTGACTAATAAACCGCAACTGCAGTACGATGTTGCACACTAGTGCTTGAAACCGTATAATATTAAAAGTATCGCCTCTTTGTCTATCAAATTTTCAATTTAAGACATTTATGTTTGACGGTACACAACTTTATGATCTGGCTGTTGCCTATTGGTATTACAACTCAACCCTCCTCTGTATGTCGGAAGATGTATCTACAATTTTAGGCTGTGTGATTGTCGTTTGCTAATTAATTACATGTTTACATCAAAATGATGTCATGCATGCATAATAATATCATTAATGTTTTCCATATACATCTGAACAATTGTAAAATCTAACAAAGCTTTCATTCACGTAATAATACAAGAACACAATCAAGGTCAAAACATAATAGGCTAAACCTCACTAAAGTTAGCCACTAGCTTGCTAAATCGGTAAAGGGTCAGACCCATCGCACGCCGTGTGGCCTTTATGTCCGGACATACAACACCTGGGTCAACAGACTTCTTCAAAATGAACTTAATTTGTTTCAACATTAATGCACCCCTACTATTCTGTGTGTCCTATGTGTACATAACGTGGGTTGGTGCGTATGACACCTTCCGCACAAGAAAGCCAGAGTATTTCGTACGCTGCTGGTACAAAGCAGAATATGTGCGCAAAGCGCATATCATTCTTCGTAAAGGTAGTGTCATCTTCGCGATGTCATCACATGTGATGGTCGAGTCCTTGTGCAACCGCAAATCATACACAATGAAATGACATGGTTTGAAATCCAGCCGAACTACTATCCAATGTCCCTCACAGTTCCAAGTGATCACAATCTTAAAAAAAAAAAAAAAAAATGAAGAATAACCAGTCAGACTGAACGATTCTTACAATTGAAGTACCAAACTAATGAGAATAATTAAAAACTTACCGAATCCAACTCTACCCAAGACTTCACATTGCCCCACACTGGTAAAATGCCCAGCACATAGTCCACCCATGGCTCCAAAACGTCAGTAGGCATCTCCTCAAGAGTATGTTCGTCGATTTCCAAATCCGAGGGGGTGAAGGTCGTCCCATAACGCCATTAAGCCCACCTGGTGAGGTCAAGAATGTGTCATTTTCTCGTAATTTAAATGCTTAAAAAATAAATCTCCCTACCTTAAAAAGTATGGGTGTTTCTTATAAAATAATGTAGTGTCAAAAATGTCCATCTATCATAAATTATCTATGAGGAAATATGCAAGGACAACTATGTAATTTACCATATTTTTAATATGTATTTATTGCATGAAATTAATAATATCATTTGATCCCTACTTAATTTTATGTTGTTTATTTGTATTGGTTCTAAAATCTAAACTTCTAATCAAACATGATAAATATATATTTTAACTTTTTGGATGTAGAATTAATTAAACTTATGTGAGGAAGTATACAATTTATATTTTATTAATTTTCATATTATGTATTTAACTTTAATATATATTTCACATGCAAACTTTTAGAAAAAAAATGCTAATTCAATATATCATATGGAGTAAATTGGGATAAAACTACAACAAGTTGAGTATGGATATAATTTTTAAGATAAATTATAAGGTAATCCTAATATAATACTTCTGATGAGAAAAGATATAGTTACAATGCAAAGAAAAGATTTCATGCATTATGTTTTTTAATGCTAGATAATTAAAATTTGATTTTAAGATAAGTAGCACGCCAAACATTTGTAAAAATTAGAATAAGAGAATTATCATCTAAAATTTAGATTCTTATCAAATGATGATTTTTTTTAATAACATTTCACGCCGCATATAATTTTAGTATTAGTTTAATTTTATTTCTTAACATATCTTTTTTTATCACATATATAATACCGGTAAAAATGTGAATATGAATAATCATGTAGAAACGATTTAAAAATATTGAATACAATTTACAAACTAATTTAAAATCACAGAATATTTTTAACAAAGTAATGAGAAGAGATTATAGAGTTACGTTATAAGTGAATATTTTATATATATATATATATATATATATATATATATTTATATTTCATTACTAATTTAAATATTTTTTTATGACATATTCCCTCGATTTAAATCTATTCTTAAACTATATAAATAATGCATGACTTATTTACATACTACGGGTCCAATCTTTGTGTATATTTTTTAATAGTGAAATTTCAAACTCAAGTGATAATATGTTTGATGTATACTTTTTTATAGTAAGTAATATATTCTGATAACTAAGTTTTTCTTATCTATTCTCTATCATGTGATTAGTAATTGTTAATAATAAAGTACACAAAAGTTAGTTCAAACGACTAACTAACTCTTGTTAAAAGAGTTGGTTTTACCTAGAGAGGAGGTTAGAGTTTGAAATCTTCCCCACTCATACTTTTTTTTTGCTAAAAGAGTTCAAACTTTAGAAGAGATAATAAATTTAAAAAGTAAAGTAATTTAGTCCGATCTTTATGAAACTTCTTCATTGATTCATGGAAAACCAATGCGTGAATATATTTTCATTTGATATACATCTCAAATATTAAGGTTAACTAACACTATCTATAATTATTGACACATAATTACTTGAAAACTATTGGTTCACGGTTTGATCAAGTAACATATATTTGAAAATAGAAAGAGATATAATTTACATTTTCTTTTATAGATATTTGATAACATATATTTTGCATTACAAGAATGAGGTAGTGAACATTAAAATAATTTGTGAGTTTAAAGGTGATGTGGTACAACTTATATGATTGTAAATATCACTTGAAATATATACATATATATATATATGTGTATATATATATATATGTATATATAAATCTTATGGCTCTTTTAAATTATACTACCTCCGTCCCAACTTAACCTGTCTACTTATCATTTTGGTTTATCCCACCTTAACCTGTCAGCCCATAAATGACAAATTTCTCTCACAATCTCCACCCTCAAAATCTCCATTCTCAATCTCCACCTTTAAAAAAATCAAAGATTCCACAAAATTTATTTTTCCTTAACCTCTGGGCCCGGTCAACCTATGCAGGTTAAGCTGGGACGGAGGGAGTATATTTTTACTTGTATATTCAGAATCATTGAAAGAGACGATACACATGAAGTAAGCATATATGCGAACATTTTATCCTTGTACATATCAAGATATATAACTTACCTTTTAACAAAAAGTATAAAAAAAAAAAAAAAAAAAAAAAAAAAAAAAAAAAGAGAGAGACTAATAACGTATACTCTTACATCCCCAAAAACAGAGTCATCTTTAACAAAAGTATAACTTTTTAATTTTTTGTCAGTTAGATAAATGTACTACTTTCTATATTATGAACTCTAATTAGTTATTCGAATTCATATGTTTTTGTTGACTTATTCAATAATATTAACTTATTTATAAATTGAATTTTAATATTTTTACATTGACTAATAAAACAGTACATTGACATCTTGAAACTGGACTCTTTTTCTGGAGCACACCATAAAATTAAAAAAAAAATGATTTTTTTTTTTAATTTATGGAACAAATGGGGTTATTATAAACAATATCATTGTTTCACTTTGTTAAAAAAAATCTCTTTGAGTTTTAATTTTTCCTTAATGTATTTCTTTTTTTATTTATCAAAATAAAGCATTTAACGTACTCAATAAGATTATACAACACATGGTACAAGATTCATATCTATTAAGGAGTATATTTAATCATTAGAAACCTCTGTAATAAGAAATATTTTTATACTTGACATACTATATATACAATTTTGTAAGATTTTAAGTAAAACATTATAGTAACTTTGAATGAATTCTACAGATCACGTGCAATGCACGTGTCTCTAACTAGTAAAAATAAAAATACAACTGTGTACTAGGGACTTACAAATAGCGTTGGATCAATCAACCCAACGCGACCTCCCCACTTCTTATTTATGGTGACACTAGCCAGTTCTGGCCGAGTATGTAGAAGACGTAAGTAAGCCTGTATATGCTGCTTATATGAATAAATAGGTTTATCCTTCCACATTTTCATGCAATAAAGGGACGTCAATACGTATAAGTTATTTATATAACGCGATAACTAAAGACTTACGTCAACAAATATTTCTGAGTTGTAGTCCATCATGGTCCTAAACCACTGGGTGTCCTACCATTCGACCTAGGAATGTAAACGAATCGAATCCAACCTAATATTAAGAAATTCGATTCGAATTCGAGTTCGAATTTGAATCGAATATTAATCGAATTTAAATAGGTGATTCGAATTCGATTCGTGAGAAATATTCGAACTATTCGATTTGATTCGAGATTCGAAAAGTTCTTTTTATTTTTATATATAGATATTTTTTATTTTTTAAAATATTCAAATATTATTAATTTTTTTTAATTTTTTTTCAAGTACAAATTTTAATAATATATATTATATATAAATTAATTTAAATATATAGCTATATAAATATATTATATACATATATTTAGTATTAAATGTATTTAATTTTTAAAATATATTATATATGAACGAATCGAATATTCGAACTATTCGAATCGAATACAACTGTATTCGAATTCGAATATTATTCCAATCTTATAACTAATTTGTATTCGAATTCGAATTCAATTTTTTCGAATTCGAATCATCTTAATCAAATTCGAATCACGAACCGAATAAAAAATATTTGATTTGTTTACAACCCTACCTCGACCTATACCCACGTCCCTCCTGCACAACAAAAGCATGCAGTAGTTATTAAGTTATGAACTACATAATTCAACTTCTAAAAGTAAATCATCATAAATATAGATAAAAAATGTGCTCACAGTTTGTTAAACTTCTTCAGGAAGGCTTCATATGCGTGCTCTGCAGCCGGTGGTGGTTTAATGTTGTCTGCCTCATAAGGACTCTGGGCAGACTTCCCCTTTTTCTTCACACACTCGACCCTAACCCCTGTCTGATGTTCTCCCTCAGTGGCTCTCTTCGGCACATCGCACGGTACTACGACAGTGGAAAGGCTGTGGGACGTCGACAGGGCTACGTCGGTACCCACCTCAGTGGCTGGAGCCGTACCCCTACACTCTGGAATACTCAAATCATCATCTGTGAATTCCGAAGTCACACCGTCAACGATGTCCTAAATTGCCGCATTAACCGGATCAACATAGTCTACAGCTACTCTCTCTAAATCAGGTCCAAAATCACGTGCCAACCTACGCTCCTCGGACTACGATCGGGTTGTGATGTATCTGTCCTCGAACACTAGGTGGGGACTTATCAATATCTTCACCTACTGTATGTGTACGTGGAGAGGGGACGACTATGTGATCACTGGATGACACATGCAAATCATCACCGGGATTACCCTACTTATGCTGGGCTGGTGCTTTACGGGATGGACAACCATCATACTCCAAAATACCACCCATGAAAGACGACAAGCCTTCATTAATGGGAAAAATCTCCTTGTAGAAAATATCACGGAACCAGAGTACGGCGCTCCGTCTTGAACAAATCAATCTTCTCATTGACGTAACTCTTCAGCTCCTCAACCTTCGAATCATAGTAAGATGTAATGCTCTTCATCAACTCGGCATGCAATGAAGATATATCAGTAATACTAACCGGATCCTGCACGTCCTTGCCCGCCCCTCGGGACATCCAAACCATGATGATGGTTACGCTCGACTATGTGTGAAGGCTCTGCCTCACCACTGTGTGACGCATAAGCAGAGCAATCCGTGTGGTGATCCGACGCTATGGCATCCTGCTGGAGAGGGTCATCCCCCTCATCTTCCATGCCCTTTTCGGTTACCGGGACTTCCTCCGGAACAGTTGGAAGTGCACGATGTACAAGTAATACGGAGGACCTACGGCGCTTGGTAGGCCGGCCGTCGACTACCCTATCTTCGCCACCCAACACCATGCGCCTCAACGACGGATTCGATGCCTCCCCCTGCTCCGTGCTGCCCGATCCTCGTACACATGTCGTCTCCCCTACAGGTCCCTCCGTAGGCTGCCCCTGCGGATCTTCGTGCCTGTGAGCCCGTCTTGGACCCCCTCGCCACTCCCTGTGTACGTATCGGGCCACACCCACATAAAGATCCTGATCCAAATGTTGCAGATAGATGGCCCTGGCCTCCTCCGGTGTGGGAACAAGAGTATCGAGACATTCTGTCTGCAATTCGGGGTAATAAGTGGTAAATATGGATAGAGTTAATTAAAATATATGTATTAAACAACTACCTTGGTAAGATTATTGAATTAGAGAACATTAACCTCGTCATTGAAGAAGTCTAAGAAATCACACCTTTGCTCGCCAAAAAATTTCCAACGTACACATCGAGGAGACTGCGGGTGCGGAAGGGCTATAAGAGTACCAGCCTTCATCACAAATTTAGGGATAGCCTCGAACGCTCACGTCTGACAAATCAAACAGTGTGAGAAGGAAAAAGAAATTAATACATACTACCTTCACCAGCAAAAAAGGTAATTAAATGCATACCGTAAACGCTAACTCGGACCCGTAAAAGTGAGAGGATGCATATTTCCCCTTCGCAACGGGGTCTGGCGGTAACTCCTCAGGAATTTTACTAAGGTAGTGTACAAGATTCTGAAAGGTATACTTCCCCCAGGGGAAGGTTTCAAAGCGCTCTGGTTGATCAACAAGCGCCCACACCTACCTATCCACGACGGCCTTTCGCCCCGTCCGGGCACATACAACAACATCACCTTCGCCACCGTAACTATATTATCCTCATTGGCCCTGAATGACCGAAAAAGAACTGTTCCCTAAGCTCATCCAGCTTGTGCGCACCAGTCGAACGTATAACAGTGTTGTAGAAACCATCATCCGCCGGGGCCGGGGCATTTTCAAGGTCGAAATCACTATCCCCAAACCTTAAACCGGTTACAAGTGCACTCATGGCGCGAAAATCTTATGTGGCGTGTCCCTATTTGAAACTAAAACTCAAAATCTCCAGCACCGGGCTTCACTACCTCCCTCAACAATAACGAGTGTACTCCAGCCTGAAGAAAAGAAGACGAGAGCTGACAATCGAGTAGGTGCCCAAAACAGCTACGCCGGAAGGTTTCGAGTGCCCCGCCACCGGCCAGTTCAAGTTCTTTTATTATCTCTTCAAATATCTTAAAACAAACATAATTAATAATAGTAGCCCTCCGGTTCTGGATATAGGGCCTTTTCCAGGACCAGAGAACCTACATAAGCGAAATGAAACCATCAAATTATTGAAAATGTCGTGTATGTATGTGGTCATATTGTATGTACAGTTGTGTATCATACAATATGAGGTCGTGTATGATATGGTCGTGTACCAAAATATGAGATCGTGTCGTCTATTATCTAAACATGTTGTGTATCAATTATACATGTCGTTTATCATATGGTCGTGTATCAAATTAAATGGTGGTTTATTAATTGGTCGTGTGTCATATAATATGAGTTTGTGTACCATACAAGGTCGTGTATCATATAATACGAGGTCGTGTGTCATATTTGGTCGTCCATACAAGGTCGTTACAATACAATACAAGGTTGTGTATCATACTAGGTCGTGTATCATATTTGGTCATTGACAAGGTCGTGGACAATACAATACAATGTTGTGTACCATACAATACCAGGTGGTGCATAATATCCTATGAGGTCGTGTATCAAATAATGAGGTCCTGTATAATGATGTCGTGTATAATTTCTTCACGGCATTCATGTTGTGTATTACCACCTAAACATGTCGTGTATCATTTATACATGTCGTGTATAATTTATACATGTGGTGCATCATATGTACCTTATGATTTTATGTCGTCTATTATCTAAACATGTCGTGTATCATTTATACATGTCGTGTATCATTTAAATGTAAGGTACATCGTGAATTAATTCACCAGGTCGTGTATCATATACTCCCTCTGTCCCGGCCTAATTGTCCAACCTTAGCCGGGCACGGAGACTAAAAAAAAGTAAATTTTGTGTAATCTTTGACTTTTTCAAATGTGGAAATTAAAAGTAGAGATTTTGAGGATGGAGATTGTGATAGAATTTGTCATTTATGGGCTTGGACAATTAACTTGGGACAAACAAATATAGCAAGTTGGACAAGTAGGCCGGGACGGATGGAGTATTACATACACAATCTTTACATAACAGTCCTTAATCATCTTCTCCCCTAATTCATCTTCTAATACTTAACAACAAAATTTACAGAGCAACAATGGAGTTTTATTTGAAAAGTACTTAAAAACTTTTCTAACCTCCTCCGCTTCCGGTAAAGGTACATTTGCAGGCCGCGGCGAGTTCTCCGGCATCTGTGCCGACAAAATAGAAACTTCACCTCCAGTTGCTTTGTCGGCAATACTTCAGGTGGACTCCAGCGGACTTCCCATTAAAAGTAAAACGTACGATTTGGTCGGTGACAATGCACGAAGTGGTGAGAAAAAAATATGATACAGGAATTGGTGAGGAAACGGACAAAATATATTAAAAGGGGCAAAATGGTTGTGAACCACAACAATGGTGTCTTTAATTTATGTGAAGAAAATTTAAATCTAAAACTGACGTGGTGGGTATATTTGCAATTTGGAAGTCAATGTTACAAAACAATTTTTCTCACTTTCTGACTGGTATAGCGGTCCATTCCCACATTACAAATTTACCAGGGATTTTAAATCATTTTATTTTATTTTATTTTTTTGACAAACAAGTTGGGTGGATAAACCCCTTAAATCCCTCGATTCAAATGGAAAGTAATGAAATTAAATAAGGAATTAGGGATCCCATGAGATCACCATTTCATTTGTGTGATTTACCTTAGTTGTGTTTCATTTACTCACGACATATATATTGAATGATGTTATTAATTAACATGTGTTGTATATTAATGATGGTGTAACAGAAAATGCAACATGTAGTTTAACAGATGATTCGAATTAAATTAGGGATACATTAGAAAAAATAACATTGATACACACTATATGGAAGAATGCTATATTTTTCAGACATCCAAGACTCTTTATATGGCAAGAGTACTATCTTTTTTAGACATTATTCGGATGTAACCATAATAATTATTTGTCCAATAAAAAAAAAACATAACCATAATAATTTTGGTATAAATAAAGCAGTTTAAGGTGGACTTGTCTTTTTTTTTTTTTTTTTTTCTTTTTTTTGGCGGACGCGCGTAACCAATAAAAAAAAATCGTTTGAATCATTTCAGTTTCTCTATTCAAATTTTTCTTGAGGTAAACCTTATGGTTATGTTAGATATTAGACAGGTGAACCAAAAATTTCACATTTCATATTAAACCATTTCAGTCTCTCTATCTTAAATTTGTATTGCTTCAAAGGGTTTTTCTTATATAGGAAAATAGCAGATTGAGATTGAAAAAAATAGTAAGTCGCTGATTTAAATTCGCTTGAATATTTCAAGTCTAGTAAATTGAGTTGCCAACAAAGTTCAGTTCAGTTCAATTTTAATTTAGTTTAGTTTAACCAAACACGCTACAGATATTGTAGTCACACGAACATGGAAATTTTTTTAAATTTTTTTTCTCCTAATCTAAGACAAAGAAAAAATCCTCCCCTTCTCCACGGTGACTGTAGTAACACGAACTTGGAATTTTTTTTTTAAATTTTGTTTTCCTAATCTAAGAACAAAGAAAAAATCCTCCCCTTCCCCCCACGGTGACTCGAACCCAGGATCAAAGACCTAGGTAGTAGATGTTTTACCACTTGAGCTATCCAACTTCGTCTTGAAAATTTAATTATAACTCAGTTAGTTGAGCATTCTATAATCAAACCAATATCAACTGATCAATTCACCAGCCTCACCCTATTGGAATTTATATTCCAAAACAAAACAAAACAAAAATTGACCCTACATTTTCTAACATCATCAGTACATCTGATTTTGATAATATTTGTCCAAATAAACACAGTTTCAATTCTCTTATGAATTTACCCGTTCGGATGAAGGACATGTCAATTCAATTTTACGTTCGAATCGAGACTTAAAATTAGGATTTTTTAATTATTTAAATCTAAGTTTGTTCTACGATCTCTCTTCATTTCCAGTATAATGATTGCACATCCTTATAAATCATACCATATTTTATCCTAAAATTTACAGTATCATTTAAATTAACAAGCCCTAGAATTTGCATACACGAATTAATCAAGCTCCATTTAATCCATAAACAAAAATACCCTAAATGAAAAAGAAATGGTTAGAATTTGCGGATTAATTCCGTAGTTAGAATCGCCGGCGCATAAAAAAGTGAGTTCCCACTCTGTAATGAGTTGCCTAATAAAGCTGCTCAAAAGCAGACAAATATAGTGTTGATGGTGAAACCAAGAAAATGCTCTACTATAACTTTATGCTACTCTCAATTCTAATTCATTCTCATTTTTTAAGAATATTCCCACCAATCTCGACTTTTCCTGTCATCATTGTTCCAAATCTCCATCCTCATAATTTTATATCTATCTTTCTTCATTTTCTTTCAAATCTGTGTTAATGTTTAAAATAGATCATCTCTTCTTTGCTGCTTAAACATAGCTTTTCTAATATGGAAAACTTTTCACTCACAATTACATCTTTTCTCATATTTTTTAATACTCACAAATAATACGATATTCAATTCGATATAAATCTCGGAATGCGTCAGATAGTTTTATCTAAGATGACCACATCATATACTCCCTCCGTCCCGGCTTAATTTTCCTATTTTGACCGGGTACATAGGTTAAGGAAAAATAGATCTTGTGGAATCTTTGACTTTTTTAAAGGTGGAGATTGTGAGAGAAATTTGTCATTTATGGACTGGCAAATTGGGACAAATCAGAAAGGAAAATAGGACAGTTAGAGCGAGACGGAGGTAGTATATATTATATATATAAAGGAGTCTATGATTAGAAACAAGATTGGTTGAGAAATTAGTACATCACCAACCAATTTTTTATTTTATCTAATAAATGAATTCAAAGAGAAAATCAAAACTCAGAGTATGTTGACTGCTAAGCTATATTATTCAGAAGTAAAGCAACTTGAAGCCATTAGAAAATCATCAAGTCACAGTCTGTATTCCTGTGGTTTTTACACAGTATGACTCAGCATTGACTCGGGAGAGGCAAGTCTAACTCCAATCTTTAGGAATAAAATACACAAATTTGTTAACTCAGTTTGTTGAGAATGATTATGTCTAAAGGCACTACCAAGTCAAGAGATAATCAATAATTTTGGTGATGACGAATATAATGAATCAAGGTTATGTTAACCCAAGTTGGACCGCAGCCATAAAAGTCCATTCATCTCGAATACTGTTTCTAAGATCGATCAGGTTCCATACCCCCAACATTTTATCGAATGATAACGTTGCATAATAATCCGATGTGAAAAGGCTACTTCTTAGACGTACCAGCCACCAAACGTAGTTAAGCTAACCAGCCATCAGAGATGCCTCTTCCCTGACTTCTCAGGAGCTAGATCGATATCCCTTACATCATCCACCCACCTTTGCAGACTCCGACTTCCAGTGCTTGATCGATTCCCCTGCATCGCAATACAAGATTAGTTAACAATACGTAGTCATAAATCATTTTTTTTCTCTAATAATAATTTATGTCCCTGTAACCGGCAAGGAGTGCAAGGATAAAATTAGTTTGTCCTAACTTCATCAAAATTCTAGTTTCCATCGCCATTCATGTCTTCATTACAACAGCTAAAGACATAACATAATAAGTCAAAAAAAGATATGAACACTATATATACACAGAAATTCAGATCCCATTTAAGCAAAAAAAGAAACAGAAACTAGAAGAAAAGAAAATCATAGAGCAACCATCTAAGGAAGAGTACTAACATGGCAATGAGTATGGTAAAGAGTGAAGACAACCTCAGAAAGTTTTATGTGGGCATGGTAGGCGAGGCTCCTGAGACGAAGCGCGTTAAACGTAGACGAAGAGACCCTCCTACCCCGAACCTGGAAGGGGGCCTAGTACCTGCACCAACAACTGTCAAAAGAAGTTCCAAGTTTCGGGGTGTAAGCAAGCATAGATGGACAGGCAGATACGAAGCACATTTATGGGACAAACTAACATGGAATATTACTCAGAAGAAAAAGGGGAAACAAGGTTTCTTACGATCAATATTTTAATTATCTGTTCTTTATTACATTTTGTAATACTATTAGTCTGACTTGAAATATTGTGTTGTGCTTCATGATCTTCTATTGGGGACCGAAACTGAAAATCTGACAGTTTATCTTGGTGAGTACGATTCACGTTATTTTTTCCTTGTGTTTTAAGGTTTATGTATGAGTCTATGGAGATATAAACTGAGAATATAAATGTTTTTCAGGAGCTTATGATGATGAGGAAGCAGCGGCAAGAGCCTACGACTTAGCTGCACTTAAGTATTGGGGAACATCGACTTTCACTAATTTTCCTGTACGACTCTCAAACTGTCTCTGCAACAATTTTCGTTACATCACAGTAACTCCCAGATTCTTACCAGTATGGTTTTTTGGACATTTTTATCCAGATATCTGATTACGAGACAGAAATTGAAATTATGCAAACTATGACCAAAGAAGAGTACCTAGCTTCACTAAGAAGGTACAAGTTAAGTTGTTTTTTCACATTTCATACTAATCAGAATCACTGCACGTTTATATGGATGAAGTACTAATGAAGCTACTTATGGAACTGCAGGAAAAGTAGCGGCTTCTCAAGAGGCGTCTCAAAGTACAGAGGAGTTGCAAGGTATATACATTAACCAAACTTTTCATCAAAAGAGAATTCGTTACTGAATCCTTTGGAAGATAATCAAATATTTTTATTGGAAAAAATGCAGACACCATCATAATGGAAGATGGGAAGCAAGAATAGGGCGAGTTTTTGGAAACAAGTATCTGTATCTTGGCACTTACAGTAAGTTATCTACTCATCTTCATCCAAATAGTCGGAGGCAAAACTCCAGTAAGACGGTCTTACAGTAAGGCGTATGGTTATAAGAGTTAAATATGATCAATTAATTATATTGATCATACTCAGCACCTATTTGACTATTCGTCCTATCATAAGGCCGTCTTACAGGCTCATAATCAGAATAGAACAACCAAGTATGACTGCACAATACTAAAATTGTGGTTCTCTTGCAGGCACACAGGAAGAGGCAGCTCGTGCTTATGATATAGCAGCCATAGAATACAGAGGGATCAATGCTGTGACCAACTTCGATTTAAGCAACTACATCAGATGGTTGAAGCCAGGAACGAACACTTCTCAGGAAACAACAGCGCGCATAAACTTTGGTTCATTTTCATCCCCATTGCTACCAACAGAGGAATCTGTTTCTCCATGTCTAAAAAGAAAAGCTTTCAGTGAAAACAATCTGCAAGAAACATTTTCACTCCCTATTAGTCAAAGTAGCAAATCTTCTCCTACAGCCTTAGGACTACTGTTGAGGTCTTCTTTATTCAGAGAGCTTCTTCAGAAGAACTCGACACTGTCTGAAGAAGAATCTTACGGAGAAAACACGAAAAGACAGATCAGTGAGGACAAATATGGAGGGTTATTTTGTGGTAGTAGTGACGATATTCGTCTCAATTATGATTTTCCAGATGTGGCTGCGAGCAGCGGTATAAGCATGGCAACTATCATGTAATCAGGATAACCATCGGCCCACCGGGTCAAATTTTCTGTTTGTCTGTACATATGAAGAGCATTTAAGCTCATTGTGTATATAAAAACAAAAGGAACTGAAAGCATGTGTTTATCTCATCAATTTGTATATTATATCGCTGGAATCCATAGTTAAAATCACCGCAGATTAGTACAGTTCTCACCTTAATCAGATGGTAAAGAACAGACAAAAATGAACATGTTATAGTATTAGTGTGGACGATGAATCTAAGAAATGTTTGCGGCCGAGGACAGTCTAGCGCCTATACGGGGCCTAGTTGGAGGTAAATGGGTACTTTTAGGACAAGATAACGCTTCATTTGGGACTGTAATATTCAATTTTTCAGTAAAACAAAAATAAGGAAGTACTAGGAGTGCATCAGCGAGGCAGAGACCAGTTAGGACAGAGATCATTACCCCAGAATTTAATAAGTAGCAAGTTGTTTTCAACTGAGAAAGCCTGAAAAAAATGAAATAATTTTCTATGCATTGGATATAGTTATACCTTTTCCATAAACCGTCTCATCTCATGTTTCAAGACCTCTTAATCTGGCCTTCGGCTCATTGAGTATCCAAGGTTTGAAGTCCACATTTGGATCATCAGTTGAAATAGCAACTGCCTACACAGGGGAACTGACAATGGATTTGGGATTGTCACATAGCTGGCTAGATCTGGGGTCGTCCCATGGGTGGCTTTGTTTAATAGGACCATTTGGAAGGTTTCCATGCGATGTCTTTTTCCACTAAACTTTAGAGAGCAGGAGGTATCAAGATTTAGTTTACAATGTTTAATGAAAAGCATTAAATTAAAAATATAAATCACACAAGTAATTCTCCAATCTGTCAACTCTGCAGACTCTTCATCGCAATTATGGACAAAAAAGAAAAACAAAATTGGGTAGAACAAACCTTGTTCAGTTTACTTGGAAATAAACCTGCTGTAACCTGAAAATCATTCCGATTTTCGTTGTTCGAGAGATAGAGTTCATGAAAAAGATTCATGTGGGTAAAGTAAGGATTCAACAATCTCAAAAGTTTCTTGTCCGTACTTGTGATGCACACAAGTTTTAAGCATGACATACACAGTAATAAGAGCTGCAGTAGGAAATCTTTTCTTACATGATAACAGAGTTTTACCGTCATATTATCGCATGTTGCACAAATTTTGAAGTAAATGTAAATTTACTCAAGACAGTATGTTTGTTTGTCCTCTTAATCTCATACTAATTTACTAGAGTCAGTATGTTTCTCAGACTGGCAAATAAACACGAACATGGACACGAATCTTTTCGTGGGAGAACAGAAAATAGTTTACCCCCCTCATATTCAGAAGTAAAATCGTCAATCTTAAGCCAATATTGACCATGAATGTCACAATCTTATTTCCTGTTTACAATAATAAAGAATATTTGGTCATAACCTTGATTCCTGTGGCTGTCAGTTTGTCCTACATTCATCAAAATTCTTGTTTCCATCGCCGTTTATGTCTTTGTCCAACAGGTACAGACAAAACATAATAAGCCAAAAATAGCATATATATTATATATGGTCATGAAATTGAGATCCCATTTAAGTAAAAAGGACAGAGAATAGAAGAAAGTTGTAGAAAAACCATTTGAAGAAGAGAGACTAAAAATGGCAATGACTATGATAAGGAGTGAAGACAACCTCGGAAAGTTTCATGCGGGAGAGGTTGATGCGGCTCCTGAGACGAAGCGTGTTAAACGTAGACGAAGAGATGTTGCTGCTGCCACTGCTGAAGTGCAAGCACCTAACCAAGAAGGTGGGCCAATATCCACACCAACAACAGTGAAAAGAAGTTCAAAGTTTCGAGGTGTGAGTAGGCATAGATGGACAGGCAGATATGAAGCTCACTTGTGGGATAAACTCTCATGGAATCTTACTCAGAAGAAAAAGGGCAAACAAGGTTACTTACAATCAATCTTCTAAACTTTTCTTTATGTTAGACTTCTTGTAATAATATGAGTCCCTAACTTGAAACTTTTTGTGTTCTTTCATGGTCTTCTCTTTGGGATCGTAACTGAAAATGGACAGTCTATCTGGGTGAGTACAATTCTGCCTTATTTTTTGCTTCATTCAAGGTTTTCTGTATGATTATATGAGGATGTAAACTGAGGCTATAATTTATATATATATTCAGGGGCTTATGATGATGAGGAAGCAGCAGCAAGAGCCTACGACTTAGCTGCACTCAAGTATTGGGGAACATCCACTTTCACTAATTTCCCTGTATGATTCTTAATAGCTTTGTCTTAGAAACCAACTTCTCCTGACATCCTCACAATTCCCAGATTCTTAGTTACCAATTTTATTGGCACTTTCTGCAGATATCTGATTACGAGACCGAAATCGAAATTATGCAAACTATGACAAAAGAAGAGTATCTAGCTTCACTCAGAAGGTACAAATAAGTTGTTTTTTCACGTTTCATATTATTCAGAATCACTACAAAATTATACAGATTAAGTAATGAAGCTACTAATGGCACTGTAGGAAAAGTAGCGGCTTTTCAAGAGGCGTTTCAAAGTACAGAGGAGTAGCAAGGTACATATAATCTTCAATTTCTTATAGAAAAAAATCAGTTTCATGGTTGAATCATTCGGAAGATGACCAAGTGTATCATTGGAATAAAATGCAGACACCATCACAATGGAAGATGGGAGGCAAGGATAGGACGAGTTTTTGGAAATAAATATCTTTACCTCGGCACTTACAGTAAGTTATCTGCTCCTCATCATTCAAATTCATCTTCCAGAAAGCAAAAGCAAGCAAGTATACCTGATCTGAAATCGAGTTCGTTTGTTGTTTTTCTGAAGGTACACAAGAAGAAGCTGCTCGTGCTTATGATATAGCAGCTATAGAGTACAGAGGGATCAATGCAGTGACCAACTTCGACTTGAGCAACTACATCAGATGGTTGAAGCCAGGAGTTAACACTTCCATTCCTGCTCAAGAAACAAAAACCAGCATAAATTTGACATCTTATTCTCCCCCTTTGGTACAGAGGGACGAATCTGTTTCTCCACGTTTGAAAAGAAAAGCATTTAGTGCAGATGACCTACGACAAACATTTTCTTGCAAAACACCTACTAGTCCAAGTAGCAAATCTTCTCCAACAGCGTTAGGCCTACTTTTGAGGTCGTCTTTATTTAGAGAGCTTCTTCAGAAGAACTCAGATGTGTCGGAAGAAATTCATGGTGAAAACACCAATATGCAGTCTCAGGTGGTGGGGAGTGATGATGAGTTTGGAGGGATCTTTTGTGGTGGAAGTGAAGATATTCGTCCTCACTATGATTGTCCAGAAGCGATTGGATGCAACACTATAGGCATGGCCACGATTTTCCAATCTGATGACGCTATCAACTTGAGTATTCCGTGTGCTGAACATATGACTAGCATTAATGTACTCTAGACAAGTGCTAGGATCAGTTTAGGAGACTCCTGGTTCATTTTCCACTTTTAGGGACGGTGTAAATACAATTCATAAAAGAAAAGAAACTGAAACGATGTCTGCATTACATGTAAGAAATATGAAATATTTGGTTGAAAGATTTCTTTCAAGGATGGGATTGTGTTCATTTAACGATTCACTAGTTTAGCTCCCCAATGAGCTAGAGTACCTTGCGCTTCGTTAATTTGTAACGGCTTATAATCATCTATCAATACCCAACATCATGATTGAAATATTCTAGACTTGCATTTTGAAGAAGATAGTATGACACCACTATGAAGTTAGAATCATCCCTCTTGCACTTCAGAAGTTTAAATGTAACGAATTAACTAAACCTACTGCTATTTGATCCCGATAAACAAGAGAAAATGAGTCTTTCTTGCATGTTTTTTAGCCATCTCTCCCATGTACATGTTTTTTAGCCACTTTACCCCACTCCACACTTATCTCTCCGGAAAGCCACGGGTGTCCCGCCGCTGGATGCCGTGACGCCACCACCACCGGTCTCCACCGGAATTCGGCCATTGCCAGATGCCCCACTTGGTTCCATTGCCGTTCACCAGAAATTTATAGTTGCTGGAAAGCTCAAGTAGCCGGGAGTTTCATCATGGAATTCGTTCACGTGAGATATATTTTCAAGGTGATTTTTATTGTAAATTTTTATTTTGAATAGATAATGAATTTCCACTGTATGAAAATATTACTGGAAAAGGTAAACATATATTGATGCATTTGGGGAAGATGAACATACCGATGCAATTGCAAGTAGGATGCAAACTTATGTTTATATCGATGCAATCAGGATGTAACTGAAGATTTGTTTACATCGATGAAAAATAAAATTAAGGTTCTTTCTTAAAAAGATATCGATGCATATATGTTCATGTAATTCATGTTCTTTAGTTACATCAACATATGTTTATCTTCTCCAGTAACATTTTTCGTACAATATAAATTCATTATCAATTCAAAATAAAAATTTACAGTCAAAATTAATCATCTTAAAAATAAATCTCCGGAGAACGAATATAACAATGAAACTCCCGGCTACTTAAACTTTCCGGTGACTGGGTTTCCAATGAACGGCAACGGAACCAACGAGGGCGTCTAGCGACGGCCAAATTCCAGCAAAGACCGCCGGCGGCGAGATAAGTGCGGAGGGGGTGAAGTGAAGGAGTAGTAACGGGGGAGGAAGGAGTATAATTAATATCAATTACTTAGGTAATTAGCCATAAAATGGCTAAAAAACATGTAGCCAGAAGATGTTGCTAAAAATCATATACAAACTTGCCTATTGGCTACATAACCCACGCTCCCGATAAATAAATTTGAATTCCCATGAGCCACTCAAGGATGAAATCCACTAAGATTTAAACGACGCTTCTGATTATGGAGAGATGAACCTTTTTCAGCTTTTGTTGTCTGTATCGATACCTTTTACTCAATAAAAGTGTTATTAGGAATATTACAAGTCATCGACCCTCGGTTTTAAGGTTTCAGGCTTGAAATTGTACCAATCTGGGAATAATATGAGAACAGCCAAAGATTAAATCATCTCTTGGCGTTCTTTGATCACGCCATGAACAATTCTTAAGCATGACCTCATGCATACACATCTAGAAAACAAACAAATAAGAGATACCGTTAAAAAGTTCTGGAAAAATCTTTGTTACGTGTTACATGTAAGATTCATTGCAACTATGGTAACTATGAAACTTGTCCCGTATCGTCTGTAAGTTTTAATTTTTTTGCCAAAAGCTTAGAAGTACAATAGGAGATGCAGAAAGAATACTAAGAAATTTCTGAAGAAATCCACTTTTACATATTACCCCTTAAGAATCCTTGTGTCTAACTATTAATTGTCCCATATCTTCTGGAAGTTGCAACTATTTTACCAACTGCTTAAAAAGTACATACAGAGATGCAATAAGAAAGTCCTAAAGAAATCTTGTTATGCATGTTACCATGTAAGAATCTTTTCTACTGTGTCTATGTCTAACCATGCATTCTAGCCTCTCTTTTTTCCTTTTCTTTTTTTTATTTTTTCTAGTTTAAGTGTTTTCATCTAATGCCTACAAGGTACAACAGAGATGCAGGAAAGAAATATCTGAAGATACCTTATTTTACATTTTCCCATGTAAAACTCTTTTCTTCTATGTTGAATTACTAATTTGTCTTGTATCTTCTGAAAGTTGCAAGTATTTTATCATCAAAGGCTAAAAAGTACAAATAAGAGATGAAGTATAAAAGTTTTTGAAGAGGTCTTCTTTTCACATGCTATCATGTAAGGATCTTCTCAACTATCTTTTTGTCCCATATCTTCTAAAATTTCAAGTATTTCCATCGAATGCGTACAAAGGTAGTTAAGAATCTTTTCAAATTATGCCTAGTTATGAGATTTTGAAAGCTTAAGCATTTTAGTCAAATGGTTACAAAATAGTGGTTGCTACCTTCGGAGAGTTCTATGCTGGAACCAGAAGAGATCAAATAAACTGAAGATACACCCAAGAAAAGTAATTCACAGAGGAGCATGTTGTGATCGACACTTTACTCCTTTCTAAATACCATATACAGCTTTGTCTCAAGCTTACCTCAGTTCATAGGAATCATCTCCATTTCTGTCCTAGTACAATAAAAGTCATGGCAAGTTAAGACAAAACATAATAAAACCAAAAGAAGCATAAGACTTATAAAAGCACATGGAGTTTCATTCTAGCTGTCAGGAGAAAAAAGAGAATCGAACGAACATTCTTGGAAAGGTATAAACAAATTACCTCACAGAAAGAAACACAGGAAAATGGCAACGGCAATGACAGAAAGCGAAGAGTACAGAAAGCGGCAGAACACGTGCATGACAGACGGTGAGGCTCCACAAGCCAAGTCTGTGAAGCGTCAAAGAAGAGATGCAAACCTTTCTGTGCTTGGTAAAATTGTACTATTAGAGCAACAAGACTGTGACTTGACTTCTGTCCCAAAAACTGTAAAGAGAAGTTCAAGATTTAGAGGAGTCAGTAGGCATAAATGGACAGGAAGATATGAAGCGCATTTGTGGGACAAGTTCACATGGAATGTTACTCAAAAGAAAAAGGGGAAACAAGGTACTGACATTAGTCTGTTACAACTTCTTGCATTATCTCTTATTTTACTCTACTGTTGGTCTCTGACATGAATCTCTATGTCTTTTCATGTTGCGTCCTGCAATGGAAATCAAACTTAACAGTCTATCTTGGTGAGTACTCTTCTCTTAAATATCAATGATAAGTTGTCCACAAGAATTTCAATTTTAAGACATAACTTAGGCTATATCTATTGAATCTCCTCAGGTGCCTATGATAATGAGGAAGCTGCAGCAAGAGCTTATGATTTGGCCGCTCTGAAGTATTGGGGAACGTCAACTTTCACAAATTTTCCAGTATGTATTTTGAACATAGGATGCATATCATCATTGCATACATTCTCAGAAACTCATTGACGCCCTTGAAAATTGTCGCAGATATCTGATTACGTGAAAGAACTTGAAATTATGCAGACTGCCTCAAAAGAAGAGTACCTGGCCTCACTGAGAAGGTAGAGTTCAATTATTGTTCAATATTTTATGTTTGAAGAGAAAGCGATGTTTTTTAAGTGTTGAAATGGATGATTAACTATCCAAAATCTTCCATATTGCAGAAAGAGCAGTGGGTTTTCAAGAGGGGCGTCAAGGTACAGAGGAGTTGCTAGGTACATAATCTGGAAACATAAAATCATTTTTTCCTTTGGCATGAATGTTTGGCAATAATTCTAAATTTGTCAATGGCATAAATGCAGACACCATCACAATGGGAGATGGGAAGCGAGAATTGGAAGAGTCTTTGGCAATAAGTACCTCTACCTAGGCACTTACAGTAAGTAAAATCAAGCAATAGAAGCACACAGAAGAAAATGAATTCGGATTCAATAAGCAGACCATATTTCAGCATTTTATAAACTACTATAGCAAGTCATTGCTCATTAAATTGTAAAAACATATGTGTAGGTACCCAAGAAGAGGCAGCTCAAGCATATGACATTGCAGCAATAGAATACAGAGGAATCAATGCCATCACCAACTTCGACATGAATACTTACATTAAGTGGTTAAAGCCAGGAACAAACAATTCAGTTCATGTTCAGGAAAGAAAAGCATGCGTAGAATCTAAGGAAGCGTTATCATCTCTTTGCTCGGGTTTAAAGTTGCAATCTTCCTGCTTACCAGCAAAATCTTGTAGGATAAATGCCATGAATATGCAAGAGATGTATGGAAGAAATTCCCCATTTAGTTCATGCAAGAAGTCTTCATCTCCAACAGCATTAGGTCTGCTACTTAGATCATCGGTGTTCAAAGAACTGGTTGAGAAGAACTCAAATCTGTCTGAAGACGAGAGTGATGATGAAAACATGAAAAACCTGCAACAGGCAAGTTACAATCATGAAAGCAGGGACTTATTATACAATATTCCACATTCGCAATATGCCCTTAACCACTGGATTGAGTTGCAAGGATAACACCTCATGATTCCAAGTGGCAAGATAGGTGTGGCTCAATCTGATATGTATAGACGAAGAGTTTCTGTTCCTTGTTTCCCCTTTTTTGATGCAAGATTGTGTCTGCGCCTGGACTATGTAAAAATAGAATAATAGGGTAAGCCCACAATATCAATTTTGAGTAAGAATATAGTAGGAAATTGTATTGAGATGTGACTTCTTCCATGGAAATTTTTGCTTCGTCCTGCAAACAATGTGTGGCTTCTTTTATCTATTTATTGCTGCACATTCACACCATAAGATCAGAAAAGTGAGATAATTCCTAGTTGCTGTCGCCTGTTTGCTAATTATTTGCCCACCAAAGGCCCAACAAGCAATTTTGTTGCACTGCACCTTTTCATTAACTGATCGGAAGATAAGCCATTCCGCCATATCATCTTTTGACAGAAAAATAAGATTAAGTGACTCCATGTGCACTGATTCATTATTTGAGACTCTGAACTAGGAGCATTACCAACGTGTTTGAAGGGCAGGGTTATCTTGATGTAGGTCTGCCTCCGGCCTAGATAGTTTTAAGTTAACTGAAGTCTATCGTTCAGATTAAGAAATTCAATATGAAACTTCACACACCTTCAAGTTCATAGGACAACAGAAAAGATATTTTGAGGGTCTTATACTCATTATGCCTGGTATTGAATGTACTGTTTCACATTATCAGAATCTCAAATCAATGATGGGGTCTGTTGGTACCTAAATGGGCACTCAAACTGGATAAAACCTTTTTCAGGCTATTTTTTTCTTAAAGTATGTTACGGAGTAAGACATCGATTTCTAGTAAGATCAATTTTTGGGATTTTATGGAGGACTCGCCCAAGAAACATTGGCGCGTGAGTAAACTAGGTGCTCTACCAACTGAGCTATAGCCCTTAGTGCTTGTGATGCATATGTTACCATGTATATAATTTGTTGTCAAGGTGAATATTCTACAATACAACACCCTATAGAAAATAATTCATCCATCCTACTCAAACCAAAGAAAGCTTTAAAGAAGGTCGATTTAGCAGAGTGTAAAATTGAAAACTGATCATTGTCAGTGAACTTTAATGAACAATAAAATTTCCAAAAGAGGATATGAGAAGTCTGACATGAATTATATTACAGCGTGGACATCCAGTCCCCTCTATGTTCTTCAACTACTTTTGTAGAATCTTTGTTAAAATTCTGTGGCACTGACTTTAAATGCATCACCTGATTTTTCTTCGCCAATGCTTAACATTATGTTCCTGATTGTGTCTGATCAGAGATGAGACTATTCAAACATGAAAAAATGTATTTATGGGAAAGTCCTTAATTAAAATAGAACCGGTTACAACCGCTTGAATATTGCATTGTCTTAAAGATGATTAACTTCCCACCACTGTTCTTGTAGAGTTCTGAGTTCAAGTTGAAAAGTAAAGGTACTACTGCGGACAACCTCTTTTTAGGCACAAATTAGACAAAAGCAAGAAAGATTGTAGCATGGAAGAAAGATCTGGATCCTCAACACATCAATGCACTAAAACTCATTTCGCCTACAGCATATTTGACAATATCACTGCAGAATGTTCAAACTACATAATTCAAAATCACATATTTTTTATGGCGTCCCATTCATTCAATCCTCCCAAGGATGGACATCGAAGTTAGTGGAGTACTCCCTCTGTCCCGAAATAAGAGTCTGCTGTTGAAAACATTTTTATCCTAAAATAAGTTATAGTCTCAAAGGTCAATTTCTCATTTATTAGTCAAAGTAAGAATAAATTGTCTAATTTCAGGAACAAGTTACATATGATTGAATGAGCCAAATCAGCAAATAAACATATTTGTATAAAATGACTATTTATGGTTTTTAGAAAGTTGTCTTCATCTACTTGACCAAAAATAAGAAGTTCTCTTGACAAATATGCATCACAAGCACTAAGGGCTATAGCTTTTTCTTCATTCTTGAAAAGTCCATAGCACATATATAAAATATATATATATATATAAATTTATAAAAAAACACTACAGAAAATATCGTGTTACTGATTATCAGTTTATCGCTCTGCACACAAGAGTGATCCACAATGCTTGCCTGGTATCAGAACCTCGTAAGTGTTAAATACAGCATTATAATTTATCAAGTGACACAAGATCTCGAAAGCCTCGTTATATTCTCTCTGATGAGTAAAATTGACTCTTCCATGTTCCACGTCAAGGATAAAATGAACAAACATTCAAACATGCCTTCTGATTATGGACAGCACTAACCTTGTTTGCTAACAACGTAACCTCTCCATCCCGGCCTAATTTGCACACTTGCTCCGTCGCGTATATTAAGAAAAAGTTGTTTTTTGCTTTTCAGTTGACTTTTCCAAAGATGGAGATTGAGGGTGAAGATTGTAAGATTTCTTTCCATTTTGGGGATGTGCAAAATAGGGTGGGACGACCGAAAAAGGAAAGTGTGCAAATTAGGACGGGACGGAGGGAGTAATAAATAAATCTGCATAACCCTAATACTTTTCTGCTTTTCTTTGTTAGTGTTATTCTCCTTTTTCTTATTAGATGTCTCATAATCTATATCCAGCATTATTCTATTTCTTGTCATGTACACAATGTTTAAGCATGACGCCGTAGCATGCACAGTAATAAAACAAACAAGGGCTGCGGTAAGAAAGTCGTCAAGAAATATTTTTGGTTACATTTTGGCGTGTAAGAATCTTTCTAACAATGTCTAAAATGATTTTTGTTGCTAGCTTCGTTATGTTCAATGCTGGAAAGAAGAACCAAATAAAGTGCAGATGCTCCCGAGGAAAGTGAACAACAACATATATAAAATCTTATTAAACTGTTACACCCACGGGCCACCGCCACATATGAATTTTCACACAGTGAGTTCATTTATTCTTGTTCAGTTAACACTTTATTCTTTTGTCTATATACCGTACAGGGACTATTAACTTTGTCTCAAGCTTATGCTATTTATTGGTATCATCTCCATTTCTGTCTTGGACAATATTAGTCATAGCAACATCAGACAAAACATAATAAAACCAAAAGACGCATAAAGCTTATATAAACACATAAATTTCATTGTATCAATCAGAAGAAAAGAAAGCACCGAACTGAACATTATTAGAAAGGTATTAAACAAATTACCTTGCAAAAAGACCACTAGAAAATGGCAACGATGATGATAGAAAGTGAAGAGCATAGAAAGAGGCACTATACAAGCATGAAAGACGTTGAAGTTCCACGAGCCAAGTCTGTGAAGCGTCGAAGAAAAGATGGAAACACGTCTGTGCTTGGCCACGGTGAACTGATACAGCAACTAGACTGTGACTCAATATCTGCTCCAAAAACTGTTAAAAGAAGTTCAAGATTTAGAGGAGTCAGCAGGCACAAATGGACAGGAAGATACGAGGCGCATTTGTGGGACAAGTTCACATGGAATGTTACTCAAAAGAAAAAGGGGAAACAAGGTAACTGACCTTTTCTCTGCTGCAATTTCTCCAGTTATATTTTATTTTACTCAGTTTTCACATGAATCTTGTGTCTTATTTCATGTTGGATCCTGCAATGGAAATCAAATTGAACAGTCTATCTTGGTGAGGACAGAGTACTCTTTCATTTTCAGCATCAATGACAATTAGTTTAATAAGAACTTCAAATTTAAGACATAAACTTACGCTACATCTATCGAATCTTCTCAGGTGCCTATGATGATGAGGAAACTGCAGCAAGAGCTTATGATTTGGCTGCATTGAAGTATTGGGGAACGTCAACTATCACCAATTTTCCAGTATGTATTCTGAACATATGATACGCATTATCATTGTATACATTTTCACAAACTCATTGATTTCCTTGACATTTGCTGCAGATATCTGATTACGAAAAAGAACTTGAAATTATGCAGACTGCCACAAAAGAAGAATACCTAGCCTCATTGAGAAGGTAGAGATCTGTTTACTACTTAACCTTTCGTGTGATAAAACATAAATACTTTCCAAGTGTTGAAATGGATGATTAATTAACTAACCAAAGTTTTCCATAATGAAGAAAGAGCAGTGGGTTTTCAAGAGGGGCATCGATGTACAGAGGAGTTGCTAGGTACCATATTCCACAAAATAAGATCATTATATTCTTCTGGCATAATATCTACCAATAATTCTGAAATTATCAATGGCATAAATGCAGACACCATCAGAATGGAAGATGGGAAGCAAGAATTGGAAGAGTCTTTGGCAATAAATATCTCTACCTCGGCACTTACAGTAAGTAAAGTAAAGCAATAAAACACAAGAAAGAAAATGGACTCAATATCACCTCATATTTTAGCATCTCATAGCAAGTCAATGCTTATAATATCATTAACTGTCTGTATAGGTACCCAAGAAGAGGCAGCTCAAGCATACGACATTGCAGCAATAGAGTACAGAGGAATCAAAGCCATCACCAACTTTGACATGAATACTTACATTAGATTGTTAAAGCCAGGAACAAACAATTTAGTTCCTGTTGAGGAAATAAAACCAAGCACAGAGTCTAAGGAAGCATTATCATCCCTTTGCTCTGGTTTAAAATTGCAATCTTCTTGCTTACCAGCAAAACCTTATAGGATAGATACAGTGCAAATGCAAGAGCAATATGGAAGAGATACCCCATTTAGTTCGATCAAAAAGTCTTCATCTCCAACAACAGCATTGGGGCTGCTCCTTAGATCTTCGGTATTCAAAGAACTGGTGGAGAAGAACTCAAATCTACCTGAAGAAGAGAGTGATGATGAAAACAGAAGGAACCAGCAACAGACAACTTATAATGATGAACGCAGGGACTTACTATACAATATTCCATTTTCTCACTATTTCAATAACCGCTGGATTGAGTTGCAAGGATAACTGCATGATTCCAAGTAGCAGAATAGGCATTATCTATTAATTAGCACAAATCTCAATTATAGTTTTTAGTTGTGGATATATGTATATATGAAAAGTTGCTTCCTTTTTTCCTTTTATTTCTTAAGAAACACTGATCAGATGGATGCAAGATTGTGTATACACCAGGCTATCTAAAAATAGATAACAGTTTGCTTCCACGATATCAACTTGAATGAAAGTATTGTAGGAAATAGTTTCAATTGTCCCTTGGAAAAATTTACATTGTGCAAAAAAGTGAGCCTTCTTCACACCATAGGAGCTGGGAAAATGAGAGGTTATTCTTACTTTTACTTACCAAATGCTTCTAATCTTTCATCCACTCACTTCAAACAAAGAAAGCTGTAAAGAAGGTAGATTCAGCAGGGTATGTGTTGAAGATGGACACAGATCCTCTCCATTTAAAAAATGCTGAATTTCGTAAATCTCGGACAATCTTAACTGTATGTTTAATTTAAATAACCATAGATGCCATGCCATTTCTTTTCTATTGCACTCATCTTTCTTTATTTTTCTAATTGTTTTTTCGTTTTATGTTTGTACTCCCTCCCCAAACTCTAATGTTCAATGTCGCTGTGGCCATTTTTTACCAAACTTCTTTTTCTTTTCTTTTTAATTTTCTGAGCTATCCATGATATGAATTAAGAACCCAGTTCAAGAAAATGTTGCGGAAGCAGAATAAAATCCCACAGCCACTTGCTTCGAGTCCCATTTTCAGGATTTCTTTAGATGCAGATGGTAGGTTTTTACATAAAACCAAATCAAACATTTATTCGGTCCAATATTACATCATTCAATCCAATAACCAGGATGCAGAAACAGAGTGCTCTGTTGGGGGGGATATGCAGGAAAGAGCAAAGGTGAAAGATTGGTTCCACAAACTTCCCACTGCAATGAGGGTGGAAGATTATTTGTGTTATCTTCTTTTATCGGGATTCGGGAAGTGAGATCTTTTCTGTAAAGAGTCTAGACAGTAAACAGTATTCTTAAGTGAAAAGGGTGATGTGACACGTGCAGATACCTCCATGTAATTCACAGCCGAGATTGTGCAAGATTGACAAACTTCACAACATGTCTAAATGAGGAGGATCCATTTCCATTTGAAAACAGATCATGTCAGTGACCTTTACCGAGCAGTGAGCAATACAAATGTCCAAAAATGACATGAAAATTTCTGACATTGATTATATTATAGTGTTCGCATCTGGCCCTGATATGTTTTTTAATTATTTTCCAAGAAATTCTTTCTCGTTCAAAAAAAACAAAGAAATAACATAAAAGAAAGAAAAGAGAAGAAAAGAAAGAGAAGTAGAATTTGTCTCATATTCAAAAAGTAAATGATAGAAACATGGCCTAAGCAAAATACACCCCTTGGAAAAAGCATCATCCTACAGATGAGACTCTGAGTGCATACGTTTAAACGTAAAGATCCTCCTGAGGGCAACTTTTCTGGCAAAAAAGGATAGTCATAGAAACTTTTAAATCTTCCACACACCAATGACCTAAGAACTCATTTTCTCCTGCACTATATCTGGCAATGCAGAATGTTTAAAGTAAATGATTCAAATTATATTCCACTCCTAATTAATATACACCATAGTTTAGTGGTCAGTGAGATTGTTAAAGCTCCCTAAGCTGTATCAACAATTTACATCCCATTAATTCATCATTAAAAAATCCCACAGCATGATAGAACTAACCCCCCCCCCCCCCAAGGTCCCAGAGAAACAGGTACTATGAGGATACTAGCAAACTAAACCAACCAAACATGTTCATGTTGTATTTCAGATTATCACACTCTACGCACCAGAGTAATCAGGACATCATAATTGCTGCTGTTACATTTTAATTTAATCAAGTACGACAAGCATCTCCAAGAGCCTCCCTATTTCGTGTTACAATGAAATAAATTCTGCTATAATCCTAATACTTTCTGTTTTTCCGTAAGTTTAATTTCCTTCACATTAGACGTCTCATAGTTTATCTCCAGCATTCTTTTATTTTTGTTTTCAGGTACATGATGTTCAAGCATGTGGTCATATGACATGCAGTTAGAAATCAAACAAGAGCTGCGGTAAGAAGCCCTGGGGTAAGAAAGTCTTAAGAAAGCTTTTTATTCTTTGCATTTTATCATGTAAGAATCTTTTCAACAATGTCAAACTATGAGATTTGTCCCGAATCTTCTGAAAAGTTAAACATTTTCATCAAATATTTCCACAGTAGTTGCTTGCTTCGTTATGATCTATGCTAGAACAAGAAGAGACCAAGTAAGCTGAAGATACCTCCGAGAAAAAGAGCAACCATAAACGTGAATTGATATAAAATTGTTACTCATACCTACCACACCATTCGAATTATGCATAGTGAATTTTACTTATTCTTCTTGTAATTAACACTTGATTCCTATGTCTAGATACCATATAGGGACTATTAACTTTGTCTCAAACTTATGCCAACTATAGGAATCACCTCCATTTCTGTCTTGAACAATATTAGTCATAGCAACATCAGACAATACATAATAAAACCAAAGGAAGCATAAAGCTTATATATACACATGAAATTCATTCTAGCTGCCATGATAAAAAAGAGTGACAGGAATAATCGTAGTACCTTGAAGAGAGCTCTAGAAAATGGCAATGGCAGTGACAAAAAGTAATGTGCACCAAAAGAGGCACTACATGTGCATTAGAGATGTTGAGGTTCCTCAAGCCAAATCTGTCAAGTGTAGAAGAACAGATGCAAAGGCTTCTGTGGTTTGCAACACTCAATTAATACAGCAAGAGGAATGTAACTCAACTTCTGCTCAGAAAATTGTTAAGAGAAGTTCAAGATTTCGAGGGGTCAGCAAGGATAAATGGACAGGTAGATATGAGGCACATTTGTGGGACAAGCTCACATGGAATATTACTCAAAAGAAAAAGGGAAAACAAGGTAACTGATCTTTCTCTGCCGCAATTTCGTCGAGTTATTTTTTTTGCTCTACTGCCAGTTTCTGACATGAATCTTGTGTCTTATTTCATTTGGATTCTGCTATGAAAATCAAAATGAACAGTCTATCTTGGTGAGTAGTATTTAATTTTCTTATAAAAAACATCAGAACTGTGAAGAAAAACTTAGACTTTAATCCACCATATCTCCTCAGGGGCTTATGATCATGAGGAAGAAGCAGCTAGAGCTTATGATTTGGCTTCGTTGAAGTATTGGGGATCATCAACAATCACAAACTTCCCAGTAAGTATTTTAAACATAGAAAGCAAAAAAAAAAAAAAAAAAGCTAGTCGTTGCAAGTGGAATATAGCCATTTTGGTATACAAAAAAGCTAAGATACCCTTTTCACAAAAGACTCCCTCCCTCCCTCCCTCCCTCTCTCTCTCTCTCTCTCTCTCTCCCCAAGACCTGCCGGATCTAAAGATAGCTCAACAATTCACTTTCTCAAGCTTCACGTGCTCAATACTCAAGCCAGTCTATCATGAGCTTCACATGATGTCTCGAACTTCTGTATGTCTTAGATGCATGGAGAGAGACAGAACTTTGTCCTTTAATTTTCTAACATTACGGATATCTGAGTCATTTTAAGGGGCAAAATAGCTAGAGCCCCCCTCCCCCTACTTGAATAGGTGGCCGTTTCCACTAATTGTGTTATCAAGAAAGTTAAAAACTGTTAAACATGATATACCTTTGATTTGCCCATTATACACTCCCACACTACCATACACCTAAAGATTCCCTTGATAATTGTTGCAGATATCCAATTATGAGAAAGAACTTGAAATTATGCAGACAGCCTCAAAAGAAGAGTACTTATCCTCATTGAGAAGGTATATTTTAAATACTTAACCTTCTGATTTAATTGAAAAAAGATGTTTTCTCAGTGACGAATGAATCAATTAACAAATTAAAATCTTCCATATTGCAGAAAAAGCAGTGGGTTTTCAAGAGGGGCATCAATGTACAGAGGAGTCGCAAGGTAGGTAATTCAGAAAATGGTCAAATACAAGCTTCTGTATTTTCTTTCCTTGCGCGTAAATTTGAGCCAGTATATTTAAATTTATTAATGTGAACGAATGCAGACACCACCAGAATGGAAGATGGGAAGCTAGGATAGGAAGAGCCTTTGGAAATAAGTACCTCTACCTCGGCACGTACAGTAAGTAAAATGATGTGACAAAGGCACACAATGAAAATTAAGTAAAACTGTATGAGTATGCACTATCAGACCATAATTACCATTTATAATCTAATACTGCAAACCAATGCTTACAGTATCATAAAAACATATATTGCAGGTACCCAAGAAGAGGCGGCTAGAGCATACGATCTTGCAGCCATAGAGTATGTTGGAATCAATGCCATCACTAACTTTGACATGAGTACCTACATTAGATGGTTAAAGCCAAGAAAAAACAACACAGTTCCTATTCAGGAAACAATAGCAAGCACAGAATCCAAGGAGACAAAATTTCAATCTTCCTACTTACCATCAAAATCTTGCAGGATAAATACCATGAACACGCAAGAGCAATATGGAAGAGATATCTCGTTCACTTCGCGCAATAAGTCGTCATCTCCAACTGCATTAAGCCTGCTACTTAGATCGTCGGTATTCAAAGAACTGGTCGAGAAGAACTCAAATTTGTCTGAAGAAGAGAGTGATGATGAAAACACCAAGAACCTGCAGCAGGCAAGTAGCAATAGTCTATGTGGGAATGTAATGTACAGCATTCCATTTTCGCACTATTCCAGCAACAATTGGATTGAGCTGCAAGGATAGCTACAATTCAACTTGAAGTTCTTGCGGATATATGTATATATGAAAAGTATCTTCCATTTTTCCCCCTTCTTTGAAGACAAATGTGTGCCCACAATATCAGTTTGAGTGGAAATATTGTAGGAAATGATTTTGAAATGTATCGGCTTTATGGTCTTCATAGAGTAGCCCCAACCCCCTGATCCCACACCTAAGGGGCGAATAAAAATCTAAGTTGTAGTGCTCCTTCACACCAAAAGAACTCAGCGAAGGTAAACTCAATTTCAATCTCCTGTCCAACTCGCAAAGCCACCCTTCATTTTTCCCCTGATCATCACCATTCATTTCAAATTCAAGAAAGCTACAAACAAGGCCAAATCGACAGGGTAAAAAGCAGATCATAGTCATACTTGGTAACTATACGGAGCAATATAAAAAATTCATGCAGTTGCATAAAAGAACTTGGAAGTGGATTTAAATTTGGGGTCAAAATGTATCATTTGATTCATCTTTATCACTACTGGGCTCTTTTTCCTCGCTGTTCACCAGATAGTATCTGATCACAACAGAGGCTGAGAGGAGAGTATTAAAACAAGAAAAAGAGTTTCCGTAGGCAAAACCTTGAACCAAAATACTAATAGAGGACAATGAATGGACTGCAGATGGTTGAGCAGCACTATCAACACCAGTCTCTTTCACAAAGAGCGAGAAA